>CM067859.1:23001717-24251717 GCA_034642435.1 Megalocaria dilatata | reverse complement strand
CCAAAAGATGTCCAAAAATTGAAGGCATATGGTCTCCAAGAATAGTTCAACGCAAAGCTAGAAACTACGAACTCAAGCAATCTAACACGTCATCCTCTTCCTCTTCTTGAAAGTTTGAATACCGACGTGTTTGCCCGTTGGACAGAGTACTTGCAGTTGGATGGAACCACGCCAGTTTTATGGGTAGGAGCCCTGTGTTGCAATGTCTACCCAGACTTGATAGCATATGTATAAGTTCTTGTTTAATGTGATGTCGTTTCTTTCTTATTGCGTTCCACCGCCATTAAATGAATTTTCCAGGATCATAATGTTTACTCAATCCATTACCGTTTTATTATTCCTTTCAGGGTGAATCATCCTGAGGATTCCCTCTAAACACTGGTTCTAGATGTCCATCATTTAGGCTAACAGAGGAGGCCGTGCAATCGCCCTCTATATCCTATACCGCATAGTGAATTGAATCTTTTTCGTTAAAGAGAATTTCTCCAAGCTGCTAAGTGAGGTTGAATGGAACATGCAATGCTTCGTTAATTATACATTTCGGCAGGTGGAGTATCTTTTGGTACGCTTTAGGTTGGCTGTATAGCATATGTATGTCTTGGGACTAAGTATGTCTCCAATACCTGAAACTTCCAGAGTTTCTGATGTTGAAAATTGAAACACTCGAAGAGAGAACCAGTAAACCAATCATTTGAATGTTTCGTCCATAGAGTCAAGGAGGGGATGGTCGTACCGTGGATGTAAAACTTCAGACATATATTCCCTTTATTTTTTACTACTGTTAACGGAAGTGAAGCACACTTTTGAGGGTTTAGTCGAATAAGACAACTGCAGTTTTCAGGAGAATTTGGGCATCTTTATTGTAGTAGTAGTAGAACGGTCTCTTAGAGCTAGTTGTCTAACTTGGTGCTCTGTTGTATGTCTCAGGTGACCAGTTGGTTTTCTTGGCGTTCTTCTAGCTTGTTCGGTGTACAAACGACACACATGTCCTACCGTCAGTGCAGTACCAATAACATGGCTCCCACTTACGCGACAAGGCGAACAAACATTTCGATAGGCAACAATCCTACTCCTATCATGGTGATAATATGGACGTCCACGAACTCAAGACGCTTTGCATTTAACACTATTAGTCTGAGACACAATAACAGAAAATATCTATTTTTATTAGTTACCATAAACATTGTTTCCAAAAAAAAATATCAATGAAAAATTATTTCCAATGTTAACATGCTTTAAATAGAACAATTTCCTTGCTAAATAGTCAAGTTGCAGAAATTATTCCTTCCGGGTATAATACTTTCTATGTCACTGAGTATATTATTCAAGTTTTTGATTGATCGACCAAGAAAGTCAAACGCGAAGTGGGCAGCCGTTTAAGGGTTGTATTTCAGGAACGTAGGCTTTTTAAACTCACAGCAAGAAATGTAATCATCCCTTCCGTGATGGAACCTCTAAAGGCAACAGAAAATGTTTACCTAAGCTTTCGTGTCCAAATGTCCACTATTATTACAAGGTATAATAATAACCCTTTTATACTCTGATGGTTTTGAGCTTGATCAAAGGTGACCTGTTTTAATTAAATGAGTATTTCGACTAATAAACCCTCCGCAGTTTGTCGAGTACCTTGGAACGTTTCAAATCGGGGAAATGTCTGTTTAAAAAAATATTATGTGAGTTTATTCCAGTAAATATTGCCAGCAGAAATTTTGTATTGGAAAAGTTGAATTGAATCATGAGACGGAGGTTGTTCAAATTCCCGAGTTTCCCAGGTGAGTTTTTCAGTCGGAAATTTCATTTTAACGGGGACTTGTGCTCCTATCTAATCATTATGGGGTATTTTGAAGTGGAAAAGTTTCGACACTTTCTATTCAAGAATTGATTGCTTGCTCAACATTATAAAAACTTTTTCAAAAATGAAGGTGAACATATAAATAAATTTGATTTACATCACGGCGGGGGCACTTCAATAAGGATGTTTTTCACTTCACATAGACTTCTAGGACTGATATCAGTGAGGAATAAAAAATAAGTATTATTATTATTTAGACTGAGCTTGCGTCTGTTCGCCCTTCCACTGCGACTATTGTGGATCACCCCTAATATATATTTCCCCGACGAGATCCAGTTTTTGGATAAAACCGATAGTCTTTTTCGGGGGTAATTTTTTCAGTTCGCAGTGGGCTATGAAAACCTATCCAAAGAATTCGAATCTGATGCGACCGCTGGGCTCTGAGACATGTTTCAGTGTCCTCGGACATATCCTGCATTCATTGTCTTTAGCCAGACAGATTTTGTCGGATGCGCTTTCAGCTTGCAGTAACCTGTCATAATTCCGACAAGTTTTCTTAGTTTGGCCCTATCCAGACATAGCGCTAGGTCCGCCATCTTTTGGTTCGAAGCTGTTCCAAGAACACCTTCGAATGTTGTAGGCCAAGATGGCTCAGCCAGAAAGACTCTAGTCTTGAGTTCATTCTGCCTGTTATAGGACGCTTAGCCTGTTATGTGGTATTTCCAGGAATGGTTCAGGGTCTACCAGAGGCAGAGGCAGCGCAGCTCCAGCAAACGCCAGCCGATCTGCCTCTTCATTACCCAAATAGTTTGAGTGGCACCAAAAGAATAAGTAACGGGTTATCCATTTCGTGGCCCGGATTTCACAGCCCTGTTTCAATGACATATGTCGAACAGAACTGTGAACTGTGTTTAACTGAAGGTTAGCCATTTAACAATATGGATCGTTTATCTACTGCTGAACGTGCGAAAATTATGAATTTACTACAAAAACAATGATTATGTGGTAAGTACGTTTCCTGCATTACAGGCAGGTTATGGTCGACATGATAGTCCATCTGAGCGTACAATTACACAAAATGCACGCTCGACAGAAAATATTTCTACTGTAAGTGAAAGTCTTGAAGAAGATTCAAATTTATCAATTCATTGGCGCGCACAACATTTGGGCCTTCCTTACGGCACGCTATGGCGTATTTTGCGTCTGGATTTGCATTTCTTTTCTTATAAGCCAGCTGACCATAGAATGCGTAGAACGTATGGCGATTGGGTGCTTGAAATTTCTTCAGCGACGAAGCACTTTTTTCACTCGGTGGCAATGTAAACATGCGAAATTGTGGCATCTGGAGCACTCAAAATCCTCATGTAACTATTGAGAGACCATAACATCCACAAAAAGTCACTGGCGTGCAATTTGGTCTGGTGGAGTGATTGGCCCGTACTTCTTCGAAAATAAAGAAGATGTCACTCAAACCGTCAATCCTAATCGCTATAACCAAATAATTACCGATTTCTTTTTGCCAGAAATTAATGATATGGAATTGGAAGAGACGTGGTTCCAGCAAGATGGTGCAACAAGCCACACAACAACACCCGTTTTGGCTTTACTACAAGAAAAATTCCCAGGACGCGTAATTTCTCGTTTCGGCGATGTGAATTGGAAACCAAGGTCTTGTGATTTATTGCCTTTGGCTTTTTTTGGCGTTATGCGAAGGATCGTGTTTATGTCGATGATTCTCAGACTATTGAGGATCTGAAAACCAACATCCATCAAGTTATTGGTGAGATATGTCCCGAAATGTGCCGGCCATTCATCGAAAATTACCTCACAAGGATCGACTCCTGTAAGAGATCACGTGGAGGACATTTAAATGATGTTTTTTGTATTCCACATATAATAGCAAGGTTCGAACATTATATTGAAATGAAAATTTGATCAATACTCTGAATGAATGTTTTACTTACGTTTACTTTCGGAAGCACAAAATGTATATAGATTTTCCCATAAAATTTTGTTAACTGTCCGTTGCCTACAGAATCTAAGATATCAAAGTTCATGAGATCGCATATTTCTTTAAAAACGATGCTGGAGCTAATATTACAGTGAATGGTGCTTTTTACAGATCGATGATCAATGATTATGTGTTTCAAAATTTAAATGGTATCGGCTCAGAAGTGTTTTGGTTCCAACAAGATGGTGCTACATCTCATGTTGCTACCGTAGCAATTGATTTATTGAAAGAAAGATTTGGCGATAACATTATTTCGAGAAATGGTCCAATTAATTGGCCTCCAAGATCATGCGACACAACTCCACTGGATTATTTTCTTTGGGGTTATGTCAAGTCATTGGTTTATGCTGATGAACCAGAAACAATAGACGCTTTGGAAGCCAACATAACTCGTATTATTGATGAAATAAGGCCTGAATTACTCGAAAAAGTGGTCCAAAATTGGTCTGGTCGAATGCGGTTCCTCAGAGCTAGTCGTGGTGGAAATATGCCGGAAATTATATTTAAAACATAAATGTCATAAAATTATCTTTCAAATAAAAAAAAATTTGACTTCAATCTCAAATTTAATGTGTTTTATTTTAATTAAAAGTTGTATCTCTCTAAAAAAACACCCGATATTATGATTTTGAATTCGATAGTGAGAATATATTAGATAACCTAGAAATATCTGAAAGAGGACTGAATATTTGAAATTACATATCTGCATTATCTTTAGTAGATATTTACTTCCTTCGTTTATTGCTTCGACCTTCATTTCTATAATAAAATATGGCATTTTAATTTTTTCATTTTGAAACCCCCCCACATACTTTTATATTTCGGTCATTTCCAAATCTGTTGAACAATTTGCGAAACCGCAAGCGTGGATTGTGTCCTCCTAAGGCCAATAAAGCGTTTAAATTGTGTCCTTAAATCTTACGCCCCCTTCCTGAAACTGCCCTATGCCTCATTTCCATGCATTTTTTATCCTCTTTTTGTCTCATATTCAGCACTTTTTCCCAGTTCAGTCAATTGCACTAATTTTTTAACGTTTCGAAAACCTTTTCTATGACATTATTTCATAAATTGTATACCTGCTGACAATCAACAATATTTGACAAATAGTGCTGCCACGCAATTTTAGCCATAGGCGATTATCTGCTCAACCCATTTTATATGTTACTTTTGTCTTAGAATGTTACAAAAAATAGGTATATTAAAATTATGAAAATCTGTAAATTCCGGTTACTTTCTAAACGGACTATATATGGGAGTCAAAAGCTCAGTGGTAAGAGCAAAGGGCTAATAACCGAAAGGCCGCGGATTCAAATACTATTCATGTGAGAAAGAAATTTTCTAGTGTTGGCCACTATTTCACGGTAGGGTCGAAAATTAACAAAGCTGTGACCTAAAGTGAAGTAAGATTGAGGTAACAAAGCCTAACCAGAACAAAACTGAACTCCTTACTCGCAAAAGCTGAAAAAGTTTCATCGTATCTGATTTAAAGTAAGACTAATATTTATTGTTTACACAACAATTTTTTCGTCAATTAAATTTGGACCTCATCAGGTAATTATAGCCACTCAATACTTTTACAAAATCAGTCTCCTCAAATATGAGTCGGAGCAAAAAAAAAACGTGGTAACAAGAAGGTTTGTTTTGGGAATTTTCAGAATTTATTCAAAAAGGTTCAATAATGGTCGTTAACTACAATGTGTCTTTTATGATGCTGGTGATTCAAAAAAGTCTAGTCTATTGCATTTTTGTCGATATGGAGAACTTCAAAATTATGGTTAAAATCATGTCCTGATTCTTGTAGGTGGTTAGCATAGGTAGAATTCGATTTATCATACGGGCAGAGCTTTCGAGAATAGGATCAAAGAACATAACAATTTATTCATTAAAAATAAATCAAATTCCATCTATGCCAACCACCCTCAAGAAACAGGACATGATTTAGACCATAATTTCGAGTTCTCCATATCGAACAAAGGTAATCGACTTTTAGAAGCACTAGAAATGAACCGGCATCATAAAAACACATTTTACCTAACGGCCAGATAGATTTAAACTGATTCCCTTTATGGAACCTTTTTGAATAAATTCTGAAAATTTCCAAAACAATCCTTCATGTTACCACGTTCCTTTTTGCTCAGATTTGTATTTAAGAAGACTGATTTCGTTTAAGTGTTAGTTACCATATTCACCTGATGAAGTCAAAAATCTAATTGACGAAGTATACTCATTTTTTCGTTGGAGTTTTCACCATAAAGTAGTCTCCGAGACACGGGTGGTAAATAGCTACAATAAATGAATAATTGAAAGACATCAAGAGGTGTATTCTCTGACCATTTTCCTGCGATATGCACTTCCTCCTACATTTTTAATTGGATGTACTGCTCACCCCTCTAAACGTTGCAGAAGCAGTCACATTTAGATAAAAGCCTTGAAAGCTAACCCGTCGTTCTGTGGGGTCGGGAGATTGTTAACGTGCTCCTCTTTGTCGTTACCTTGAATTTGTTTTAGGCAAATTGAAAACCTGAACTGCGCATCATGCAACAAACGGTTTGCAGTATAAAAACAATACATTTAGAATCGATTCCACCTTTGGGTTTTTCCTAGTGTTTGCACCTAGTGTTTGATTCCTTCTTAAGGGAGTATCGTTTGTATCCCGTTCTAATTGAAATCTCTGTTTTCATTGAGATTGGCAGTTTAGTTCAATGTGATGAAATTTCATCATTCTTTTCAATAATTTTGTCACCCCCATTTCAAACCGGTTGAATTTATGTGAAGGGTCTTTCATTAACAGCGCCGCATACTATTTTGTAAATAAAACACATCATTTATTCGAAAATGATTGAAATTTTCATTTCATTATAAAGTACCGCATGATTTTCTTAGAGTTTAAACTTTAAATTGAAATAAAACACAATTAAATTAAGATTCAATTTTTTTTTATTTGAAAGATGATTTTATGACAATTATGTTTTCAAAATAATTTCCTGCGTATGTCCACCACGACTAGCTCTGAGGAACCGCATTCGTCCAGACCAATTTTGGACCAGTTTTTTGAGTAATTCAGGCCTTATTTCATCAATAACACGAGTTATGTTGGCTTTCAAAGCGTCTATTGTTTCTGGTTTATCAGCATAAACCAGTGACTTGGACATAACCTCAAAGAAAATAATCCAGTGGAGTAAAAATTAATTGGACCATTCCTCGAAATAATGTTATCGCCAAATCTTTCTTTCAATAAATCAATTGTTACGGTAGCAGCATCAGGTGTAGCATCATCTTTTTGGAACCAAAACACTTCTGGGTCGATACCATTCAATTTTGGAACAAATAACCATTGATCATCGATCTGTAACGAGCACCATTCACTGTAACATTAGCTCCAGCATCGTTTTTAAAGAAATATGGACCGATGATGCCTCCAGCGTGTAAAGCACACCATACAGTGCATTTTTCAGGATGCAATGGAACCTGCAGAACTTCTTGAGGATTGTTTTCACTCCATATACGGCAATTTTTCTTGTTTACATAGCCGTCAAACCAGAAATGAGCTTAATCACTAAACACAATTTAACGATAAAAAAGTGGATCAACTTCAAGCTGTTCTAGGGGCCAATCAGCAAACAAACGACGCTTATTATGGTCAAGTGGCTTTAGTTCTGGAACCAGTTGGATCTTGTTTGGGTGGAGACCAAGATCTTCACGCAACATTTTCCATGTGGTGGATGCACAGAGTCCAAATTATTGTGAACGTCGACGAATAGACAAATCTGAATGATCATTAACATTATGACCTACAGCAGCGATATTTTCTTCTGTACGTTCATAATGATAAGATCAGAAACAAAATTTTGTCTCCTTCAAATATTTTTTTATTAATTTTAAATAACTATTTATAATTGTTGGTTTATTTATTCCATTTAACGTTGTATATTGAGGTTTGATTATATACGTCTACTAAATATGAGCGGTGCTTATTTAGACATTAACTTAATTCTAAAAGTTTTTTGAATAAAATTTTTTTTGGAATTAAAATTGTAGAAGACTGACAGATTAAATCCGTTTTGATATTCAAATTTTGTTTTATTTCTTCTATCAAGTAAAAAGCCTTTTTCTATTTTAATTAATAATTAAAAATTTCATTTATATAATTCCATAATAAATTGGCACTCATAACGTGGGGCAGCTAAAAGTAATCAATCATAATAATAATTAAAAACTGATTTATATAAATATATTAGGAATATGACGATTCTGGTTGGACAACAATTGTAAACGCAATGGATTCGTATAAAAATCGTTGAAAGAATTTGGTATTTTAATATAATATTAGTTGTTTTCACAAAGCAAAAATTAATTTTTCACTTAAGATGACACGCAAACTTTGGGCTCATAGAAAAATGAGATTGGCCATCAATGGACCACAGATGCCACATCCTCATAGAAAAACTTATGTCTATAGAAACTTTTTGAAGTCACCTCTTCTTATTACGATTTTGCCAAGATATCGTTCGGAAATATGATAGAATAATATGATATACAATAAAATATGTATTTAAAATTGTGAGTATATCTTGATATTACACCATGAGCTAATTACTATCCACCTATTACTTTGTGATTTTTCTTGACATTTGAACAACCGATAAAAAACTCAATAAATCAGCTGGTTTGATTTATAAATTGCATAGATAAAGTTCGCGATCCTATTACCACTGGCGCCGTGGTTTTTATGCCATCCATTGTTAATGATATTCCGCATTATTCTTATGCCCTCAGGTTGTTTTGAACATGCCGGACATGTTAGACGGTAATTAACGCTTGATTGATTGCTGTACGCAAAATATTCAGTTCGGTTTTATTTCAACCAGACCCAGAGATCGCCTGGAGAAATGTAGCGGCGAAATGTTAGGTCGAACTCTCGTGCATGTGTATCACGAAGGTAAAAGACTGGAATTATTATTTTAGCGGTGTAGGTTTCTGTTTCCTTTTTATATGGAAGAATGTCGGTTTGCCGGCAGATCGATTTTATGCAATTTCCGGTGGAAACCCGCTCTATTGGCGCCATTCGATACTTTTTACAATGGTCATTTTGGTCAATTTATTGGTACGGTGTAATTAAGAGGCTTTATAGTCGATGGAGCGGCATGTTATGAGCTTCCATTCGTTTGCTATTTTGATATTTCCGTAAATAATGGGGTAGCAACAAAGTTAATACTTCAAAAGTAGCTGACAGCAGCGTTTATTTCGAATTACTTCAGTCAGTGTTACCACTATGAAGGGTTCATTTTGAATAGCAGCTGTCACTATTGAAGCTGTCATATTTTGACATTTGACAAGTAAAAACTACGCCATTACTAAAAATGGAACGCACTGAAATTGTTGATATTCAATACAAAAATGGTGAAAATTTTGCAGTCACAGGTCGCCAAACTAAACCACTTTCGGGTCGTCGTGGAGCATCTTCTCGGCCGGCAATAACTGGTGGAAAAGTTTGATCTGTTGGGACAAGTAAGTGATGTGTGCGTCGCCGTAGGCTGTATGTTAACGAAAACCCAGGTTTGTCAATTCCTCGTCGATCTTAGGCCTTCCACTTCCACTTTCGACATTTCACCGTATTTTGCATAACAACTTAGGTCTTAAGGTTTTTAAAGTTCCGTTAACACTAGAACTCAATCTGGTCAATCACGTCTTATCTTCGCTGATTGGGTACTTGAAATGCATCAAAATGATCCGGATTTTCATCGAAATATTATCTTCAGTAATGAGCCCCATTTTCACTCGGAAGCTACGTCAATAAGCAGAATTGTCGAATTTGGGACTCGAAAAATCCAAGAATGATAGTTGGAAAGCCTCTCCATCCTCAACATGTCACTGGTTGGTGCTCTTTTTGAACTGACGATGTGACTGGACCTCACTTATTCGAGAATGAGACTGGTGCAATTGCTACAGTGAATGGATTGCGATACCGAGCTATGTTTAATGAGTTTTCATAGCCGGAATTGAAAGATATTGATGTGGACGACGTTTATTTTCAACAAGACGGCGCTATGTGCTACACAATCAACGAACAATCGCAATTTTGCAAGAAAAGTGTCCTGGCCGTGTTGTTTCTTGAAGAGGCGATCAGCTGCATGTGCGAATTGGTCATGGAAAGGATGTGGTGCTGCAACCGTAGCCGCAGTGGCTATTTGGCTGATATCGTTTTCTATTTTTAATAGCATACCTTCTTCGTTACAATGAAAAGAACATCCATTGATTCCTTTCTTCAAAAAGGTTCGATTTCTTCGAAATTGAACAAAGTATGGTGTTTGGCAAGTATTCAGTCCTGCACAGCAGGACAAGATCGAAACTATTTGTCATTCATATTTTTCGTAAAATCCTTGAAAACCAGACCAACGCCTTATCGAAATTTGGGGAATAATTCTAACTGCTCGCTCTTAGCATCGGACAGTATTCATTTTAGCACTCCGAGAAGATACATCGGGAGTATATCGCTGGCACTCGGCCCAGAAACACACACACAGACCCTCTCTTAGTGCTTCGATCAAACGGCCACTCAACATTCACACACACTCTCGCTATGTGAATGTTGAGTGACCGTTTGATCGAAGCACTTGGGAGCACTTGGGGCACTTGAGAGAGAGAGAGAGAGACTTTCTCTCTCTCAACATATGTTTTCTGTTAATGAGAATTCTTAACTCTTGATTTCATGAGATACTATATAAAATATATATATATATATATATATATATATATATATATATATATATATAAAATTATATATAAAATGTATATAAAATTATTTCATTTTTATCTGATATATTCATACAGTTCATTGTGAAAATACATGAATTTGTATATTAATAAAAGCCATCAAATATACGAGGGGTGTTCAATGTATTCTCGATGTCGTTGTGATTTGCTAATAATGTGAGTAATCTAATTATTTCATTTACTTATTACACTATCTGAGGGTATAAATATAAATTGCATTACGATCATTAGTTTTCTAGGTATCCTCAGTGAAAGACGACCAGAATGACTGACGCCACAATGACGAAGAAAATCGAGGATCACGCCGTTATGAAGTTCCTCAGTAAGCAGGGAACACGTCAAAAAATCATTCATGAATAGATGGTTTCTGTTTACCAAGATCTCTGTCGTTATCCACCATTCAAAAGTGGTCAAGTGAATTCAAAAGAGACAGAGATTGAAGACAATCCTCGCTCGGGCGTGCCCGTTAGCGCCACCACTGAAGAAAATGTGAAAAAAGTGGAAAAGCTGATACTTGAAGATGCCAGAATAAAAATGAGGATGTTAGCGGAGATGACAAACCTATCCGTGCATACCATATATGCTATTCCTCATGACCTTCTTAACCTCTCCAAGGTGGGTACCGAGAATGCTAAGCGCACCTCAGAAGCAAGTGCTAGTCGAGTGCTGTAAGGAGATTGTAGAGCTCTGTGGAGAAGATCCAAAATTTTCTGAGGGTTCTTTCATGCCTACACTGAGAATACACTGAACACCTCTCGTAAGAGTGCTCTGAAATATTTCACAACTGCATGATAAAAAATTTTCGAATCGAAATTTATATCTAATTTGAAATAAGGTTATTCTGATTTTCACAAATTTTTATTGGTAAAAAACGAAAACAATTGTTGTGAGTTTAACAATAAAAATTTGTGAAAATCCGAATAACCTTATTTTAAATTATTCAATATGGATTTTCACCAAATAAGGACTGATACAATTCAATAGAAATTTATATCATTGAAAGGTTGGCTTTTGTAAAAAATTGCTATAATTTTCAACGTATTCACAATAAATTAACAATTCCCATATGTTGCTACCGGACATAGCGTATTATGAAGTTGCAAATAGAACATTTCTTTATTTCCATCCTTGAGATTTAATACCGCAGTCCTGTTAGCCATTTAATTTATGAGGAATTGTATAATTTTCTTGTCCAGTTTCCTCCATTCATTTTCGATTGTTATGTTGATCCTGGTCATGGCTTTAGAATAATAAAGGTTGTATTCATGTATTCAAATGGTGTTTCATATGTTATCGATGTCAGCAGAGCTGTAATGGAAATGGTGAATAAACAAAACATCAACAAGCATACAAGTTTTAAGTTTAATCATTTATGAATTGACTATGTGGTAATAGAATTCGAGTAAAAAATTAGTTTGTGCGTTATAATCAATATTTAATGATAGTATGCGCAATAAAGTTATAGCACATACTATATAGGATGTTTCATAAGTATTTCCTGAGGAATGCTTTCTCTCTCTTTTTTTGCAACTCTATTACGACTTCATTTTGATATAAAACCAAAAAATAAGCGATACGGATGTTTTTTTTATGGGAACTCATTAAAAATGGGAAAGACACCACTTCTATCTAATTTTACTGAATTAATAGTGATTTAACAGTCGAAACCAGTCGTAATAGACCTAAATCAATCTCAACTGGGTGACATTTTTCAATAATATTATGGAATCTTCCAATGATTGTTGACTATTTTTTGGCCCCTATATCTTTTACTATCCTCTCTAAAATTTTTGTAATTGGAGTTTAGTACTTAAAAACTTCATTTATTTTCATTTATTTATACACAGAGATACACGATTCAATACTCAGATGAGTGCTCACAGCTTAATTATAACAAATTCAACAAAAGTATCGGTATTTAAAGAGGGGAGTCCATATGGTTATTGAATGATTTCCGAATAAAAAGGATAACACTCATTACTCTGCGATTCTGGAGACTCATAATCTTGAAATATTTGAGTCTGATATTATTGTTATATTATATTATCCTGATACTCCTAGAACTTCCGTGAAGATTTCTCAGAAGCTTTTTCAGCTTGTGCGAGTTAGGAGTTCAGTTGTGTTCTTGTTAGGCTTTGTTATTGCAATCTTACGCCACTTTAGGTCACAGTACTGTTAATTTTCGACCCAACAGTAAAATGGTGGCCGAAACCCGTCTAACTAGAAAATTTTATTTCCCCCCTGAACACGATTTGAACTCGCGACCATTCGGTTAAAAGCCTAAAGCTCTTACCATTGAGCTAACGCCACACAATATAATTGTTGGGATCTCCTCGATTAAGATAAAAATTGAATCTTAGACTCAAAGAGTGAAGGAATCTTTGTTGAACCTTCTCGAGTCGATGTATGTATAAATCATACTGAGGATTACAGATCACAGGAGCGAAATTCACTTTAGTGAACACATAACTATAATAAAGCGTTAGTGCAGTTTTCTGATTAGAAAAATTCCGACTCTGTCTCAGTATGAATAGAAGATGTTGCAATGTGAACATCAAAGTTTGGAGTTCAGTATTATCCCAAGATAATATGGGTTACACGACCGAGGACCGTAATTTGTAGTGAGTCTTAAAAATGGATGGTATTCTTATTTATTGCGAAGAATATCAGATGGAATTTTCTTGAATTTAGGATGAAGCCACTTATATCACCAAATTTTATGAAACTATTGTTTTTCTCCTTAAGAATAAGACAGTCATTGAGGTTTTAAATTTTTTAATTGATTTTGAAGTCATCAGCAAAATAGAGAGATTCAAAAATCTTCAACAATTCGGTGATTCAATTCATATATATTATAAACAATAACGGGCCCAACTGGGAGCCTTGAGGTACACCAGAAGTTGCTGAAAAATATCCTGATTATGATCCCTTCACTAAAACACATTTGGACTCCTTTTTCAAGGACGATTCAGACCAACGTATAAGTAAGCCACACATCCCAACCTCACGCAATCTTGTTATTAGCAAATGAATGGTCACTTCATCAAAAGCCTTGCTGAAGTTTGTGTATATAGCGTCGATTTGAGTACCGTTATCAAGACCTTCAAAAAGATATTCCATAAATGTTATTAAATCAATTTCAATTGAACGTCCTTTGAAAAGTCTATGCTGTTCCGGAATTATTCGCGGTTCAACAAGATGGAACAAGTGAGGCTATACCAACGATTCGAATAATCGACCGGAAACACAAAGATTACTAAATGGTGTGTATTTTTCAATCAAATTATTTTTACCTAGGAATAATGTAGGCCTCTTTCAATTCGTTGGAACAAAATCCTGTTGACATTGATTTGTTTAATATTATAGCTAAAGAAGTAGAAAGATATGTACCAGGGGCACGAATGAAAAAGTCAGAAATGGAATCTGGTCCTCCTCCCCTGTTTAAACTTTTTTTCATACCATTCACATCAAGATTGATTACATTTAGATTGAATGGAACCTGGGTATCATCACAGTCAGTATTGAGGCACGATTGTGTAAACACATTCTGAAAATTTTCAGTTTTGCATTGCCTATTTAGTTTAAATGATTTTCTGGTAAAGTCATAGTATTACGAAACGATTGTTGTGGAAATAAAAACAATCAACGGTTGTTGAAATTGTTTTTGCCCACAGTAAGCATGGCAGTAGTAAGCATAGTAGTAATAAGCATAGTAGTAGTAAGCATCTTTTGAAATAAATGCCCTTTTTGAGTTAAAAAACAGAAAAAAAAATTGTGGGGATATTCTTTATTATTTTATATAATTGAAAAATAACAAAATCTATTGAATTTTGAAATGAATCAGGCCTCACTTGGTGAAAATTCATATTAAACAGATTTAAGGCTTAACTTTTGCTTTCTATATGTAGAATTTCAAAATTATGGTTGAAAGTATGCCCTTTTTCTAACAAATGGTTGGAATATCTAGAATTACTTTTATTATTGAGGAAACTTTTCAAATGCTCACAAATTCTATATCGGACAGTTCTTCCAGTCTGTCCTATGTAAACTTTAGGGCAATCACTGCAGGTTAACTTATGAATCCCCGATTTATCATCTTTATGTGTACAGTCTTTATTATTTTTAATAAATTTACTCAAGTTTGAATTGGTTTTAAATGAAGTTCTTGAATTATATTTATTTTTGAGGTATGTAGCAATTTTCTCAGAAATACCTTCAGTGTATTTTAAGGAAATGTATTTAAAATTTTCTTTTATATCAGGAAACCATATTTAAAGCTATTTTATTATTTTTATTCATCAACAATTTGTCTATCAACTTAGGATCATAGGCATTATTAATAGCTATTTGTTTAATTATGTTAAGTTCTGAAATATAATTTTCTCGATTCATGGAAATATTTACTAATCTATGGATCATACAATTAAATGCTGATAATTTTTTATTTAAAGGGTGATTTGATTTATTGTGTGTAATAGAATCCGTATAGGCTGGTTTGTTGGTTTGTGAAATATTGCGAAATCATGTTCATTATTTATTCGAGTAACAGTTAAATCAAGAAAATTAATAGAATTATTATGTTCGGTTTCCATAGTGAATTTAATTGAAGGATGTATTTCATTGATGAATAAAGAGAATTTTTTCAAAAGTCTGTCTGTACCTGTGAAGCAACAGAAAATATGGTCTACATATCTATACGAATATAAAAAGTATTTCTTAAAGGGATTTTGGATAATTTTAGTTTCAATATTGCCCATGAATATTTCTGCTAATAAAGGACTTATGGGATTTCCCATAATCAAACCGTTTGCAGATTTATAAATTTTATTCTTGAATTGAAAACAAGATATTTATGTTTATATTTAACAAGATACATATATCAGAAGAAAATTTGCAGTCATGGAATTCCATAGCAAATCTGTAAAGTACTCCTATCTTCACTGACTAATCAGATTGATGACTACAATCTTCTTTGTGTGCTAATAGCGAAATCTGAAATTACACATAATTGTCCTGGGTGCCCGCAAACTGAATCTGATTTATATGATCGTGAATTAACATGTAATAAAATATAACGAAGTTAATGTCAATTATCATTGTTGCAGCTAATGACAAACAACTTGCATTCCGCTACCATTAGTGCTCGACTCGTGTTATAGCCTATGGGATGTACAGTATAATTGAATTCAGTAAATACGTAAATTTCGACCATAACTTTGATAGGATAATTTTTCGAGGTGTGTTGTCTAATTTTTTAATTTTTTTTTGCGTTTCTTGGAAATTAATATTTTTGAATAATATAAGGTGTAAATATAAAATAAAATAGAAAAAGGCTTTTTACTTCATAGAAGAAATAAAACAACATTTGAATATCAAAACAGAGTTAATCTGTTAGTCTTCTACAATTTTAATTTAAAAAAATTTTTATTCAAAAAACTTTTAGAATTAAATTAATGTCTACAATAAGCACCGCTCATATTTAATAGACCTATATAATCAAAACTCAATATACAATGTCAAATGGAATAAATAAACAAACAAATATAAAAAAGGCAATTAAAATTAATAAATAAATATTTAAAGGAGACAAAATTTTGTTTCTGATCTTACCATAATGAAACCAATTCCTTTTCAAAAACATAAAACACAACTTATGGATTTCTCAAAAAATATAATTTATTTGAAATATTCAATATATTTAAATATTCAAATAATTCAATTCAAAAATCTCTCAAAACATGCACTATATCTTCAAAAAACAATTATAATTCGGATAATCTCTTCATCGGCCCTAGATAATATTTAAAATATCAAAATCAACTAACAATCAGTATATCATACCTTAGAGTGTAACCGGCACTTGTTTAAAACAGACTTTGAAAATCCAGGTAGTCAGTTCGTCACAAAATCACAGAAAACTGTAAGGTTTTATAAGGTTTTCTTGAAACCATTGACATTCCACAATGAGATTTATTCAAGCGTAAATATAATTATATATTATGTATAAAATAAAATAGAACAAGGCTTTTTACTTGATAGAAGAATTATAACAAAATTTGAATATCAAAACAGATTTAATCTGTTAGTCTTCTACAATTTTAATTTCAAAAAAATTTTATTCAAAAAACTTTTAGATTTAAATTAATGTCTACAATAAGCATTGCTTATATTTAATAGACGTAAAAATTCAAAACTCTATATACAATGTCAAATGGAATAAATAAACCAACAAATATAAAAAAGGCAATTAAAATTAATAAATAAATATTTGAAGGAGACAAAATTTTGTTTCTGATTTTTATTTTGATATTTTAAATATTATCTAGGGCCGATGAAGAGATCATCCGAATTCTAATTGTTTTTTGAAGATATAGTGATATATATGATATATATGAGAGATTTTTGAATTAACTTAGTTGAATATTTAAATATATAAAATATTTCAAATAAATTATATTTTTTGAAAAATTCTCAAGTTGTGTTTTATGTTTTTAAAAAGGAGTTGGTTTCATTATAGTAAGATCAGAAATATAATTTTGTCTCCTTCAAATATTCATTTATTAATTTTAATTGCCTTTTTTATATTTGATGGTTTATTTATTCCATTCGACATTGTATATTAAGTTTTGATTATATACGTCTATTAAATATAAGCGGTGCTTATTGTAGACATCAATTTAATTCTAAAAGTTTTTTGAATAAAAATTTTTTTGAAATTAAAATTGTAGAAGACTAACAGATTAAATCTGTTTTGATATTCAAGAAAAAAAGGCGTAAATATCTTTTAATTATTACTATTCGAACTGAAATAATATTTCACAATTCATTTCTGTTATTTTATACAAATAACAGCTAAACTCAGGATTACAAGACTTCCAATTATGGCACATTTCAACATCTGTGTAATTTTTATGGAGTATGTTTACAATAATATCAAAATCATGAATTTTAGTGAAAGCTTCAATCTAAAACTAATCTAAGAATCCTGAAAAACTATACAGGGTGAATCATATCTATTGGAACATCTGTTCTTAAATAATATTATTTGTATCAAAATATGATGATTAGACCAAATGTTCCTCAATAAAATATTCTTTTTCTGCTTCTTCCTTCAGCCAGGTAATTCTCTCTGTTTGGTTGGCCCTGGTTTCTATTCAGTAGATGAGGAAAACCAACTTTTTTCCCGTCTCTTTGGTGGTTGTTCTGATAGTGGCACGCTGGGGTGGATTGAGTAGCCTACGTTGTTGTCACTGCCGGTCCCAAGTTATCCCGGTTATCAGCATAGATCAACAATAATAATCTTGTTGATCTATGTGTGGATAGCTCAGCGGGAGAGCATCGGACTCGTGACCGGGAGGTCCGGGTTCGAATCCTGTTCAGGTGGAAAATAAATTTTTCAGTTGGACGGGTGTCTGCCACCATTTCACTGTTGGGTCAAAAATTAACAGTGCTGTGACCTAAAGTGGCGCAAGATCGCAGTAACAAAGCCTACACAGAACACAACTGAACTCCTAACTCGCACAAGCTGAAGAAGCTTCTGAGGGATCTTCACAGAAGATCTAGGAGTATCAGGATAATAATAATAATAATAATAATAATAATAATATGGTTATCAGTCTACTCGCTGTGAAATCTAGAATGCTCAGAAGGATTTAAATAGGCTTCGTAAAAGGACCCAATAGAATAAAATATTAATATTAATAAAAAAATAAAGGGCTTTAAATTTAAATATTATGTTTCGTTTTTTCTAATAATTCATTTCACTGCTCATTTCAAAATTGTCATCAAAATCGGCACAGAGGCATAACTTTGGACAAGGAATATTATTTTATGTGTAACTTAATTTTTTGTTATACGTGATGCTACGTGAATCATTGCAGAGGATGAAATTAAGCGATATAAAATAAGCGCTTGTCTCGAAAAAATTATGTTTTTAATTTTATGATATTGTATGTAAGGTATAATAAAATATTCCATTCAAAATATGACTCATTATGCGTATTTCATGATTATTTTCAATCTTCAGATCATTATAACATTAAGCATTGAACATAAGAAGATTAAAAACTTACTAATTCGAGACAGTTCGGAACAAAAATACAGTTAGGTTTGAGTATTTCATTATTCGGGTTTTAATTTTTTATTTTAAAGTAGAACTCTCCACGAGTAAAGTCAAAATTTATAATTTATATGATTATTTAAATAAGTGGGTAATCGTTTATCTATTGAAAATAATTGTTGAAAACTTTCAGTGATCATAGAAAAAGATATTTGAATAGTTTATCATTTCTGTAGTGTCTTAGGTTTTATTCTAGTTTATATATCAATGGATGAATTTTCATATACAACATCATAAAATGAAAAATAAATTTTTTCTGGACAATTATTGATTTTTCAAAATATAAAAATAATACCGGTTATGATAAATTGAACCGATCGAATTAGTTATTGCCAAAAATTTCGTGGAGCAATTTTAAACAATTCTGTTCCCAAAACATCGTTCTAATTAATTAATTTTTCGGATAATGTCAAAACATTCACGCTGCGCAGCAATGTTCGTGTTTTGTTCCATTTAAAAATCCTAAAGCACTAATTGGATCAACCTTTATTAATGTCCTCGTAAAGCTGGAAAGAAAGTTTGAGTCGGGGCTCTCAAATATTTGTTGCCTAATTGTTTCCTGTTCGTGATGAAAATGATGTAGTTTGTTGATATTTCGTAAGGGTGAAATGAAAGTTGAGTATTTGTATAGCATCGTTATTTCCATACTTATTGTTTAACCTTCAAAATAGGCCGCAATAATTCACTTAAGCAAACATCAAAACATTCTTTAGATGTATTTTCAAAAATAGCCTTCAGTATTCGCCGAAAATTTTATTTTATATCTTCTATTGCCTGAAAACGAAATTTTGGTTCAAGTTTTGTAACCAGGAAAAAATCGGGCGGAGCGATTAAGGCAAATATTTTTGGGCTGGCGGTGTGATTGGACCTCACTTATTCGAAAATGAGGCTGGTGCAACTGTTACGGTGGACGTATTGCGCTACAGAGCTATGATTATTGATTTTTTATAGCCGGAATTAGAAGATATTGATGTGGAAGACCTTTATTTCCAACAAGACGGCGTTGCGTGCCACACAAGAAACTAACTCTGTAAACAAACTAAAGGACGAATGAGGCTCAAACTCCGCGTGAGTATATGCGACAAAAAATTGTCAAATCCGTCCAAGCCAGCTTTCTAAATGAATTTCATTCATTATATGTACATATTGCCTACTCCTCTTAGAGCTAGAATAACTAACTGCATTAACGAGCGCTTAATTGTTAGAGTATAATATCCTTAAATTTATTCTTCATATAGAATACCAAGAATTATAACTCGTTAACCAAAGGAACTAGAGCGAAAGATTATGCCCCACTATCACTATTAAATCAATTCAATTCTGAGTACATTGTATTTTCAGTAATTACTCTGATAATTGTAGAATGCTCCATTAAATGACTAATGAAACATTCTTTTGAGCTAAATGGTGTCAATCCAATAAAGTCGAATAAGATACTAATAAAACAGCAATAAATCATTTACATTTCAATTAAACCAATTATCAAATTTTATGAACGCCGATCATAAATTCTGTGATTGAATGTATTTTTATGTAATTAAATAAAGATTGCATTAATTTTCTCTGGATTTTTTCCTTATAATGATAAAATGTATAGAAATTCAATCGTTTTCTTGAAAATATGAAAAATCTCAATTTTCTTGAATTGTGTTATTTCGTATCTTTCCTAATTTTATTTCTAAGTGGTACCTGAAATTATATTTTCATAGTGTGCTTTCTAGTTTACTCTGCATTCGTTGAAATTTGTAAGAATTCCACTACCAAGGATTTTGGCAGCGTTCAACTTGAGCTCATTCGATATAGGTTCTTTGAGTGTCTCCCTTGTGCAGTTCAAGAGATTATTGAAATTGTATTATATTTTGGTATATTAATTGACATCTAGTTTTTCATGTTTCCTTTTTTTGTCATTTTTTGGGTGAAAATTTCATTAAATGTTTGATTGATTCGGTCTTTACTTGGTGAAAACTCACTTTAATTAAAAAATATTTAAGATACAGTATTTTAATTACCATAAAATTTTTTATAATACAGCAATTGTTTCACCATGACGTGGCTTCTTCAGGTATCTAGATTCCACTAGCTGATGGTGTTCAGTGTAACCGAGTTTAAATACATTGTTAGGTACGTGACAAAATAATGGAAGAAAAAGGTGTTTATTCGAGTTTGACGCTCAAAAATGCCATTAGAGAAAGATATTCAGTAATGGAGAACTATCAACATCTGTTTGTTCATTCAAAAGGATTTTACGGGCATTGTACCTGTTGATTTCAAGAAATTCTAAAAGTGTTAATCTAGAACTTTTGCTTTCGACGTGGATAATTTCATAGTTATTGTTGAAATTATGCCTAAATTCCTTAAGATGATTAGCATATGTCTAATATACGGAATCAGATATATAACTTCCTTTGTGTTCTTGGATTCTTTTCTTGAATTATCTACCTGTCTGGCCAATGTAAACTAAAGGCAATCGTTCCAAGTCAATGTAGACTCCTCTTATTTGTTCGATCCTTATTGTTTTTTATGTAGTTACTAAGTTTATTAATGGGTTCAAAAGCTGCGTTGTAATTGAAAATATTTTTTAAATATTTAGCAATATTTTCAGATAATCCTTTAACATAAGATAACGAAAAATATTTCTGTGTATTGTCTTCTTTTATGATTCAGTACACGAGATTCAATACTATTTTGTTTTGTTTATTGGATATCATTTTGACTATAAGAAAGTGGTTGTAACCGTTAAGTTATCTGAATTCAAAGGGACATTCGAAAGTCTATGAATAAAACTATTATATGCTGACATCTTTTGGTTGGTGGGGTGATTTGAAGTTTTATGTATTGTAATATCTGTATGTGTGGGTTTGTGAAAAATACTTAAATCATGTAAATTATCTAGTCTTATTATTGTGAAGCCAAGAAAATTAATACTGTGATTCTTTTCTTTTTCGATTGTGAATTTGATTTTTGAAGTTTATTAGTAAAGTTCGTGAAGATATGTAGTTGTTTATTAATAAACTCCACCCAGAAATCAAATTCACAATTGAAGAAGAAAAGAACCACAGTATTAATTTTCTTGACCTGAACGGAATCAACGAAACCAAAATTACATGTATTGAGCTGTTAAAGTATCGGAATGTTGACTTCTATATCGGTCACTTCAGCCATCTACCGAAAAAATAATGGATTTCGTTTTCCCTAACCTATTATGATTTAAATATTATTATGTGCATTGGGTTGAAATACCTGTTACTATTCCTATTCGTTAAAATAAATAAAATAAAAATAAATGAATCCAGAAATCTCAGAGCAAATTTTTCTTAACATTCATGAAATACAACCATTCAAATGTTGTGATAATAGCGGAATAATGTTTGATCACTTCAAGCAAAGCTTTTCGTGATTGGTCTGTCTAGACGATCTCTAATTGTAGGTTCCAACAGCGAATTCTCAATATGCATAAGTATTTCGGGTGTGTCCGAGATTTAGTCGTATAAATCATCTTTGATGACGCACAAATGAGATCAGCACGTCAATGTTGATTTGAAAAAGTGAAGTGTAAAAGCGAATATTGACTTCCTTCATAATTCTGAGATTGGTAATCCAATTTCTTCTCATACTCAACGTCAGTTAACATGTCTGGATAAACCTATGATTCACGACTACTTTCATCTATTCGCCGAAGTATTTCACAATGAGTTCATGAAAATCTTAACTAAAAATTCTGGTCCTATTCATTTTCGAACCATATGCCTTTCGCCAGCTGTTATTTTTCTGCCTTCGATTTAAATTTCTCTTCAATGATTGCTTTGTCCGATTCCTTTTTTGGTTCAAATTAAAATATACTCACACTATAGTATGTATCTCCAATCAATATTAGTTTATTTACATCCTCTCTTGAATCACAAAGCAATTTTTTGCAATGATCTTTCCTTAAATTTCTATAGATTTTCAACTTTAGGTAGTTTTACAGAAATTATTATCTAATACTTTCTCAATTTCGAAACTTATGTCTTTTCCAAGAAATATAAACTCTTATCGTTTTCATGTACCATACAGGAATTAAGTAGAAATACACTTATCACTTTAAAAACTACATCAACTGGTTCTAAAATAACGAGACAAACCAATTACCACGATAAACAATGTGTTGATAATAAGTTCATCAATCTTTCAGTCGAACATTGGTCTGCTTTCACCTGTATCTCAATTAGATTTCTCACGACAAAATGGAGGAGAAACTGTGAATTAGTCCTTCGATCATCGAACGTAATCAACACTTTGAAACATAACAAATATTCATTAACACAAGAAAAATAATGATTCCGTAGTTCTTCGGAAGTGAGTTGGGATGAAGGCTAGTTTCAGGCGAATATAGAAATTAGAGTTCATCAAAATCTGTCTCACTAAAAATTATTTAACACTATAAAAGCATTTTCTGTTTAAAAACAACAGGTCACAGTCTTACTAAACAGCAACCATCTCTTTATGAATGATTTTTTCACCTTTTCCCTACTTCGTGAGGAACTTTATAATAGTGCGATGCTTGATTTTCTTAATCATTGTGGCTGTAGTCATTCTGGTCGTCTTTCTGAAGATACCTAGAAATTATTTGAATATTTTAATATTAGCCTTCTACATATTTAATTTCAAAAAATTATATTTAATAATTATAACTTCAGGAATTAAATTAAAATAATGTCATATGAGTACCACTTATATCAAACGACATATAAAATAAACATTCATTATTAGACATCCACATGATATAACAAAATTCAATAAATAAAAATTGTTAACCAAAATCCTATAAATTAAATATTTTGAGTAGACAAAATTTTGTTTCTGCTGATCAATCTTATGAAAACAAATATCTTTCAAAAATGTTTAACATAATCTTAAGAATTTAATCATAAAACTATCCTACTTAGAATATTCAATGTTATTGGATATCTAAGTTACTTTCTATAAAATCTCAAGATATGTGAAAACATCACTGAAAAACAAGTTTAATATATATATATTTAAGAGAATTTATAGGATTTTGGTTAACAATTTTTATTTGTTGGATTTTGTTATATCATTTGGATGTCTTATAATGAATGTTTATTTTATATGTCGTTTGATATAAGTGGTACGCATATGACATTATTTCAATTTAATTCCTGAAGTTATAATTATTAAATATAATTTTTTGAAATTAAATATGTAGAAGGCTAATATTAAAATATTTAAATAATTTTATATACCTTCTATCAAGTATTAACCTCTATTTATGTTATTTTATTCATAATATATAATTATTTGGTTTCCTTAACATTCTTTATATAGATAGTCCTTGTGCTATAACAGAGGCCGTTAAATTGTCTTTCTATCTTTTAGATCAAGGGTAAACCACAGAATTATTTATTTGTAGTTAACATTACACCCCATTTAAATTTTTCAGTATCCATTTACCAGAAGTTTTCTAAATTGTTGAAGGGTGAGTGAATATTTGTTGTTGATTGATGTTATATTTTATTGAATAAATTATCTGAGTACTGACGAAGAAAAGTCTCTTTTAAAACTTGTTTTTCAGTAGTGTTTTTACATATCTCGAGATTTTATAGTAACTTAGTTATATATCCAATAATATTGAATATTCTAAGTAAGACAGTTTTATGATGAAATTCTTAAGATTATGTTAAACATTTTTGAAAGATATTTGTTTTCATAAGATTGATCAGCAGAAACAAAATTTTGTCTACTCAAAATGTTTGATTTATAGGATTTTGGTTAACAATTTTTATTTATTGGATTTTGTTATATCATTTGGATGTCTTATAATGAATGTTTATTTTATATGTCGTTTGATATAAGTATACGACTTTAATTTAAGTTCTGAAGTTATAATTATAAAATATAATTTTTTGAATTTAAATATGTAGAAGGCTAATATTAAAATATTTGAATACTTTTATATACCTTCTATCAAGTATAAACCTCTATTTATGATACCTAGAAAACTAATAATCGTAAATTTGTGAAATTTCATACTTATACCCTCAGATAGTGTTATTAATAAATGAGATAATTAGATTACTCACATTATAAGCAAATCACTCCGATACCGAGAATAAATTGAGCACCCCTCGTACTTTGGAAACATTCTTCCAGTTTTTGCAGATTTTCTTCTAGTTTTGTCATCCGCAGATCACTGATACATCGTCAGCATACATAACGGTACCGCTAGATGTTTCCTGTTCCAGATTTTTAGTATATATAATGTTCAACAAGGGACCCAGTATTGATCCCTGAGATACAACTCTTTCTATAAAAAAATCCCTCTGATATTATTTGTTCACCATTCTTTGTCTTTTCAGTTGTTCTTTGAATTCTCCGAATCAGATAGAAAGCAAAAAGTATCAAAGCTACACCTTTTATGCCCTATCTTTTCATTTTCTTTATAACGATTTTGTGATTCACCTTATCAAAAGCCTCTATTAGATCGATGCAGAGTACTGGAGGTACATTTTCATTCAATGATTTCATTACTGAATTAAGTGCCTGGTATACAGCGTTTTTCGTTGCCTAAAACCACATTATTCTCTTTTGGGCCACAAAAACTGCACCACTACCCACAGATAGTATTATAATTCATGTATATATATACAAGGGAATAGTACATTCCAATGGTGATACATTTTTGAGACGTTTCACAGCGAAAAACGGAGTACTCAACCTCCTACAAACAAAATCAATATGAAAAGCACTTGACAAGTATTTCACATCTTGTTTTAGGTTCCCCGGACTAATTGCTCTTACTATAGATGACAGGTCGCCAGCAAAGAATATGACGCCAATATAATATGAAGTAGTGTACGCTTTTATAGTATCTGGTAAATCATTCACAAATAATATGAACAATAATGGCCCCAACACAGACCCCTGTGGCACATCTATATATATCTATATAATTTTGCTGACCCACTCTAACGAACATATTTCGATCATTTAAAAAACTGTGGATCCAATCAAGAAATACTCCCCTAAAACCAAGATACAGCTTATCAAGAATGAAGTTGAAATTGAGACCATCAAATGCACTGGATTTATCAAAGAATAAACCCACCACACATATTCATCCCTGTTCTCATTATGTAATAGAGTTTCTCATATGATCTATCTAGATCTTGCTCCAACAGAACCTCCTCCCAGATGTGGTCCTATAAGCATAAGAAGAAGTCTTCCAGTTTAGGAGTTTCGAAAGTACTGTCAGTGTTTGTTGACTTAGGAAGGTTAGTTTCCACTATGATGAACTGATAGAGCAGATGTTTTGTCATTATTATTTTTATGCTTAATTGTAATAACAAAAATATCAGATATCAAGGAAGAGGTAGAACTCGTTATTCTTGTTGGACTCAATATTATTTGTTCATAATTGACAGTTATCAACAAATCCATAAATAGTAACTTTGATTTATTATCATCCATTTCCAAATGATGTGTCAGTCGATCCCTATTGACGTTCAAGATTCTCGAAAGAGTTATTTGCACTCTATAGAATATTTTTATTCTGTCAGTTCAAAAATTGCACTTTCAAACTAACTTCAAGATAAGAAGAACTTTGTGCTGCAATTTCTATGACAGTAGGTATTATTTTTTCCTCAGATTGTTGTCTTGGTGTCTGCTTGTTCGTATCTCTACGCCCGTGAGTAATTCTTATCAAAATTATTCTCCTTCGGTCCCCCTTGCGTTCGGCATTAGCACTTCTGTCGTTCTAGGAACCAATCTCGACAATAATTGCAACTTGCAACACAAACCGCTTCTATGGGTCGGTCATCGAGTTCACCTGACGTCACTGCTGTGTGTTTATGTTGCAAAATTCTCCAGCGGTATTGCGTAGCGACGACAGACGTATTGAATGAGATTCGCCGTCGACAGTCCAATAGTTCGTTAGCCGTCAATTACAGATGGAAATTTCCGTTGCACCTCAGCCTCCTTCGATCTGCAGAGGCGGCATTAAATCGCCGTGTCTGAAATTCGAGGCTGGCGGAACACCTGTTGTTCACCTCTATTATTCATCTCGTGCTGGGAGTTCAAATTTCATCTTGGGGTCGTTTGATACTGAAAATTGCCATATAAAAGCGTTCTGCTCTCTACATGCGCGAACTGTTGAGGTAGACGTTGTAATCCGTCTCGATCCTAACAGAGTCTAATGAAATATTTTGATGGGAATCGATAGCCAGATGGTGTTTCCAGTACGGTTGTTAAACTGGTATCAAGATTTAATACCTCCTTGTGCACGTTTCCATGTCTGACCAATGCACCCACGCTGAGTACTACGTTATATCTTTCGCGTTGGTAACACAACAGTTCGGACAGTGGCGGTTTCTCAATAAGAGCACATGTGGCAGTGCACTACAAAATTTTATAATTCCTTCAAAAACATACTTAAGTGAGATCATTCTTCAAACCATTGTTTCATACAACGAATCAATTCCGCTTTGTACTCCTAAATTATAAAAACTATAATTGCTGCCCAAAAAATGAAAACCTCAATATGGCAATCCAAATCAGAACAAAACCCATCTTCCTTATCGGTGCGAAGTTATTGGTTTGCGAGGAAAGGTACTGGGTACCTTAGGAATTACGATCCCAATTATTCATAAATCTAGATCCTAAAAGGTATATTTTGTCCTACGGTTCAAAACCCTATTTGGACCCATTTAGAAAATGTTATTCCATTATGGTTTTTCTACCTTTCCACGTTTTTGAGAAGTCTATGTCACATTCATGTCATGATATTTCGAAAATGACAACGAACTAAATTTGAGGATCTCCCACCTTTAGGACAAGGGCGGTTCAAGTCAATGTGCTTAAATATCATTGGACACTGCTGTATCGTGGCTGATGGTTCAAACCATTCGTTCAACATCGATCAAGCTACTTGTTGAAACATTCGATTAATACTCGTTCAATCTATTCAGTATTCGTTTTAAGTACTTATTCCTTTATTATAATTAGCACTCCACAGCATTAGAACTTGTAGTTCTTATAGAATTTTTGTATATAAAAGATGAAAGTGCTGTTCAAGCCAGAACAAGATGATACTAATAAATAAACTTTCATTTCCATAGGCCAGTTTTGATGTAACCCTACCTCGTCTACAGAGTAGTCATTTAAAATATTCAATAAAAAGTATTACCTCGCGTATCATTTTTTGAATACCCTCGACCTTGATAATTTTCGAGTATTTCCCAAAAATGTAAACCCTTGAATATCTGATTGTTAATTATCACGTTCTCCAACTTAAATTAGCATCTTTATAATTTCAATTCTTCAATTAAATTGACATTATCTCTTCATGTCCATTTTTTCTCCATTAATTTTAATTTCCTTTCACATTGAATAACAGTAGTATTGGAGACTGCACTAGCTAACTTCAAATCACCAAGAGAACACTTAAGGCGAATTACAGACCAACTTTGAAACTAAATTTTTCTCATATTGTCCCGAACTTCCCGAAAACTTATTTTTGACATGAAATTGGCTCCATACGAAATTCATTTGGCTCTTGAGTCGAAAATTTGCACAAGATGCCCGTGAGTACCTATAACAAACAAAATCTGAAATTTTTATTAGTTTTCCTCGTATAAAATAATCTTTTATAGGATAATAAAATGTTTATGGATGGAAATCGCCTGCGGAAGGATTGTTGTGAAAACTTTTCAGTGTTATGTTCATTCGGGTAAAAACATTTTGGTAATATCTATCTTGTTAGTATGGCAAGTGAATGAGCGGATATGAAAGTATGAAATCCGGTGTAACACAAAGAATAGTGTCGAGCCAATTCTGTTTTCCAGATATATGATCTAATTTCTTCTGATCTCTGCTTATGACACGTGTTTCGTATTTGAATAAGATTTATGGACTGAGTTTGGGCTAATTGTAAGAAGGCAAGCTTGCGTAAAAATTTTTATGGAGAAAAATTCAGATGCTTCTGTAATATATCTGTTTATAACCGTAAAATGGAATTCCTTGTTTCAATTCCAAGGTTATTAGAATTTAATCATCACAACAGATTCATTCTGTTAGCCTCCAATAAATTGTAATATAAAGATATTTTTATTCAATAACTTTTAGAATTAAACTAATGTATTATAAGCACTGCTTAAATTTAGTAGACATATAAAATCAAAACTCATTATATTATATCAAATGGAATAAAGAACCTGATGAAATATTAATTGTCAATTAAAACTACTAAACAAATACTTGACGGAGACAAAATTTAGTTTCTGATCCTATATTTATGAAAACCAAATCTTTTTCAAAAGTGCAAAACTTCATGTTAAGAACTTCTCCAAAACTAATTTATTTGAAATATTTAATATATTTAAATAAGTTACTTCAAAAATGATTTAAAACATGTAACAAATCCTCAAAACACAATTTGAAATTAAATAAGATCTTCGTCAGTCCTACTTCACAATTGAAAAATAAAATCAATTAACAAAAAATAATTTGCCAGACTGACCTCCTGGTATCTTTGTTGAACAAACACTAAAATTAGAGAACTTTGAAATCCAATGTATTCTATGTTCATCACAAAAATCACACGAAGCTTGTGAGGTAAAAATAAAATAGGAAAAGGCATTTTACTTGATAGAAGAAATATAACAAAATTTGAATATCAAAACAGATTTAATCTATCAGTCTTCTACAATTTTGATTTCAAAAAAATTCTTATTCAAAAAAATTCAGAATTAAATTAATGTCTTATAAGTAGAGTGACAGATTTGATATTTTGTTATATTTCTTCTATCAAGTATTTTATACATGACATATAATTATATTGAGGCTTGAATAAAAATATCATTTTGGAATATCTATGGTTTACAGAAAACCTTATAATACCTTACAGCTTTCTGTGATTTTTGTGGCGAACATAGAATATCTTGATTTTGAATCACAGATCACAGGACGACTTTTAGGTAAGTTATATTTATTGTTGGTTGGTTTTGATTTTTTAAATATGATTAAGGAGCGATGAAGAGATTATCGGAATTCTAATTGTTTTTTGAAGATATAATGCATGTTTTGAGAGATTTTTTAATTGACTTATTTAAATGTATTGAATATTTCAAATAAATTATAATTTCTGAGAAGTCCTTAAATTATGTTTTGTATTTTTGAAAAGGAATTGGTTTTTATAATGGTAATTTATATTTGTTGGTTTATTTATTCCATTGGATATTGTAAATTGAGTTTTGATTTTATGTGTCTATATATAGCCGTGCTTATAAGACATTAATTTAACTCTGAAATAATTTTGAATAAAAATTTTTTTGAAATTGAAATTGTAGAAGACTGACAGATTAAATCTGTTTTGATATTCAAAAAATGCTTGAAAGGTATTTTATGGCCTTAGTTGAAGCCAAATGACATTTATATAATAAATCACGAAGACCAATTATATATACAATAAAATAATAATAAGAGGTTTTTACTTGTTAGGAGGATTATCATTATTAATGAAAAAGATTTGGTTTTCATGAATAAAGGATCAGAATCAAAATTTTGTCTTCATTCAGTAATATTAATTGACAATTTATGTTCCGTTGGGTTTTTTATTCCATTTGATATTATATAATGAGTTTTGATTTTATATGTCTACTTGATTTAAGCAGTGCTTATAAGACATTAATTTAATTCTAAAAGGTTTTGAACTAAACATTTTTGAAACTAAAATTTATGGGAGGCTAACAAAATAAATCTGTTTTGATATTTAAATTTTGTAATAATCGTTCTATCACGTAAAAAACTCTTCTTGTTATTTTATTGTATATATAATATATAATTATATCGTGGTTTTCCTGATTCATTATATAAATGTAATTTGATCCAGCCTCCCGTGATAGCCTTGTTTCTTAAAAGAGCCATTGAAGGCTAACGGTCGCCAAGAAGAGTTCAACTCTATGCTAGAATCCACGAACTCGAGGAAACTATAATAATAGGTTATTGTATCCTTTCCCTTAAAGCTATCACAGATCTAATTCTGACCTATTCGCTCTTATGGACAGACTACCTGCAATCGGGTAGAACCACGCCAGTTCTATGGGTGAGCGCCCTGTGTTGCAACACCCACCCCGTGGACATCGTGAATTCTACCGGTTAAGTTACTGGCATGTGAGTGTGGCTCTTTCACTAGGTGACTACTCAGCAGTCTTCACAATCTGCCCAGGAAGCAGATAGTGAGATAAGGATACGGCTTTTCATCGCGCATTACTGAGAACCACTACGAAGAGTTGAACCCACCAAGCTTCCAGTTTCGGCTTCAGTCCGAAAACCTACACAGTCACTGGTAGCAGCGAAGAACTATCTAACCTCGACTGGTTCTGTAGTGTCAGTACCCGAGTTTTTGGGAAGCAACTCACACACCGAAGAGGCTTCTTATTCGCCCACCCGAACGCTGTCTTATAAACCAAGATAGTCTTAAGAATTGATGCCTCAATTGATCCTGGTACGAGCGCCGTCAATACGTCAGGATACACGAACACTTGGGAAGTCTTTCAATTTATACTGGCTTCAAGTACCAATGGCCTAAATCGTACTGTCGAGATCCACAAGCCCCAGAAACGTTTCGCAAACGATCCTGGTTCAGATCGAGTTCGGTCGAACCATCAAGTCCCGCTAAACCCTGATTCATTCTTCAAGATATCCTAAACATAAGTTTCTGCGAAGATATAGATGAAATACTCTTCTAATCCAGCATGCCGGGTCGTACGAATACTTCCCTCGGGAAGTATCCTCCACCCTCCACCTCCACCCTCGGGAAGTAGCCTCCACCCTCCCGAGGTAACGCAGTATATACATAACACACTCGACTATTGGACAGAAACATCTGGAGATTTACTGAAATAGAGAAATGCTAGTTTTAAGGATGTAAACTCTGTACTGCAACAGACACCCTTGTCATTGTGTTGGACAACGCAACTCAGCCCTCCATTTCACCTTTGCGGTGAATCTGGTGCCCCAGTCGGATGAACTTTCTATCACACGGGTCCACTGACACGGCGCGAAGTCTCTGTTAAGGTATCAAGAATTAATACTCCATTTCACCGTGATGAAACTAGAAGCGAAGACATTAGACGGACTTGACAGATACATAATATTAATGAGCGGGTGCTGGGTAGAAAAATTGAATGGATTGACCATATTTCTCGAATGGCAGAGGACCAACTAGTGAAGGTAGCCAGAGACAGATCACCGTCGGGAAGGCGAAGGCCTCGAAAGCGCTGGAGTGACAATCTACCAGCATGGGTTTAGTTACGATGAGGAATAGGTACTAAGCTCATTTGGAAGAAAAAAGAAGAAGAAGGATCTTATTCAAGACAAGCGCATCAAGCAACAATGTCATGAGGAGCGCATGTTTGGGAGATGTGCACTCCTTTCAATCCACTGCATTGACTCTTGTTTACTTTCAGGCTCATAGTGATAAACCCACGTCTCATCCCCATTAACCACCCGGTAAAAATAGTGATGGGTATTCTCCACAGAGTTCTAAAAACTCCTCACAGCACTCGACATGCACTTGCTTCAGAGGTGCGGTGAGAATTCTCGGTACCCATCTTGTACTGTCCTTTGAGAGGTAAAAATGGTCATGAAGGATAACATGTATGAAACCCACGGATATATTTGTCATCTTTGCTAACATCTTGATTTTTATTCTGGCATCTTCAAGTATCTGCTTTTCCACTTTTTTCACATTCTCTTCAGTGGTGCCGCTAACAGGCCCGCCCGAGCAAGGATAGTCTTCAATGCTTTCTCTGCCTCTTTTGGCTTCACTTGACCACTTTTTAATGGTGGATAACGACCGGACACAGTCTTGGTAAACAGCAACCAGCTTTTCATGAATGATTTTTTTCATTTTTTCTCTACGTAGTGAGAAACATTATAACGGCACGATGCTCGATTTTCGTCATCAATTTGGCATCAGTCATTCTGGTCGTCTTTCACTTAGAATACCTGGAAAGCCAATGATCGTAAACTAGTGAAATTTTATATTTGGACCCTCAGATAGTCTCATTAGTAAATTGGATAATATTACTCACATTATAAGCAAATCACCCAGATACCGAGAATACATTAAACGCCCCTTGTAATTTGAGTCTGTTGAAATTTTCAATCAATTTTAATATATTTGAATAACATCTGTTCTTTTCTATACTATGTGACAGTTTGTAAAACTCGTATTCTTGTTATCATTTTTTATACTTGAACCTTTTGTTGAGTTTTTACTTGTCCAGAGATGAAGTGGAATGGTAATTTCTGAAAACTTGTTTTTATTATTTCACAATTCACAGTGAAACAAGTACCAGTACACAATCACCTAGCAGACTTATGGAAAAAATGAATGGAATTAGAGAAAGTGACAGTAAAAACAATATTTTAAATATTTTTATTTCCCTTATAGAATTTCATGTGCATAAACTAAGGACTCCATTTGTTTCTTAACATAAAAATCGAGAGGGTTGTGATCATGACTTCTTGCTGGCCATTCAAAATCACTTTCTCTTCCAATCCATCGATGAGGAAATACTACTCTGTCAAGAAAGTACCGGGAATTTTCAATTAAAACAACATTTTTACATTTAATCGTCAAAATTTATTGGGTCGCCTTCAAAATAGGCTCCATTTGCTCCAATACATCTATGCCAACGGCACTTCCAATTATCGAAACATTTTTTATAGGCGCTTTCCGGGATGGACTTTAGCTCTCGCGCCGAATTTTGTTTTATGGCTTCAATCGACTCAAAACGGGTGCCACGAAGGCGCAATTTTAGTTTTGGGAAGAGGAAAAAGTCGCAGGGAGCCAAATCCGGCGAATACGATGATTGCTGAAGCACGTTTGTTGAGTTTTTGGCGAGAAAGTCAGTCACAATCGTAGCTCGGTGAGAAGGCGCGTTATCGTCATGCAAAATCCATGAGTTGTTCGCCCACAAATTTGGCCGCTTCTTACGGATACGCTCACGCAAACGTTTCATAACGCCTAGGTCATACTCCTTGTTTACCGTCTGACCCTCTGGAACGAATTCGTAGTGCACCACGCCACGGATATCGAAGAAAACAATGAGCATCATTCATTTCGAGCGGCTTTGGCGTGGTTTTTTCGGTTTCGGCTCATTTTTTGCCACCCATTCCGATGATTGCTGGCTTGTTTGCATATCGTACTCGAAGACCTAGGTCTCATCACCAGTTATAATGCGTTCCATGAATGTAGAATCGGAATTACAGCGATCCAGCATGTCTGAAGCAACCTGTTCGCGATGACGTTTTGGAAGAAAATTCAGGTCTTTCGGTACGAGTCGTGCGGCCACCTTTCTCATTCCCAAAATATCGATCAAAATCGTACGTGCGGACTCGTGGGATATCTTAAGATCATGTGCTATCTCTCTCAAGCTGGTACGACGGTTTTCCAGTACCCTTTCCTTAATTTTATCGACATTATCTTCGGCAAGTCTTCGACCACTTCACGACCGTCCTTGAAGGCTCTGTACCACTGATATGCACGAGTTTTCGATAGAGCATTATCACCAAAGGCCTTTTGCAACATTTTCAGTGCATGCGGCACACGAAAATTCATTTGCAACACAAAACTTTAAACAAAGTCTTTGCGCAACTTAATCACCCATAGTAAAAATCGGCACGCACTCTGATATCGACTGACTTAATCAGCTGTTGCAAACACACTAGTTGACAGATCCCGCTCAAGCTTGGCATAGTAATTAAGGACAGTGGTACCAACCTAGGAAAAAAAATTTTTACCTGCCTCATTGCCCCGCCAGATTTAAATCGATAATTCCCGGTACTTTCTTGACAGAATGTATGTCACTTAGATGATTTCAAACAATTAATGGGAACTGGGGTAGAGCTCCATTCTGCATAAACCACATGTACCTTCTCACCTCTAGTGATTGTCGAAAATATCACTCAAAGTATTTTGCAAAAAAAAATAGATAAGAATTTCCATTTCAATTTGGAAGAAGAAGAAAATCGCCCCATAAGTTGACCGCCTGTGACGCAATACCAAATATTCAATTTGAACAACTGAAAATGTCTTTCTTTAACAGCACCCTTTTCAATGCACTGCATGGGCTACTCACAGGTTCATAGTGATAAACCCACGTTTCATCATCAGTAACAACCGGTTGAAAATAGTGGATGGGTCTTCTCCACAGAGCTCTAAAAATTCCTCACAGCACTTGACTCTCACTTGCTTCTGAGATGCGGTGAGAAATCTAGGTACCCATATTGTACTGATCTTTGAGAGGTTAAGATGCTCATGAAGGATAACATGTATGATACCCACGGATAGTTTTGTCATCTTCTGGTTATTTTGGCATCTTCAAGTGCAGCCTTTTCACCTTTTTCTTCAGTGATGCCGCTAGCGGGCCCTCCAGAGCGAGGATAGTGTTCAATGCTTTTTCTGCCTCTTTGAATTCACTTGATCACTTTTGACTGGTGGATAACAACGGGGCACAGTCTTGGTAAACAGCAACCATCTTTTCATGAATGGTTTTTTAACTTTTTCCCTGCTTAGAGAGAAGCATTATAACGGCGCGATGCTCGATTTTCTTTATCATTCTTTCTCGTCGTCTTTCATTCGGGGATACCAAGAAAACTAATTATCGGAAATTAGTGAAATTTTACATTTATACCCTCAAATAGTGTCATTGGCAAATGAGATATTTAGATCACTCACATTATAAGCAAATCACCCCGATACCTAGAGCACCCTTCGTAGTTTCCGGTGTGCTCAGATGTGGAATATTTGAACACGATACCACCTAGAAAGCGGTCACCACATCCATGTAATGATATCCCATTATACGATCAAGTTTTATGAAGCATCGCTTACACTGTTCCGTTTGTAAATGGCCAACAAATATCTCCCATTGTTCTTGTCGAACGGTTCTAGACTTTCGCGACCATTACATTACCGTGAGAAAAACAATTATGCGGTTGTCCCTGATTAGGTTGCAAAATACACGCCAATTTCGCAGTCTTAGCTCGCGGTTCATATTCCTGACGCAAATTACATTTTTGCATTGTTATCGAAATTATAGATGAGCAACGTTCGGAATGCAAGTAATTGGAGGTTCGAGTAGTTGTCGAGTTTCGAAAATTTTGCCATATTATTTTTCGGAAAGGCTGGAGGTATGCGGTGAAGAATTTACCGATCATTTTCACTTTATCGAATGATTAAGGTTAACAGGACTTCCGCGAAGTGAAACTATATGTTTAAAACATGTGAAAAGAAGTAGATAATTATCGTCGTACACTCAGAGTACATTCACCAAATTATGAGAAAATTTAATAATGAAACGAAATAATACAAATTTTTGTTTCCGATAACATCAATACAACATCATATTGGGTTGTTCGGAAAGTACATTGGCGAATAGAAAAAACGGGTCACTTGATCATGATCAAATACATTTCTTAGTTGAAATGTTAACAAGAATCATTAAATTTCTCAAATGTCAAGAAAAAGAGAATTATCCAAAGGAAAATGAAGTTCTTATTCGATTTGTGTACGAATAATAAGCTTCTTTTCGAAAAATCTGAAACTTCGAAGTTGAAAAAAGTATCGTAACTATGAAAATTTCACTATCAGTATGACGTGTGACCTCTCCTAGCTCTGATTACAGCTTCCAAACGTCATGCTCGTGATGAGCCTGCCAATATTCTCTTAATTATTGGGCGCTGGAACCATAGTACTGACTCGCTTTTTCAGTTGGTCCCATAGATGACCGAAGGGATTCAAGTCAGGTCTTAGTGCTGGCCAGTTGAACCTTGAAATTCCAACCTCATTCAAGTACGCTGTCACTATTCGATCAGTATGTCGGCATGCATTGTTATGCATAAAAATTACCTGCTCTTCCAGAAATGTTATATAAGGTACAATATGGTCCATAAGAATTTCCTCTATGTACCTTACTGCTGTTAAATATCCATTTATAAAAACGAACTCTGTGCGGCCCTCTAAAAACACACCTCCTTAAACAAATCTCCACCGAATGAAACTCGCTCCTCTTTAGAGGCATCGGCGTTTCTTTCTTCTGGACGTGTATAAACACATCACCACCAGATCCTCGAATGCTGAATCTGGATTCATCAGAGAAAAGTACCTGGGCCCACTGAACTTCTACCCAGTTTATGTTATCTCGTGCAAATTGAAAACGCGCAATTCGATGCTCTCTGCGAAGTTCTGGACCTGTCGCAGGTCTGTATGGTTATGAACTGATAAACGATTAATTTATCGTGAAGAATTATTCGAAGGTGGTTTCTTTCATCAAGTTTTTTAGCCCATATGTCTACATTTTGCGCATATTTAGTTGATTTTCTAATGAAAGATAAATGATGAACAAAATATTATTGAATCGGTTTGAACACGTGAGTCTATTGGAAAAAAACAGTGTAAAATCATAGTGATCGGTTTTTTTGCTCGCCAGTGTATTTCTGTTTTTTTTTGGGAAAATTATATATTGGCCATTCTCGTCCATCACCTTTTGCCATCTTTCTGGGAGTAGCATGATTCCACACTCATAAAATATTTGATCTTTGCTGGCAAAAAACTGATTCAGGTGATTTTTGACCTCTTCATTTGAAGTAAAGGTTTTACCGTCCAAAAATGTTTGCAATAACCGGAACAAAAAATAATCCAAAGGCGCCAGATCTTTATAATATGGTGAGTGTGACAGTGCATACCATTAAAGCTGTAAAAGCTTTTGGCGAGTAACCAAACTTGTATGAGGTCTCGCATTATCTTGGTGGAAGACTACAAGTTTTCTGTTGATTAATTCTGGCCTTTTTGTGTTGAAGTGCGTCATTCAGTTTGTCTAGCTGTGACAGTAGACTTGGGAATAATTGTTGTGTTATCCGGTAAAAGCTTAAAAAAAAACTATTCCTTTAAAACCCCAGCAAACAGACAGCATCACCTTTTTATGATGAATATTGGCTTTCGAAATTCTTCGAGCCGGTTCATCTTTTTTGTTGCACGTTTGACATTATTATATACAACCCATTTTTCGTCCCCATTTTCGAAAATTCTTCGTTTCTGGGGACAAATTTTGGTTGGGACACCCTAAGAACCTATGTACTTCTAAGATTTCACACAGTATCAGTTCAAATATAGAACATGATTAAGCCACAGTGTGGCAAACCAATTATCATTCTATAATAAAGAGTTTGCGGAAATTGAATTTTATTCATTATTAGTTTCAATATATTTTTCGAAAATAAATTAGAAATTCAGATTAGAACCTTGCCTATTACATCATATAAAAATTGATTTGATTTAAAATTTCAATTTACAATCGCCCCATTTAAATATAACGAAGGTAGCCAGCAGCCCATAATACATCCTTACTTTATACAAGGGTAATAGGGAAAGTTTAAAACCAAAATTTCCATTTCGTGTTTCAAGATATCAGTCGTTTCTCGACGGTTAGTGTAACACTTCTTCTTAATGGCTCCACACATAAAATAATCCTATAATAAATAAGATTCATCGCTAAAGATAATTTTTCTGAGAAAATGCTCAGTTCTGGAGCAAGAAATGTTCTGGGACAAGATGACGAGTTCATGTTAATGGATGTTCGACCACATTCTGGACTACAGCAGCAATGTTTGCAGGTGTGCTAACTGGACAAGAGCGTGAACGGTTTATTTTATCGAATAACGATCCGGTTTTCACAAATAAATTGAACGACAAATTACCGTGAGGGCATTTTATGTGAATTTTCCACGAAAATTTTCAACAGTTTAGATAGAAGATTTATCAATTTGGAAATAAATTTTTAATGTTTTCCAGTTTCATTCAAGCGTAAACCGACCCATTCCGTTAATGTCAAATATGAAACTAACTTTCTATCGATTCACGAATGACAGAAGTGTTGCTAGACTCGAAATAACCATTACTTCAAAATGCAAACTCTAGATGGTCCACTGATATTTGATTGTCCATTTCATTGTTTAGTTGCAAATAATTCTAGATTCATTTATTAATGAGTAAACTAGTCAGTTTTAAAATATCTTTGGCACGACTTTCGTAAAAATTAGAGGATATTGTGCGTTTTGAATTTTCTAAAAAATGAGTTCGGTGCACGCCACTGGCTTCTCAGATAATTATCTTCGTTAAGTCAGTCCATTGGCGCCACATTATACTGACCTTGCCACAGGCGACACCCATAGACCGTGTAATGTGTAATATGTCCGCGTCACAGACCGCATGAATATCGCTTACATTATAATTATAACACCTGAATTGATAAGTGTCGGCGTTTACAAAAAAAAATATGTCTTGGCTACCACCGATCTGCTTGTTCGTGATATGAAAAAAAAAGTTGTTCAATTGTGGGCTGTCTTTGGATCAAAGCTTTTCATGGTTGGCCTACAGTGTTGTTTCGTAATATTTGGCAACCTGTCACTAAGTAACTTCGTTGTGAATTATCTAGTGGAAAATTCCTGCAATTTCAATGATCATTGTGTAACTATCTCATTTTTGTACGCGTTGAAAATAATAGTTTCAATGGCAGGAAGAGCTAAAGGATGGGAGATCTAGAGTTTGCATTTTGAACTTTTGCTTATTTCTATGTCATCTACATAGCGGTACCAATAAACGAAATCTTTAAAATATGGGAGTTTTTGGATATTGGTTTCTATGTGATCCATGAATATTTCTGATAGCAAGAGGCTTAAAAGGTTACCCATTGTTAGACTTTCTTCATCTAGATAAAACGTGCCGTTGAACATAAAGTAATTTTGATCTAGGCAAATGTTCAAGGCGTCTGATATTTCTGTTTTTACAACAGTATTAGTTGATTATATAGATTATAAGATTAGTTGATGATTTATTACTCCAAAAACGAACTAATTCTGTTGTAAAAAAACAGAAACATTAGAGGCCTTGAACGTTTGCTAAGATGAAAATTACTTCATGTTCAACGGCACGTTTTATCTAGACGAAGTCTAACAATGGGTAACCCATTAAGCCCCTTGTTATTAGGAATATTCATGGATCACTTAGAAGCCAATATCCAAAAACTCCCATATTTTAAAGATTTCGTTTATTGGTACCGCTATGTAGATGACATAATTTGTTTATTTAATGGCACAAATAGACAACTTTGTTCATTTTTGGAATCTATCAATAAATTATACCCAACAATTGAATTCACACATGAAAATGAAGTGAATAATAGCATCAATTTCTTAGATTTAAAAATCACCAAAATTAATAATAGACACGACTTTTCCATATACAGGAAACCTACACATACAGATGGTACGATTCATTATAATTCAAACCATCCATTTTCACAAAAATTGTCAGCTTATTATAGTGTGCTTTATAGATTGGTGAACATACCCATGACGAAAGAAAATTTCGGCAAAGAGTATAAAACCATTAAACAAATAGCTTTCAATAATGACCTTAATCCCTTAATTGTAGATAGTTTACTTGATAAAATAAATTACAAGAAAGCAATATCACTTTTAAATCCATAATTTCACAATTAAACGAAACAAAATTTATTTCATTGACTTACATAGGCCATAAATCTGAAAAGATTGCTAGATATTTAGAGAAAAAAGAAAATTATCATCTCTTTTAAAACCATTCTTCAGGTAGCTTGATGAAAAATAATAAAGACGTCATTCCTAAAAACAAAAAATCAGGAGTTCACAAGTTAACATGTAGTGATTGCCCATGTGTATATGTGGGACAGACAGGCCGTTCATTCCAAACAAGGATACGAGAACATGAAAAATGTTATATTAATAATAAACCAAATTCAACTTATTATTATTTATGTCGAGCGGGCGTCTGTCCACCCTACCACTGCGTCCGCAAGGACTATTGTGGTTCACCCCTAATTTATATCTCCCCGACGAGATCCAGTTTCTGGATAAAACCGATAATCCTGTTCAGGGGTAATTTTTTCAGTTCGCTGTGGGCTATAAAAGCCTGGCCAAAGACCTCGAATTGATGCGACTCACCGCTGGGCACTCTGAGACTCAGTGTTCTCAAGACACAGCCTGCATTCATTGTCTTCAGCCAGACCGATTTTGTGCAAATGCGCTTTCAGTCTGCAGTGACCTGTCATAATTCCGACAAGTGTTCTTAGTTTGGCCCTATCCAGACCTAGCGCTAGGTTCGCCATCTTTTTGTTCGAAGCTGTTCCAAGGAACAACTCCGAATGTTTCAGGCCAGAATGGCTCCGCCAGAAAGACTCTAGCCTTGAATTCATTCTGCCTGTTATCGCCTCGTTAGCCACTTCATGTGGTATTCCCAGGAATGGTTCCGGTTCTACCAGAGATTCAACTTATGCCAACCATTTGTTACAGACTGGTCATCATTTTAATATGAACTATGTAATATTACATATCGAAAACAAAAGTAAGAAACTAAATCTGTTAGAAACTTTAGAGATCAATAGATATAATAAAAGACAAATTTTATTGAATGATCGAATATATTTAAACAGATCTTAATACTTAATATTTTCATTGATTAAACCATCTCTTACCATCCCTCTATGTTTTGTATCAGACCTGTGTATTTAAGGTCATGTTTTGCATTGTATACCTCAGTTCAAATACTCACCTGATGAATCATGGTATAACGAGACAATTGTCGTGTAAATCAATAAAATAGCGGAAGTTAACTTTTGTTTTTCTTATATTAAAAAACTCATATGCAAAGTGGTGAATCGTCTATCCAAACTGTTAAAAATTTACGTAGAAAATAATTTTAAACGAATAGGTTGGAATCTCTGATACAAAATCAGTGTTCAAAAGTAATTTTGTCCGGCAGGTCTGGTCCATCCGTACACATGATAACTTTCGAAAAGAGAGAGTTAAAGCCTTGAAATTCTCAAAGAAATCTCGAGGTCTGAATGCCTTCACTATGCGCCCCCCAATTGTCTCTGTTCCTTAACGTGGTGGGGGTGCTTGTCATGAATAAGATTCTAGTTTCATTTCAACGAAATGGGGGATTAATTCTTGACACCTAAACCAGAGACTTCGCGCCATGTCACTGGACATGGGTGGTAGAAAGTGCATCCGACTGGGGCACCAGTTTAACCGCAAAGGTGAAATGGAGGGCTGAGTTGCGTTGTCTAACACAATGTCAAGGGTGTCTGGTGCAGCATAGGGCTTACACCCTCAAAACTAGCATTTCTCTACCCTATTTCAGTATATCTCCGGATTTTTCTGTCTAATCGCCGAGGTCGTTATGTATATACTGCATTATCTACGGAGGTTGGAGACCCTCGGGAAGTATTCGTGAGGCCACCCAATTTGGAGTTGGACTCGAGAGAATAGTGGTTGAAAGTCTGCATGCTAGACTAGAAGGGTATCCCATCTATTTGTTCGCAGAAACTCATGTTCAGGATTTCTTAAGAAATGCTTCAGAGTTTAGCGGGACTTGACGGTTCGACCGACCTTGTCTTGAACCAGGATCGGTCGCGAGACATTTCTAGGGTTTGTGGATCTCGACGATACGATTAAGACCCTTGGTGCTTGAAGCCAGGATCAATTGAAAGACTTCAGAAGGGTTCGTGTATCTTGACTTACGGGTCGGATTGACATATAGAATTAATACTTATTACACAGTACCAAAGGGAATGAAACAAATTCAATGAAATATAAATTGTCAAATAAAAGTTATTAAATAAATACTTGAAGAGTACAAAATTTTGTTTCGCTCCTTGTTTTATGAAAACTAAATTCTTTTCCAAGAATTCAAAACATAACCTCAAGAACTTCTTCAAAAACAACTTATTCGAAATAAATTCTTTTAAAAAAATTCTTAAAACATGTATAACATCTTAACAAAGCAATATAGAATTATTCCAACGCTAACTCTTCACCTACACTTCATATTAAAAAAATAAAAATAATTAACAAAAAATATCTGAAACCAGCTGAATGCTGTTTACTACACAAACACTAGAATGAAGTGAACACTAGAATGAAGTGAACTTATAAGCATCCTACGTATTCTATGTTCGTCACAGAAATTACATAAAGTTTACAAGGTATTTTATGGACTCCTTTAAAACCAAATGATAATATCTTATAAGCGCAAACCAAAATATATTATTATTATATATAAAGAAGTTATTTTGTGCAAGTTGATTTTGAATAAGTTCTTGAGATTATGTTTTGCAATTTTGGAAAGGAATTTAGTTCTCATAAAACAAGGAAGGAAACAAAATTTGGTACGCTTCAAGTATTTATTTGATAATTTTTAGTTGACAATTTATATTTCTTTGAATTTCTTTCGTTCCCTTTGATATTGAATAATATTATAAGTATTAATTCTATATGTCTACTAAATTGACATAATGTATTCCAAAGACATTTATTTAGTTTAATTCTAAAAATTTTTTAATACAATTTTTTTTTCGAATAAAATTTATACGAGGTGTCAGAATGAATCTGTAATATATTTAAAATTTTGTAATAGTCCATCTATCAAGGAAAAACCTCTTTTTATTATTATATAATGATTATGCTGATCAAGTGTGAAGTTGGGTTCGAAAAAATACAATTGAATCATCTGTCGGGAAAAAACGGAATTACTTTCCGAACAACCTTATAGTTTCAATATATATTCTTCTGAATTTAGTTTCCAACTTTTCATTTCTTCCGTTGTATTATATCTAAATTTGTTCGGTCGAATATGTTGAGTTAGTAGGTTTGATTTCTTTTGAGTTTCCGTTTACCAGTAGCATTTGACTTCTTATGGCGAATGATTCAAAATCAATATTGCTAAAAGAAAAGTAACCATAAAAACATAAATAATAATAATACAAAATTGGCGGGAATTTCGTTCAGAACATTTAAGAGCATCTAGACATGCGAAATTTCAATTATTATCAGAGAATGCTTCATTGCTGTAATTTTTTGCATAACAATAGAATAATGACAAAATTCACATCACTGGTGAGACCTGATGAGTCAGCTCTTCCGGAAATTCAACAACGCACCTCTGTAACCTTCTGTCCATTCAAAAAAACTTGGTTGCAGAAAATGAGCTAACCGTAAAATGAAGTGTTAATGGAATTAACTAAAGAATGAGTAATCAACAATTAAGTCGGGATGACAAGTATTACCTTCCAAATTGTTTGATTTATTCAGTTATTCATTTACTGAGTGAATCCGCAATCAGCAGAAATATATAAATGGTCAATAAATTTTATGTGGAATATTTATTGAAGAACTATTCATATAAATCATGTATTCAAACAAGACTAATTCATTCAATAAATCACAGGAACTATTTTCTTAAAGATGAAGATTCATGTATAAAAACTAATTATTCATATCAAAAGTCACTTTCTAAGATCAAAACTCTATCTTGGAACATTTCATAGGGTATCTTATAAAATCGTTGGAGCCACTTAGTAAATAATTAATTTTTTGTTTATTCCCTAACTTAACTAACTTAATTTTTGTCTTTTTTTCAGGTTAGTAAATCCATCAATTCTACGACGTAAATAGTGGTAAGTTCTTATTTCTCATCTTTCTCATCGACGAAAAAATTGCCATAACTATTTTCGGGAAATCCGCGCCTCAGGCTTTATCTTGAGCATGGTTGTTAGTTATAATGATTTCATCCACACCTCGTATATATAATGAGACTGAATACATAACAACCTACTTCTCAGACGGGACCTTCAAAACGACAAAGACGATCTTTGCAAGACAATCGTCTCTCACCCGTTCAGACTTGTAGATTCTTGTTGAATTACGGCTTATTGTTTGTTCATTCAGGATTGCTGACTGAACGTGCGCCAAGGTCACATTTATTTGTTTTGAATTTTTCAGTATACGATAATTCATATGAAATAACTTATGGCGATTAACACGCTATGTTTCATTCATATTTTGACTTTGAAATCTTGTGAGTTGATAAGTGCTCTGATAACAAGGAAACTGCAAAGAATTAGGCATTCATGTAAATTTTTTCGTCAGTTAAATATTGCATTAGATCGGTGTTTATCTTTTACGCAGTAAATGTGGTGATTGAAATCTGGTGGCGTAATTTTAAATGGTAAATGAAATTGGCACGACCATTTTGAAAAAACTCTGATTAATGCTGCGAATGTTATGCTTATTTTTCTCACAAAGTCAAATGGTTACAACCATCTTCGAAAAATTCGATTCCGGGTTTACATGTACAGGGTTTTCAATATTCGAATTCGTTTTCAGTTTAGTTATTTTATTAATCTTTTCACTGAAATGAAGGGCAAACGGAAATTTTGTAGCTTCGTCATAAAGAGAATTGCAAAACCTTCAAAATGATATGTCACTCGACTCACCCGTATAGTCATTTTAGATTCTTAAGGGAGTTGTAACTACTTTTAGGGAGATAATTTCACACGCAAAAAATTGCAATTAGAAGATAGTCCCCCTGCAAATGCAAATTGACCCTTTCGGAGGTTTCAAGGAAAAACTTATACTCACGGAATTATTCAGCTGGACTGGTTTATGTGGTCCACCTAGTATCTGAAATGTCGATGAAACGAGTTAAAAGAAAATTAATGAGAATCTCTTCTACCACTAGAATGAAAAGGGTTTTTCTGAAAACCGCACGACTATACTTATAATTTGATTAATAAACTATGGCTTCCATCAATCGACCGATGGAAACCTTTACTCTTCTTTGTTTGTTAAAAGAGCTTATTGACGCCTGTTTTATATTTCTGATGATGTATTGTGACGAGAGAAGATCAAAATATCATTCTAGTTCAAATGATCATCCAGAACTGACTCAAGACAAAACTTCAGTTGCTTGAGAGGCAATAATTAACATTTATTCTTGTCAAAATAAAGCATGCGGTCATCACAGATTTAAATTATTTACCTGCTGTCTTAATCAATATTAACTCCTGTATGTTTACATAAAATATCAGGGGATCAGAGCGACATTACACCTAGAAAATCCTGCATGGACAACCTCTTCATTCTGCAGCAGATAATGGAAAAAAAATTGGTAAACCCAGAAATTCCTCTGGCGTTTATAAATCTTGAGAAAGCCTACGACTCAATACTTCGAAAAACATCTGGGAAGCTCTAAAAACCCTAGCAGTAGAGGAGCATTTCTCGAACTCATCAAAGAACTCTACTGAGAAAATCAATCTTATGTGAGATTCGGACATAGACTCTCCAACCCTATAAAACCACAAAGAGTTTAAGACAGGTATGCACCTTGTCTCCCTTGCTTTTTAATGCCTATGTCGGAGTGGTACTGAAAGATTGGAAGAGAAGATGCAAGAGGATGGGAGTACCTATTGGAAATGGAACACTCATCTCACTTACCTTCGCGAATGAACAGGTTGTGATACAAGACTCCTACGATCTGGAGATTATGATAGACTTTATGATGACTATAAGAAATAGGGACTACCTGATAGTTTGAAGAAAACGAAGTACCTGGTTATAAACTCCGAGGATCGCTTCGAAATACTCATAACGATGATGTGCACATCCAACAAGTTAACAAATTCAAGTACCTGGGAGTCGCAGTTAACAAGGATGGCATTGGCAGGAAAGAAATAAGAACCAGAATTCAGAATAGCAAAAAGGTAATTGGATTTCTCAATGGTCTTTGGTGAGATCGAAACACATCCTACAAAATCAAGAAAAGACTAGGTTGAACACTGGTTGAATCAGTTCTGTGCTATGACTCAGAGCTGTGGATGCTTACTGCAGACTCTAAGAGAAAATTCATACGGTGGAGATGGTAGAAGCGATGGTATATCAAGAATGGAAAGGAGATCTAAGACAGATGGTAGAAGCGATGGTATATCAAGAATGGAAAGGAGAACTAATGAATAATTAAGACACATTATGAAGGCAGAGGAGATAGTACTAGAACGGATATGAAACAGAAGCCTAAAATGGTTTGGACATGTGCTTAGAATGCAGGAGGATAGGTTGCCGAAACAGATTCTTCAGTGGACTTCTGTCAGCAGAAGAAAACAGGGTAGACCAAGGAGATTCTGGAACGATACAATAGAAGAATCAATAGAGGCCCGTGATATAGAAGCTGATGATGCTCTAGATAGAGAGCTGTGGAGAAGGGTGACTGAAAGACAGCAATAGACTGTATTTAGTTAAGGATTTTTACTATGATCATTATATATTTATTTTATTTAAAATAATTCACACAGTTTTTATGTTTCACAATTTATTCAGAATCCTGACACGTGTTTTAATCTTTAGACCATCGTATCAGGATTCTGAATAAATTGTGAAACATAAAAACCCTGTGAATTATTTTAAATAAAATTTTTATAATGTTTCACCTAGTGCAAATTGCAAACTCCATTCATGTCATTATATATTATATGTGAACATATCTTATTCAGATGAAAAATGTTGAAAACTCTACTCAAATATTTATTAGCAATATCCGATCATAGTGTCTCAAAAATTATATTCTGAAGGGTTTCATTTTGAATAGCTCACTATCCGAGCAGCTGCTACTTTTGAAGCTGAAAATCTTTTGACATTTGACAAGTAAAAACTACTCCACCGAACATAGTAACCCTATTAGTTTTCTTGATTAAATAGTTACTAGAATCAATAGTTCACATGAATTTCCAATATTTCAGGAACCAGCACAAACTCATATTACTATACACAATAAATCAAATCATTCCATGAACAGCATTTAATTGTATGATCCACAGATTAGTTAACATCCCCATGAATCGAGAAAATTATATTTCTCAGCTAAACCTCATTGAACAAATAGCTTTTAATAATAACTATGATCCTACTTTTATAGATGAATTGTGTTAGTGAATGAAAATAATAAAATAGCTTTAAATATGGTATATCTCAATACAAAAAAGAAAAAGATTTAAATATATTTCCTTGAAATATAATGAAGTTATTTCTGAGAAAAATGCTACATACCTCAAAAATAAATATGATTTGAGAACTTCATTCGAAACTTATTCAGACCTGGGTAAATTCATTAAAAATAATAAAGACATCACACATAAAGATGATAATCGGGAGTTTATAAGTTAATCCGCAGTGATTGCCCAAAAGTTTACATATGACAGACTGGAAGAACTTTACGACATAGAATTCGTGAACATTTAAAGAGTTTCCTCAATAACAAAAGTAGTTCCATATATTTGAACCATTTACTAGAAACAGGACATTCTTTCAACCATAATTATCAAATTTTACATGAAGAAAGTGAGTGTTATGCTTTACAAATGTTAGAGTCCTTAGAGATGACATATTCAAATAAAATTTTAATATCAAAACAGATTTAATCTGTTAGTCTTCTACAATTTTAATTCAAAAAAAAATTTTTTATTCAAAAAACTTTTAGAATTAAATTAATGTCTACAATAAGCGCTTATATTTCATAGACGTATATAATCAAAACTCAATATATAATATCAAATGGAATAAATAAACCAACAGATATAAAAAAGTCATTGAAATTAATAAATAAATATTTAAAGGAGACAAAATTTTGTTTCTGATCTTACCATTAAGAACACCAATTGCCTTTTTAAAACATGAACACAACTTAAGGGTTTCTCAAAAAAATATAATTTATTTGAAATATTTAATATATTTAAATATCCAAATAAGTTAATTCAGAAATCTCTCAAAACACGCACTATATCTTCATAAAACAAATATAATTCTGGTAATCTCTTCATCGGTCGAAAATAATATTCCAAATATCAAAATCAAATAATTATCACTATATCTCACCTCACACGTGTTTACAGGATGATTGCTTCAAACAGACTAACTTTAAAATTCAAGATGGTCTATGTTCTTAGCAAAATCACAGAAAAGTGTAAGTTGTTTTTAAGGTTATATTTAAATATTTGACATTCCATAATGAGATTTATTAAAGCCTAAATTTTGGACCGATGAAGAGAATTATATTTGTTTTTTGAAGATATAGTGCATGTTTTGAGAGATTTCTGAATTAACTTATTTGAATATTTAAATATATTAAATATTTCAAATACATTATATTTTTTGAGAAGTCCTCAAGTTGTGTTCATGTTTTTAAAAGGCAATTGGTGTTCTTGATGGTAAGATCAGAAACAAAATTTTGTCTCCTTTAAATATTTATTTATTAATTTTAATGAAAAAATGTATACGAGACAGTAATTTATTTCCACAAAAATCATTTTTATGGAAATAAATTACTCATATACATTTTTTTAATTAAAATGAGTTTCCAAGTAAAGACCGAATCAATCACATATTAATTTTAATGACTTTTTTATATCTGTTGGTTTATTTATTCCATTTGACATTTTATATTGAGTTTTGATTATATACGTCTATTAAATATAAGCGGTGCTTATTGTAGACAGTAATTTAATTCTAAAAGTTTTTTGAATAAATTTTTTTTTTTAATTAAAATTGTAGAAGACTAACAGATTAAATCTGTTTTGATATTAAAATTTTGTTATATTTCTTCTATCAAGTAAGAAGCCTTTTTTATCTCATTTTATATTCAAATAAGCTAGAATTTACTGAGACCTGGGCTTTAGTGCTCAATAAAAATTTTTGAACCTACACTTATATAAATAGAAACCGATTTCGAAAACAAATCTTATTCGAAATGAAGATGCTACTGTGACTGCGAAACAAAAATTTTTTAAAACCAGAATAACCTTATTTAATGTTATTTTAGGAATTAATCATTTCGTTGAGGTTCTTAGAATATTCCGTATCTTGATTTAATTAATTAAATACACGAAGTAATGCTCATGAAATTTATATAGTTGTAAAAGTTATAGAATATTGTGCTTCAGATTTCAATGTTTGATTTCTTTTATTGTCATTCGTTCGAAACAGAGTTATATTATTATTGAATCTGAAGACTTATAATTCCTGCATTAATCAGTTACAACCATCCAGACATCCAGATTCATTATAATATTAATGATTGGTGATTACAAAAATTAAGCAAAAAATTATCATGATTTAATAAGGGTCAACAACTAGTTTGTAGGAGTGAGCACCCTTAAAGTCCAGGTAATCCCGTCATTCATTCCGGATAGCCATCTCTCCTTTCCAAGAATCACAGGATAGCCGAATTAGTAGTCGGGAAGCTCCCCATGAAGTTCAGAATCGGACCAGATGGAGACTAGCGTTAGGTTTCTCGCTCAAGTTCGAGGCTTACACCCTAACTGAATAATTTGCCTCGTCTAAGTCTCGTTTCGACGCCCCTAGCGTGAAATTTGAACGTGCCGTGATGGATGACGACGGCGTCTTGCTAAAGAAAGTTTGTGGGAGCATTGGGAGAGAAAGTTCAAGGTCAATTTGAGTCCATTTTTTCCGATTGAGAATGACGTCATTATTCATCGATTTTTAATTATTTCATTTCAACAAAAACTCATCTAGAATTTCAAATTGAAAAACAGTTGTTGATTACCGGTCTTCATTGAGTGAGAAATATTTCAACAATCATTCGAGAATTCCTGAGAAATATTGAGTAGAGGGAATCTTTTCAAGTCTGTTTAATCATTCAATGAAATTTTTCTTATTATATTTGTTAATCTAAAGCTTTTAATGAAATGAGTACATGATTTTTGTTCTCGATATGTAAAACTTGCTTAACTTGTTGAATACATTTTTACATTGTTGTTAATCGAATAAAAGAACGTTTGAACATTTTTAATTTTGTGGGTGGGTTTGAAATGGAAATGTTGCGGAAACTATTAAGGGGCGAGAAAAAATGGCTGTATATATGAAAGAATAATAGTGATGAATGAATTGACTGTGGAACATTTTTGCACCAGCAAATGTTTTTTGCGCCGACAGCACTTTCGAAGAATGAAATTGTCCAAAATATTGGGGTGGTTTTCCTCTGTGGGGAATTACTGAAGACGTTTGTAGTCTTTATTCATTGCATTTCACTCAAGCTATAGACTGTATAAGCACTTTGTTCTTCAATTTAAAAACTACAGAACTTAAAACCTAAATCCAAAAAAATATACATGAACTTTAACTTAAATCTTGCCTAATTCCATCCATTCACTGAGGTAAAAGTTTTAATCGTGAGCTTTTTTAATTTGCCAGTCTTAATTTTGAAGATTATTCCATATATATCTAATTAGGTAGCGGAAATTACGTACTGTATGTTAGATAATTGCGAATTGTTCGTTTTCTGCGTAAGTGCATATAACTGAATAACTTTTTTCCATTACTGACATTGTAAGTACTCTGTTACGATATTGATTTACTTGAAGTTAGTACTACTTGCTTCCCTAGAGAAGTAAGTAAAAATTTAATCAGAACTTTCGATATCAGGGTTGAATTCATTTTTAGGCACTACTCTTTGAAACACTTAATGCTGTTTGGTAATGTTTCTTCGACCTATCGGGTAAAAGGAATTCACATGCAGCATTTGTGGTGTCTTGAATTTCAGCTTCTTTGGAATTCATTTCAGAGAAGGAAATGTAGTTTTGACAAATACTTTGTTTGACAGATGAAAACATAAGTAACCCAAGGCAAACCGATATTTTATTGAAAGTAAATAAATTCATCAAAAGGAAAGTAATTGGAAATCAACTTTTGTAGTAGAAAAAATATAACACCCAACTTGGAGGCAAGTATAGGGTGTTTTTTTTAGAGTGATAGAACTTTCTATAGAGATAACTATGATTGGACAAAAGGTAGAAGCCATGTTGCTTTGACATTTTTATTCAGTAAGCATTGACAGATTATCATGGAAAGACTCACGCTGCAACAACGTTTACAAATTGTTGAAATTTATTTTCAAAATCAGTCTTCTACTCCCCAAACTTATAGAGCACTTCGTGAAATTTATGGTTAACATAATCGTCCATCAGAGCAGCTTATTCGTCGAACTATCGATAGATTTCGGACAACATTTTCTCTACTCGATGCAACAAAAACAACAAGACAAAGAACTGTACGTATAGAAGAGAATATCGCTGCTGTAAGTCATAGTAATAATAATGATCCAGATTTGTCTATTCGTCGACCTTCACATCGAGTTGGAGTCTGTGCATCTGTGAAATAACCTTCACCTACTTCGGACCAAGCAGGTAGTTCAGTGAGTTGAACCGATTGTTCACTTGGTTAGTTGAACTTGGTTTCAGGTTATTCGTTATTGATGGGATTGCTAAAGATATTGCGGAAAAGAAGCAGGCACAGAAAGATCTAACAGATAAACTGAGCAATTGTTTGGAAAGTGTAGAGGTTCATGACAGAATTTTAAAGAAGCATACATCATCATTGCATGAATACAGTGGTGAGCTGCATGCTCTTAGGAAGTCCTACACTTCTCTGGAAATATTGTTTTCTGAGCTGATGAATCAGTTGAGGGTCTATGGATATTGTTAGATTTGAGATAACCAATATAGTGCTGAAGAGTGAAGTTTCCAACGTAAAGGAAGCGTTAAACCCTCGGCAATGGGATCTGAGGTCGGTAGCTTTAATTCTTCTTTGTACGTAGATTCTACTGAGCTGTTAGATCGTGTAGATCTAAGAATGGACAAATAACCTTATCATATAAAAGGTGTTTTTTTAGAGTAATAAAACTTTCGATAGGGATAACTGTGATTTGACAGAAGGTAGAAGCTATGTCTTTTGACATTTCTGTTCAGTAAGCATTGACAAATTATCATGGAAAGACTCACACCGCAACAAAGTTTACATATTGTTGAAATTTATCTTCAAAATCAGTATTCCATTCGCCAAACTTATGGAGCACTTCGTGAAATTTATGATTTACGTAATCGTTCATCAGAGCAGCTTATTCGTCGAACTATCGATAGATTACCGACAACATTTTCTCTACTCGATGCAACAACAACAAGACAAAACAAACAACTTTACAGAAGAAAATATCGCTGCTGTAAGTCATAGTGTTAATGATTATCCAGATTTGTCTATTCGTCTTTGGACTCTGTGCATGAACTACATGGAGAATTTTGCGTGAAGATCTTGTTCTACATCCATACAAGATCCAACTGGTTCCAGAACTAAAGCCATAATAACCGTCATTTGTTTGATGATTGGGCCCTAGAACAGCTTGAAGTTGATCCATTTTTTTATCGTAAAATTGTGTTTAGTGATAAAGCTCATTTCTGGTTGAACGGCTATGTAAACAAGCAAATTTGCCATATATGGAGTGAAAACAATCCTCAAGAAGTTCTGCAGGTTCCATTGCATCCTGAAAAATGCACTGTATGGTGTGCTTTACACGCTGGAGGCATCATCGGTCCATATTTCTTTGAAAACGATTCTAGAGCTGATGTTACAGTGAATGGTGCTCGTTACAGATCGATGATGAATGATTATTTGTTTCAAAATTTGAATGGTTTCGACCCAGAAGTGTTTTGGTTCCAACAATGTTGCTACCGTAACAATTGATTTATTGAAAGAAAGATTTGGCGATAACATTATTTCGAGAAATTGTTCAATTAATTGGCCTCCAAAATCATGCGACATAACTCCACTGGATTCTTTTCTATGGGGTTATGTCAAGTCATTGGTTTATGCTGATAAACCAGAAACAATAGACACTTTGGGAGCCATCATATTTCGTGTTATTGATGAAATAAAGCCAGAATTACTCGAAAAAGTGGTCCAAAATTGGTCTGGTCGAATGCGGTTTCTCCAGAGCTAGTAGTGGTGGACACATGCCGGAAATTATTTTTAACACTTAAATGTCATAAAATTATCTTTCAAATAAAAAAAATTGGCTTCAATCTTAATTCAAATGTATTTTATTTCAACTTAAAGTTCTATCACCCTAAAAAAAACACAAAAAAGTCGACCATTCTTGACATTATTTCAAAAGTCAAGGAGGGTCAAGTCAGCGCTGTCATGACTTGGTCATGTGCGTCATGGAGCACCTTGACTAGCAAAGGTGGATTATTTTATGACATGAACGGATGCTCTACAGGTGTAACCAACAAAAAAGTTCCCATGGATGATGATAAAACATCACCCCAGATGAAACAACTGCAAGACCTTCGTAAGGAACTTCATACGAGACGTTATTCTGGGGAGTTTGATCTGACTATCAAGTAAAAGGAAGAAGTTCTCTCAATAACTTAGTGGTCACATATTTATATGAATCTTGCGGCTGAAATCAAAATTTGTTGGTTTACCACTCTTCATTTCTGACCGTAAACCTGTACTTGTTTTTTTTTGCAGAAACTTGGCTTTATCCTGGAAAATCTGACAAGCAGTTTGCGTTATCAGGTCATACAATATGACCGATAGTGTTACAATGCCTTCAATGGTTCAATGGTCTTCTATCGCCTACTTGCTACCCCTGATATTGACAACCTATTATTTGATATTAAATCACATGATTTAAAACTGTCTGTAAACTTCTTGTGGGAAGACCTTCCAGTTCTCAGCCCACACTGAAGTCGTATTATATGCAGTCTGTTATACTGAACCACTTCACAGTCTGGAATGGACCACGAATTGGCTGTCCCTGTACATGAAGTTTACCTCCAATTGCGTAGTTTGGAACTCTAAAACGTAAACAAATTTTCCTATGACGTCACAAATTTTCATAGATTCTCTAATTCGCTATTAATAATTCGTAATAATCCAGTTGGGAAATTCCGATTCATATTTCACGAAAACGCCGCATCGTAGTCGGCGTAGCTGGAACGTCCGGCTTCAGGTTTATTCGGTTGTGTATATTCCGGTTGTTTATTTTCCCCTGTACATTTGGTTATCAGAACGGCGGGCCGCTGTGCGCTTTCCAACATCTGTTGGAAAATACGACCTTATTTCACAATGCGGGTTTCCGCGGATCGCCGACAATGGACCGACCATGCAGGAGCTATGGCTTTCCGTCTGGCTGGAAATAAGGAAGAAGTTTACCGCAATGGCTTCATATTGGGGGAGTACTGCGGCGTGATTTGCGCTTTTGTATAACATAAACTGCGCGTCAAATGGAGTGGATATTGTTAATTTGCAGTGAGTGTTCTTTTCGTCTTATATGAAACTGTTCATTTAGCTGAAAAATTTTTATGGGTGAATGTAGGAGAGTTCAAAGAAATACGATCTATTCAAATATCAACCACATGAAACGTAAAATTATCACGTAATAATAGTGAATTTTAAAAACTTCCTCTTCCAAAAATTAACCAAGCAGAATATTCTGATCTATTGAACCTCCCGTTCAATTAATATAAAACCCATTTCTTCTTGATTTTTGCTGCAATATTCAAGTGATACTGTCAGTAGTTTCAATGTCCTGTAAGCATTTTCATGCCTACAGGAGTGAAAATAACCCCAAGGTTGCTTCTGAAAAAATGTGAAGTATTCAATTCTCTGCAATAAAGTAAACGAATAAATAAGGTGCTACGTTTGAAAAAATCTAGAAATATCAATTTCAAGTTCATCATAATTGGCAATCAATAACGGACATCCTGTGTATGGCAGATAATCTTTTTATTATGATGACTCTATAAGTCTTTCAGTAACCAAGAATTCGTATGATATTCGTGTTACGTCTTGTTTTTCCAACTGTTTTAGGTCTTTTAGCGGAGTGCTGTGCGCTCAACTTTTCCAGTTTTCTCTGAATAACATATGTACCGTTAAAAAAATATTTCTAAGATTTTGCGTTTCAATAGAGATGGTGAGGGCCATTACCCGTTAGTTGAATATCTACTTTTGGGAACACCCTGCATATTGGAAAATAATTTCTTGAGATGCAGATATATCGGGTATTTTTTTAAGAGCGATAGGGATAACTGTGATTTTACAGAAGGTAGAAGCCATGTTGTTTCAATAATAATAACTAGAGTAGTCGATTGACCAATTTTTTCGGGTAGATCAAATGAACTGGTAGGTCAGATGCACCTGTAGGTCATATGCACCGGTAGGTCAGATGCACCGGTAGGTCATATGCATCGGTAGGTCGGATGCATCGATAGGTCTAACGTGTCAGTAGGTCAAACAAAACCGGTAGTTCTAGTGTATCGGTAGAACTGATTAATTGATAGTTTCAATGTACAGATAGAGATATCGATCATTTATTTTGATAGGATATTCTCCAAAGGTATATAATTCGATATAAATTGAAATAGACTTATCGCATAGCCCTACACATCGAAATTTTAATGAAGTCACCTTAAAATTGAATTCGATTGGTTTACATGTTCGATTGATCTACTTACTCGGTAGATATACATATTCGGTTGATTCGGATATTCGATTAATCTACTTATTCAATTGATCAATAATAATCGATTGATTTACCTCTTCGATTGATATACCTATCTGATTGCTCTATGTATTCGATTGATACATCTAATCGATTGATCAATATCATCGATTGTTCAATTTTTCGGATGGATTGCCCTCTATAAATCTAATCTATATATATCTAATAGAAGCAATATAAATATATATGAATAGAATAATAGTTAATTAATGACAATAACTGATATTAGGCCAAATTTAAAATCTCTTAAAGTCAAAATATAAAAATGATTAGACATTAATATAAACACAAGTATAAACAATTACAAAAATTAATTGATGACATTTCTGTTGAGTAAGCATGGACAAATTATCATGGAAACACTCACGCCGTAACAACGTTTATAAATTTTTAATTTCTTTGCTGATTGGGCCCTAGAACAGCTTGAAGTTGATCCACTTTTTTTATCGTGAAATTGTGTTTAGTGATGAAGTTCATTTCTGGTTGTACGGCTATGTAAATTAGCAAAATTGCCGTATATGGAGTGAAAACAATCCTCAAGAAGTTCTGCAGGTTCCATTGCATCCTTAAAAATGCACTGTATAGTGTGATTTACACGCTGGAGGCATCATCGGTCCATATTTCTTTAAAAACGATGCTGGATATAATGTTATACTGAGTGGTGCTCATTACAGATCGATGATCAATGATTATTCGTTTCAAAATTTGAATTGTATCGACCCAATGTCAAGTCATTGATTTATATTGATAAACCAGAAACAATAGACGCTTTGGAAGCAACATAACTGGAGTTATTGATGAAATAAGGCCTGAATTACTCGAAAAAAAAAGGTCCAAAATTGGTCTGGTCGAATGCGGTTCCTCACAGCTAGTCGTGGTGGACATATGCCCGAAATTATTTTCAAAACATACATGTCATGAAATTGTCTTTCAAATAAAAAAAATTGGCTTCAATCTTAATTTAAATGTGTTTCATTTCAATTTAAAGTTCACTTTGAGAAAAACACCCGATAGAAATACCAAAAACCTGTTTTCAAACTAAATTTCTACGATGTTTGGTTCAGCAGCTATGAAGAACGCACTATTGCAGGATCCTGTATATATAAAGTCATACAGTGTTATCTAAGGCATGTTATGAAATTTAATTCTGAATGTTTTCCAGACATTTATTCCGATTAAATCTGTAGAGGTTTCCGAGAATTAATCCAGCTGTCCTATTGAAGTAGATGACAAACACATGTTATTCATCAACATCAAAAATATTCATGGCACACTGTTGAATTCAAAAAGTGCATGAAATTTTTTGGTTACGTGATATTTTAGTTACTGCATTATGTCATTTCGTATTAATTTCCAGTAATATGTGGTTTCCGTTATGCCCTTCAACTTTTCCGCTTCATGTGGAAAATGCGCAGTATATGTGTTAACTCTTATAAAAGGATATGCCATGTTTTCCTAATTCTCTTCACGCTCAAGACTGCGGACATACATTAGAAAGCGCAGGGCATTTTCCGCTTCAGGAACGGCTACCATTTTAGTACAAACATACTCGGTGAAATGCGAAAAAATGATGATGAGACTTGAAACACATACAGAAAGGGTTAGGACAAACATCAAATAAAAATAATGTGTGGTGTAAGCATGAAAATTCCAGCAACTTGTGAAAATAAACTTTGCAGCATACTTGTTTCAGGATTTCCTGCACAATTCCATTGGGGTCGTATTTGAACAGGGGTTATATTTGAAGAGTTGGAGGTTTGCATTGTTCATTTCTCTTTTTCATTTCCACTGGACAAAACATTGACCATTTCCATTAAAAACAGGGTTATATCTTGGTGTGTTAACGTGGTCTTCATGAAGGATGTCTCAACAAATATTTGACCTCTACATAAATCAAAAGAAGAAGAAGAATTTTCGAAGATTTAAAAAAATAGTCAACATCTGTTTTGAGGGGGACGAATTTCCATCATGAGTTTGTTCCGAGAAAACCACGCAAGATGGCATTAATGCCCAAGATTTTTTGAATGGGGAAGAGATATCGAGTGTTTGTTAGTTTGAAAGTTATTTATGTTCTGTACACAACTCAGTTAAAATCTTCAAAATCGGCTCATTATTCACGAAATAATGTAATATTGAACTTAACGTCAAAAGATAATGTTGAACAAACAGTTGAACCGCCCAAACTCAACAACCTAAGAGTTTTGAAGAATCCAAAAATAATTTTTAAGTTCTATATTAGGGAGAAAGAATTCCTATAACGGTAAGTTCAAATTACATTATTCCGTGAATAGTGAACCGATTTTGAAAAATTTAACTGGGTTGTGCAAGTAACATAAATAACTTTCAAATTAACCAATACTTGACATCTCTTCCCTATTAAAAAAATGTTGGGGGTTGATGCCACCTGGGGGTATTTTTTTCGGAAAAAACTCATGATGGAAATTCGTCCCCCTCAAAACAGAAGTTGAACTGTTTCGAGAATTCTTCGTTTCTTAGTTCTGGGGGTCAAATTTTCGTTGGGATACCCTGTATAGATGATACATCAGTTCACAAGTTATTGTGTGATGATTGCCTGAAAGTTTACGTAAAAAAGGAGCAAAAAATTTGAAAAAAATAGGAAAACATCACAAAATTTTGTGTTATATTTCTATGAACTCTCTTTAATCTAGATCAGTTTTTATGTTTCAATTTTATGCGTTCTTGAAGCAAGTATTTAAAAATTACTGTTTTATTAGCAAACATTTGAAAAGTGTACTATTCTGTCAAGAAAGTACCGGGAATTTTCAATTAAAACAACATTTTTACATTTAATCGTCAAAATTTATTGGGTCGCCTTCAAAATAGGCTCCATTTGCTCCAATACATCTATGCCAACAGCACTTTCAATTATCGAAACATTTTTTATAGGCGCTTTCCGGGATGGACTTTAGCTCTCGCGCCGAATTTTGTTTTATGGCTCCAATCGACTCAAAACGGGTGCCACGAAGGGGCAATTTTAGTTTTGGGAAGAGGAAAAAGTCGCAGGGAGCCAAATCCGGCGAATACGGTGGTTGCTGAAGCACGTTTGTTGAGTTTTTGGCGAGAAAGTCAGTCACAATCGTAGCTCGGTGAGAAAGCGCGTTATCGTCATGCAAAATCCATGAGTTGTTCGCCCACAAATTTGGCTTCTTACGGATACGCTCACGCAAACGTTTCAAAACGCCTAGGTAATACTCCTTGTTTACCGTCTGACCCTCTGGAATGAATTCGTAGTGCACCACGCCACGGATATCGAAGAAAACAATGAGCATCACCTTCATTTTCGAGCGGCTTTGGCGTGGTTTTTTCGGTTTCGGCTCATTTTTTGCCACCCATTCCGATGATTGCTGGCTTGTTTGCATATCGTACTCGTAGACCCAGGTCTCATCACCAGTTATAATGCGTTCCATGAATGTAGAATCGGAATTACAGCGATCCAGCATGTCTGAAGCAACCTGTTCGCGATGACGTTTTTGAAGAAAATTCAGGTCTTTCGGTACGAGTCGAGCGGCCACCTTTCTCATGCCCAAAATATCAATCAAAATCGTACGTGCGGACTCGTGGGATATCTTAAGATCATGTGCTATCTCTCTCAAGCTGGTACGACGGTTTTTCATCACCCTTTCCTTAATTTTATTGACGTTATCTTCGATCGAAGCCGTCGATGGACGACCACTTCACGACCGTCCTTGAAGGCTCTGTACCACTGATATGCACGAGTTTTCGATAGAGCATTATCACCAGAGGCCTTCTGCAACATTTTCAATGCATCGGCACAAGAAAATTCATTTGCAACACAAAACTTTAAACAAATTCTTTGCTCAACGTAATCACCCATAGTAAAAACGGCACGCACTCTGACATCGACTGACTTAATCAACTGTTGCAAACACACTAGTTGACAGATCCCGCTCAAGCTTGGCATAGTAATTAAGGACAGTGGTACCAACCTAGGACCTATCTGCCTCATTGCCCCGCCAGATTTAAATCGATAATTCCCGGTACTTTCTTGACAGAATGTATACCCTCTTAGTCGGTCCATTCGGGCAGAGAATCGATAAATCATTATATTTGTGGCCCACAAGTGAATCCGAGGCGTTGTCGATAATTCGATAGCTGAAGTCAAGCAAGAGTGCGGGAAAAGATATTGTTCAATCAGAAATATCAGAAGAAATATGTTTACCCCTAGTACATATTGTGAACTTATGCTTCGTGAAGGGCGAATTTCGGAACATCTTGAAGGTAGCAATTATTAAACCACTTCACAAAAGTTGGTTCTAAAGATAGCATAAATACTACAAGCCCATCACAGCAATTTAGAATATCTCTAAGATTATTCAGGAAATCATAAAATTGAGAGTTGCCAATTTTCTGAAATGAAACAAGATCCTATCGGAAAACCAGTTTGGATTTAAAGAAGGCATGTCTACAAATGATGCCGTTCTAATATTGGCCACTGAACTCTCTAATGAAGTGGATAAAAACTATCTTTCTGATCGAATACATATATTGTAGACATATATGGGACCATATTTAATCCCGTAACTGTTAAATCGGGAGTTTCACAGGGTACGGTGTTAGGTCATATCTTGTTCATTGCTTACATGAATAGTCTTCTGCAACAAGACACAGTGGGTCAAATTGTGGGCTTTGCTGATGACACTGCCATACTTTATACATCCCACTGTGGGAGGGTCTTAAGAATGAGAGGTGAGAAAGATTTTACTAAAATAAAACTCTGGTTACAAATGACTCGTCTGACTGATGATTGCAGTAAAACTAAATATTTGGTCTTTGCGTCATACGCAAACAAACTGTCTGTGGAGATTCCTCTTCGGATCGGATACTGAAATTTCATCCGCAGAATTTGTGAAGTATCTCGGTATCATAATTGACAGACATCTCAGATGGGATTTACACGTGAGGAAACTTAAGCGAAAGATGAGAGGATTTGTCCAAAGATTTCGATATTTAAAAGAATTCCTGCAGCTGAGGCACCTAAAATGGTACTACTGAAGAAAATGGAAAAAAAATGGAATGTTAGCAAAGATGACAAACCTATCCGTGGGTACCATACATACTATCCTCTAATAATAATAATAATAATTTTTATTTCCAAAATTATTTTCACACAGGTGGACAATATAGTAAAAACATATCAAAACAAATCAATACAAAAAATCGAAAGAACACAGTCATTCATATTCCAAGACAGAAGTCCTTACATTCTGGAAAAGAATATGGTTCACAATTCAATATAAACAGAAAAACAGCCTTACGAAATCGATTGTAATCTGATATGTCCAGAATATCTTCGGTAAGAGATTATACAATTTATTATAATACCCATATAAAGTGTGCTTTTTTCAGTATAGGAATATTTATGGATCGGGAAAAAGTATTCTTGAACTCTTCTGGTGAAATTGTTATATTAATAACATTCAAAGTAATAATGATGTTTTAGGAAAAATGGCAAAACTATGTACCAATAAAGACCTGGAAGGGTTAAAATATTGTTAGCCTTAAAGAAATTTCTACAAGATGACCTTAATTTCAAATTGAACATAGTCCTGATTGCTAATTTTTGTGTTACAAAAATATGTTCTACTGATGAACTGGAACCCCAGAATACAATGCCGTAAGAAAGAAGTGAGTGAAATTTTGCAAAATAGATGGTTTTCACTGTGGTTATATCAACTTGATATCGAATAGCCTTCAGTGTGTAAACTATCGAATTTAATCTTGATATCAGGGAGTTACAGTGTTGTTTCCAGTTCAGGTGTTTGTTTGTCTACTTTGATTCCCAAAAGTCTTGTAGAAACTTAAACTTGTTGGTATCCGCTGGTTGCCAAAGTTGATGCACGCAGAAAACTTACATTCGTCCTAATGCTGGAAAAAACATGATGTTTTTTATCAGAATTAAAAGTTAGTGAATGGCAGATGCAACATTCCTTGACGTTCGATAAAGCAGTTGTTAAGCCAATAGTGACTGATTCTAGATCTTGGGAAGACACTATTATATTAGTATAATCATCAAAAGTGTAAGAGTTCGTTTCCAATGTTAGTGATACCGTTTCTTGCAATATATATCCGGTTCACCTTCCAAAGCCTCTGGGAGATCGTCATCATGGATAATTAATAAAATGGGTCCTATATTAGCGCCTTGTGATGTGCCAGAAGTTATTGTAATTTCCGTTGAGGAATATTTTTTCTTCTTCACATTCAATACGACTATTTATTTTCTGTCCCTCAAGTAATTTTCTATAAGCTGGAGTGGTACGCATCTGATACCTTTCATTTTAAGTTTTTGCAAAAGAACTTTGTGATCGATACAATCTAACGCTTTGGAAAGATCCACATACAACCACGCTGGTATTTTATCTTCTCCAAGGCAAGAATATATTTTTTGTGTGAACTCGAATATTGCCGTTTTAGTCTTTTTGCCCCTCGTGCAGACATGCTGATCAGTAGATATAATTTTGAATTTCTGAAAGAATTTTACTGAACGGTTACAAAATTTTTTGCAAAAGATGTGATTAAACTTATGGTTCTGTAATTGGATAAGTCATTAGGGTTCCCTTTTTTGTGACCAGGCTTTACAAGTGCTATCTTTAATGCATCTGGAAAAATTTCTGCTTTGAAGGCAGAATTGATGATGAAACAGAGATGACTTACTGTAATGGATATATGGTGTTTTATTACACTGAAAAAGATTGTATCATATCCTGAAGAAAACTTGTTCGGCTTTCCCTTTACAATAATAAAATCCCCTTTACAATAATAAAATCTCGTTCTCATCAACTTCAAATAAGTAAAAAGATCTAGTAATGCTTTTTCTTAATTTTGTAATTATTCTGCTTGGGGCTTGACCTGGCGTGTGATGAAACCTCTGAAAAGTAAGTATTAAAATTATGACCATTTTAAACTCTCTAAGGTCAGTGCAAGATGGGTACCGAGAATGCTAACCGCACTTCAGAAGCAAGTGCGAGTAGAGTGCCGTAAGGAGTTTTTAGAGCTCTGTGGAGAAGACCTATCGATTACTTTCATACGACTGAAAATATCTTCGTAGAAAGCGATTTTCTGACGATGAAAAACTGAAGGTAGCAATGGAACCTATTTTGAGGTTTGTAGAAGCTTATTTCTCGATCTGACGATTGAAGTTCTAGGGGACTACATTGAAAAATAGAAATTTCCCAAAATTTTCTGACTTTTTTTTCATGCCTATACCGATAATACATTGAACACCCCTCGTAGCTTCCTGCCCTTCGATTCTACATGTAAAATTTTAAGATACTGAATTGTTTCAGCCGTTACTATTTGGTAGTGGATCATAATTAAAACAAATTGTAGAAACTACAATGTTTTTCTACCAATAAAAATATATATTACACATTTTCTTGTGACTCGAGTTTCGGAAAATTAACTATCCCATCATCAGACAACTGAATTTTAAGATTATTCAATATATTATCATCCGTTAACCTTCATTCTCTTCTTTTTTAAAACACTTATATTTTTGTTGTCTTTTCTTGCGAATATCTGATAGCTCTCTCTTGTTTCATTGTGAATTTATCCAGTCCTTAGGTCTTGAACCTTAAAATAAGCAACTAGTTACCTGTATATAAAAACATCTGAAAGCAAAACCCCACTAACGAAGCCATTTTACGTGTAAGATTAATGTCGAAAATCCACCTAATAACTGGATTTCGTCTCACAACCCCTCTGTTTTTATAACAGATCCCTCTATATTAATGTCGTTGCGGGCCAACAGATTCAATTTGTTTGATGAAAACCCACAACAAACAAAACTACATACGAACTGGCCACTGGAACGAAATTGTAATGAATTATTTACAGCACGTTCCATTGTGCCGCCAGCATGTACAGAATTTTGAATGGATTTAGAGCTTGAAAGTTCTGTTGATCGAAAACAATATTCAAATAGCTGAATTCGAGCTTAACTCATTTTTGAATAAATTTTAGTTTCAAAACTGCGGCGATTGCATCGGTTTCAATGATGTGCAATTATTTTGTACTGAAAAAGCACCTAACTGTTAGCGTTTTGCACTCTCATTTCAGAATGCCTATTAATTTTACGAATTTAATACCGAAACGTGTTTCAAACAGTACGAAATTAAAATTGCTGGTGATAATTTCGGAACTTAATTCAATTGAATCAAATTTTTTTTTTAGTTTCGACATGTAGATGATATATTCGTTGCTTTGATGGAACAGATAGACGGCTCTGCAATTTTAATAATTTTATTAATAAAATTCATTAAATTTTGAGAAAAATAAGAATTCTAGTATAAATTTGCTTGATCTAGGATTTTAAGAAGAGATGATTTGCATCAATTTAGTATTTTGCGTAAGCCGATGTATACAGATATCACAATTCATCAAACATTGAACCGTTTTATTAATCAGAAAATGGCTACATATCACAATATGATCTATATTTTGGTTAATGTACCTATGAATCGCTATAACTTTTTTATAGAATTGAATATGATTAGGCAAATTGCATTCAATGATAGTCCAATTATAATAGACAAAATTTTAAACAAAAAAAATTGCATTGAGTTTAGTTTACTCTGTAATCCCTTCGACTTAAAGATACATTTCCATTCCCTACGTGAATGAAATATTAGATAATATTATCAAGTATTTTAAAATGAATTTTGACTTGAATTTAGCTTTCAAAATGGTAAATAATTTAGGAATTCATATAAAAATAATACAAATAAAACAAATAAAAACAATAAATCTGCAGTATATAAGTGGACTTCTAGTAACTACCCTATGGTATTTAATGATCAAACAGGAAGATCTCCACAAAAATAAGTCACGAACACTAGCGGAATTGAATATTATTGAACATATTCCAGTTATTTGAAAGAATTTGGAAATAATTTCAAAAATAACTATGAAATTATCCATTATGGAAATAAAAGTACCAGACTCACGCTTTTGGAAGCAGTAGAAAGTAATAGGTACAGTAACCTTAAAATTCTTCTCAACGATCAAACAGATGTTGCAAGATCCCCATTGTTGAATATTTGCACTTATTGAGGTAGTTCCGGTAGTTGGGATCAATATATTTTACGATTCCAATAAAATAAAAAAAGAAGGTTTCTAACTTGATAGAAGGATTATTCAAAAATTTTAACCTCCTACAAGTTTTAATTTCAAAAATTTTTTTTATTAAAAAACTTTTATAATTAAATGAAATAGATGTCTAAGAACACACCGTGTCAAATCTGTAGACATATAGAATTTAACACTTATCACACAGAACCAAAGGAAAAAACGAATCAATAAAATATAAATTATCAATCGTAATCTACTAAATAAATACTGGAAGGATATAAAATTTTGTTTCGACCCTTGTTTCATTAAAACCAAATTCCTTTCCAAAAATGCAAAATAAATCCTCAAGAACTTTTTCAAAAACAACTTGCTCAAAATAAGTTCCTTCAAAAAAATGCCTACAACATGCAGAACATCTTCAAAAAGCAATTTAGAATTATCAAAATGGAAACTCATCAGCCCCATATCAAATTTAAAAAATGAAAATTATAAAAGTTTTTGAATGAAAATTCTTTGAAATTAAAATTGATAGTAGGTTAACAGAATGAATCTATGATATTTAAAATTATTAAATAATCCTTCTTACCAGTACAAGAACTCTTTTGATTATTTTATTGTATATATAATAATTATATATTTCGGTTTACACTTATAACATATCATCATTTGGTTTTGAAGGATTCCATAAAATGCCTTGCAAACTTTGTATAGTTTCTGTGGCGAACATAGAATACGTTGGATTTTTAAAAGTTCATTTCAATCTAGTGTTTGTCCAGATAGCTGCATGCAGGTTGTTCGGTAAGATATATTCTGTTAATTATTTTTATTTTTCAAATGTGAAATAGGGTTTCCGTTGAAAATGTTTTGCATGTTTTAGGAATTTTTTCGAAGGAACTTATTTTGAGCAAGTTGTTTTTAAAGAAGTTCTTGAGGATATGTTTGGCATTTTTGGAAAGGAATTTTTAACAAAGTACGAAACAAACTTTTGTACCCTTCAACTATTTATTTAGTAGATTCAATTGATAATTTATATTTCTCTGAATTTATTTTATTCCCTTTGGTATTGTGTCATAAGTGTTTAATTCTATATGTCTACTATAATAATTTGACACGGCGTGTTCTTCGGCATTTATTTTATTTTATTCAGAAAGTTTTTGGATACAAATTTTAATTTAAACAAATAGGATAGCTGAATGAATCTATATGATATTTAGAATATTTTATGGTTATTTATATCCTTTTTTTTTCATATTTTCCTTATCGGTATTTCTGTGAATTGATGGTTGTATCTTCCTTTTGCAATGTTTTTCTTATCTTCATTTCCGAAAATTGTTTGTTTGTTGTACCGCCACTTTTTTCAAGTTTATTGCTATATAAAAAGTGTTGTGTAATGTTTAGAGTTAGTTCAAGATGTAAACTTGACAAGGGGACAGGGTTGGAAATAATTGTCATTAATAATAAATTGTGGAAATATTCTATTTTATTTTATCAATTAAATTCATTAAGCCATGCGTTTTAGGCACATTGACTTTTGAGTAACCTGAAATCCACAGGATGAGTTAGTTTCGAGCTGAAAGAGCACCATTGGTAAAGTATACCCGTAAAATTCGTAAATATCAATTGGAAACGGTTTGAATCGTTATGCAAAATTCGTTGAGAATCAGAGTAGCAGGAGAAATAATATTAAAATACATTCACTTTCGCATTTTTTTCCTTTCCTTAGGCGCATATTTGAATTATGGAAATGAAATATGGAAAAATATTCATCGTTATAACAGTTGAAATCTTTCATGAATAATAAGGTTACTCTTTTTGAATCTTCGTCACATATACTCCATCATATTGAGAATAAAATTAAAAATGAATGAATAACAGCAATCATACAAAATTATAAATATGAAATTCATTTCAAATGTTTAAAATTATGCACTATTTTGATCTCGATGATTTCATTAGAATCCAACTAATCAAGAACTTTCGTCAGATTAAATTGTCTAAAAATATTTTCCCGATCTGACAAAATCACGATAAATTAAAGCACTTCGAAATGAGTTAATTCCCTGGATAGAAGAGATACAAGCAGTTCCTTTTTAATTTAATTAGTTCCTGGCACAGGACCTTTCGAAACTTCGACGCTCTACTGAAGTTAATGCAACGTAATAAATTTCATTGGAGTCTGGATGGAAATCGAGATTTTCGTGCCAGCTGTGCAGACACTTCTCTGTTTGAATGTGATGAACATCAAATACATCAAGGGTCATATATAAATGACAATTTTTTTGTTCATGTTTTGAACTGGTTTTCATTGGACGCCGAACTAGCTTCATTTCATGAAGATGGATCGATTATTTAATTTGTATTGACTGTATTCTGTTTTAATCTAAAAAGATATCCCGCGGAACAAGTTTTTTTTAAATAGAATATTAAAAGGCAATTATCCTGTAAAGCCTCTACAAAATTTGATATTTGAAAAAATTTAATAAAAATGTCTTGGATACACTGTTTCTTTTCAAATAGATATTCAGCATTCAGAAATATAGAGAAATCTATGGAAAATATAGAAAATCGACCAAATTTAGCCTTAGGAATAACAGATTCTATTCCAAAATTTGCTCTATATGAATTTAATAATATAGCACATTTTCTAGAACAGCGTTTGAAACTTACGTCCATAATCGTCTGTCGAGTGTTTTGAATAATAAATAAGAACAATCAATAAAAATATATCAAATACCCTACTTCAATATAAGATCACGAGGTCAGAATAAAGAGGGAATGCTTGAGGTTAACCCAAAATATTTGTCAAATTATATGTTCATCCACAGAAATATACATAAATTAAAGCAGGGTCCAGATTCAATTATATTGAAAAGGTTTGCATCTGTTTGAGATAATTATAGTAAATTGTGACTTATTACGTAGAAAATTGAGTAAATTTGAAGGGTATATAAAAGAATTATAATGTTCAAATCGAATAATTCCGTGAATCATCTATAAAATTCAAGGAAAAAACTCAATATAAATTTTAAAATATAGCAAATTGTTTAAAACTCCCGTACATTAACGTCAGTCGACCGTTTTGAATGGTAAATACAAACAATCGATAAAAATAACCTACTTCCATATAAGATAAAAAGGTAAGAAATGGAGAAAAAAGACAGAATGTTCGAGGCTAACCCAAAACAATTGTTAAATTATATGTCCGTCCACAGGAAATTGTCCTCGTTTTGTATATTTTTCTATGAGCGGACATAGAATTTTGTCCTTATTCTTTTTCTAACTTCGCGATTTTATATGGAAGTAAGGTGTGTTCTAAATTTTCATAGATTGTACTTATTTATCATTCAAAACAGTCGACTGATGATAACGAGCGAGACTTCCATAAATTTGACCATCTACAAGATCGTGGTTCCTCTTTGTATGAAAAATCACCAGAACGAAGTTTATCAAACCTATTTCCACACTGTCGTTCCTGTAGAAATTCACCATCTCCAACTTTCTAGCAGTTTATATCTTGTATGGAGTTCTTTGCTATTCGGACATAGTAAAGGTGAATATATCAAAAATGAACGCATTTATTTTCTAAATTAGAATTGAATATTACATACAAATCTAACAATAAGTATCTATACTTAAATCGGTTTTGAAGAAAGTTAATTCACACCTGATGAGTAACAAAACTGAATATAGTTGTAGCAGTTGTCAAAGTCATTCAAAATAAAAAGTTTTCTCATCTACATTTAAATACGCAATTACTATGGTGGCAAACACCTATTTTATAATGTTACTAAATGGCGAATGCGCCAATGCTATTTCACGAACGAACAATTCGCTTAACTTCCACGTCCTTTCTATCAGACATTTTGGATGCAAACGAATGTTCCTACATTTCTTGGGCAGATTTCAGTTTGTTCGATTACTTACACGACAATCTTTTAATGTGATGAGTATCTTTTTCACTGACATTCCAGCCTGAGTACCAAGTTTATATTCTAACAGTAAATAACCTCCAATAAAACTTAATTCGTTTCCATTTTCAACTAATCAAATTGAGAATAAGACGCAGTTGCAAATCAAATACTTGAATATATGGAACGCAGCAAACAATGGAGTATAGCGCAATTTTAATGAAGGATTACGTCTTCCAAAGTTATATTCCATTTCGTAAGAACGAGTCTGTGTCTATTAAACCTCATGTCATTTTAAAAAATGAAAATGTCATTTGTGTTTAGTATGAAATTAACAATTCATTATGGCAAAATATTCAGCTACATTTATTACCACTATTATTATCAGAATTTTCATGCAGACAGACGTTTCATTTCAACTGAAGGCAATAATCTTTGTGAATTATAATATCCACATAGTCGTCTCTATGTGTTTGCTATCCAGCGAAATGTTGAAATATTTGAAAATTTACACGCAAGATGGATTCTCGAAAGCATGGTGTAACTTAAAAGGTCGCGAAACAGATAAATTGGTGAGATTTGTCGCAGTAAGTGATCATACATCTCTGCTTTCTGTTGGTGAAGATGCTGCTTGGAAACGCTGAAACAGTTGCACGTTAGAAAAGTGAACTCGAAAGAGATTCCTAGTAACTTTAAGGATGAGTATATCTGTGAGTACTTCTCTTTGTACAATAATTCAACTTGAAGACGATCCATGTGCATAACAGTAATAACGTTTGCATATTAATTATATTAATATCAAATTTTAAGATTATTATCTTGATGGAGTTAGGTCTATCATATATGGCGTTAGCACTAGAGTGGTTAGAGATGGTAATATAACCTTAAATGTGTTAATTCATACTTTTCTAGTTATGGATTGATATATCCTGCATCTGGTCCATAGTTGAATTATATCTAAAGAGTTCCCCGATTAGTGGAAATGTACTATTGGAATTCCAAAAACAACTTTCAGAAAAATGTCGGAGTATTTTGTTGAATTCAACTTTTTATCCACATTTTAATCTTACTCTCGAATAAACACCAGTACGACTTCAACACTGTAATCAGTAATCAACATATTTCGAGATCTCAATCGTGGCCTATCCGTCCTTCATTTTCTGCCAGATTTTTCGAAAGCCTTCGATACTATAAATCATTTCTATCTGTATGCAAAATTGAACTATTTTGGTTTCTCTTCTTCGGCGGTGTTAATGATTTAGTCAGTTCTCAAGCTCCATTATTGGAGGATCCATGTGGATGGGTTTTTTCCAGTCGAAAACTGACATTATCAGGCGTACCACAGGAGTCCATTTTGGGACCCTTGTTGTTCACTATATACGTGTCTGCCATCCTTAATCATTTAATATACTGCACTGTTGCGAAATATGCCGATGATATTCAATTTTTGTTTAGTTTCAATATGAATCCGCTCAAATTTCAATTCTGCTAGGTTGAATCAGAATTTAGATTCTGTTTATCGCATATCTACCTCGCCTAATATGTGGCTATCAGCGCCTCCAAGAGCAAATGTATTTGAAAGAGATAGATGTGATGAAATCCTGCCTAGATCTTCATATTGATGATGTGAAGTTGCAAGTGTGTGATAGTACCAAAAAATCAGGTCTTCAGTTCGATGAGCATTTGATATTTAGTGAGCAATCCTCGATGCTGATCAAATCTGAATTTCGAATTATCAGATGAGAATTTTTTTTTATATTATATTGATACTCCTAGGTCTTCTGTGAGCATCTCGCATAAGCTTTTAAAGCTTGTTCAAGTTAGGAGTTCAGTTGTGATCTGGGTAGGCAATCTTACGCCACTCTAGCTCACAGCACTGTTAATTTTCGATCCAACAGCTTAACAGGATTTAAACCCACGACCTTTCAGTTACGAGCCAAAATCTCTTCCCATTGAGCTATCGGCACAAATATGTGAATCAAATATTGCAACTGAATGTCAAAATATTCATTCCTTACTCATTTAACTGAAATTCTACATACATAGGTAATCCTGATGACAATCTATTTTTCCGAAATTTCATTCTCGTCCGCCATCCCTATGGGTAATGGCTAAGTGTATTTTAGCTATTGTTGTATGGGGTAGAAGCTTAGACCTTGAAGGAAAACCACCTTAAAAAGAATGAATCTTTCGAGCACTGTATGTATGTATCGGCGAATTCCGCGACTAAGAGTGAAAAACTTTAACGTGTATGTAGAACAGCTGGATGAATCTATACTGTCAAGAAACGTTAACTATAATATTTTGGTCACATAAACAGGGGAGAAAAGTACCGTATTTTGCTGCTTGCAATTCAAGGAAAGATCTTGGGGAAACGGTCAAATGGTAGGCGAAGAATTTCATGGCTATCCAATTTACGCATATTATGTAATTATACAAAGAATGTCTAACAATGGATAACGCATTAAGCCCCCTGTTATCAGAAATATTCATGAATCACGTCGAAACCAATTACCGAAAAAAACTCATATTTTCAGAATTTCGTTTACTGGTTCCGCTTTGTAGATGACATAAATTGTTTATCTAATGGCACAAATAGACAACTTTTTTAGAATCTATCAATAAATTATATCCAACAATTGAATTCACACATGAAGAAGAAGTATATAATAGCATCAATTTTGTAGATTTAAAAATAAGTGAAATTAATAATAGACACGATTATTCGATACACAGAAAACCTACACACACAGACAGCGTACGATTCATTTGACATCAAACCATCCATTTCCGCAAAAATTATCAGCTTATGGTTTATGGATTGGTTAACATACCTCTGACAAAAGAAAATTTTGACAAAGAATATAATACCATTAAACAAACAGCTTTCAACAATGATTATAATCCGTTAATTATAGTCAATTATCTTAATGAAATAAATTGCAAGCAAGCAATATCACTTGTACATCCTAAATTTCAAAAATAAAATAGAAAGGCCTTTTACTAGATAGAAGAAATATAACAAAATTTGAATATTAAAACAAATTGAAATATGTTTATCTTCTACAATTTTAATTTCAAAAAAATTTTTATTCAAAAAACTAATAGACGTATATAATCAAAACTGAATATATAATGTCAAATGGAATAAATAACCCAACAGATATACGAAAGTAATTAAAATTAATAAATAAATATTTAAAAGAGACAAAATTTTGTTTCTGGTCTTACCGTTAAGAACACCATTTGCATTTTAAAAACATAAACACACTTAAAGGAAATTATATACTTTGAGAAGTCCTTTAAGTGTGTTTATGTTTTTAAAATGCAAATGGTGTTCTTAACGGTAAGACCAGAAACAAAATTTTGTCTCCTTTAAATAATTATTTATTAATTTTAATTACTTTCCTATATCTGTTGGGTTATTTATTCCATTTGACATTATATATTGAGTTTTGATTATATACGTCTATTAAATGTAAGCGGTGCTTGTTAGACATAAATTTATTTCTAAAAGTTTTTTGAATAAAAATTTTTTTTGAAATTAAAATTGTAGAAGATAAACATATTTCAATTTGTTTTAATATTCAAATTTTAAATTTCAAAACTCAAACGAAACAAAATTTATTCCGTTAACTTACATAGGCCAAAAAACTGAAAAGATTGCTAGATATTTGAGGAAAATTATAACATCTCTTTTAGAACCATTAATTCATTAGGCAGTTTAATGTAAAATAATGAAGACGTCATTGCTAAAAACAAAAAATCAGGAGTTTACAAGTTAACATGTAGTGATTGCCCATGTGTATATGTGAGACAAGGATACGAGAACATGAAAAATGTTACTTTAAATAAACCAAATTCAACTTATGCCAATCATTTGTTAGAGAAAGGTCATAATTTTAATCCGAACTATGAAATATTACATATCAAAAACAAAAGTCATAAACTAAATATGTTAGAAAATTTAGAGAACAATAGATATAATAAAATACATGTTTTATTGGATGATCAAATAGATTCAAAAAGTTCCTCCCTATTTAACATTTTTCATTGATTGTAAACCACCTCTAGTCACCCCTCAATTTTTGTACCAGAGCTGTGTATTTAAGGTCATGTTTTGCATTGTATACCTACCTCAGTTTTAATACTCACCTGATGAAGTCATGGTACGACTAAAAAATTGTCGTAAAGATCAATAAAATAGCGGAAGTTAATATTTGTTTTTCTACAAACTGCCAGAATGATAACTTACCTCCGTAAGGAGATGGCACCCTAAGAAGAAGAAAAAACAGACTTCATAGCTGAAAATGGGTACACCTCATAACATTCGGATGGTTGAAACATGTTTTAATTTGAAGTTCCATTTCTACCCTCTTAGACTGGGATAACTACCCTCAGTTATCGGGTGTTTTTTAGAGTGATAGGGATAGGGATAACTGTGATTTGACAGAAGGTAGAAGCCATGTTGTTTTGATATTTCTGTTCAGTAAGACTCACGCCGCAACAACGTTTACAACTTGTTGAAATTTATTTTCAAAATCAGTGTTCTATTCGCCAAACTTATAGAATTCTTCGTGAAATTTATGGTTTACATAATCGTCCATCAGAGTGACTTATTCTTCGAACTATCGATAGATTTCGGACAACCTTTTCTCTACTCGATGCAACAACAACAACAAGACAAAGAACTGTACGTACAGAAGAAACTATCGCTGCTGTAAGTCATAGTGTTAATGATGATCCAGATTTGTCTATTCGTCGACGTCCACAACAAGTTGGATTCTGTGCATCTTCACATGGAAAGTTTTGCGTGAAGATCTTACTCTACATCCATACAAGATCCAACTGGTTCAAGAACTAAAGCCATTTGACCATAATAAGCGTCGTTTGTTTGCTGATTAGGCCCTAGAACAGCTTGAAGTTGATCCACTTTTTTATCGTAAAATTGTATTTAGCGATGAAGCTCTTTTCTGGTTGAACGGCTATGTAAACAAGCAAAATTGCCTTATATGGAGCGGAAACAATCCTCAAGAAGTTCTGCAGGTTCCATTGCATCCTGAAAAATGCACTGTATGGTGTGCTCTACACGCTGGAGGCATCATCGATCCATATTTCTTCAAAAACGATGCTTGAGCTGTTACAGTGAATGGTGCTTGTTACAGATCGATGATCAATGATTATTTGTTTCAAAATTTGAATGGTATCGACCCAGAAGTATTTTATTTCCAACAAGATGGTGCTACATCTCATGCTGCTACTGTATCAATTGATTTATTGAAAGAAAGATTTAGCGATAACATTATTATAGGTATAACCCCACTGGATTATTTTTTTTGGGGTTATGTCATTTGTTATGCTGATAAACCAGAAACAAAAGACGCTTTGGAAGCCCATATAACTCGTAATATTGATGAAATAAGGCCTGAACTACTCGAAAAAGTGGTCTAAAATTGGTCTGGTCGAATGCGGTTTCTCAGAGCTAGTCGTGATGGACATATGCCGGCAATTATTTTTAAAACATAAATGTCATAAAATTATATTTCAAATAAAAAACTTGGCTTCAATCTAAATTTAAATTTGTTTTTGTTTCAATTTCAAGTTCTTTCTTTAAAAAAAAAAACACCCGATACATATGTCACATTAAAAGACACTACTCGCGCTGGAAGATCACTCGTAATAAATCAAATTCGTATCATTCAAATGACTTTACGCATGATTTTATAAACAAGTTGAAACAGAAAAGTAGTAAGTCACACTAACGAGATCGTGGATTGTTCACACTATTGGGTTGTTTATACAGACGTGTGTTCATAATGGCCCGAGTCTACTGTGTTTTCAAAATTTTGTAATTTTTTATATGTAAGTGTATAATTTATGAAATAATTCGCAACAAATTCTATAAATTCCATGGAACTCATATTAGGTTCATGATTAAATATCTGTCAGTTTGCTGAGTCACACAATTATGGAATTTCAAAGTTTAGATTTTATAAAAGTAGTCATTAATTATAGGCTTTCGTATATGGTGATTTCCTTACAGTCAAATTGCAGAAGTTTGAAATTGTCCGTTATCTCAGATGGACATTTAAGACAGGTGGCCGCTAGCACAAGTTTCACATACAAAATCAGTTCGCAGCCCTTCAACTATTCTGAACAAAATGTCGGAAGTGCATCAACAAGTAACAAGCTCTATCGTTTCGCAGAAACTCACTTAAAATTTCAAAACGCGCGTCTTCTATCTGATCACCGAAAAAACCGGCATTTCTTGTTTCCAGTTCAAATCTGAAGATCAACACCCGACTCAATAATCGTAAATCCGTCCGGACTTGACGTTGACTCGCTTGAGCTAGCGAAGCGGCAGGCGCCAACATCGGGCGCTTATCTAACATGTTTTCATAATAACTCCAGCGTTTTTTGAACGGACTATTTGCAAAATGTACTACGAGCAGATCTCGGTGCCTGATAAACTCAGGGTTTCCTAGGACGAAAGTTCAAACGTTTCATACCGCCCAGTATGGATAAGATTCGGATACCGTCCAAATCCTGCGATATACATCATAACCGTGCATTGTTGTCAGTTCGGTGCGAACACAACAAAATAAACCGACCAGTAAAATAGAACATAAACAGGGTGTGTACTTTTAGAAGAGCCAAACTTTAAAGGGATATCATACAAGTTATTTGCAAGAAAAAAGTCATATAACACATGATTAAAACAAATTTTGTATTACTATGTTTTTCTACCAACAATTTTTAGATGTTTTACAATATGTAAGGTTTACATTTTTGCAACTAGTTTCGAACTTTCGCACATCTTCAGGCAACTGACCCCTAAGCGCATGCTACAGGGTATTTTATGTAGATTCAGGTACAACCTAGTGATATTAAAAAAGTTAGAGTTACAGGAAGTTTGCCTCGACCAGATGTTAGAAAAAATGAAATATTTTTGGGTAATTATGAGGGTAGGATGTTATTTGAATGCATTGAAACTTTGGGAGTTACATGGATCAGTTTGATCATTCATTATCTCAAGAATATTTTTGTGCACCAATTCATAAACTTCAATGGACAGATAGTTGAGCTTCGTTCCTTTTGATTCCACATGTAACATATTGTTGAGAATATGTGGCCATTCTCGATGCAATGTGTTGCGACGGTGGAGCTTCTTTTATTTTTGGAGAAATCCATTCGATTTTCAGTAGACCTTGTAAGAAATGAACGTCCTGTCTGATCTATATATTTTTTAACATAACATAAATAGAGGTTAATTCTTGATAGAAGGTATATAAAATTATATAAATATTTTAAAAAATTTTTCAAAAATTTTAAAAAATTAGCCTTCTACATATTTAATTCCAAAAGATTATATTTAATGATTATAACTTCTGAAAATAAATTAAAATAATGTCGTATAAGTACCAATTATATCATGACATAAAATAAACATTCATTATAAGACATCCGAATGGTATAACAAAATCCAATAAATAAAAATAAAATTTTTTAAAATATTTATATAATTTTATATACCTTCTATCAAGAATTAACCTCTATTTATGTTATTTTATTCATAATATATAATTATTTGGTTTCCTTAACATTCTTTATACAGATAGTCCTTGTGCTATAGCAGAGGCCGGTAAATTTGTCTTTCAATCTTCTAGATCAAGGGTAAACCACAGATATATTTCTGTGTGTAGTGAATACCATATTTAAAGGTCTCATTTTAGTAGAACTTTTTCTAGAGGATGAAGGGTGAGTTGAATATTTATTATTGATTGATGTTATATTTATTGAATATGAATATTTGAATACTGATGAGCAAAGTCGATCTTAAAACTTGTTTTTCAGTAATGTTTTGCATATCTTGAGTTTTTATATAAAGTACCTTGGTTAGATATCCAATAATATTGAATAGTCTAAGTAAGATAGTTTTGTGATGAAATTCTTAAGATTATGTTGGATATTCTTGAAAGATATTAGTTTTCATAGGATTGATAAGCAGAAACAAAATTTTGTCTATTCAAAATGTTTAATTTATAGGATTTTGGTTAATAATTTTTATTTATTGGATTTTTTTATACCATTCGGATGTCTTATAATGAATGTTTATTTTATGTCATGATATAAGTAGTACTTATACGACATTATTTTAATTTATTTTCAGAAGTTATAATCATTAAATATAATCTTTTGGAATTAAATATGTAGAAGGCTAATTTTTTAAAATTTTTTAAAAATTTTTTAAAATATTTATATAATTATATATTTTTTATTGCATGTTGAAAATGTTAACTCATAAACTCCTGATTTTAGTAAATTTGGGGTTGGATCCTTCGCATTGAATAACAGAGAAGACAATTTATTTTCTGGTTTGAAAGCTATTTGATATCAAATTTTGATATACATTCTGTCAAGAAAGTACCGGGAATTATCGATTTAAATCTGGCGGGGCAATGAGGCAGGTAAAAATTTTTCTTCCTAGGTTGGTACCACTGTCCTTAATTACTATGCCAAGCTTGAGCGGGATCTGTCAACTAGTGTGTTTGCAACAGCTGATTAAGTCAGTCGATGTCAGAGTGCGTGCCGATTTTTACTATGGGTGATTACGTTGAGCAAAGAATTTGTTTAAAGTTTTGTGTTGCGAATGAATTTTCGTGTGCCGATGCATTGAGAATGTTGCAAAAGGCCTTTGGTGATAATCCTCTATCGAAAACTCGTGCATATCAGTGGTACAGAGCCTTCAAGGACGGTCGTGAAGTGGACGCCCATCGACGGCTTCGATCGAAGATAACGTCGATAAAATTAAGGAAAGGGTGCTGGAAAACCGTCGTACCAGCTTGAGAGAGATAGCACATGATCTTAAGATATCCCACGAGTCCGCACGTACGATTTTGATTGATATTTTGGGCATGAGAAAGGTGGCCGCACGACTCGTACCGAAAGACCTGAATTTTCTTCAAAAACGTCATCGCGAACAGGTTGCTTCAGACATGCTGGATCGCTGTAATTCCGATTCTACATTCATGGAACGCATTATAACTGGTGATGAGACCTGGGTCTACGAGTACGATATGCAAACAAGCCAGCAATCATCGGAATGGGTGGCAAAAAATGAGCCGAAACCGAAAAAACCACGCCAAAGTCGCTCGAAAATGAAGGTGATGCTCATTGTTTTCTTCGATATCCGTGGCGTGGTGCACTACGAATTCGTTCCAGAGGGTCAGACGGTAAACAAGGAGTATTACCTGGGCGTTATGAAACGTTTGCGTGAGCGTATCCGTAAGAAGCGGCCAAATTTGTGGGCGAACAACTCATGGATTTTGCATGACGATAACGCGCCTTCTCACCGAGCTACGATTGTGACTGACTTTCTCGCCAAAAACTCAACAAACGTGCTTCAGCAACCACCGTATTCGCCGGATTTGGCTCCCTGCGACTTTTTCCTCTTCCCAAAACTAAAATTTCCCTTTCGTGGCACTCGTTTTGAGTCGATTGAAGCCATAAAACAAAATTCGGCGCGAGAGCTAAAGTCCATTCGGGAAAGCGCCTATAAAAAATGTTTCGATAATTGGAAGTGCCGTTGGCATAGATGTATTGGAGCAAATGGAGCCTATTTTGAAGGCGACCCAATAAATTTTGACGATTAAATGTAAAAATGTTGTTTTGATAGAAAATTCCCGGTACTTTCTTGACAGAGTAGTATTATTGGCTATTTTTTTTACTTATGTCATCGAAGTACGAAAGAGAAATGAACTTTTCGTTTTTTTCTGTTTTAAAAGAAGGGTAAGTTTGGTTCATGGCTATTTGGGACATTTTGTGTTTAATTATTTCATCTTTTATTTTATGACTGAAACCATTGTTTGTGGCTATTGTTTTTATAGTATCAATTTCAACTTCACGGTGGTCTTGGACAGGGGAATAGAAAAAGCTCTATGGATCATCGATCGGTAGGCTGAAATTTTTTGTGAGTAGGGGTAGTTTTCTGAACAAGTTAAATTCAACTTGAGATAATGAATGATCAAACTGATCTTTGTAACTATCAAATTCTCAATGCATTTAAATAACGTCCTACCCTCATAATTACCCAAAAAGTTTTATTTTTTCTAACATCTGGTCGAGACAAAATTCCTGTATATTATCACTACGTTGTACCTGAATATACATAAAATAAAATTTGAATATCAAAACAAATTAAAATATGTTTATCTTCTACAATTTTAATTTCTACGATGGATCGCTGAGGCGTATTGTGATCGCGGCAGTCTGTCACTTTTTTACCACTTGTGAATAACACTTTTTTTTTCTCTTCGAAGCACTTTTTGTTTTTCAATATCTTGTATATTTTTTGTGAGTATATAGGCTTTGCCTCAACTCTCATCATGGTATAATAATAATAATAATAACCCCAAAGAAAATAATCCAATGGATTTGTGTTGCATGATCTTGTAGGCCAATTAATTGGACCATTTCTCGAAATGATCTCATCGCCAAAACTTTCTTTCAATAAATCAATTGTTACGGTATCAGCATGAGGTGTAGCACCATCTTGTTGGAACCAAAATACTTCTGGGTCTATACCATTCAAATTTTGGAACAAATAATCATTGATCATCGATCTGTAACGAGCACTATTCACTGTAACATTAGCTTCATTATCGTTTTCAAAGAAATATGGACCTATGATGCCTCCAGCGTGAAAAGCACACCATACAGTGCATTTTTCAGGATGCAATTGAACCTGCAGAACTTCTTGAGGATTGTTTTCACTCCATATACGGCAATTTTGCTTGTTTAAATAGCCGTTCAACCAGAAATGAGCTCCATCACTAAACACATTTTTACGACAAAAAAGTGAATCAACCCAATCAGCAAACAAACGACGTTTATTATGGTCAAGTGGCTTTAGTTCTTGAACTAGTTGGATCTTGTATGGGTGTAGACCAAGATCTTTACGCAAAATTTTCCATGTGGTGGATGCACAGAGTCGAACTTGTTGTGAACCCCGACGAATAGAAAAATCTGGATCATCATTAACACTATGACTTACAGCAGCGATATTTTCTTCTTTACGTACAGTTCTTTGTCTTGTTGTTGTTGTTGCATCGAGAAGAGAAAATGTACGAAATCCATCGATAGTTCGACGAATAAGCTGCTCTGATGGACGATTATGTAAACCATAAATTTCACGAAGTGCTCTATAAGTTTGGCGAATAGAACACTCAGTTTGAAAATATATTTCAACAATTTGTAAAAGTTGTTGCAGCTTGAGCCTTTTCATGATAATTTGTCAATGCTTACTGAACAGAAACGTCAAAACAACATGGCTTCTACCTTCTGTCAAATCACAGTTATCCCTATCGAATATTCTATCACTCTATCTATCTACTATCATCTTCTAACATTCGATATCATGAGAGAACTTTCATGTTTTGGTACATATTTTTTAACATGAGTTCTGGAAGTTCGCAGAAATAATTCCGAATGAATTTTTTCGAATAGCTTCTAACAAGTACTCAATTTATTTTTCATCATTTTCCAAATTGATTACATTTCGTCATTATTCTTCAAAATGACCACAGACAACATTCACAGCAGAAAAATACGTTCCATTGCCAAGCATTCAACGTAGGCAATGGCAAAAATCGCATAAGTCTTCATGATGGAATAGATGTGGATATCCAGAGCGATCAAATGTGTATTTTTATCTTTGGCAGACATAATAAATTTACTGAGGAGCCGTGACTCAAGACTTAACGTGGGATTTCTGCCACCACGTGCTGAATTTTTGGAGTTGCGACTGTCGAATTTAAGCGATCACAAAAGTGGGATACTTTGGTTTAAGCTTCAGCGTTGAGCTCGTTTGGTCGTTGGGCACACATTTTTTGGATCTCGCACATGTCGCTAAGGAAACAAGAAATACTTCGAAGTGATTTAAAGGCTCCAAATGTAACTTTCAGAATTTAATTACCATGAGTAATTGATTCGATCTTTTTGAACTGTCAGTTCGAATATTTCGTTGAAATTAACTGACCACTCTTCTGACTGTCCTGTTGAAAAGACGAAAATTGAAAATTCATCAGTGAATTCTTCAGTAGAAATAAGTTCCTGCGGTTTTGATAACAGATATCGCCACTAGATTATTATTCCATTGCTTCATCTGGTAACACCTTCAATTGGAAGTGTCATCATATGGTTTTCTTTTCATTTCGCTGAAGTGTAAACAACATAGTTTCTGTGTGCTCTGAAAATGTCATTTTTTGTATCGACTAATGTATTTTTGAGGAAGGGTAGTACTTTATAACTTCAATATGAAGAAAAAAGCTACCGAAAGTCATCGTATTTTAGTGAATGTTTACGGTGACCATTCTCTAACTGAACGAACGTGTCATAAATGGGTTGCCTGGTTTAAAAATGGCAATTTTCATTTGGAAGACGAAGAGACGGAGATCCATCACAAACGCAAGACGTCCTCACAAAAATACTGAGAGTCACTCAACCAGCCATTTGAAATAGTTTAAAAGCAATGGGAATACTACTATGATAATAATTCGGTCGTTATTTGTACGTCAATAGTATATTTTAATCATTATCAATGGCTATATTTTTTATGATGTTGTGATCTTGAGATGAAAATGTGGAAAATCGCGCGGACCTGTCAATTTCTGATTCGAGGGGAAACAACTTTATCGCTCTTCGCATCCCCGTAACTGCATCCCCTAACGGTGGTGAGTACAACCCCTTGATTTTGAAAAAGGATGAGGAGTATTGCGATACCTCATTTTGAAAGTCTTATGGAGTACTATCTGATCCTGAAATTTCGCTTCAAAATTTCTATCAATAAAGAAATGACAGGTAAAATAGTGGAAGAGTACTTACTTTTGTTATTCATTTATTAAATGCTGCAAATGGGCACCATTCACTTCCATGCAGTAATGTAAGTTTTGCTGAAAACGTTCACGTACAATACTCAAGATTCCTGGTGTAATTTGACGGCACTCATTAATGATCCGAGTTCGCAAATCATCCAGTGACTCAGGCTTGGTAGCGTGAATCTTGGATTTCAGGTGACCCCATAGAAAAAAGTCAAGTGGAGCCATATCAGGTGATCTGGGTGACCACTCAATAAGTCCCCTTCTTGCAATCCAGGCGTGAGCAAAATTTTCATCTAAGAACTGACGCACCGGTTAAACAAAATGAGGTAGTGCGCCATCTTGTTGGAAAATAATCGTTTGATGGTCTTCTGCATTCTCCAATACTTGCTCGAGGGCTGGATAAATAGTGTTCTCCAATAGATCTAAATAAATTTGACCAGTGAGATTACGGGTATAAAAAAGGGCCGATTATGTGATTTCCATAAATACCCGTCTAAACATTTAATTTTTGGGGACGCTGAGTCTGCACCTCACAAAATAATCTTGTATTTTCATCTGACCAATACTGACAGTTACGCCAGTTTACAGTGTCGTTAAGGTAAAATGAACACTCGTCCGAAAAACAGTAGTTTTGATTACCGTTAATCCTTTCACTGACCACTTCACAGAACTAGAGTCGGCGATCGGGATCATCCTCATTCAGTTCCTGAACAAATCGTATCTTATAAGGATGGAATTTATGTTGTTTCAGGATTCTCATGATTGTTGTGCGTGGAACACCAGATACATCGACAATTTCCTAGCACTCAAGGTCGGATCCATTGCTACATGACCTAAGACAGCCACGTCTCTCGCTTGGTCTCTTTCATGCACCTTCTTTTTGTTTCCGACTTAACCAGTAGCGTCAAATTTGGCAGCCAGTTGCACAACGTAAGCAGCGAATACATTTTCTTCAGGATGTCCGAGCGATTTTCTATATTTTTATTTAAAAGTCGGAAAATCAGTGTTGAGTTTTCGTTGGACCACCTGTATATTTACTTGACAATAAAAATACTTACTCATTCTTTCCTGAATCAACGGAGCATCCAAACTTCAAATTCTTCACCATAATAGTACATAATTAATCATTAAAGATGGCCCTATCGTTCGAAATTATTCTGTCATCGATACCTAGGTCTTTCACGTTTATATTTGGATCTAGCAGTTTTGAGAATTGTCATTTGATCTGTTTACACTTCAGATTATTTGTTTTCTAATGATTATATACGGCCTTAGAAAACATGGAAAGTCTTTTAGAGATTTTGATATATTTATGCCTGGTGATTTTACATGACGCAGCATTCGGAATTATAAACTGACTCTATCCTTCTTTACTTGCATTATTCTCATAATTTTTCTGTAACCAATAAGAAGGTTCATTTCGTTCATTCAGTCCACCTCCAAATGGACCTTCCAATCAATTACGTTAATTTCCCCTCTTTTTGCTAGAATGGCTGCATGGAGTATCTCTAACGTTCAGTCTTCGAAAATACTGTAAAACCATTATTATTCGAGTAATAGTCAAACTTGTCGCATGTAGCCTTTGCTACATCATGCACTATCATTCGGATAGTCAAATTTGTTGTACGTAGCTTGTGACATTTCGGTCCAAGCTATCGCGGTTATTATTGTTGATATAGTAATCCAGTCGATTGCCGAAGTATTGGCAAATTCATTACACTTGTTTTTAGTGTAATAATCATAGCTTTTAACTGGGTTTTTATATATAGTAAAACAAGAATTATAATTCGTTGTTATCATAATCGTAATCAATCAACGGGATAAATTAAATTGCAATTGCCTGATATTTCAAAATACTGAAATAATACGATAAATACTGCGGTAAACTAACCGTGGTACGTTACAGTGCGAAACAAATGATCCTGAATGTACTAACTGTACCTTCTGAACATTCATACCCACAACACTGTTTTTAATCATGGTTTATGGCGAACCACTTGAGATTTTTCATTAACATTCAATTCCCTAATATAAACGGATATTCAAACTACTAATAACTACGTCGGAACTTCTGGACCAAACAGCAACAAACTTTCCTTCGGCCGCATTTCATCAACGGCTTCAACCGCCAGGGAGGCAAAGGATGTATAAATTAAATTCCCAAGGGGAGAAGTCGAACATTTCGGTCGAAATTGTAAGTTCTGATGGAAAAAACTTTATTCATTTTGTCTAGGGACGTTCTTGTATCAACAGTTACGTTTTCGGGCCTGAATTCAATTGGTTTATAGAAATTTTCGATGACAAACCGAAGGTCCCCTGGAGGGGTTTCATCAATTTCCCTTGAGATATGGGGATGGGGGTTTCCTTGAAATGTTATTATGTTGTCCGAAATGTCGGCGAAACCTGTGGCCAAGAGATTAACTGTCCAATCCCATTATTTAACATTTCTTGGAAACTTCTGAGTTCATTCTCCTCAGTGTTACGGAAAAAAGTCAGCGAATACTATTTTTTTTTATTATTATTATTATCACTATACAAATTATTAAAGTCGAGGCAGGCCCAATAAACTCACATAATAGTACATGGAATACATACAAACGAATTATTGAATTTTACAATCTACTTCCAAAAAATATATGGCAAACATGATAAATAAAATTGTCCTATAAAAGGATTTTTTGACAGCTAGTCCATGATGTTGTTTCCGTGGCCCTATAGCTTCTGTTGATATTTGTTACAACGGTATCTAATTTCCATATCTTTGTGAATGATAAGATCAAAGGCGTACCACAGTACATCTGTTAGGAACCGGAGTATTTTTGATTGAACTCTTTGTATAATCTGTACATTTGTTGGTTATGTACAGCCCCAGAAATGTATGCCGTCTATGATCGCCTCATATACCAGTATTCTTGGTTTGAAGAGTTAATTTGGACTTCCTGCCCACGAGCCAATATGTGTTGCGAATCTTCAGATTCATTTTAATTCAGGTAGAACCTGAATATGCTGTTCTCAAGTGAGACGTTAGTTTAAATACATGCCAAAGCATTAGTATTTTAGGTATTAAGTTGTACTTTTTTCATTTATCTTGACAGGTGGGCATATACTCTTTTTTTCGTGAATGTCATTTAAATACATTTAGGGTCATTGATTTTAACACGTAATTTTCGGTACTTCTGTGTGCGTTTGGTCAAATACTAGCAAGTATTGCTACCTCATTTGCGTAGGTATACTGTGGTGTCCTTATGTATTGGTAGGTTATATAGATGGACAAAAGAGGTATAAAGGAGGCCCCAGTATGCTTCCTTGTGGAACTCCCGAATTCAATTATATGATTTTGGATTTTTTAGGGAGCAATTATTCGTCTGCTTCTAGGAGCATGAAATATGTTCGAAAAACCTTCGGAAATTGAGTATACTTTAGTAGGCTGAGGGGTTAATGTGGAAATTTGTTCAATTCGTTGAATTATTTGCAGAAGAATTTTTCTTCTACATTTATGGTTCCTGTAATTTCTTCAGATAACCCAGGAAATTTCAGAGTATATTTAGTAGACTGAGAAATAGTTGTTGCTAATTGATTTGATTCGATTAGTTGAAGAGTTTCTTTTAACATACTTGTACAGATTCTAGAAGTCGAATAAGGCGAGAATTCTTATTTGATGAGGTCAATTCAAATTGAACTATTTCACTGGATTCCTCAATGTAAAGATTCCCTATAATTTTGAAAATGGTATTTGTGTAAGCATATAACTGATAAAAAAACTGCAACACCCAAAAGGAACTGTTTAAATTTTAAATATTTTTTGGTGAAACATAGAGAGTATAGCTAGGAGTAAATGATTAAAATTTGGAGAAGAAAACATGAGTCTTTTTATGTAAACATTTTTTATGTTGACTACATGACTACATATGTAGTCGTTTTTTGCAAATTTTTTAAATTTAATAACAAACCAGCTGTTCGAGGAGATCCAAAGTCGATGTTTAGTTGTTGTTAAAATGCCTAGAGGACATGTAAGTGGAAGTTATCGCCGGCTAAATGAATTTGAAAGAGGTCGAATTATTGGTCTACGGTAGGCGGAGTTGTCATTTCGAGAAATCGCTAACCGTACGAACAGAAATCCAACTTCTGTTATGAGATGTTGTCAAGCGTTGTTTGATAATGCCCAAAATCGAAGAAGAGTAGGCACCGGACGTCGAAGGGGCACAAATGAAGTTCAAGATCGACGTTTAAGACTTATGGCTATTAGAGACCAATTTGCGACCACTCGATCTTTGGCTGATGAGTGGTTAGGAGAACAAGGCCATCCTGTAACTGTCCGAACGGTTTACTGCCGGAGAAGTTTTTTTGGACTGCAGCATTATCGACCTCATCTTGTGTTACCTCTGACGGTTGAGCATCGCCGGCAAATGATTACAGTGGTGCAGAGGAGGTCAACATTGGAATGTGGAATGGCATCAGGTCGACTTTTCTGGTGAATCTCGATTCTCCTTGGGTGCACATGATGGCCCAAGAAGAGTTACGCGACGTCGGGGAGAAAGACGGGAACCTCAGTTTGATATTGAGCGTCATGTACACCGAACAGTAGGCGTTATGGTAGGGGTGCTGCACATGTGAGTAGGTCACCTTTAGTCTTTATTCGAGGTTACATGACAGTGCTGCGTTACCTTCAAGAAATAGTGGAGCCATGCTCTCCCTTACCTTAACCGGCTCGAGAATCCAATATTTCAGTAAGATAATACTCGACCTCATGTTGCCAGAGTTAGTTTAAACTTTTTTGAAGCGACCCAAGTGAATATTTCGCCATGACCGCCCGGATCTCCCGATCTTTCGCCCATAGAGCATGTTTGGGACATCATGGGTAGAAGGCTTGGAAATTTACCCCAGCCCCCACGGACTTTGGCGGCTCTGAGACCTGAACTACACGTAGCTTGGGATAGTATCCCACAAGAAGAAATAGACCATCTTATTGCATCAATGCCAAAACGTTTTGGGGAGTGTAAAGATAATCGCCGTGGACAAACACATTTTTAACAAATTAATTCAAAAAAAATTGTAAACCCTTCGTTTTTTTTCCAAATTTCAACCATTAACTCCTTGCTATACTATCTATGTTTTACCAAAAAATATTAAAATTTAAACAGCTCCTTCGGTGTGTTGCAATTTCTTTGTCAGTCAGTATATATTAATAAAATAAATATTAATTCATTAATATCATTTATAATTATAATATAAATTTAAATAAAATAATAAGAAGAGGTTTTTTACTTGATAAAAGGATTTTTACAAAATTAGAATATCAAAAATGATTTAATCTGTTAAAATAACAGATTTAATCTGTTAGAAGTACAAAAAGTAGAAAACCTCTTCCTATTCTTTCATTTTATATATTAGGAGTACAAATAAGTTTCCGCCGTTTTTTAACACAAATTAAATATTTATTATAGAAGAACGGTAATATAAATTTATTTAAAATATTGCCCATCACTTGCAACCAATTTTTCCCATCTCTCAGGCAGCATTCGAATCCCACGTCAGAAGAACTCCTTGTCTTTTGAGGCTATCCACGAATCAACCCAATTTTTGGTATCCTCATGAGATGTGAACCGCTGCGCCGTCAGAGCATGTGCCACGGACCGGAACAGGTGATAATCGGACGGTGCAATGTCTGGTGAATACGGCGGGTGGGGTAACACTTCCCAATCAAGTGTTTCCAAGTACTTTTTCACGGGAGCCGCATTATGTGGACGAGCATTGTCATGCAGAAGAATAATTTTTTCGTGTCTAGAATAGTATTGAGGGCGTTTTTCCTTCAGACCTCAGCTCAATCTCATCAATTGTGTTCGATAGAGGGCTCCAGTAATTGTTTCGCTCGGACTAAGCAACTCATAATACACTACACCTAGCTGATCCCACCAAATACACAACATAAGTTTTTTTCCGTGAATATTCGGTTTTGCTGTTGATGTTGACGCGTGGCCAGGTAATCCCCATGATTTTCTTCTTTTTGGATTGTCATAATGTATCCACTTCTCATCACCAGTTACGATACGATGTGAAAAACCCTTTTTTTATGTCTAGCTAGCAGCATTTCACTTAAGCATAATCGGCGTTCAATATCTCTCGGCTTTAATTCGTACGGAACCCAATTTCCTTGTTTATGAATCATTCCTAATGATTTTAAACGATGTGAGACTGCTTGCTGAGTGACTTCTAATGTTAGAGCAAGTTCTTTTTGTGTTTGAGATGAATATTCCTCCAATTCTGCATCCTCGTAAATTTTTGGCCTTCCGCTGCGATCTTTGTCTTCTACGTCGAAATCACCGTTTTTAAACTTTTGAAACCACTCTCGACACGATCTCTCACTCAAAGCACCCTCACCATATGCTTCTACGAGCAATTGATGCGCCTCAGCAGCAGATTTCTTTAAATTAAAGAAGTAAAATAATATTTCCCGCAAATGACGCTTACTTGGCTCGAATTTTGACATTTTCAACTTATAAAAATTATATTTTACCAATATAAAATCAATTATATGAATAGGTTATGTTGTTCTTGATTGTCCAAACTATTTTTTAAGCCGGTTATCATCTGCGAAAGCTAACCGAAACTCCGTGCCGCGCATGTGTTATCTACAATAAAACGGCGGAAACTTATTTGTACTCCTAATGTAATATATAATTATATTTGGATTTTGAAAAGTTTCATTATATAAATATCATGTGGTTTAACTAAGGCCATAAAATAGCTCACAAGCTTTGTGTGTTTTTTTGATGAGCATAGAACATGGAATACCTTGGATTTTAAAGGTCTTTAATTTTAGTGTGCATTTTAACGAGGTTACCACGAGGTCTTAGGGGTAAGTTATTTATTGTTGATTGATTTTATTTTTAAATGTGAAGTTGGACTTAAGACTTTAAATGAATTCTAATTGTTTTTTGAGGATGTGATACATGTTTTGAGAATTTTTTTGAAGTAACTCATTTAAATATTCAAATATTTCAAATGAATTAGTTGTGGAGAAGTTCTTAAAATTATGTTTTGTATTTTTGAAAAGGATTTAGTTTTCACAAATGTAAGATCAGAAACAAAATTTTGTTTCCTCCAAATATTTATTTATTAATTTTAATTGACAATTTATATTTGTTAGGTTTTTTATTCCATTTGATATAATAAAATGAGTTTTGATTTTATATGTCTATTGAATATAAGCTGTGCTTATGAGATATTGAGTTAATTCTAAAAGTTTTTCAATAAAAACTTTTTGAAATTGAAATATTCAAATTTTATGAATTTAAATATTGAAACAGAATAATTTTTTGGATACTGCCTATAATTCAAGTCTCAAAAATTCAATCAAAATGTTTCAGAAACACTGTTTTTCAAGTAGAACATACGAGTGAGTATATAGGTTCCTGCAATAGTGTGTTGCGCTTCATAGCTGGCAACATCCTAGAAATTTTTTGTAAAGCAGGCTCAGAAATTTATTTTCTAGTGTTTAGAGTGTTCCCAGAAAAATTTATTCAACAAATACGTGATTTTCCAAAATGATGACGTTGTATGCTTTTATACATTTTCAATGGACTTCAAGATCTCCAACATGACGCTAAATTTTAGAGATATTTTTCCAACGAGACAAATCTTATTCAGTAAATATTAAAATTGAAGTTGAAACAATGAAACCTTCGGTAGAAATTATTCAGTTTATATTCGATACATGTTTCGTTATTTTTACTATTGTTTATTAAAATGTTCCAAGAAATGTCGTCCGCCTTCCCGAAGATAACGCAATATGATCGTGGGATGACCTATTAACCAGTTCAAACATTTCGATGTCATGTGGTCCTATGACGAACAGATCATCTACGAATATTTTCCAACATGCAGGTTTCAGATGAAATGTTACAATGGCTTATGAATATACCAGCGAGATTGCTGATATATTCATGAAATATCGAAATATTCATGGCATCGAAAGGCTGCATATTGACCATCTCAACATTTGCCATCCAAACATCAATTTTACGATGGAACTTGAGACAAACAATTCCATTCCTTTTCTAGGCTTCCTTGTCATCAAATCAGGCACATCTTTTACCCACACTATCACCAGAAAACCCACCCATATCAATAGATATCTAAATGCCGACTCTCACCACCATCTGGCATAAATCAATCCCATTCTGAACTCCCTCGTCCACAGATTCACCGAAAGTAAACACATTACACAAGAATTTAATCAACTCAAAACGTCTCTACTCCAAAATCGATATATCAGACATCGAATTCAGAAATAAAAATACAGATAATAAATTTAAAAAATTTCCATAATTTAAACGAAATGAAAAATGTATTTGGAAAATATCCTCGAAATCCAAGAAAATATTTTAATTTTGCCACGAAAACATTTCTTACATTATCCTTTTCTGTTCATTCTCAGGAGGAGAAGCGACATCTTCGACATGAAACAATAATTAAAAACACAACTCAACTTCAACAAATTAAGACACCTTCAAGAATGTCTTTCATACCTTTAGGTATGAAAGTGTAGATAGTTAGTAGTTTCTGTATTAGATCGACTGTTAAATATTTCCATAGGAAGTATTATGATAAACCAAATTATTTAAATATTTCAATATTTACAGATATATTCTGTTAGCCTTGTACATATTTAATTTCAAAAAATTACATTTAATATTATAACATCAAGAATTAAATTAATGTCATATAAGCAATGCTCCTATCAAACGACATTATAAGAAATCTAAATGAGATAACAAAATCCAATAAATATAAATTGTTAACAAAAATCCTATAAATTAAATATTTCAAGTAGACAGAACTCTGTTTCTGCTCATCCCTCTTATGAAAACAGATATCTTTCAAAAATGTTTAACATAATCCTAAGAAAATTTGAATATTAAAACAAATTAATATATGTTTATCTTCTACAATTTTAATTTAAAAAATTTTATTGAAAAAACTTTTAGAATTAAATTAATGTCTAAAACAAGCACCGCTTATATTTAATAGACGTATATAATCTAAACTCAATATACAATGTCAAATGGAATAAATAAACCAAAAGATACACGAAAGTCCCCAAAATTAATAAATAAATATTTAAAGGAGACAAAATTTGTTTCTGGTCTTGCCCTCAAAACGCCATTTGCATCTTAAAAACATGAACACACTTAAAGGACTTCTCAAAGAATATAATTTATTTGAAATATTTAATATATTTAAATATTCGAATAAGTAAATTCAGAAATCTCTCAAAGCATGCACTATATCTTCAAAAAACAAATATAGTTCAAAGCAATTCCGTCTTCAGTCCTGAAATATATTCAAAATATTAAAATCAAAACACTAACCTGTACCAAAGCACTCACCACGTGTAAATGAATAATGTTTCGAGACATAGATCATCTTTATAATTCAAGATTTATCTATGCTCTAACAGAATCAAAGAACAGTGTGAGCTATTTTTAAGGTTTACTTAAACTTATTGACACTGCATAATGAGATTTATTGAAGCCAAGATATAATTATATATTATATATAAAATAAAATAGAAAGGCCTTTTACTTGATAGAAGAAATATAACAAAATTTGAATATTAAAACAAATTAATATATGTTTATCTTCTACAATTTTAATTTAAAAAATTTTATTGAAAAAACTTTTAGAATTAAATTAATGTCTAAAACAAGCACCGCTTATATTTAATAGACGTATATAATCTAAACTCAATATACAATGTCAAATGGAATAAATAAACCAAAAGATACACGAAAGTCCCCAAAATTAATAAATAAATATTTAAAGGAGACAAAATTTGTTTCTGGTCTTGCCCTCAAAACGCCATTTGCATCTTAAAAACATGAACACACTTAAAGGACTTCTCAAAGAATATAATTTATTTGAAATATTTAATATATTTAAATATTCGAATAAGTAAATTCAGAAATCTCTCAAAGCATGCACTATATCTTCAAAAAACAAATATAGTTCAAAGCAATTCCGTCTTCAGTCCTGAAATATATTCAAAATATTAAAATCAAAACACTAACCTGTACCAAAGCACTCACCACGTGTAAATGAATAATGTTTCGAGACATAGATCATCTTTATAATTCAAGATTTATCTATGCTCTAACAGAATCAAAGAACAGTGTGAGCTATTTTTAAGGTTTACTTAAACTTATTGACACTGCATAATGAGATTTATTGAAGCCAAGATATAATTATATATTATATATAAAATAAAATAGAAAGGCCTTTTACTTGATTCTATTTTATTTTATATATAATATATAATTATATCTTGGCTTCAATAAATCTCATTATGCAGTGTCAATAAGTTTAAGTAAACCTTAAAAATAGCTCACACTGTTCTTTGATTCTGTTAGAGCATAGATAAATCTTGAATTATAAAGATGATCTATGTCTCGAAACATTATTCATTTACACGTGGTGAGTGCTTTGGTACAGGTTAGTGTTTTGATTTTAATATTTTGAATATATTTCAGGACTGAAGACGGAATTGCTTTGAACTATATTTGTTTTTTGAAGATATAGTGCATGCTTTGAGAGATTTCTGAATTTACTTATTCGAATATTTAAATATATTAAATATTTCAAATAAATTATATTCTTTGAGAAGTCCTTTAAGTGTGTTCATGTTTTTAAGATGCAAATGGCGTTTTGAGGGCAAGACCAGAAACAAATTTTGTCTCCTTTAAATATTTATTTATTAATTTTGGGGACTTTCGTGTATCTTTTGGTTTATTTATTCCATTTGACATTGTATATTGAGTTTAGATTATATACGTCTATTAAATATAAGCGGTGCTTGTTTTAGACATTAATTTAATTCTAAAAGTTTTTTCAATAAAATTTTTTAAATTAAAATTGTAGAAGATAAACATATATTAATTTGTTTTAATATTCAAATTTTGTTATATTTCTTCTATCAAGTAAAAGGCCTTTCTATTTTATTTTATAATCCTAAGAATTTCATCATAAAACTATATTCAATATTATGGGATATTTTGTCTACTCAGAATATTTAATATATTGGATTTTTGTTAACAATTTATATTTATTGGATTTTGTCATCTCATTTGGATGTCTTATAATGAATATTTATTTTATATGTCGTTTGATATGAACGTTGCTTATATGACATCAATTTAATTCCTGAAGTTATAATATTAAATATAATTTTTTGAAATTAAATTTGTAGAAGGCTAACTGAATATATCTGTAAATATCAAAATAATTAAATAATTTTATAAAACTTCTATCAAGTATAAACCTCCATTTATTTTATTTAATAAACCAAAATCATCAACACAAATGATTTCACACCATATACAAAAAGTTAACACATCGTATTTTCTTGAAACAGCAATAGGTATTTCGTAGTATACTTCTCCGAAATTCTTATCAAGAATATCACGTTTCCTTATAACAATGAATAGTATATGTGATATCTAACGATAATAAATAAAATCACAATCAAAAATTTTCCACTAATTATCCAAGGTTATAAACTTGTTTTGAAAATTTCATTTCACCAAATCATATTATGTTTCAATTATCAGATTGCTCTTGACATGAGATAACTGGACTACATGCTTTTGAATATGTATGAACTGAAGAATATATAAGCACTGTTTGTAATCAGATGATGTTCAGATGTTATAAGTGACGAAATGAAGAATTTTATTTTTCAGTATTATGTACTTTACACTTCTTTTTGATAAAAATAAAAATAAAATTATTAAGTTTATACTTAATAATGATTTATGGTTATTTTGAAATATAAAAACAAAATACTGACGCAATTATTCAATCAAAAAACCTTCAATTAATAGTTTTCCTGAAGATCCTGAAAACTTGAGGGGAAATCTATCAAATAAAAGACATTGTTGGAACATCTAAGTAGCAAACTGAATTGTGCGTGTTCCACTTTTTTCATGGTAAGTAGTCACCAAAATTCATATATCCTTAAGTTTTAATGGAGTAGTCCGTTCATTTTTGAATGGAATGAAATGAGAAATTATCTTGTTTTCTATCAGGTTTTTATTCACTGAAGATGCAATGATTCGAGTTTCGTAGCGTTTACTACATTTTCAAACTGAATAAAAACAAATTGTATCTTAACTGAAGGGTCTTTCAATGGAAACCTCCATTTTTGAATTGACACCTCCATTTTTGAATTGACATTACTCACGCATAGAAGCCATTGTTTATTTTTGACATTGACAGTTGTATTTGTCAATGTCTACCATTTAATCATGGAAAGGTACATACTCCAACAACCTTTAAAAATAATCCAAATTTATTATGAAAAATCCTGATCTGTTACTCTAACTCTACGTGCTTTAACTCAAAATTTGGATCGTTACAAGCATCCGGATAAAACAACAGTTGAGCGTTTGGTGAAGAAGTTTGAAATAAATTTTACACTTCATGATGTTACAGTGCCAGTGACAGAAATGAATGCTAGCAGTGAAGAAAATATTGCTGACGTTCACAAGAACGAGGCATCTCCTAGACTTCTTTGTGGGAATTTTACGAAAAGACTTTGGTTAACATCCATACAGAATTGTTTTAACCGAAGAACTCAAACCAAGAGATCATTTAAAGCGTCTTGTAGTCAGTAAATGGTGCTTAAAAAAATCGTAAATGATGCAGTTTTTTATGAGATAATCAATCATTCTCAGCTATGAGGCTCATTTCTGGTTAAACGGTTATGTTAACAAGCAGGATTGCCGTATTTGGAGTGCTGATAAACTTGAAAAATATCAAAAACTGCCATTACATTCTGACAAACCTACTGTTTGGTGCGGATTTTATGCTGGACGAGTCATTGGACATTATTTTTTTTTTCAACGAAGCTCGTGAGGTGATAACTGTCAATGGAAATCATTATCGTTCAATGTTGACTGATTTTTCATGGCCAAAATTGGTTCGTCTTGATCTGCAGAACATGGGGTTTCAACAGGACAGTGTCAATTGTCATACTGCCTATGATACATTGACTTTATTGAAAACAAAATTCGGTGATTCCATTATTTCAATAAATGGACCAATAAATTATCCTCTTCGTTCCTGCGATTTAACTCCATTGGACCTTTTCTTTGGGGTTGCATTGAGTCATTAGTTTACAGCAATCATCCAGCAAATTAAGACGATTTACAGATCAATATTGAACGAGTAATTGCTAACATACGACCTGATTTGTGTAAGAGTCATGGAAAATTGTTCAACGACATCATTCCTGCCAGCTTTTCCATGGTGAACATTTAAATGTTGTTTTATTTCATAACTAATGGTATCCATTGTACCTTATAATGAAATAAAAATTTTCAATAATTTTCAAATAAATAATGTGTTTTATTTGCAAAACAAAATGGGGGGCTGTTAATGAACCCTTTATTATATATACGTTGAAGGCGTTGGCTAGTGCAAAACTTCTAGAAGTGGGGCGTGCCAAGGATCTGTCTGCTCATTCAATCGTTTTATTGTTAAAACGTGCTGTTTGTGTGTGAACATTTCGATGGATTCCAGATTGTCTAGTTTTTTTCCTTTCGCTTCTAGGTGCAATACTTTCAAGATTGTCCAAATCTGGGAAGATATGAGTGGTTTCGAAAAAATGTAGCACAAAATTAGAGTTAACTTTATGATTCCTGAATGAAGATTAATGTTCTCTGAACGTTTTCTGGAAAGATCTCCGGGTTTGTCCTGAGTATACGCTACTGAACTGTTGACAACTCAATTTATAGACTCCAGAATTATTCAGCCGGTTGTTTTTGTTTTATGCATTAAGAAGGATGTTGAAAATTCAATGTGAGGGTCTGAAACCTGTTTGTATGTTAGTTAGTCCCTAAGTTAGTTTATTTCGCAAATTTTCATTCGTAAGCTTTATCTTCATCTATCTACTATTGTCAAGTTTCAGAGTCATGAGATTTTCAGTGTGAGTTTGGAGTAAACATATATCAGTTTTATTCAAAAATTGATTAATTGGGCCTAGCACTTTCTTTTAGTTTGTCTCATTTGAAATGTTGGATTTCAAACAAAGTACAAATGAGATCGAGTTCAAATTATATATATATATATATATATATATATATTGCGTAGTATATATATATATATATATATATATATATATATATATATTATATATATGAAGTAGCGACACGACCGCTCTCGCCAAACTTCATGAAGATGAATCACGGAAAATTTTAGAATTTTTCGGCAAAAAGTATGAAAAGTTCTGTGCCTTCAGAAGAGCAGCTCTAAAATTGCAAAGAATGAGGTTTATTTGACTTTCGGATGATAGAACACAGAATTATGTGATGCGCACTTGTTCTAGGGAACAGCATTTATCATTTTGGCCATATGTCTTTTACTTTCGGATTCTGAGCCAAGGATGGTCTCAAACGATTATGTTCGACTCAATGATGAAGAATCAGATGTCAGAAGTAATTTTGTAGCGGCATTTCTCTCCCTCAACACTAACTTTCGAACTGGAAAATGTAGATTTAAAGCTTTCAAGAAAGGTTTGGGCCCTTCATATCTCAGTTAAGTTTATTATTATACAAAATCGGTGCAATAGTTTTGCAGTTATATAGATTTGAAACTTTTTTCCTTTTCCCAATATTCTTGAAAGTATAGGTCCGATCTGAAATTTGTTACGTAAAAGAAAAATAATGACGCACATGTTCGTGGAAATTTTCATGAGGATCATACAATGGAAAGATTCAAAAAATTATAGTTGGAAGCAGTGCCGCGTTCAGCACTGCTGAATTCAGTTTATAAAATTAGCATGTAAAAAACCAAATAACACCAAAAAGGCTGAAGAAAAATTTCGTGCGGATCTTGGATTATATGAGCAAGCGCTGAAACACACCTGACTTCATGTCATTGCTTTTCTGGAATGGCAAGCTAACTTGCAACAACACAGCAAGTTAGATTGTTGGCCTGAATGAGGCCTGTTCGTCTTCCAGAGCAATTGCTATTAGAACGAGCAGAACTCTGAATAGTGTACTGAGTGCTTCTTCAGTATGATTTCAAGAAGGCTGAACATCAAGATTAGGGAACACAAAATATCGCGTCAGAGATCGACATCTTAGATTTTTATCTCTTTGGGGAGTCATCACTTTTACTGCAGTTTCGAACAGATCTCCTACCGCTATCGTGTTATCTTTTACTCTTTAATACCAGCCTAACGTATTAGAAGGGTACAGAAAGAATCAACTCAGTGTTCTTCAGTGCTTAATCTAGATCCTGTTTGGGATGGTCCGTTAAGGATAGGAAGACTACTTGGTTGAATATGTAAGTTGGTCTCCATTGATTTTCATAAAAGGCCTTCGTTACATGCAAGAAGTACTAGCACCTCATGTTCGGATCCTGCGTAATCTATTTTTCCAACTAGATAATTGACCGGCTATATGTACTGAGAGTTACTTTGGATTCCTTGAAAAGGAATGCCATGGCCATTTTACTCTCTGGATCACTCATCTACTGACTAGTGAATTCGGAGACCACCCAATTAACTTCATTAACTTCAGCTAGGCCGATATACTAGATCTCAGCGGAAACTACTACTAGGTCGATTAGAAGATGAATGCTCTATTTTAGTATGGAACATCTAAATCAAATAATGTTTATATATTTATCTAGGTTATTTTAATGTCACTTATCATAATTCAGACATACGAATCATACGAATTTTCCTGTAGCACAATGTATCAGAGAAGAATAGAAGTTGTCCTTCGTGACAGAAACACGTTCGTTCCAATATTGTTTCATTTAATTATATGATTACCTATTCAACAATATTCATACCTCGAGTTTCCATCCTATACAATTAAAAACTTGCAATTGAATCCATGAAGTAAAAACTCATAAGAAATTGTTTGCACCTTGCAGAGTACCTGTTTCTTGGCGCCTATGTGGTAACTCCGCACGTCACATAACACCATGACTAGACAACTACCGTAAACTCGAACAGACTCGGAAAGAATGTACCTGACTCGGTTAAACTCTGCACAATTCGACAACTCAGCGTGAAGTTTCAGAGCTAGCAATAATGTTAAAATGTGTACAAGGAACAGCTGGAGGAAGAGATTCAATTTCCATGGAACCAGAACCTGAAATTTCTTCGAATCGCTTGCGATGTATCGAATACGGAGTGTTCACTTGGCGTTTACCAAATATTAAACACATGTATCAGTGACAATGTTGGGGAGAGAATTCAGAACAGCTGTATTGGAATTTTGTGATAAATCCAACACCGTATTACTGCATCTAAATGTACCTCATTTCCTTTGTGGCCATATCCGAAAAGAAATCGCGGTTGTTGTTTTGCTTTGATTTTTGTAATAGGCACTAACCTTCTGTTTGCCTATACTACAAGCACACTTTCATAACTAATAACGCTGATTCTGGCCTCAGAATAATTGAAGATGGAATATCTGGCTAGATGCACATATTCCGTGTGTTTTCTGCAGGAGAATATGGTAGATCTTTTCATTTATTCATTATTATATGTTTAATCTGTATCGGTGAAGTGGTGAGGAAACTCATTGACTCACTAAGATATTGTACGGCTCTTTAAGTGCCTTTGCTAAACCAAATGCCCATTGATTCCGAAGTTCGTGAAAATACAATACTTCCACAAATCAGCCGAAATGGATATCATTAGAGGAGTTTCCAACGAGAAAGTTCAGTATACATCTAGCTGTATTTAAGTCTCTCTCTTCCAAAACAAACTGAAAACAATTAATTGAACCAACATTTGTATACATAACGATAACACCAAGAACAATAAATCGAAAAACCAGAAAGTGAATTCGACAGACAAGATTAAGTCAAAATCCTACGCAAGTTTTCATCCATGAAAAAAGTCCAGAATAGGGATGTATGAAATTTGGAGTTCCACAGGGGCCTGTACTGGGATGAATAATATTATTACTGCATTAACGACTACCATTAAAATGACATAGTTCTATTTGTTGATAATAGGTACATCATTCGAAGTGTAAAGAATTGCTTGATATGTACAGATACCTTTTTGAATTCTTCGGAAGTAATTAATTAAACGATAACCAATTAGTGTTCAAATTCTTGGTTGAGCATACTTCAAATGGGGGTGAAAGATGGATGTACTACTCTGTCAAGAAAGTACCGGGAATTTTCAATTAAAACAACATTTTTACATTTAATCGTCAAAATTTATTGGGTCGTCTTCAAAATAGGCTCCATTTGCTCCAATACATCTATGCCAACGGCACTTCCAATTATCGAAACATTTTTTATAGGCGCTTTCCGGGATGGACTTTAGCTCTCGCGCCGAATTTTGTTTTATGGCTTCAATCGACTCAAAATGGGTGCCACGAAGGGGCAATTTTAGTTTTGGGAAGAGGAAAAAGTCGCAGGGAGCCAAATCCGGCGAATACGGTGGTTGCTGAAGCACGTTTGTTGAGTTTTTGGCGAGAAAGTCAGTCACAATCGTAGCTCGGTGAGAAGGCGCGTTATCGTCATGCAAAATCCATGAGTTGTTCGCCCACAAATTTGGCCGCTTCTTACGGATACGCTCACGCAAACGTTTCATAACGCCTAGGTAATACTCCTTGTTTACCGTCTGACCCTCTGGAACGAATTCGTAGTGCACCACGCCACGGATATCGAAGAAAACAATGAGCATCACCTACATTTTCGAGCGGCTTTGGCGTGGTTTTTTCGGTTTCGGCTCATTTTTTGCCACCCATTCCGATGATTGCTGGCTTGTTTGCATATCGTACTCGTAGACCCAGGTCTCATCACCAGTTATAATGCGTTCCATGAATGTAGAATCGGAATTACAGCGATCCAGCATGTCTGAAGCAACCTGTTCGCGATGACGTTTTTGAAGAAAATTCAGGTCTTTCGGTACGAGTCATGCGGCCACCTTTCTCATGCCCAAAATATCAATCAAAATCGTACGTGCGGACTCGTGGGATATCTTAAGATCATGTGCTATCTCTCTCAAGCTGGTACGACGGTTTTCCAGCACCCTTTCCTTAATTTTATCGACGTTATCTTCGATCGAAGCCGTCGATGGGCGACCACTTCACGACCGTCCTTGAAGGCTCTGTACCACTGATATGCACTAGTTTTCAATAGAGCATTATCACCAAAGGCCTTTTGCAACATTTTCAAAGCATCGGCACACGAAAATTCATTTGCAACACTAAACTTTAAACAAATTCTTTGCTCAACGTAATCACCCATAGTAAAAATCGGCACGCACTCTGACATCGACTGACTTAATCAGCTGTTGCAAATACACTAGTTGACAGATCCTGCTCAAGCTTGGCATAGTAATTAAGGACAGTGGTACCAACGTAGGAAAAATTTTTTTTACCTGCCTCATTGCCCCCCCAGATTTAAATCGATAATTCCCGGTACTTTCTTGACAGAATGTATATTGGACTTAATGCTTTACTCGCAGCCTAAATACATATAATACAAGTTTACAGATTTGAATTATTTACTCAAATGGAGGGATTTGTTTTGATGTGGTTTTAACACTGAATGCGGTGAAAACACTATATTGATCGTGGAATAGTTCTTCTTTGAGCTGTTTCGATTGTTGTTCACGTCACATACTTTACTCTTATTGGCTTCACTTATGGGTTCACTTTTCACAAATTAATATCTAATAACAAATAAATAAAGTAGATGGTACATTCACTTCCAGGCCTTTACTGCGTTATGAATTACTGAGGGGGAGAATTCCTTGGGAGGTTAAAGTGAAATGCAAATACAAAATAATTCAAGAATAGTGTCAAAATGTTTCATAAGTTGAGAGAACTTGCTCCTAGAAAAAGTGCGTGGCATCAGAACTTATTGTTGCAAGAGAGAATATTGCGCGACCGTTTGGTCGAGGGTATGTCTTCAACTAAACTTTCTTCACTAACTGGTAGATACAAATAGATATCGCGTGACCGTCTGTTTGAGGGAATGGCTTCAACTGAACCTTTTTGACTAACTGGCCGAATGAGAGAGTGGATTTGAGCTCGAAAAAGTAGCCCAGGTAGATTACGATACGGAATTCGACTGTTGTCTTCTTGAAATGGTTAAAACGGTTCTAATTGGTTTCTAGGAAAAATCTAAGAGACAAATATTTTGGTTTCCTAACTGGTGTTTAGGCCCGTTTAGGTTTCTAGGAATTAAATGAGACATGTTTGAAAGGTCCAAAAATGTTGAACTCTGGGGGCGTAATTCTTGTATCTACCTGCATAGTAAATCAAAAATTCTTTGTTCAAAGTAAATTTCAACACCAAGTAGTTAGTTTAAATGAAGCAGAGTGGCTAATCTACCTCAAACCGAGCCGAAATATGATTCCATGTAAATTAATTCAAACGTAAACAGAGAAGAAACCTAACACTTAAATTTTGGAACGTTCTCCAGATAGTGTCCTGAAATTCTTGAATGTACTTCTTCAATCGAATCTTAACTTCATACAGCACTAAGGAAAATTACGAAATTATTATTGGTAACTTATAAGATCAGGAGCACAAAATTTGTCTCAGGACACCACGATTCTCGACATATTTACTTTGAATACTTCTACAGTCTACAGCTTTGGAGTGGAGGTCATGAAAGGAAAAAGATCTTCTTCAAACAAATGAATGTCATACCTAACATCTGTGACCTGACACTGTTGATTGAAATGTCAATCGTTAAGAAACGCTCCAATAATGTGATTACACTAAGACCATTAAGATGTTTGAAGTTTCCGCAATAAAAGTCGACGTTGTTATCGCATGCGTTGTAGAGTTGCATTGTTTTCAGGAAGTGTAGAATTCCCCAGATTTCTTTCTTTTCGTACTGTGAGGTTGCACGAAGACACACCTTGTGGTATTTTCGAATTAGCGAATTAGTGTACCTAATCTATGAAAATCGTGAAATATTGGATTTTTATTGTTTCTTATAAGACGTCTAATCAGAAGGCGTCTTAGTATCGGATGATCTTAGAACTGAACAACCTTGCTGAAGTGCCTTTTTGCTTGGATTATCTCAATACCAGATAATCTTCCTTGTGCTGGATTTGGAGTGTCTTACTTCCCAACCATCTTAGTTCCGGACGTTCTACTGATCATTTGGAAGAATTTTAAATTAAAGACCTACTGATTATATGCAGAATAGGAACTATCCTTGGAGAAAGCACTATCACTCCGACACCTTGGAAAACAATATTCCAGAACAACCTCAAAGATAAGTCGTTATGTAAATCTCGGATTTCAAGCTAACTATAAAACTGTATTATATTGCTAGCGCAAGCTTAAAGCGTTTTCATTTCCTTTTATTCTTTTATCATAGCCTTCACTGTGATGAGTTAGCGAATTTGGTTTCACGTATAATTCATGAAAGAAAAAACTTACTTTTATTGAGAAATTGACGAAATAATGCCAGAAACCATGCGCAAATATTTTGCTCCTAATGAGAAGTTAGCTTCAATGTATAAAATAGTAGAATAGCCCCAAATTTATGTTAATTATTTATGCATGAGAAGTTTGCACGAGTTTTTTCCTAACTCTGTCGAATGTCTGACCTAATTTATTATTCATATTTTTCATTAAAACAATAGCGTGTCCGATGCGTCTAAGTGGACGGCTAACTTCACATTCATGTATCGCGATCTTATTTTTTACATAAGTATAGATCAAAAATATCAGTTATATTTTTGCATAGCTCGTTACCTTAGGAACGAGCTGATTGTCAGAAAATAAAAGATAACTGAAATGTTTCAATATCTTGTCCTCAATGTTATATTGGGCATTTATTAATTCTATCTCAATTCAGCCAATTTCAGGTATCTTTTGCAAGACATGCCTCCGAATCAATAACTTGTGCACCTGATATATATATTCGTAGATATATTTCCAGTACATTAAAACGTGAGCTCTGAAAATTTCAATGTTTTACTTTGGGAAATAATGAACCAAAACCAATTCCTCTGTGAAAACAGGTCTCCACTTCCAAACCAAACCATGTTTGTTTTCCCCAAGTTCATTGAGAGGTTCATTCCCTTCCGATCATCCGCATTCTTACTACGTCCAGTGGTAAGCGGCAACCTCGCATTTGTGCGCGCTTCACGACAAACTAAAAGCGGAGCAGACCAGTCGTTTTGAAACCGTGGAATCGCTTGGTGCGCGTTCGGTGCCTACGTTGATCACAGCGGGCTCTCCAGTGTGTTCGATAAGTTTATTTTATTCGTTAACTGTTTCACCCAGTTAACTTTGCCGCACTTATCGCCCAGTGGAAAGTTTTGGGAGTTCAACATGTGAATCCTTCCAATCGGAAGCTCCGTTCTTAAGTTTTTGTGTTACTATTTTCAGTTCACTGACTGTCCGAAGGATTTTTTTTATTATTTTTATGGTTTGTATAACGTGCTTTGATAATGATAACGATAAAAACAAATGCATACAGTCCACTGCTACCAGTTGTACTGGAATTTCAGATATTGGAAGAAATGCTGCAATTTGAAATTTGTGTGTATTCGAAACCTTGGCATTTAAATTTCCTAATTCAACTTTAGTGTTAGTTGATGCCTCTAATATAAATAAAAAACGGGTCATCTGAATAAAAACTTCGAAATATTATATTTGTATAGTTTCAATAAAAATTTATACTTTCTCTTTTGGATGTTGTTATTGACTTGATAAACGCTTGAATTGCGTCCAAACAATGAAGAAATTGAATAGCAGGAATCCGTTGTACTCGGATTACGTGTCTCGTTACATGTCGTTATTCCGTTTGGATATTTTAGACCGTAATTCATATTTCGCGAAGTTTACTTGTGAACATAATCCAGATAGATCATCGCCAACAGTCTCTGGGAATAAATAGGCTAACGGCCAATGTGCCAGTGATACTTAGGATATGTCGAAATTGTCGAATACTATTCAACATTTTTGGCGGTTGAAGCTAGGTCGCGGACTGTGCTTATCATCCTGTAGGGCAAGGTGTTCACACAATTCGGCACGTGATTTGGGAATTCGAAGTTGATGTATTTCTACATCAACACGTTGCATCACACGCTGGAGCTCCGAAAAATATAGTAATTAACGGACTAAAATTGAGAGACTGCCAACAACGAGGATGATTGTTTAAAAAAATGTACATTCCTCTTGTATCTCCAACGATTGCATCATTCAAAGTTCTGGTGGGCCAACGAAAATCTCCCGATGAGATACTCCATTAACGTCTGCACTTTTGTGAGAATTAATGGAACCGTGATGGATTCATTTATTGTAACAGTTTATTGCTAATAAAAAATTTATTGCGGATTCTGGAGAAAGAGTTATACAGTAATAAATGACGATATTACTGCCCTCTGCGCTGTTGGTTTCTTTTTCTCGTCTTTGTATTGATTCTAACAACTTCAGGCTGTTGGAATCTGTTCCTCTGTGTAGCAAATGATTTTTGCGATATATTTAATTTTCCACACTCTCCCCTTGTTAAAAACCATTAAATTTCACCGTAACGCTTAAATAAGGCGAATAGTCTTGAATTCTAACAATTTTTCAGGATTATGAAAAGAGGCAGTTGGCTCATTCGCTCGAATAACTTTCTTTCAACAAAATTTGTACTGTTCATCAAACTAGCTTCGATTATTGTAGATTTAAATGATGTCAACTTTAATGTTTCCCCATTTCATAAAATGTAATATTTAGTTTTCAATTCTAAGGACAAAAACAAACGGCTTGTATAGATAGAAATTTGATCCATCATATTTTTCCCTGTTAATTGGTGGGGCACCCAAAGCTCGAGCTTCTTTTTGAACCCAGTTTTGCGCAAATAGTTTAAAACTGTTTTATGGTCGATCTCTAGCTTCTGGGCGATGCTACGACATGTCGGTCGACTTGGATTATTTCTGTGATTTCCTAATTCCACTCTTTTTCACCGTATGCCTTTGAGACATTTTGAGTAGTTCATCTGTTTTTGTTGTTTTTTGATGTTACTTGGAAGCAATACATACTATGATCAAAAAGAACCGGAAATTGTAATTTAATTATTATCGCCGATTCAAATCGTTACTAAAGAACATTATTTAGTTATGAAGCCTTAAAAGTGTGCTTTGTATAGGAAATGACCAGATTTGGTCAAGACAACTGGATTTTACACCACGATAACGCACAATGCCACAAAAGAGCGATGTTTTTCAAGTTTATTTGTTATTATTTGTTCTTCCAGTTCAAGTTGCCCTCTCCTAAGCAGAAATTTGAGTCTTTGAAAGTAATCAAACGAAATGTGACGAAGAAACTGAATCTCTACCTTCAAACGTACATTATTGATTGGATCAAGTTGGCATAAGTTTGTCGTTTCAGCTGAATGTTATTTTGAAAGAGATGAAATAAATTTGGAAGAATATCAACACAATTTTGTTTTATTTACAATTTCCCGGTACCTTTTGATCGTAGTATATTCATTATCTGAGAAAAGTGATGGCTGTTTCATGTTCAGTCGAGGAGCAGTTTGGAAATTATTGAAACTAATTAAGACAACTGTAGCAACGTATAAAGAGTCACACATTTAATAAGTTCAAAAATATGAGACTGTACCTAGTGTTAATTGCCCTACCGCCATCCATAAAAATTGATGAATATCTCAGTGAATTCTTCAATTTCAACAGATTGTACCTTTCCAATCATTTCATCACTTTCGATTGGAATGTTCCGTTCGTTCTATGGGAATTTTCGGTTGTATATCATCTTGACATGCATTTATCTTCAGTGCACATTCGATCGTAGGAGAAAGCTCTTAGTTTGGAACGTGCGAGCTGATCTGGCTTGTTTACAAACGCTACAAACAATACAAAATGATTCAATATTTCGTTTTTAGAGAAACGCTGATCATTTCACAGCCAGGTATAAATATGTTTTTTTGCCAAGTTTTCTTCTGAAATCTATAATTACTAGGTATAAATTTTTATGAAGTACAACCCTCAATATTCAAGCCACAAAATTAACTAATTCAACTGAAAAACTTATAGGGTTATTGACATATTGCACCAAATTTTTGTACAAAGTTTCACAAATTGTTGTGAAATATTCTCTGGAAAAAAATATTAGACCGATTTTCTAAATAGACCTTTGAAGTTCATCTGCTGCAATACGCTAAGTGTGTAATTTTACACCCTCTTATTTGTAATGTTCATTTTTTCGATTTTTTGTTAATAATTAAAAAAGTTTAAAGGGATGAAACAGAATCCTCCAATCGAACATGTCCGAAAGTGAAGATACATTTTTCTTGAATTAACAGAGTGAGAGTAGCTAAAACATTGAAGTCCAGTTTCTTAGAGGGATGAAAAAAGTTGCCATATGGTACAAAGCTTCCATACAATAAATTATAGATATGAGCTATAGCTTTTCAACGGTTTAAAACTTTTATATAATTTACGAAAAACTGTGTGGGATGGTTACAAATACGAAAGAATTTACTTTTGACTGAAAGAAGTTATCAATGAATATATGAGATGTATGCTGAACGTGGGTTTTTTCAATGGAATAAAATACAAAAAAAACAGTAGCCGTAATAATAATAATATTATATTCATTCTTTATGACAGAAAACATTCACATAGAACACGTCAGAGAAAAAAAATAGTGAAAAAATGAAGAAACTCATGGAGAGAAAAGAAAACGAAAACAAGAAAAGAAGCAACACAAAATTCAGATATTCTAAACTATACAGCCATTCAAGAATTCATCTAATCTTTAATAACAATTCGTCAGCATCAGCTCCCTAATCTCTCTCTTAAATTTTCTATGCTCCAAAACATTCAGTCTTTTAGGAAGAGGATTAAATAGTTTAATACCACAATACAATGCTGAAAGCTGAAATTTAGTTGTTCTATGTTTTGCAGTACAGAGGACATCTTTATTTCTTGTATTGTACACATGGTAATCTGAGCATTTCTTCAGTGATTCTCTATTTTTTCTAGTATAGAGGAAGCAATTGAAGATGAAAATACAGGGAAAGCTCAGCAATCTGCTATTAATAAGGAACGGTCTACAGGACTCCATCGGCGTGAGGTTGAAGATGAGACGAATAATTTTTTTCTGCGCGATTTCTCGAAAATGAACCTCCCCAAAACAAGACGTTATAGTTAAGGTGGGAGTAGGGAATAATAAATGCAAATTAAGGACTCCATCGGTAGAATATGCTTAAGACGACTCATGGCGAAAAATGCACTGCTCAATCTCTTACATACCGAATCAGCATGGTACTTCCAACTCAAAATTCCGTCAACCTGCAAACCGAGAAAACCAATACAGTAGGAATAGTCTCTCGCCGGAAGGCTTAGGGTCAACTGGCGACCCATATCTCGCGGCTGTAAGTGCACAAGATCAGTCTTACTGGCGTTCAGAATAATGTTTCGGGAACACAAATCAGTGAAACATCGCATCAAAAGTTCGCACCTAGCCCTGACTTCAATGAGATCGGAAGCCGAAACAATAAACAAAGTGTAACCAGCAAACAAAACAACCCTAATGGACATCAATATTGATAAATAATTAATAACATGGAAAAGTATTAGGAGTACAAATAAGTTTCCGCCGTTTTATTGTAGATGGCGCGACACGGAGTTTCGGTTAGCTTTTGCAGATGATAACCGGCTTAAAAAATAGTTTGGACATTCAAGAACAACATAACTTATTAATATCATTGATTTTATATTGGTAAAATATAATTTTTATAAGTTGAAAATGTCAAAATTTGAGCCCAGTAAGCGTCATTTGCGGGAAATATTTATTTACTTCTTTAATTTAAAGAAATCGGCTGCTGAGGCGCATCAATTGCTCGTAGAAGCATATGGTGAGGGTGCTTTGAGTGAGAGAACGTGTCGAGAGTGGTTTCAAAAGTTTAAAAACGGTGATTTCGACGTAGAAGACAAAGATCGCAGAGGAAGGCCAAAAATTTACGAGGATGCAGAATTGGAGGAATTATTGGAGGAAGATTCATCTCAAACACAAAAAGAACTTGCTCTAACATTAGAAGCTACTAAGCAAGCAGTCCCACATCGTTTAAAATCATTAGGAATGATTCATAAACAAGGAAATTGGGTTCCGTACGAATTAAAGCCGAGAGATATTGAACGCCGATTATGCTTAAGTGAAATGCTGCTAGCTAGACATAAAAAAAAGGGTTTTTTACATCGTATCGTAACTGGTGATGAGAGGATACATTATGACAATCCAAAAAGTAGAAAATCATGGGGATTACCTGGCCACGCGTCAACATCAACAGCAAAACCGAATATTCACGGAAAAAACTTATGCTGTGTATTTGGTGGGATCAGCTAGGTGTAGTGTATTATGAGTTGCTTAATCCGAGCGAAACAATTACTGGAGCCCTCTATCGAACACAATTGATGAGATTGAGCCGAGCTCTGTAGGAAAAACGCCCTCAATACTATTCTAGACACGAAAAAATCATTCTTCTGCATGACAATGCTCGTCCACATGTTGCGGCTTCCGTGAAAAAGTACCTGGAAACACTTGATTGGAAGTGTTACCCCACCTGCCGTATTCACCAGACATTGCACCGTCCGACTATCACCTGTTCCGGTCCATGGAACATGCTCTGACGACGCAGCGATTCACATCTTATGAGGATACCAAAAATTGGGTTGATTCGTGGATAGCCTCAAAAGACAAGGAGTTCTTCAGACGTGGGATTCGAATGCTGCCTGAGAGATGGGAAAAGGAGGTTGCAAGTGATGGGCAATATTTTAAATAAATTTATATTACCGTTCTTCTATAATAAATATTTAATTTGTGTTAAAAAACGGCGGAAACTTATTGGGACTCCTAATAGATCACTGACGAATAAAATAGGCCCCAAGACAAAACCCTGAGCGACAATCATTTCTACTGGATACTCAACAGATTCTTGTTGGCCTACGCTCACATAAAAGTATATTTCATTCAGTAAATCCTCATTCCACTCGAGGAAGACAACTCTAAAACCGAAGCTATATAACTTAGCCAAAATAAAGTTGAAACTCATGGCTAAGATAAGACCTTTCCCGCTAAATATCATTAGGGTTAGTTCTTGGAATACTCTTGGTATAGTATATCCAAAGCGAAAGTACGCGAAAACAAAATAATGTATTTTCAGTAGGTGTGATGGAAGAATAAGATTTCTGCTATTTCCTTCAATTATACTGCGAATCGAATGAAGTCGCTATGTGGGCCTTGATACATGTTCCATGGAGAAATTGTTCAGTTACGAAGAATCTATGAATCTTATTGAAGTTAAACATCAAACGAATATCAAGACTTTGAAAAAAAGGCTAATTTTCCTGGAATACTATGTATGATGAGCTAGACGGAATATGTTGTTTCCACCTGTTTCAGATCATATTCGATCACGTTGTAACAAGATAAATATATTTACTGTATTTCTACACCTGAGGAAAGTGATGACGAGCTGAATCAGTGAGAAAATCAATTATTCAAAGAAATATCCATCATTGAGGAGCAGCAGCAATTACCATTCGAAACACGAAAGAAATACAACCGCAAAATCATATTTTCTGGCTTTCATCCTCATCATTGCGGTATAAAAACCAACGTGGGAAACTTAATGTGCATGACTAAATATATCTTTGGAGTAAACTTCAATTTCCCGATGCTAAAAGACTCTACAAGTTACCATAAATCACTACTTGATTCTTCGTACCATGATTTGATCGCAACATTTTGACAATTAATCTTAATTAGATTCTTTGAATCAACTATTAAGAGGAGACTTGTAGAAGTCGTTATAAAGGAAATCAAAATTTAACGAGATGAGATTACTTCTTTCTTCCGAAAACCGGAACATCAAATGAATCATAAGATGATTATGTGTGAAATACATAGCTTGAGGTGAATAATGTTTTACACCTACAACTTTTAACTCCAGAAATATTTGGCAGTTGTGCAATATTAAATCTAACATTTATATCAATATTTGTTCAGAGACAACTGGAAATTGATTAAAAACCCTATTTTTCAATGGTTGTCCTGATTCTTCTTTTCGCTCAGTTGGCAAAACTGTCCTCCATACTCAAGCGGAGTTTGAGCGTCATCTATGATTTAGTTTCTTTATAGTACGCCATTTTGTCAGTTCATCTCAAATGTGTTTTGTGATTCTTACCAAAAAACCAGTAAATCTTATACAATCACCACCGTGTTTCCTGGTATGGTTTCCCTCCATTCAAAAGTCAAATCAAAACTTGGATGTACCCGTTTTAAGTCGATAGGTTCTTTTATTTACATAATGAATAATTTCATAGTTATTGTTGAAATTATGTCAAATTCTTTAAAATGACTGGCATATATTGAATGTTAGATGTCTGACGTCTAACTCTGCTGATGTCCGTGAATTCTGTAGATTTTGTGAATATAAAAGGAGATGACGATGATAAAAGATATCTGAAAAATTACATTATTCACAACAAAACCAAAAAAAGGAATATTTTCCACAAAACGAAAGCATCGATGATCCTAGACTGAAATACTTTCCTGAAGTCATATCGTTAAGAATCCATAGAAATACGCTTTCTGGAAGGCTATATTTCATACAGGATTCCTGGAGGAATTCTTGCAATTTGGATGAAATTTAAATAGTAAGTGTTACATATCAGTAAAAATCATACAACTATTAATGTTCGAACATTAATGCTGCTATATATGTGTCATATCTTAACAAAAACTTATCTTCGTGAAAAGTAGATTTTTTTAACATAACCCATTTATCTCTTTACCCCACAAGGAGTTTCTAACTTTTGCAATATCAATCCGGATACTGTAAATCACTAATATCTTTTCCGCTTCCTTCACCATCTCGAGCAGTTACAGAAATTCACGTGTCACTTTGAAACGAATGGGCCATTTTAAACTGCACCGAAATGCCTTCGGCGAGGTTTTTGATGAAAGTATTCCCTTGTAATTGTTGAGTAGATTTTCCCCTAAGTTGGCCCTACATCAAGAGTGAACTGGGCGCACCAGAACGCAGGCTTGTCGCAAATTTCATTTGTCGCTCGAACGCTTTATAAGTGCAATACATTTCCTGAATCAGTTTGTTGCAGCAGAAATTCAGTATTGCATATAAAATCTGTTTTCTAATAGAAAACAGATTCTACTTGAATACAATTTCGAGAAATACGTGGTTGCTGAATGTGTGGAATAAGATCATAGAAATTGTACGAGACATTGATCGATGATGTCGAGAGAAGAAAAAGCACATTGAAGCTAAAATTTTACTCCAGATTTCTTTGAATTCAAATCGCAAATGGTCTCAAATGATTGCAGTACTGATTAAAAAATGAATTTTTTTCTTGAAAAATCTTTCTGTTTGATCAATATATGCCATAGGGTAATAACAATTTAACTCCAGAATTATTGTCTTTATTTGTTTTATCTTTGTTATTCTTCATATAAATTCCTAAATTATTAACCGTTTTAAAAGCTGCATTCAAGTCAAATTTCGTTTTTAAAATTTCATTTTGAAATATGAAAATGAAATTTGAATTGCTTAAAAAGCTACATTCAAGTGATATTTAATTTTTACAATATGAAAATGAAATTTGACTTGAATATAGCTTTTAGATTGGTTGATAATTTTGGAATTCATATGAAAAAACTAAGATAAAACAAGTAAATACTGAATTGTTTCTGCCGTTACTATTTGGTAGTTGATCATAATTAAAACAAATTGTAGAAATTACTATGTTTTACCACCAAAAAATATATATTACACATTTTCTTGTGACTCGAGTTTCGGGAAATGAACTATCCCATCATCAGACAACTGAAAACCTAACAGTGGTACAGTGGTATTTAAACAAAACTGATAAATATTTTGAATATTTCAACAGATTCTCGGTAACACCTAATAGTGGTACAGAGGTTTACAATCGGAACGTGATAAAAAACCGGGTTAAAAAAAGAGGGGCCTTCTAACAGATATCGGACTGTCGGCAATCGACAAAGAAGGTTGTTAAACAGATGGTACCCATTTAAATATCTCAAATAATTTTTGGGGTTACATAGCTCCGTACAGTCATTCATTATGACATTAACATATATACATACATATACATACATTATTGTGTTGTATATCTCAAATATTTGGATTTACAAAGCTCCATACAGTCATTCATTACTTTTTACATTATTTTCATTGTGAACGAATTTGAAAATTTCAATAATCAAGTTTCTTTTCTTGTGAATCTACATGTAAAATTTTCTTAAGATTTTCTTTTGTCGAAAGGAATTACTGTTTTCTGAAGAATGAGTGGCAAAAGTTGAATTTTTGTTTACTATTCCTTAAATTCATTTTATGTTCGTTGAAAAAGGTTTTAAACAGATGATACTTTTTAAATATCCCAAATATTTTCGATTTACATAGCTCCGTATAGTCATTCATTATTTTTACATTATTGTTATTGTGAACTAATTTGTAAATTTCCACAGATTCTAGATAATCCAGTTTCTTTCGTTTTGATTCTACATGTAAAATTTTGAGATTATCTATTGTGGGAAAGCAATGACCGTTTTCTAGACAATGAGTGGCAAAAGTAGAATTTTGTTTATTTTTACTGAAACTAATTTTTTGTTCGTTGAACCTCGTCTTGAAGGAACGTCCTGTTTGTCCCATATATTTATTACTGCACGTAGAACAAGATAACTCATAATCTCCTGATTTGTGTATGTTTGGAGTAGAATCCTTTGCGTTAAATAATACCGATGATAATTTGTTTTGCGTTTTGAAGGCAATATTGACATCTGATTTTGAAAAACTATTGGCCACTTTTTGACTTATGCTACCAAAGTACGACAGAGAAATGAATTTTTCATTTTCTTCGGTTTTTATGATGGCATAAATGTGGCTCATAGCTATTTTAGATAGTTTTTGTCGAATTAGATTATCTATTATATTGGGGTTGTTCGCGGCTATTGATTTTATAGTTTGGACTTCAACTTCGTGGTCAATTTTTGATAAGGGTAATGCGAAGGCTCTATGGATCATCGATTGATGCGCTGACATTTTTTGTGAATATGGGTGATTGGAATCAATAGGAATACATATATCAGTGGAAGTGGGTTTTCTGAACATGTTGAAATCTATTTTTCTATTTGAGTGTGATATCGAGAGGTCTAAAAATGTAATACTGTTCTTCGATTCTTTCTTTAATTTGAATTTATAATAAGTTTTGGGTGAATATTATTCAAGAAATTCAAAAATTGACTCAGTTGTCTGAATGTTTCGGAGATACTTGTAAGAATATCATCTACGTATCTGTACCAGAAATGAACATTTACAGGTAGTTTCGAATTGAAGATTATATTTTCTATTTCTGACATGAATATGTCTGCAAGGAGTGGACTCAGTGGTGAGCCCATAGCTCGTCCATTTAATTGTTCGTAAATTTTATTATTAAATTGAAAATAGTTTTCGTGCGGGCATTGTTCTAAAAGGGCAATGAAATCACCGTTCATTTCCCGAAACTCGAGTCACAAGAAAATGTGTAATATATATTTTTTTGGTAGTAAAACATAGTAATTTCTATAATTTGTTTTAAAAACAAATAAAGACAATAAATCTGGACTCTATAAGTTAATTTGTTATTGCTTATGGTATATACTGGTCAAACGGGCAGATTTTTTAAGAAAGGAATTCATGAACACCAGCGGAGATGGAAATCAGATAGCTCACATTCAACATATCCCAGTTATTTGAAAGAATTTGACGTAATGTCAACAATAACATCCAACACCATAGTAATTTATTCGCCTGTTTCCTACTTAGTATTCCATTTCAGCTGTTTAGATTGTCGTTTTCTTAGGGTGAAAAAAGTTCTTCAAATAGGGCTGTTGTCAGTTTCCGAGTAGAACGTTTCCTGTAGAATTTCAAAAATTTAAAGATTCAATTCAAGTTATTCCTTTCGACAAATATAGCGTACACAAATGGATGCGCATTTATTGAATTGTGTTGCAATCATTTGAGACATTTACGATTTAAATTCAAAGAAATCTGGAATGAAATTTCACCTTGAATGTGCTTCGTCTTCTGTTGACATCATCGATCAATGTCTCGTACAAATTCTATGATCTTATTCCACAGATTCAGCAATCACGTATTTCGCGAAATGGTATTCAAGTAGAATCTGTTTTCAACTAGGAAAGAGATTTTATATGCAACACTGAATTTCTGCTGCAACAAACTGATTCAGCAAATGTATTACACTTATAAATCGTTCGAGCGACAAATAAAATTTGCGACAGCCTGCGTTCTGGTGCGCGCAGTTTACTGTTGATGTAGGACGAACCTCGGGGAAAATATGCTCAACAACTACAAGGGAATACTTTTATCAAAAACCTCGCCGAAGGCATTCCGGTGCAGTTCAGAATGGCCCATTCGTTTCAAAGTGACACGTGATTTTCTGTAACCGCTCCAAATGGTGAAGGAAGCGGAAAAGATATCAGTGATTTAAGGTCCCCGGATTGATGCTGCAAAAGTTAAAAACTCCTTGTGGGGTGAAGAGAAAAATGGGTTGTGTTAAACGAAAATCGATTTCCTTACGAACGATATGATTTTAGTATGATATGACACATTTATAGCAGCATTAATGTTTGAACATTAATAGTTGTATGATTTTAACTGATATGTAACACTTACTATTTGAATTTCGTCCAAATATGCAAGAATTTCTCCACGAATCCTGTGTGGAGTATAGCCTTCTAGAATGCGTATTTCTGTGGATCTTTAATTCAATAATGTGACTTCAGCAAATTATTTCATTCTATGATCATCTTTCGTTTTGTGGAAAATCTTCCTTTTGTTTTTGTTGTGAATTAGGTAATTTTTCAGATATCTTATATTATTGTCACCTTCTTTTATATTTACAAAATCAATGGTATAATAGATCATCGAATGATTCTTGGAATATTCAACATTTTTCGAAATGAATTTTTTCAATGCTTCTAGTGATATGGTCCTCATGAAATTTTTCACATCTTTCTTGAAATCTTAATTGTTTCAACATGGCTATATATGAAGAAAATATCATTTTTCATGGTCTTTTTAAATTTTCTAATTTGAATTTTTTGTTTGAACTTAAAATCTACCTTGACATATTTTTAAGTGAATATGACCTTTCACGAATTCATGATCAATTAAGGTTCATGCATTTATTAGGCTGCCTTCACAATAACTTTCCACAAAATTGATTTTGAGATATGATAGTCTCAGTGTTGATTCAATGTTCAAATGGAAAATTTCAAATTTTGAATTTGCATAAGAGATTTGGTCTAGAAATATCCCCATATTTTATTTCCTTGTTTTCAGGAAAGAAGATATTAAAATATTTATGCGGAACTTCTAGAGGATCATATATGCAAAAATATTAATGAACGTGTTTTGTAATTTCTCTCGGGAAATTTTCGATAGACTCAGTTGAAAACTTGTTAATAATAAATTTTCAATAGTATTCATGTTTATAATTTTTTTTCATGCGTATCAGAAATGCACATTTTAATATTTTTCTTTCATTCTGTATTCTGATCAGATCAAACGGTTCTACGCAATTAAAAATCGTTTCGTGCGATGACGGTGTCACTAAAACCCTGAGAATATTTCAGGCTGGTCGAACAAGTGCAAGTGGCCAATTTCTTCAATGCTAGCCAATATGTGATATCACGTTTACTGTTAAGATACTTTGCCACTGGAACTATTCATCAGAGACCCAGAAGTAGTAGACCACATGCAACAACGCAAGTAGAAGACAATTTTTTAATTCTTTCCGTGAGACAGCAGCCTCTAAGCACCTTAAGAATGGCAATTCAACGTTTTCAAGATGTCACAGGTACTTCAGTTTCCCTAAGCACAGTCAGAAGATGTCATAAAGTCAGTATAACATTGAGACGCTCATTAAGAAGAGTTACATTGACTCGCGAACACAAGCGTCAAAGATTAGAGTGGCGAGATAAACGCCAATGGGTATTCTTTACTGATGAGTCCAGATATGGACGTTGTGGACACGTCCTCTCATACAAAGGAATCACCGCTTTGTTCAAGAGGGGACAAATTTATGGCTTGGGGTAGCTGAACTGACTTTTTAGTACTTCCAAGAACCATAGCATCTCAGAGATATGTTGATCAAGTTACCAGCGGATAGTCTTACAATTCAACGCAGCTATTGACAAAAAGTTCGTTTATCTGTACGATAATGCAGTGCCACACAGATCTCACTAGGTGATTACTGTTAGAGAAAACCAAAATATTCCACATCTTGCATAACCTCCAAGATCCCCTGACCTAAATTCAATCGAGCACGTTAGGAACAAATTACAGAGACCTTGATGCTCACAGACCACGTAAACGCTTCAACAACTCCGAGATCTTTTGCTACAACTTTTACAACAAATTGAGCAGAATATTCTCAATAACTTGGTGGAAAGCATGCAGAGAAAATTCCAAACAGGCATTAATGCCCGTGGTGGTCATACTTTGTATTGAGGATGAATACAAGTATGAATTCTAGAAACTTCCACAATTTCGGTTTTTCGTAAAACGTTCTCATTACTCAGGCAGCAACGTATAGAAGAACACAGAATTGTTAGCAGAATTGTTTCAAATGCGGACTTGATATCCCCCGAAGAAAGTTTTCCTGTAATTGGACATTCGTATATTCTTCATTCAAATATCCCATCATTTTATATAAATGGATATTGTTCTGGAACTAAAATTGACTTTGCAGTATAATAAGTGTTCTGAGATAATTTTGCTTCAAGTCGTAATACGCATGTTCTTCAATACTTCGAATGAAAAACTTTCTGCATTATTGTCCTCCAGGTTTGCTCGTTGTTGGCTACTTATAGAAAACATATATTCATCCATTCCGGATATGTTTGGCCTTTTCGCACATCTTGGACTTCTTAAAACTTCTTAGCAATTTAATGAATTCATGGGAATTTGTTCAATAAAAATAAAATGAACGAACATATTGGAAACGACTTGAGGTTATAAATATATTTTACTGAGTGATCATTGAAGAACAAGAAGTTATGTCGGAACAGCTGGGTTTCTTGGCAGACAAGACGCAACTGAGAAATTGCAGCATACAGAAGAGGTTATTCCAGTCGTGAAGACTTGTTAACCATGCTTCTTCAAAACTGGAGGACTCCAAACTCAAATAAAATTCAATTGGTAGATTTTCTTTGTTGCGCTTAGGATCCAAGGAGATGAATACTTTCAAATTTGTTCCTATTTTTGGTCACAAGCTTAGAAGCAACAATGTGAGGATACTAGCAACGAAGTTTTTGGATTCCATTAAATCAGCTGTCGAGTTTGTTAGATCTAAGTATCCCCAAGTGAATAGAGCTTAAATGTTTTGGTTCATGTTGGTTCATGTTCTGGTCTTTGATTGGCCTCAGCATCTAAAAATTTAAAAAAAATTATGTTTCGTTTTCTTATGCTGCCAACACTTGATGAAATTGGTTCAATAAGTACTACCTGCTATTGGAAAAGAGTCATATTTCGAAAGAGCCTATAATGTCCCGACTCGTTTCGGAAACGAATTTTTCTCGGAAAGCTAAACACTTAGATTGCCCAACTGCGTTCGTATCCAGACTGGAATTTTCATTAGTTTCACAATCTATATCTATAATTTCACTGGAATTCCCCGAAATGGTTATGCTAATATAGTCAGCAGAATTTACATGATTACTCATCCTTTACCACATCTCATCTACGTATCGAAATCGAATATTTTCAACGGAGAGATGAATATTTTGAATGAAGCATTCATTACCCAATCGGCCTCCTTCAGGGATGCCTACGGCATGAGAGTCATTATTTCGTTGGTATCGTTGATCTTTGTGTCGCGTATAAAAACAATATTTGGATCTGATAAAATTCCGGAGGAATTCGTCGAAAAGTCTGCCAACATTAAGCGTTTCCCAATTATTTGTATTGTATGTTCTCGTTGCCAACCTAATGATTAGCTGGAATCAAGCGGTTGATCTAATTGAATCTAGGGTGAAGGTTTTCAGAGACAATTGAGATCTCTGTCTTCAAATCAGATTTTTAACGTGTTCAAACGAGATACAGTCTTGAAGCAATACTAAAACGAAAATTGTTCTGCATAGCGCTATCATTGAAATATTAGTATCGGGTGTTATTTTTAGAGTGATAGAACTTTCGATAGGGATAACTGTGATTTGACAAAAGGTAGAAGACATGTTTGTTTGACATTTCTGTTCAGTAAGCATTGACAAATTATTATGAAAAGACTCACGCCGCAACCACGTTTACAAATCGTTGAAATTTATTTTCAAAATCAGTGTTCTACTTGCCCAACTTATAGAACACTTCATGAAATTTATGGTATACATAATCGTCCATCAGAGCAGCTTATTCGTCGAACTATCAATAGATTTCGGATAGCATTTTCTCTACTCGATGCAACAAGACAAGACAGAGAACTGTATAGAAGAAAATATCGCTGCTGTGAATCATAGTGTTAATAATGATCCAGATTTGTCTATTCGTCGACGTTCACAAGAAGTTGGACTCTGTGCATCCACCCCATGGAAAATTTTGCGTGGAGATCTTGGTCTACACCCATACAAGATCCAACTGGTTCAAGAACTAAAGCCACTTGACCATAATAAGCGTCGTTTGTTTGCTGATTGAGCCCTACAACAGCTTGAAGTTGATCCACTTTTTTATCGTAAAATTGTGTTTAGTGATGAAGCTCATTTCTAGTTGAACGGCTATGTAAACAAGCCTAATTTCCGTATATGGAGTGAAAACAATCCTCAAGAAATTCTGCAGGTTCAATTGCATCCTGAAAAATGCACTGGATGGTGTGCTTTTCACGCTGGAGGCATCATCGGTCCATATTTCTTTGAAAACGATAATGAAGCTAATGTTACAGTGAATAGTGCTCGTTACAGATCGATGATCAATGATTATTTGTTCCAAAATTTGAATGGTATCGACCCAGAAGTGTTCTGGTTTCAACAAGATGGTGCTACACCTCATGCTGCTACCGTAACAATTGATTTATTGAAAGATAGATTTGGCGATAACATTATTTCGAGAAATGGTCCAATTAATTGTCCTCCAAGATCATGCGACATAACTCCACTGGATTATTTTCTTTGGAGTTATGTCAAGTCATTGGTTCATGCTGATAAATCAGAAACAATAGACGCTTTGGAAGCCAACATAATTCGTGTTATGGATAAAATAAGGCCTGAATTACTCGAAAAAGTTGTCCAAAATTGGTCTGGTCGAATGCGGTTCCTCAGAGCTAGTCATGGTGGACATATGCCGGAAATTATTTTTAAAACATAAATATCATAAAATTATCTCTCGAATAAAAAAAATTGGCGCAATCTTAATTTAAATGTATTTTATTTCAATTTAAACTTCAATCACTCTGAAATTCTTTGTCTCGTTGTTGTTATTGTTGCATCGAGTAGAGAAAATGTGATTCGAAATCTATCGATAGTTCGACGAATAAGCTGCTCTGATGGACAATTATGTAAACCATATATTTCAGGAAGTGGTCTATAAGTTTGGCTAATCGAACACTGATTTCGAAAATAAATTTCAAGCATTTGTAAACGTTGTTGCGGCGTTAGTCTATTCATGATTATTTGTCAATGGTTACTAGTCAAAAATGTCAAAACAACAAGGCTTATTTCTTCTGTCGAATCACAGTTATCGCTTCCGAAAGTTCTATTACTCTAAAAAAAACACCCGATACTTACTTCTCTGTATTGTGCCGCCATCTCATAACACTTCTTGATCTTTTGTACTTCAACATGCATAAATACTCTGTGCCTGTTGTTAAGCTTTCAGTTGCTTGGAGATGAAGTAAAAACGAAATGCCAACAAATATTAAACGTTGACCTCTGTAGAAAAATAACAAAATATGGATTTTGACATGATTCATCTACAGTGGACCGAACCCACAGTATAAAAAGATCGGCAGTATCATGAGTAAACCTTACATATCGATCTGTACTAGATGATCTCACGATGTCTGAAATCAAGGAGATTTATATTGAAAGGAGGATGACCTATCCATGCCAAAACGCATCTTTAGATAAACAAGTGCAAAATTTTTCGGGAAAAGATTCATTATCAGATTATTGTAAATAATTTAATAATTTGTCGGGTGATAAGGTGGAAAATTTTGAGATATGAAAATAAGTGCAAACTCATATTGCAGAACTGGATAATTTCAAATTTTTACAGAGAAATTGCTTTCTATATATTCGCTCGCGATAACGATTCAAGTAGTATGAGGAAATATGGGGGAAAATTTTGGGTAAGAGATTCTCTATACAAATATTTAATTTTAGTTGAAGAATATATAAGATACAGTATTTTAATTTCCACAAAAATGTTAACAATACAATAATTGTTTTACCACGATGCGGCTTCTTCAGGTATCTACATTCTATTGACTGATGGAGTGAAACAAAGTTTGAATATAGTTAAGTACGTGACAAAATAATGGTAAAAACAAGTCATAAAACTCAAGGTGTTTATTGCAGTTTGCCGCTAAAAAAGTGCCACCAGGGAAAGATATTCAGTAATGAGGATCTGGGAACAACTGTTTGTTCATTCAAAAGGATTTTAAAGGCATTGTACCTGCTGATTTCAAGCGATTCTGAAAGTGTTAGAATTTTTGTTTTCGAAGTGGATAATTTTATAGTTATTCTTGAAATTATGCCTGAATTCCCTAAGATGATTAGCATATGTACGAAATCCGATATGTAACTTCTTTGGTGTTCTTGGATTCTATTCTTAAATGATCTACCAGTCTGGCCAATATATATCAAATGGCAATCGTTGTAAATCAACTTGTAGACTCAGGAGATATTAAACCATTCACTTTTTTTAAGAACGATGGAATCTTAATGTATCCAACACTTAGGTTATAATAAGTTATTTTGGAGGTAAAATTGAAATGAAATTATAATAAAAAGGAAAAAACTGTAATTCGTTTATTCCATACAATCTCATTTCAAATACTCGTCTATATTTCTGCACGCTTGTTCAAGAGAACAGCGTGCTATCGTTTTGGCTAAATGTCTGTAAGTTCAGAATTTTGAGCGAACATGATTTTAAACGACTAGATTGGACTCACTGATGAAGAATCTGAGGTCAAAAGTAATCCTGTCCGGCCGTCCAAGAACACGCTAACTTTCGAATTGTAGAATACTTGATTATCTACGACTTACGATTAAAGTTTTAAGATTCATATTTTTGCAGAAAATTATTCCGTCTTTGTATTGAATCAGTGGTTCCTGGAAATGACGTTCCCTCTTCAACGTCAAATTAACCATTGTTTTCTTATCTAAGGTTCGATATGATAGTTTATCTGTGAGGGAATTCAAATATCGGTTCACGATTATTGGTAGATAACAATATCAACAAATACTCGAACCTGCGAGATTGTTATGTCTCCATATCCTCGTTGAACTTGTGTATACTCCACAAAAATTCCATTAACTTCAATAATTCTGACTTAGTTTTATACGTAAATTACAATATGATAGGACAGAATATAAAATTGATCAAAACCGGGGGAAATAATTTAAAAACAGCGTAGTCTTAAGCGCTGGCTCTAGAAGAATATGATTTTGCTCTTTCTTCTCATAGGGAGGTCTTCAACAAACATTTCTCTTCGATATTTTCGGAAATGAATAAAAGTTGTCGACCTTTATTCGCCAGATATAGGATAGCAACTTCGCTTTCTCCGGCCTTTTCTCTGTTTCAATGACGCCCCTTTTTGCAGAAAGCCGTTCGATAAAGCAACTTCCCGAAATCCCGTCAGTTTTCGTCTTTTAATCCGACATTAGTTACCCGAAAAGCAGTTGTCCCCGAACTTAGTCACCCAGCACGAGTTGAATGGGTATCTCTCCCACTTACACAACACCCAGTTACTTGAAACCGTACCTCTACCACATCAACAGAAAACACGCCCTGGTTCAGTAATAACACAAAACTCTTTATCTTGTAAAGAATTGCTTGGTATATAGAGATACCTTTTTGACTTCCTGGTAATTGATTAAACGTTAAACAATTAGTATGCAGATTCTTGGTTAAGCATACTTCAAATGGGGTTGAGAGAGGAATGTATAATTGGCTTTAATTGTTTATTTTCAGTCTTAATACATATATTACAAATTGCAAGTTTGAATTATTTACCCAAATTGAGGAAGTTGTTTTGCTGTAGTTTCAACTCTAATTGCGGTGAAAACACTGTCTTGATCATGTAGTAGTGCTTCTTTGAGCTTTTTCACCGTTGTTCGCTTTCACCTACTTCACTTTTATTGGTTCCTCTGTTGGGTTCACTTTTCACAAATTACTATCTAATTTAAAATAATGTAGATAATACATTTATCTACAGACGTTTAGTGCGTTATGGGTTATTAGGAGAGAGAGGCGTATGATTATAACTTGAGAGAACTTAAAACTAGCCAACGGTTTATTTTGTGCTTTTAGGGCAAGCGACAAACTGCGACTTTGTTTGGAATGTGTTTTCAACGCTGCTTTGTAGGTGACAGAGAGACGTTCCTCGGTAGGTGGAAGTAAAATGTGAATATAAAATAATTCAAGCGTAGAGAAAGATGTCTGTTATGAATTCAATGTTGAGACAAAGAGAAAATGTGTTTAGAGCTTACTTCTCTCTACAAAGTGAGTATTGCGTGACCGTCTTTTACCGAACCTTTTAGCTTACTGGTATAATGAGAGACTCAAAATGTGGTCCCGAAATGACATTCGACAGTTGTCGTCTTGAAACGGCGTCGGTTCTAATGGGCTTCTAGAAAAAAATGAGAGATATTTGGACGGCCTATATTCCAGAATCGGTGATCAAAATCGCTATGTACCTGCATAGTAAATTAAAAATTCCTTGTTCGATGTAAAATTCGAACATAGGTCAAGCTAGGTTTTCGATGAGATACAGCGTCAATTTATTTCAAGATGTACTCAATTTCTTCTGTTGACTTCAAGAGGAGTCAGGCGTCCTAATTTCGTCTGAATGTATACGGAATATGTGGTATCGGGTGTTTTTTTTAGAGTGATAGAACTTTAGGTAGGGTAAAACATTGACAAATTATCATGGAAAGACTCACGCCGCAATAACGATTACAAATTGTTGAAATTTATATTCAAAATCAGTATTCTATTCGCAAAACTTATAGAGCACTTCGTGAAATTTATGGTTTACATAATCGTCCATCAGAGCAGCTTATTCGTCGAACTATCGATAGATTACGGACAACATTCTCTCTTCTCGATGCAACAACAACAAGGCAAAGAACTGTACTAAGTCGTAGTGTTAATAATGATCCAGATTTGTCTATTCGTCGACGTTCACAACAAGTTGGACTCTGTGCACCCACCACATGGAAAATTTTGCGTGAAGATCTTGATGTACACCCATACAAGATCCAACTGGTTTAAGAACTAAAGCCACTTGACCATAATAAGCCTCGTTTGTTTGCTGATTGGGCCCTAGAACAGCTTGAAGTTGACCCACTTTTTTATCGTAAAATTGTGTTTAGTGATGAAGCTCATTTCTGGTTGAACGGTTATGTAAACAAGCAAAATTGTCAAATGTGGAGTGAAAACAATCCTCAAGAAGTTCTGCAGGTTCCATTGCATTCTGAAAAATACAGTATATGGTGTGCTTTATACGCTGGAGGCATTATCGGTCCATATTTCTTCAAAAACGATGCTGGAGCTAATGTTACAGTGAATGGTGCTCGTAACAGATCGATGATCAATGATTATTTGTTTCAAACTTTGAATGGTATCGACCCAGAAGTGTTTTGATTCCAGCAAGATGGTACTACACCTCATGCTGCTACCGTAACAATTGATTTATTGAAAGAAAGATTTGGCGATAATATTTTTTCAAGAAATGGTCCAATTAATTGGCCTTCAAAATCATGCGACATAACTCCAATGGATTATTTTCTTTGGGGTTATGTCAAGGCATTGGTTTATTGTGATAAACCAGAAACAAAAGACGCTTTGGAAGCCAACAAAACTCGTGTTTTTGATGAAATAAGGCCTGACTTAAACAAAAAAGTGGTCCAAAATTGGTCTGGTCGAATTCAGTTCCTCAGAGCTAGTTGTGTTGGATATATGTCGGAAATTATTTTCAAAATATAAATGTCATAAAATTAGCTTTCAAATAAATAAAAATTGGTTTCAATCTTAAGTTGAATGTGTTTTATTTCAATTTAAAGTTCTATCACTCTAAAAAAAACACCTGATAATTGTTGAGTGGGTGGAATATTATCCACCTCAAAATCCCCTCATTTTTATCATTGGCACTGAAAGGAGTAATAAAATCAAGTATTTCATTCAATACGGAGGGTGTTGAACAAATCGGCTATGCCCTTTCAATTTCACACCCAGTATCTCTGGTCTATATGTGGATGCTTTGTTGAAATTAAAATCTGCCTTGGTGGTAAGCGATACAAAGCTCAGATCCACTAATTATTGAAAACGTAAAACGGGAATAATGCCAAGTTGATCCATGAGACCACACAATACCATCTGATAGGATCACAACTGGCGCAATTTGCCTAAAGCATGTGCTGGCTGCGTCAATTAATGTGTCTGCTGATTCAGGATATACCCCTATACAAATATGCTCTGAACCCAATTTCATTTCGAAGTTGGATTGTTCCAGAATGAGATTTTCTGTGTACTCAGATGGGAATGATTTATATTCAAAGTAAAATGCCTCTAGTCGATCGATGTAAATTCTCGTAGGAAATTGATTTTCCTTATCGGATTTAAGATGATGAAAAGCTGGAGCATTCAACTGGAAAGATCTCTGGTGAAAAGTCACCCTTCACAAGATATCAAATCGAAAATTTTGGTAGAAGTTCATTGATCAAGTATAGTTTTCAAATACTATATAATAACATCATGTACTATCAAGAAAAAATTATTCATGTAGAAAGCCTTCTTAAAGAAGTCATCGAAGTAAGTAACGAAAGTAGTGACTGAAAATCTTCGCTCTAGTCTGACAGAGATGGCCGCTGAAATTCCTTTACCTGACGAATCAATACTTAACATTTTAAACAATTTAAGACCTAAATTTTACGCAAAAATCCAATCGCTCAAGGGTCTCTGAAGACAAGCTGATAAGATATCGGGTGTTTTTCTTAAAGTGATAGTACTTTCGATAGGGATAACTGTGATTTGACAGAAGGTAGAAGCCATGTTGTTTTGAGATTTCTGTTCAGCAAGCATTGACAAATTATCATGGAAAGACTCACGCCGCAACAAAGTTTACAAATTGTTGAAATTTATTTTTAAAATCAGTGTTCTATTCGCCAAACTTAAAGACCACTTCGTGAAATTTATGGTTTGCATAATCGTCCATCAGAGCAGCTAATTCGTCGAACTATCAATAGATTTCGGACAACATTTTCTCTACTCGATGCAATAACAACAACAAGACAAAAAAATGTACGTACAGAAGAACATATCGCTGCTGTAAGTCATAGTGTTAATGATGATCCAGATTTGTCTATTCGTCGACGTTCACAACAAATTGGACTCTGTGCATCCACCACATGGAAAATTTTGCCTGAGGATCTTGGTCTGCACCCATACTAGATCCAACAGGTTCAAGAACTAAAGACACTTGACCATGAAAAGCGTCGTTTGTTTGCTGATTGGGCCCTCGAACAGCTTGAAGTTGATTCACTTTTTTATCGTAAAATTGTGTTTAGTGATGAAGCTCATTTCCGGTTGAACGGCTATGTAAACAAGCTAAATTGTAGTATATGGAGTGAAAACAATCCTCAAGAAGTTCTGCAGGTTCCATTGCATCCTGAAAAATGCACTGTATGGTGTGCTTTACACGCTGGAGGCATCATCGGTCCATATTTCTTTAAAATCGATGCTGGAGCTAATGTAACAGTGAATGGTGCTCGTTACAGATCGATTATCAATGATTATTTGTTTCAAGAGGTCTCTAGAGGCACATAATAAAGCAATTAATTAATAATGCATACAAAAACGGCAGAAATTAGTCATAATGGATATCAAAAAATAATTATCATTTAAGAGAATAACAATAACAATTATAAAAAAAGCTTTCTATATAACCTGGTGCAATTTACTTCGACAAAAAGGATTATTGTTTAACACTTTGTCTCCCGAACTGATCCAAAAATATAGTCCAAAGCTTTGCTTATTTTTTCGTATTGAAAACATTCAAGGACAAAGAAAAATGACTCGATGCATTCTCACTCGCCTAATGAATCGATACAAGCCATTGGACATTGGAATAGCGCCAGTGTTTCTATTTAGAAGCGCGAATAGAGGGCCATTCATGACCGTTTCTCTATTTTCCAACTTTTTCGTATCTCCTGTAATAAATATCTCACGACAAGGCGAATGGCGAATACTCCAGATAGTTTCGTACAGGATTCGAGGAAATCCGTTTATGTGTGTGTTTATTTTGTTTGAATTCCGTGATTTCGTTGAATTGGAACATGTATACAGTGAATTTGTCCGATCCGAAGATATACGAACATTTGAATGAGATCAAGGGAAAGCTTATTGGAAATGATTTCTTCTCGGAATCGATGAACATGTATGGTTGATGAATCACCTGAAGATCGGAATAGTAAATGCTAAATAGGAGGAAAATAAAATATAATTTCTAATTTACACTATATATTTGAAGTCAGTCCTTGTGGGGCTGACAATTGTTTCAACATTTAGTGCCATCATTTATCTGAACTACATCAAAAACATAGTCTCCTTAAATAGCGTTTACAGGGGTATTAAAGAGTTCAACCAGTATTTTTGCCTGCATCTATGTTCCAGGGGCATCTGAGGTTGTTATAAGTAAGATAATTTATGATAAGCGAACTATACCTGATCATTCAGATGGAGATTTTTTATCTTTATTGAAGTGTTTTCTATTTTGTAGCGATTCCATTGTATTCAATTTCAAACCATTAGGTCGAATATTCAAATTTTCGGTATTTGTTGTGAATTTATGATTATGTTCGATAAGATGGTTTGCAAAATTTGAATCACATGCCTTCAACCGATAATTTCTCGAATTCTCATTGAATCTCTGATAGAAACTGCGGCCGGTCTGTCCTATATATAAGGCATCGCAGTTGTAAAGAATTGCTTGGTATGTAGAAATCCCTTTTAAATTCTTCCTTGTAATTGATTGAAAGTTAACCAATTAGTAGGCAAATTCTTGGTTAAGCATACTTCAAATGGAGTTGAGAAAGGAATGTATAATTAGCTTCAGTGGTTTATTCCCAGCCTAAACTCATATGTTAAAAATTACAAGTTTCAATTGTTCACCCAAATTGATGTAGTTGTTTCTGTGTGGTCTCAACTCTTATTGCGGTGAAAACACTATCTTGTTCTTCTTTGGGCTTTTTCACCGAATCCACTTTTATTGGTTTCTCTGTTGGGTTCACTTTTTACAAATTACTATCTAATGACAAATAAATAATGTAGATAATACATCCACTTCCAGGCCTTTAGTGCGTTTCTACGAGAGAGTGTTCCTTGAAAAGTTAAAGTGAAACGCGATTATAAAATTGTTCAATTATGTGTGATTATAACTTGAGAGACAAAGAGAAATGTGATTAGAACTTACTTCTAGAGAATGTGTGTGGGGTCAGAACTTAATGTTCGAAGAGTAGAGAATATTGCGTGACCGTTTGGTCGAAGCACAAACGGAGGGCCAACGAGCGACTTCGAGGGATGCCTTCAACCGAACCTTTTTGACTGTCTGTAGAATGAGAGACTCTCTTAGGGGCTGAAAATGTGGTCTGGTAAATTTCGAAAACGACATTAGTGTTGTCGTCTTGAAAATATTATTATTTGAAATGGCGTCAGTTCTTATGAGTTTCTAAGAGAACTGAAGAACAAATATTTTCTTCAACAGGTCCTAAAGGTTTCTAAGCAAATATGTGACATATTTGAAAAGCCTAGATTCCTGACTCGAAGATCATAATTGTTACCTACCTGCATAGTTAATTAAAAATTTCTTGTTCGATGTAAGTTCGAACAGCAGTCCTTACATTTAAGTTTGTAAAGTGTAGAATTTTTGAATTTGTTACATAGAGACATAGAGAAAATCTTGTTTTTTGGTTTTAAAGGTACTCTAAGCTATTTAGCATTGGGAAACAGTTAATATGTCTGCAAATACATGAACTGGTGTTAAATTATTAGTATTTAGTCAAACTGCTTCTTGCTTTCAACGGCTTTCACTCTTCTGGGCCTACTGTTTATGCAGCTTAAGGCAATTTCCTTCAATACATGTGTGTTTTTATTAATATATTATTATTTCTATCAACTGCACTCTGTTCGGCATGTTTTCTCTTGCATCGACGCCTTTGGGTTCCAAGATCAAATGAAGAATTATTATTAGTCGCGAAGTTGCTTCGTTACTGAAGGAATTTTTCAGAGACAGATTTTTCAGAATACGCTGTCGCCTAGGGATTATTGAAGGTTTTGTACCACAACCGCCTTCCGAACAGCTTCAACGGGTTGATTTGCTATATGTCTTTGACATAATTGTGGATTACGGAATAGCCTAGTAGTAGTAAACGATTTTTCTTTTATTTTAATTGCTCCCTATGTATTATAAAGAGAAATTATTTATCACTATGAATTAATCATGGTACCGATGGCTGATTCTTCGATCGTCACATTAAAATCAACAAATATTACTGCGATAAATTAATCGTGTTAGAAACCACTGAATTAACAGATCATTTTGAAAACACCTTATCTGCAAGATTTCTTCCTCGGATATTGCGATCAGATTTTCTGACAAATCAACATTTTCTCTGTTCATATTCGCAAATACTGAATTTAGCCAACTCATTTCTCCTAAAATTGTCAGAATGTTCGTTCGGTATTTGGTTGGACAAATATTTCAACTATTCCTCATGCCAATCGGTATGTTCCCTATCGTATGACGACGAAATGACTCTGGCAGTCATAAAAATACGTGACGCTGCTCCTCACGAAAATATTCACATACCGATGATATGAAATTCTCCATTGAATCTTATTTGTTTGTGTCGCTGCTCTGTGAGATTCTGCGATTTCCCGTTGAAACTATTACGAAATAGTAGAGTTCGACGCTTAAAGATACCGATGCAATCCACGCGGGGAAGATGGGAGATGCTTTTTATCATGTAAACATGCTTATCTTTTCAATTGTCTCTTCAGCTTTCGTTCTGTCGTTATCTGCATATGTTTGTTTTCGATTGGTTTTTATTATTACTGTTTCTCAAACATGGAGAGTGTACGCTGCTGCAGCACTTGTTTGGTTCTGCTAGAGCGAAGAGTTTCTTGGAATATGAATAAGAAAATTAATACTGAAAGAAATTGCAAATGAACTGCAAGAAAGTATAAATGAATCTTTGATATCATTCCGGATTTTCCGTTTCACATTTTACCAAATAATAAACAATCCAAAAAATTTAATCGATCAGCTTGAAATGTTCCTAAAATTGATACACTTTCATTTCAAATAAGCACAATCATATGAAATAACATTTTTTCAGTCCTAGATTAACGTTCCTAACTAACTCAAAAAAGTATTTAATACTCTGAAACCTTACAAATTACATTGTGTTTCGGAAACACTATTTCAGTTAATATACAATGTTATGTGCAAATGTTTCTGAATATTATGTGCTTTCTCGATTTTGAGTCCTATCTTCATATTATTATTTTTTCTTGAATTAAAAATTTTAATATAACTGTAACCTTTGAAGTCTCCTCTTAGCTACTACGTGTTATCAAGAGAAATTTTGTGTCTAAGATACACAGTTATTCGTTAAAGTTTCAGCTCTGCTTGTTAATCTTCAATTTTATCGGTATATTATAATTCCCAATTAAATCAGAAACATTAAGAGTTATGAAACAAATAAAAATACGAATTTTTAATTACGAATTATATAAATATGAACTTCTACAATGTCTTTTGAAAATTCTGAAATACTAATATAATATTACAATATATAATCGATAGGAAATATTTTTCGTCCGGTTTACGACATAAAACTTATCAATACAAATACATAAACACAACATATATGATATGTAAGTGCATACATATACAGAAAAATCTACTTTTCCAAAATTATATGAAAAATCTCAAAGTGAGTAAAGAAAAAAAAATAGTTGAACCAGAATTTCGATACATTAATCAGGTTTGAGTTGATTCACTTCCTAGTTTTATCTTTCTGGCAATTTAAAAATTGGATTTGTGATTCATTTGAATCTGAATTCAGTACATATCTGATGAGGCGAGTATGCCGAAATGAAATTTTTATAATTGCATAAATTTTGATAATAACATATTAAACTGGCGCCCAACGTGGGGCTCATAATTTATTATAATTATAAAAAACCTCAATTAACTGAATTATCTCTGATTAGAAATAATTAACAGTTCCATAACCTGAAAAGAAGATAACATTATTACTGTGAATTGAAGTTGAATCCGGAAATACGTTATGAATGTTTAATGGAAATATACAACATTTAAATCAATTATCCAACAATGTAAATTCTAAGAAGACAATTAACGAAATAGACTGTGAATTCGTTGTAGAAAGTGGTAGATATTACTATGTTTTACTACCAATAAATCGATATTTTGCACATATAATTATGACTCGAGTTTCTGAAATTAACTATCCCATCTTCAAACAGTCTGAAGATGGGATAGTTAGTTCCCGAAACTTGAGTCACAATTAAATGTGTAAAATATCTATTTATTGGTAGTAAATCATAGTATTTTCTACAACTTATTTTAATTATGATCAACTACCAATAAATCAATATTTTACACATTTAATTGTGACCCGAGTTTCGACTTCAGACAGTCTGAAGATGGGATAGTTAATTTCCGAAACTCGAGTAACAATTATATGTGCAAAATATCGATTTATTGGTAGTAAAACATAGTAATTTCTACAACGAATTTACAGCCTACTTCGTCAATTCTCTATCAATTTAATTAATAATTAATTCGTTAATTTTCTATTAAGAAATAGATATAAGGTTAGCATAGGAACATAGAGTTTAGCAATAAGATCAGTTTAGATTTCACAGATTATTTTGCTTCAATATATATTCAGAAAACGAAATTATGAGAAATTCAAATTGAACCCTCCCTACTTCAATAAACCAGAAGTAATAAAATTTAAATTTTCAATTTTAAATTACAGAATTAAATGTTACCAGAAGTTTCAAGTTATAATTCTGAATTTCAGGTTATTAAAAAATATAGTATAGCCTTCAACCTTTGCAAATTACTAGGTATCGTATCTAGTTTGAGCCATTAGAAGAAAGTGTGTTCCTGAGATACACAGATACTTGTAGTAATTACATAATATTCTGTGCTTTCTCAATTTTCAATTATATCTCCACATTTTTATTTTTGATAAATTTAAAATCATAAAGAAAGCATAGTATATTCGGTAATATTTGCATACTACTAGGTGTTTTAACAACTGTGTGTAATTAAGAGAAAATATGTCATTGTATTGATTACAAAATATTCAGTCTTAATTTTCAGTTTTATCTTCATATTATTATTCTTGATGACATTGAAATTATTGAAGCACACTATATCATGGAATTAAATAGCAAAGTACAATAATTTAGTTTTCAACAGAGTAAGCTTAAAACAAACCATCTTCAGATTATTGGTTATTTCATATATTAATTTCAGTACTGAAATGCGAAAAAATAAAATAAGAAGGTAGTTCCTTTTACTTTTTATTTTTCCAAAAATAACTTCAAATGGAATATTTGAAAAGTTAAAATTAAAATAATAGTAAACAAATACAGAGAACGATTTCCGATTCACTCTGAGTTGTTTTTAACCTTATATTTCTGACGTCGATGCCAAGCTAAACTAACATGCGCAATCATGAATACATCATAAATCCACTAATTGCCATTGTTATATTTCAAAATTTCTTTGAGAACTGAAATGAATTCATTCATTGGAATTCTGTTTCGAAATTAATTAATATTTTTGCAAAAGTTCAGTAAAAAATGAAGTGAAATTATCACATTCGAGCAACAAATGAAAATTTCCATTGTGTTCGACACTTTGATCTCTTTTCAAAATAGCTTCTTTGGAAAAAATCAACTCAAAAACTTTCAATACGCAGGAGAGATTTTATGCTTGAATGGAAAAGTCGAATTAAATGTGAAATAACGATTTGAATGCTTAATTAAAATTTCGTGATCATATACAACTAGATTTGAAAAGATAAAACGTCTAAAAAATTTTTTATGATGTAGTTTTGGCGTAGGTTATTCTGGAAACTGTGTGTCTCGAATCCACGTAAAGTGGTAGTAAACAAAGCAATTTCTTATTCCATTTGAAATGTGGTTATACCAAAATAACGGAATACTATTTTCAATACAACCTCAAAGAAAAAAATTGTGTGATATCTCACGATCTCGGCGGTCAATCTCGAGAAATTACGTGTTCACATCGTTCTGTAACGCGATTCTCCCAGTATAACATAATTTTCGAAGAAACGAGGTCCTATGACTCCGCCTTCTCAAAAACTGCAACAAACTGTCACTTGTTGGTTAAGCTCTTCACTTGAAATAATTTTGTTGAAGAAATTCCATCAAAGGATGACTGCCTGTAAGAGCAGTCAAGGCGGACATTTGACAGATATTGTGTTCCGTTATTGACTCAAGAATTAGTACACAAAACACTGCGTTTTTCTGTGAATCAAAAATTAAACCTCTTTTTGGAAGATGAAGTGGGTTAGAGCTCTGCAATACTGACTGAGAACACAAAATAGGATGATCATTACATTTACCAATTTTATATCGAACCTATTCATCCCAACAGTTAATCAATCATTCGTTATGAGATTGATAACTGGAATTTTGTTATTGGATTCACGAATTATCATGTGAACCTGAAATTTATCGGACTTCTAGTTCCATCAAAACAACGACGTCCGGAGCCAAAACATGATTACAAGATAGACATCACTGGGTTTTGCCAGTTGAAGAATACAATGTTTCATCTTGTATATATCAATTGATAGAACTTGGAATGTGAATTCTTCAAAATTTCCCGAGAAAAGCGGCACTAAATTGAACGTTCCACCGTCGCGTTTTTTTTCTGGAATTTCAACTGGATTTTACTGCTATGAATTCTCGGAAGTTCTATGCAAATCTGAAGGTCATTCATGAATACCCGATTTAATCGAGTTGCGATGGTCAAGACATTGGAATCTTATTTGTACACCTACTTATCATATGTCATTTAAAGAATAATAATTCGATGAAGTTATCGCTAGTGGTATGCATCTGATCAGTTCTTCTCATATTCACAAAATTAGTCGTATTTCTCCAATGGTTTTAAATGGTTTTATCGATGAAAAATTATTGATTATGCACAAGTTTTCTTTACAGCAAAAAATACCTCATTTAGATTCTTTCGAATGACATATCAACTTTTTTGCTAGCTGCTTGTCCTCTGTCATAATATCATGCCTAAGAAGATAACATCGAGAAATTGAAATATTCCAAACTTAAATTTGCTCTATCTTGAAGCTCTTTAAGATTGAACATTACAGTAATTCTCATGGAAATCATGGATTTATCTGTCGAAACAAAATAACTCAAACTAAATTTCAACAATACAGATTTTATGAAATAATGTAAAGGAAACAGACTACTAATACTTATAACAATTGTTCGAAATATCTACCGCCTTTTTCAATAAATTTCACACATCGTTTTCGCACTGAATCTACAACACTGCGAAGTTCTCAACGTTTCTGACGCATTTATTTAGCCAGTGGCATTTCATCCGATATGTATGTTAAACTGCTTTGTAGTAAATTCCATACCGTTTCCAGATATATGGTCAAATTTGATGAGGCTACAAGGACAACCGAAAATAAATGAAATGTTACTTTGAAGAATAACCATCAATATTCCGACCATGTGTTATATGACATGTTTTGGTGCAAATAACTTGTATGATCTCCCTTTGAAGTTTGGCCCTTTTAAAAGTAGGCACCTTGTATGAATTAAAAATTTGCAAATCATTAAAACTTCTCGATCAATCCTTACCTGTTCATATTTCACTACATTTGGACGCTTACCTCAGTAAACAGTTACAAGATTCATTCTGATTATATGATATGTATTAAAAAAAAACCTTCAAGCATTTCAGTATTTCGTCATAGTTTATAAATCTTCCGGAATAGAACCCTGTTAATGCAGAAGTACGGTTGAACTAACTTAATTTTGACCCTAAAAATCTTATGAAATATCGCCTGGTTTGATATGATTTTTTAGAATATGAAATGAACAACAGAACCATAGAATTTTTTGATGGTGACAAAAGGAGAATGAACTCGAACCACTAAAATGAAATAAAGCAAATGCGCCACTCCATCAATCCAATTTTTTCTTCGCAAAATCGCTCGTGCATCATAAAAGCACAAATTCCATTCAACACAATTTCCTGTCGAATTCATATTCGCCGGAATTCGTCTCCAAACAAAGCTCGAACTTTTAAACTACCCACAAATACAAAGTTTACCGAATTCCAGAAGTTAGCGGGTGGAACTTACTACAAAGGATTAAGAGGTGTATTCGGGACCTACCTTTTCTGGCATTCATGCGAACAGCGGCGCGCGGTCATGTTTTTGTAATAAATTAATTCTCGACTCAATAAGACGGTTTTATTTCGAGTAGTGTGATGTGTGTTTCCTAGAAGGGGGTTTTTGCGTTGGTTGAGATTTATCGGGCGTTTTAAACGGGGTTATATTTCTCTATTAAGCGACGAAGGAAAACCGCAACAGACTGAAATATATACGGAAGCAGATGGGTTAGAGAATTCATCATAATTACATCGTTGAAGCAGACTCTGAGGCATGGACTACGAAAATATTTACTCAGTAGGTAATAAATAAGGCAAGTCTTTAGCAGAAGTTGATATGAAATTTTGATAAATCGAGAAGGACTAAAAGGATTTTTTTTCCTTGTCAAGACACATTGGTATGTTCACTTCCATAATAAGCGTCGTTTGTTTGCTGATTGGGTCCTAGAACAGCTTGAAGTTGATCCACTTTTTTATCGTAAAATTGTGTTTAGTGACGAAGCTCATTTCTGGTTGAACGGCTATGTAAACAAGCAAATTGCCGTATATGGAGTGAGAACAATACTCAAGAAGTTCTACAGATTCCATTGCATCCTGAAAAATGCACTGTCTGGTGTGCTTTACACGCTGGAGGCATCATCGGTCCATATTTCTTCAAAAACGATGCTAGAGCTAATGTTACAGTGAATGGTGCTCATTACAGATTGATGATCAATGATTATTTGTTTCAAAATTTAAATGGTATCGACCCAGAAGTATTTTGGTTCCAACAAGATGGTGCTATACCTCATGCTGCTAAGGTAACAATTGATTTACTAAAAGAAAGATTTGGCGATAACATTATTTCGAGAAATGGTGCAATTAATTGGCCTCCAAGATAATGCGACATAACTCCACTGGATTATTTTCTTTGGGGTTATGTCAACTCATTGGTTTATGCTGATAAATCAGAAACAATAGATGCTTTGTAAGCCAACATAACTCGTGTTATTGATTAAAAAAGGCCTGAATTACTCGAAGAAGTGGTCCATGCGGTTCCTCAAAGCTAGTCGTGGTGGACATATGCCGGAAATTATTTTCAAAATATAAATGTCATAAAATTATTTTTCAAATAAAAAAGGAATTTGGCTTCAATCTTAATTTAAAAGTGTTTTATTCAAATTTAAAGTTCTATCACTCTAAAAAAACACCCGATAGTTCGAACATGGCTTGTCTGAACATGAAATGATTCCAAATTGATTAGAGGATAAAATATAACTTTCTTTTGAATAGGATGTTATTCTATCTTTGAGACACTCTTCGAGAATTTTGGTAGAAATACAGGCAATATGGAAGCTGCGAGAGGAAAATAAATTAGACGTTAAATGCATTCGTTGAAAATTTAATTCCTTCAAAATAAATCTTTCCCTAAAGTTACATTGTTGGTTAACGATTTTTAGAAAAACGACATACATATTTGTGCTAACTACTGGTCCTATATTGGTCTCCAATATTTTGTCTTTTGTATTAAAAAATTTTCGTGATTGCATTATAAAAGTAAATTCGTCAAAGGTGACCGATACCTAATGCACTCTGCACTATTGTTCCTTGTGAACTCTAAAGCAGAAATATCGATTTGCTTGGATAAGAATCTCTCTAGTCTCGTTAACATTATGAAGTTTGTTTATTATAAGAGCAAGACATGGTTATGTTATTTACTAATTCGAACATGGCATGCCTGAACATGAAATGATTCCAAATTGATTAGAGGATAAAATATTACTTCCTTTTGAATAAGATGTTATTCTATCTTTGAGACATTCGTCGAGAATTTTGGTAGAAATAGAGGCAATATTGAAGCTGTGAGATGAAAATAAATTCGACATAAAATGCACTTGTAGAAGTTTTAGTTCCTTCAAAATAAATCATTCCTTAAAGTTACATTGTTGGTTAACGATTTTTAGAAAAACAACATACATATTTGCGCTAACTACTGATCCCATATTGGTTTCCAATATTTTGTCTTTTGTATTCAAAAATTTTCGTGATTGCATCATAAAAATAAATTCATCAAAGGTGACCGAATATCTAGTGCACTCTGCACTATTGTTTCTCGTGAACTCTAAAGCAGAAAGATCGATTTGCTTGGACAAGAATCTCTCTAGTCTCGTTAACATTATGAAGTTTGTTTATTATATGAATGATTGTCAGTCCCCATTCTACAATTTTCGCAGATAAGGGGTCGATAAGATTATGCAAGTAGAATGGCGCCAACAAATATAACGTTTTATCGCCGAAAAATTCAGTAATTTTTGTTGGGATTTGATATACATATACGAGATAATACTGGAATAAAACGGAAACGAGCTCTTCTCTGGAGTTTTTTGCCGTTTTGATATTTCTGTTGCTTGGAATTTGATTCTATGCTTGCTGATCAATTTCAGCTCAGAGAATAATTTATTAAATATTTTAATATTAACAGGTACTTTCTGTTAGCCTTCCACATATTTCATTTCAAAAAATTATATTTTATATTATAACTTCAGGAATTAAATTAATGTCATATATGCACCTCTTATATCAAACGACATATAAAATATACATTCATTATAAGACATCCAAATGAGATAACAAAATCTAATTAACAGTAATTGTTAACAAAAATCCTATAAATTAAATATTTTGAGTAGACAAAATTTTTGTTTCTGCTCATACCTCTTATGAAAACAGATATCTTTCAAAGATGTTAAACATAATCCTAAGAATTTCATCATAAAACTATCATACTTGGAATATTCAATGTTATTGAATATCTAACAAAGTTACTTTTTGGAAAATCCCAAGTGGATATTCAATAACATTGAATATTCCAAGTATTTTATCAGAGAATAATTAAACAAAAATATTAAAGAAGTGATTAACGTATGACTGCATAGAACAAAATGAGCCAACATTATTTCATCCGCTCTTCAACTATATTTTTGAAATATTTGTGAAGGATCTTTCATAAAATTAAAATTTTAATTTTGAATAAAACGGCATCAACTCAGTTCTTACTTCATTATGAAGCTTGAACAATGTTGTTTGTTTCATTTAAATCAAGGAAAATATTCTAGGTTCTTGCTAAATACACCATAAGCATAAATTAATAATAAAAATTAATTAAATTGTCGCCTTTCCAGATCGCCTACCTTCAATTTATAAGGAACGCAATTACCTTGCTTTTGAATCAGACTAATACATTTCAAACGTACAGGCACTTCTTGTTGACTCACTCCCAACGTAATTGCAAACTTCTCTTGCGTTAGACTCAGATGCTCATCGATTAATGTCTGTAATTCATCGTCTTCGAATTTTTCTATCAATCCTGAGCCTGATGTACCTTCATCGCTGAAATTATCATTTTTTAAGCATCAAATTTATTCTGCATGTCAGTTGGAGCATTGTCGCCGTAAACTTCCATAAGTATACAATGAACTTTAACTGCAATTTTTTTCTCATTAAAATAAAAAATCTAAACTTCCCAAAAATGCTCTTTAGTTTTCGAAAATCTGACATTTTCAACAGTGTTACAAAAAACGTTTTGTATGAAAACAATTTAAACAAGATGTTATCACCAAATGTCCAATCTGTCTAAAACCCCGGCAGTCATCGTCCTATGTTGATATTCATTGTTTTCAGAGCCATCTATCGAAAACAGACTTAATTAATTTGTATTTCCAATATTGACTTTTACAAGTTGAACCTGTTAACTTATAAATTCCGATTATGTTTTTTTTGGGTTTTTGGTTCTTTTGCATTGAATTCTGTTTTATGCTCATTATTGCTTCTGAATGGAAAAATACAATATCATCCTCAATATTTAAAGCAAAACTCACATAAATATTCTTCTGTTAAGTTTGCAGTTGTCACTAAATTGTGTACCTAAACAACAAAATTTTTTTTTGATAATGAAACATGGATATTTCTATGAAGTTCTTTCAGGAAAAAAATTAATTCATTAGTATCTGTGATTATGATTTCAGGCAATTATTCCTTTCATGTTCCCATTTTGCTGAAATACATTATGAAATCATCAGCTTTTATTCAGCTTAAGGCCGAGTTGAAAGGATGAAATGCAGCTTTTTCTTGAATAGTAAAATAACATATTCTTTTACTAACTTATTTTCATAGCAATTAATATAATTACATAAGAAACGCAAACGATTGAGGAAGGTTTTATTCAAAAACTACAACACACTCCAGATTGTTTACTCGGGAAGCGTAAAACAATACCCACCTCAACTTATCTGAATGTCCGCACTTAACGTATTGTATCGTAAATAAAAATGTTCGAGTATTACTACGAGTAATTACATATACTTGTTGAATAATAATAGTAATAGCTCGTCTGTTATCGTAAATATTTTACGACTTCGGCATTGAACGTAAAATAATATTTCCAAACGCTATTATAAAGACTTCGACTTTTGTTTGCATAGAGGAGAAAGGCAAAGGCTTCTTCGATAGTTATTCAGCGGAGGTTGTTGGACTTGGAGCTTATTACGCTTCAGTATTTCATGATGTAGCATTGAGCGAGCTGGGAGACGTAGTAAGTATATGGGATGTAGTTAATTCTGATGAAAAAGCTTTCCCAACTCAATTACTCGCAGTAATTTTCCCGCTTGTTCTGATGTAATACTGGGGAGCAAGTCACCGACTAGCTTGAAATTTGTTGTGAAATTAAAGGAACTTCAAATGTTTCATGCCGTTTTAAAATTCTTTCAACACCAGTTATTGTACAGGCTGGTATTATCGAGACTCATTCAACAGAATAATGGAATCAAAACTCTCAATTTCTACAGACCCGCTCAAAATCTAGGAATATAATTTCATGCCAATAATGTCATTATCCAGCTGTTCTTGAAGAATTTCATTCCAGGATTGTTGAAGGATTGGAGAAAGTTGTACCCTATTTTGAAAATAGTTTTAGTCACTATAAATAGCTCTTTTACCATGGAATTCAGTTGAAATGCTGTTGCAACGTTACTTCTTCATCCTTAATTGATCAGAATGTCTCTGCTCCACGCTTACAGTTTCGCGATATGGATTCCGGAAAAAAAACTTTGACAGTGTCAACGTCATTTTGATGGTTTCTACTGCAAGCGTTCCTATTACATATTGATTTGTTTAAATAAATCATTTCGGTTGAACTGTACCATAAATTATTGGTAAGGAGTATGAGCTGTGGTAATAGAAAGTTCTAGAAATCGAGACAGTGTAACATACATCTCTCTGATCAATAAAACCTTGTCGAGTTTGTTTGAGTATAAAATTTTTGTACAGATGTATGTTACACTGTCTCTATTTCTAGAACTTTCTATTACCTTAGCTCATAGTCCTTATCAATGATATTGTTTGGTGCTTAGTGATGTCTAGGTATGTTTTTAAGTACGATTTTTACACTTTCAGTGTATAACTGAAAAACACTAAATGATAATATACAGGGTTCACAATTTTTTATCTCCCAACTTCTCTCTAGGAATCGCATTCATTTTGTTTTTCCCTATCAGAACAATTTATTGATGAAATTGTTTTTTATAACATGAAAGTGAATTGTGAGTATACATTCTGTCAAGAAAGTACCGGGAATTATCGATTTAAATCTGGCGGGGCAATGAGGCAGGTAAAAAATTTTTTTCCTAGTTTGGTACCACTGTCCTTAATTACTATGCCAAGCTTGAGCGGGATCTGTCAACTAGTGTGTTTGCAACAGCTGATTAAGTCAGTCGATGTCAGAGTGCGTGCCGATTTTTACTACGGGTGATTAGGTTGAGCAAAGAATTTGTTTAAAGTGTTGTGTTGCAAATGAATTTTCGTGTGCCGATGCATTGAAAATGTTGCAAAAGGCCTTTGGTGATAATGCTCTATCGAAAACTCGTGCATATCAGTGGTACAGAGCCTTCAAGGACGGTCGTGAAGTGGTCGCCCATCGACGGCTTCGATCGAAGATAACGTCGATAAAATTAAGGAAAGGGTGCTGGAAAACCGTCGTACCAGCTTGAGAGAGATAGCACATGATCTTAAGATATCCCACGAGTCCGCACGTACGATTTTGATTGGTATTTTGGGCATGAGAAAGGTGGCCGAACGACTCGTACCGAAAGACCTGAATTTTCTTCAAAAACGTCATCGCGAACAGGTTGCTTCAGACATGCTGGATCGCTGTAATTCCGATTCTACATTCATGGAACGCATTATAACTGGTGATGAGACCTGGGTCTACGAGTACGATATGCAAACAAGCCAGCAATCATCGGAATGGGTGGCAAAAAATGAGCCGAAACCGAAAAAACTACGCCAAAGCCGCTCGAAAATGAGGGTGATGCTCATTGTTTTCTTCGATATCCGTGGCGTGGTGCACTACAAATTCGTTCCAGAGGGTCAGACGGTAAACAAGGAGTATTACCTGGGCGTTATGAAACGTTTGCGTGAGCGTATCCGTAAGAAGCGGCCAAATTTGTGGGCGAACAACTCATGGATTTTGCATGACGATAACGCGCCTTCTCACCGAGCTACGATTGTGACTGACTTTCTCGCCAAAAACTCAACAAGCGTGCTTCAGCAACCACCGTTTTCGCCGGATTTGGCTCCCTACAACTTTTTCCTCTTCCCAAAACTAAAATTGCCCCTTCGTGGCACCCGTTTTGAGTCGATTGAAGCCACAAAATAAAATTCGGCGCGAGAGCTGAAGTCCATCCCGGAAAGCGCCTATAAAAAATGTTTCGATAATTGGAAGTGCCGTTGGCATAGATGTATTGGAGCAAATGGAGCCTATTTTGAAGGCGACCCAATAAATTTTGACGATTAAATGTAAAAATGTTGTTGTAATTGAAAATTCCCGGTACTTTCTTGACAGAGTAGTATAGGCTGTACCAGAGTAGGTTGAACAAACTAATAGAGTAGAAAGTACTAATGAAAATAAGAACAATATATTATATTGCACACATGGGTTCTAACTCTTTCGACTCCCGAGAGATATTGTTAAATTAGGAAAAATGAAAAAGTGTGTACAGGAAAATTTGAGGCGAATGGTAAATACTTGTATCGAAAACAGAGGAATCATATTGAACCTGTGCTTTCATTTGCTTCCTGTTTCAACTTCCTAAATCTTCAATAAAAATCCCGTTAGTTAGTTCCTTTCTTCTGAAAATTAAAATGAACTTTTTGAGGCTGACATTCTCAAAAACGGTTCAGTTTAAAGTACAACTTTTCTAGAATAATGACCAAAAATTCAAATTTTGTCAAAAAATTTGCGAAAATGCCGGTGGCGTTCGAGTTGAGGAAAAATTTGCAATATTTTTAATCACTTCTTGGAAATAAAATGTAATAAATCCAAATTTTCAATTGCACTTGATTGTTTATCTTATAGAAAAAGAGAAGCCACTACAACATATTATTATATCTCATTCCCTCATTAACAGAAGAATTGAAAAAATATCTGAGAAGTTTGGGTTACGCAAGGACTTTTGATTATAATGGATCATTAAGTAAATTTCTAATTTGCTGACCTCTGTTCTCGATAATTATCTGATAATTCAGTTGTAGTTCCTTGTGTAATCTCTATAAGTTGCGTAGTTCCCAGTTAAATTATGTTTTTTTTGATTTTAGGTATTTAGTTTCTCTCTCTTTCTTCAATTTCTACTATTTCTCTAATGCTGAATAATTATCTCAAATATTGTTACTGATTGCTAGTTGATCAAAATTAAAACAAGTTTCCGGAAACCATACCAGCCGTCCGACGATCGTTTTCAAATTCAGCATTTAGATATAAAATAACGACACAAAAGCTAAGGCAAAATTTCAATTCATCAATATGTAGCTTTTCCAAGAAGCAATTCAGAGATTTGAATTTTCAGGTGTAATGGACTGTTCAACAACCGCACAAAAGCTGCTGACTTCACGTCAGTGCTTTCCTCGATTATTCATATAGGAAATGCAAATACATTATTGCAAAATGGCGAATGCGCCAACACACTGCATATTCGGCTGGTATTCCCAAATACCTCAAAACCAATCGCAAATAGAAATGACTTCTACATCAAAGTCGTTTGTTGTTCAACTCGAAAATCTACTGAACGAAACCATAAGTGAAAAGTCACAGTAGGCAGAATATTGCACCCATTTCTGTTTTTGGCGTCAGAGGGAAAATGGAAATTTCACGCAAATCATCGCAAAATTGAGTAAACAACTACCGTCACTTCTGAGAATATCTTGTGCGTGTACTGAAATAACGAAATAGTTTTAGTTATTCTTTGAACTAATTTCAGGTCCAAGAAATTCCCACTTATCTGTGTGAAATGAAATCACCGGGTCACGGGAATTCGTATTTTCAATTTAGCGTCGGTATAAAAATACTTGGGTTTGTTTTGATCTGGACTGATGCGTAAACGCCTCCATAAATTCATTCATGGGAATTAAATATTTTTAAAGTTCCTCATGCTCGGCAGGATTTGATGCACAGGGCGTTTAAAAGATTGTAGTTAAAGCTCATCGATTTGAATTTAATTGAGAAATTAGACCTATACGATACCTTTACCAAATGATCACTTTTTGAAACTAGTATTCATGTTTATAAGAAAACTCTGAACTTGATTAAAATGAAATAAAACATCATTTCACTTGAGGTAAACCAAAATAGTATGATGAATTACATCACGCATTTAAGAACAAGGTGAGCGTAGAAACACCCCCTTGTCTTCTTCGATAAGGTCGATGAACTTTTTTATCACATACGTAACAATACCATTTTTTAAAAGCTTTTTTGGTTTTATCCACTTTTGTGCCCATCTAAGCTATTTCTCGGGGAGATCTTCCTTCTTTCATATCAAGTATTGATTGAATTTCTTAAAAACTCCTTGTTTGGCCTTTGTGGAATTCCTTAGTTTTATCCGAAAATTTTTCTTCAGATTCTGATGAAAAAGCATTACGAACATCGATATCGAGCATTCGAAGCTTTTGCTTAAGCAGAGGCAACTTGGATCAGGCTGACTTTTGAGTACCTGTGACTACTGGAACCTATCAAAGAGCACGAAATTTGATATTTGCGTTCATTTCTACTCAGACCACTTAAAATAGGTTTATTTATGTGTATAATTTTGAATTTATATTCATCGCTAGCATTCGTACTTCCTTAATGTCCTATATTCCTAGTATTTTCATTTATTTTTCTGACTGATATCTACGAGAGAGCAAATGTCTTATCCGGTATAATAATGATAATATTATTCATATTCTCAGACATAATATATTTGTACAGGACATGCCTTCAAATCTTTCAAAATGAAACAAATATATATAAAATTCGAATATCAAAACAGATTTAATCTGTTAGCCTCCTATAATTTTAATTTCAAAAAATTTTATTCAAAATCATTTAGAATTTAATAAATGTGTTATAAGAACAGCTTCTATTCAATAGACATAAAAAATTGAAACTCATTATATAATATCGAATGGAACAAATAACCCAACAAATATAAATTGTCAATTAAAACTAATAAATAAATATTTGAAGGAGACAAAATTTTGTTTCCGATCTTATATTTATAAAAACTAAATTCTTTTCAAAAATATAAAACATAATTTTAAGAACTTCTCAAAACAATAATTTATTTGAAATATTTAGTATATTTAAATATTTAAATGAGTTGCTTCAAAAATCTCTAAAAGCATGTATTACATCCTGAAAAAAGGATTAGCATTCAGATAATGTCTTCTTCAGTTCAACTTCACATTTAAAAAATTAAATGAATTAACAATAAATAACTTACCCCTAAGACCTCGCAGCAAACTCGGTTGAACACACTAAAATTGGAGGCCTTTAAAATCCAAGGTATTCTTTGTTCTATGCTCATCACAAAAATCACACAAACGGGGATACTACAAGGTCTTAGGGGTTAGTTATTTATTGTTAATTGTTTTAATCTTTTGAATGTGAAGTTGGACTGAAGAAGACCTTATCTGAATTCTACATAAATGTTTTGAGAGATTTTTGAAGTAACTTGTTTAAATATATTAAATATTTCAAGTAAATAATTTTTTTGAGAAAATTTTGTTGTATATTTTTGAAAAGGATTTAGTTTTCATAAATATAGGATCAGAAACAAAAATTTGTCTCCTTCAAATAAAAGCATTTCTCGATCAACAAGGCTTTAATTTCACTCTTGAATCTTCTGTACTCCAGAACCTTCAATAAAGAGGTCAGAGGGATGAAAAATTTGATGGCGTTGTACACAGCTGAATGCTGAAGTACAGTTTTTCGGAGTATAGAAAGTTTCTTGATTCTTCGTGTTATATTCAGGAAACTCAGAACACTTACTTAATAAAAAACGTTTCTACGAGTGTACAATAAGCAGCTGAAAATATAAATACATGGAAAACACCTGATTTTATTCTGAATAAAAGAAGTTCTTATATACAATATATAAATAAAAAAAATTAACTATTATCAATTAGAATATCTCGTATTAGTCGTTCAAAGATGAAAGTTGAACGATCGGAATATTTTTTCTGCAAATAAAATTAAAATCTGTGGAAATTAATAAGGGTCATGTTTATTATTCCTGGAAACCTTTCATCGTCATATTAGCCATTCAGAATTGGTGGAAAGTCTTGAATTATCTTATGACATCTTGTAGTCTATAAGTCATCTATATGGCTGAATATTTTTTCTGAATTTTGTAATAAATCCTTCATGGCACCATCATTTCCACCGTTATTCTCAGAGTGAAAGATCAACATAATAAATCACTAAAGGTCCATAGAACGAGAGAACGCCACCTCTTTAGGGCACATTTTTATTACCTCATAAATATCTTGATATATATTTTATTATCACAGAAACAAATAAATAATGTCTTCCTTATTTCTTGCCAATAGCATAAAAGTATTAGGAGAGCTCTAGAACCACGTTTTATTTCACGAAAAAGAATTCTGTGGAAAGGTTTATTAAACCATACAGTTTTTTCATTCCTAGTAGTTCAATAGTTATTGTTGAAATAATGTCTAAATTTTTTCAAATGACGGTAAGAAAACAGAAGAGACTGTGTGAAAAATATGTATATGCTGGCTATCCATTATAAAGATAATATAATGAATGTAGTAATAAGACTGGAATGTCATCCTGTGAGCACAAAAATTTCCTTTCGTAGAAATCCATCCATTCAATTTATTACTTATCTGTCTGGACAATAGTGAAAGTAACAGCTCTTGATCATTTTATCGCCATCACTTCGTGTTCTCAGGATTCTCCTTTGACTAGACAACTTTTAATCTTGTCTCGTTTACGAGAAAAATATCCATATACTGGTTCTATTAATTCATTCAAGTCCATTAATTATAATCCACTCTAAAGGTCAACGCTTATCATTCGAAAGGAACATTAAATTTTATTCAAACTGACCTTAGCCAACGGACATTCTGTGCAGAGTTTCGACCGAAAAATTTTTCCCAGGAGTCGTCACAAAATTTTGCATATGTATGGTTCGTTTCATGCTCGAAAGTGACGTGTTGTCTGGAATATATTTGCTGTATTGATAAATTACGATTGAGTTAAATGTTTAGTGTGTTCGTTCATGATCCGATGAACACTTGGAATAGAATGAAATAAAACTTACTGAAAATTTCATTTATGAATTCGGGAAAGAAAATTATTTAGTTATCAAGATTTTTTTTTCTGGTAAGCCAGGCGCTTAACCGTATATGAAATTGATATTTTAAATAAGGCTATTTTAATTTCTGCATTCCTTGTTGTGAATTTCAATAAGAAATATTCTGTATTATTACAGTTATTGAGGATAGTTTGTGCTAAAACTTGAATATACTTCTTATCTTTCGAATGAATCCCTCTCAATATTCAAGGGATGGGCCATCTAAGGTTTGCATTTTGGTTATTTCATGTTTGATAACAGTTCGGTCAATCGCGTTTCAACAAAAAAAGTTTAGTATTTGACATTAACGAAATGGGTCATTTTACGCCTAAAAAAACTGAAAAATATTCGAAACTCATTTCAAAAGTCGTGAAACTTCTATCCAATCTGTTAGATATCAACGTGGAAAATAGTTTTCATATTTGGTGTTTTACATCCTATCGAAGAAATATCCGGTGTTATTTTAGAGTGATAGAACTTTAAATTGAAATAAAACACATTTAAATTAAGATTGGAACCAATTTTTTTTCTATTTGAAAGATAATTTTAGGGCATTTATGTTTTGAAAATAATTTCCGGCATATGTCCACCATGCCTAGCTCTGAGGAACTGCATTCGACCAGACCAATTTTAGACCACTTTTTTGAGTAATTCAGGCCTTATTTTATCAATTACACGAGTTATAATGGCTTCCAAAGCGTCTATTGTTTCTGGTTTATCAGCATAAAACAATGACTTGACATAACCCAAAAAAAAAATAATCCAGTGGAGTTATGTCGCATGATTTTGGAGGACAATTAATTGGACCATTTCTCGAAATAACACTATCGCCAAATCTTTCTTTCAATAAATCAATTGTTACGGTAGCAGCATCTCGTTGAAACCAAAACACTGGGTCGATTCCATTCAAATTTTGAAACGAATAATCATTGATCATCGATCTGTAACGGGCACCATTCACTGTCAGGATTGTTTTCACTCCATATAGGGCAATTTTGCTTGTTTACACAGTCGATCAACCCTAAATAAGCTTCATCACTAACACAATTTTACGATTAAAAAGCGGATCAACTTCAAGCTGTTCTAGGGCCCAACCAGCAAACAAACGACGCCTATCATGGTCAAGTAGCTTTAGTTCTTGGACCAGTTGGATCTTGTATGGGTGTACATCAAGATCTTTACGCAAAATTTTCCATGTGGTGGGTGCACAGAGTCCAACTTGTTGTGAACGTCTACGAATAGACAAATCTGCATCATCATTAACACTATGACTTACAGCAACGATATTTTCTTCTGTACGTACAGTTCTTTGTCTTGTTGTTGCATCGAGTAGATAAATGTTGTCCGAAATCTATCGATAGTTCGAGGAATAAGGTGTTCTGATAGACGATTATGCAAACCATAAATTTCACGAAGTGCTCTATAAGTTTGGCGAATAGCACACTGATTTTGAAAATAAATGCAACAATTTGTAAACGTTGTTGCGGCGTGAGTCTTTCCATGATAATTTGTCAATGCTTACTGAACAGAAATATCAAAACAACATGGCTTCTTCTTTCTGTCAAATCACAGTTATCCCTATCGAAAGTTCTATCACTCGAAAAAAACACCCGATACCATTTGGGAATTTTGAAGCTCCTGTTCAGTGAGCATATGGTATTTGTTGCATATTTTCCAGCTGAATATATACTACTCTGTCAAGAAAGTACCGGGAATTTTCAATTAAAACAATATTTTTACATTTAATCGTCAAAATTTATTGGGTCGCCTTCAAAATAGGCTCCATTTGCTCCAATACATCTATGCCAACGGCACTTCCAATTATCGAAACATTTTTTATAGGCGCTTTCCGGGATGGACTTCAGCTCTCGCGCCGAATTTTGTTTTATGGCTTCAATCGACTCAAAACGGGTGCCACGAAGGGGCAATTTTAGTTTTGGGAAGAGGAAAAAGTCGCAGGGAGCCAAATCCGGCGAATACGGTGGTTGCTGAAGCACGTTTGTTGAGTTTTTGGCGAGAAAGTCAGTCACAATCGTAGCTCGATGAGAAAGAGCGTTATCGTCATGCAAAATCCATGAGTTGTTCGCCCACAAATTTGGCCGCTTCTTATGGATACGCTCACGCAAACGTTTCATAACGCATAGGTTATACTCCTTGTTTACCGTCTGACCCTCTGGAACGAATTCGTAGTGCACCACGCCACGGATATCGAAGAAAACAATGAGCATCACCTTCATTTCGAGCGGCTTTGGCGTGGTTTTTTCGGTTTCGGCTCATTTTTTGCCACCCATTCCGATGATTGCTGGCTTGTTTGCATATCGTACTCGTAGACCCAGGTCTCATCACCAGTTATAATGCGTTCCATGAATGTAGAATCGGAATTACAGCGATCCAGCATGTCTGAAGCAACCTGTTCGCGATGACGTTTTTGAAGAAAATTCAGGTATTTCGGTACGAGTCGTGCGGCCACCTTTCTCATGCCCAAAATATCAATCAAAATCGTACGTGCGGACTCGTGGGATATCTTAAGATCATGTGCTATCTCTCTCAAGCTGGTACGACGGTTTTCCAGCACCCTTTCCTTAATTTTATCGACGTTATCTTCGATCGAAGCCGTCGATGGGCGACCACTTCACGACCGTCCTTGAAGGCTCTGTACCACTGATATGCACGAGTTTTCGATAGAGCATTATCACCAAAGGCCTTTCGCAACATTTTCAATGCATCGGCACACGAAAATTCATTTGCAACACAAAACTTTAAACAAATTCTTTGCTCAACGTAATCACCCATAGTAAAAATCGGCACGCACTCTGACATCGACTGACTTAATCAGCTGTTGCAAACACACTAGTTGACAGATCCCGCTCAAGCTGGGCATAGTAATTAAGGACAGTGGTACCAACCTAGGAAAAAAATTTTTTACCTGCCTCATTGCCCCGCCAGATTTAAATCGATAATTCCCGGTACTTTCTTGACAGAATGTATACTGGAATTCATCTGAAATATGGATTAATTATTATGTAATCCAAATGTCAGTTATAATTCGGTATATATCAAAGTAACAATCTCTATATCGAAATATCCAGCAGATGTCCGAAAATGAAAAATTAAAATAACGTTGATATTGATATATATATCATCGTTACTTATTAATACAATCTGCACTACCTCAACATTCCTATCTATTTTCTCACCGGAAATGGCAGTAAATATTTTCATTTTCACTGGAATAATTCCAATGTCAATGTCGATTATAAGTTTAAGGCCAAACTACGTACAATAATATCGCATGAAAACAGGAAATTGCATTCATAAGGATTGAGTACAACATAGTTTTTATTGTGTGAGTCGGTTATAACTTCGAGAATCTAAATTATATATGCGGGTACCGCGAATTCCACAGTTTTGATTTTGTTGTACACGGCATCCAAAATTTACCAGGAATCGGTCAATTGACACAAAATATGTGACAAGTTATTCATCCAAATTTATTATGACTTCAAAGTAGGTCCCCTCAAAATTCTGCACTTGCGCCTACGAATAATTTAGTCGTTCTCTGTACAACTTCAAATGATTATGACCGTTGTCTGCAGTTGAAGGAAGCACTTAAATAAACTCAGTGTGAAAATAATCGATAGGCTAGAATCCGGCGTTAAAATGTAGGCATAATAACACATCTACTGCCTTCTTCAAACGATTGGTTCACGATTTGAGGCGTAGTAGCAGAAGGATCTTGTGGAGTAAGTGAAGCGCCCAACTTTTTTTGTGCACATACATTCATATCAGTACAATTAATATGCCCTCCGATTTTTTAATAGAATAAACTAATATTTCTATAGGCAACAATTACATATCCGTCAAATTCGCTAACATTATAATTGTAATTAATTATAATTATTACGTCTTCCTTCGCATTCTGTTACGCTTAACACTAGTACACGTGAGCGCAATAATAATCAAATAGTGTAGTCAATTGATTAAAATAATGGATCAATAAAATCTTTTATGGTAGTTCAATGAACCGATAGGTCAAATGTAGCGATAGCTCAAATGTAGCGATAGCTCAAATGTAGCGATAGGTCAAATGAACCCGTACGACATTTATCAGCAAGAGGGCGTGTTGAAACGTTTTTTGTGATCTCCAAAATCGGCAAAACGAGAAATCTCACATTTTATCTCACAAAAAGAGCATTTTTGGGGTGTTAAGATGTTGACTGCTTCAATTTTGTTAATTATTGAATAAATATTCTGGTCAGCACTCATTAACCGGTTTCTCTATTAACACTATCAAATACAAATACTTTTTCGCAAACACCTATCAAATATAAAACACTGACATTATTGCCATAATATGCTTCCAATATAGTAATTCATTATATCACCAAAAAGTTATTCTTTCTGGGTTCAACATTTGTCAACTGCTATATTTAGATGAATCTGTAAAATTGTTGAATTGTGAAATGGCGCAGATTGATTAGCGCAGATTGTTTCCCAAAGAGAACCTCAGTTTAAATATACCTTCTCGTTTTTTTAGCACGTACACTCTCCGTATTATTTACTTTTCCGTAATTTGTGTCTGCTCAGGCGCCTACCGTCATGGCCTGTTTGATCCACTAATGGTTTACTGAAAGGCGCTACAATGTTTTCGTAATTTCTTGGCACCTCTTGCTCGTAGTTATTCTGCCGAAAACTACGTTGTGGATTTGAGTTGATATCCTTGAATTTATTATTACATTAATTATTCTAAGAAAGTAACGGGAATTGATTATTTGAAAATCCTGCTTAAAGGGATTGCTGAATTTTTTTGATCGCTCAATTAGTAAAATTATTTCTCATCGTGCGGAATTTGAACGTCATCTGCCGTTTAGTTTGTTTACAAAGCTTCATTTTGTCAGTTGTTCTCAAGTGTGTTTTCTGTTTTTCACAGTAAATCAAAATATCGAATAGAGGGTCTGTATTGAATTTTGCATTTTGAGTTGACCTCTCTCACATATAGTCATACACACTGTTCGATTTCTTCGAAATTAAACAAGGTTTATATTTGATAGATTCGGTCTTTACTTGGTGGAAACTCATTTTAATTAGAAAAATGTATATGAGACAGTGATTCATTTCCACAAAAATGTTTATACTACTACAACAATTGTTTCACCACAATGTGGCTTCTTCAGGTATTACATTGTACTATCTGATGGTATACAGTGTAACCGAGTTTAAATACATTTTAGGTACGTGACCAAATAATGGAAGCACAAGTCATAAAAACTCTAGGTGTTTATTTGAGTTTGCCACTAAAAATGCCATTAAGGAAAAATATTCAGTAATGGAGAATGATCGACATCTGTTTGTTCGTTCAAAAGGATTTTACGGATTTTTACAGATCATTCAAGAAACGTGTCCAAGAACACCAAAGGGGTTATATATCCAATTCTGTACATTCGACATATGCTAATCATCTTAAGGAATTCAGGCATAATTTCAACAATAATTATGAAATTATCCACGTTGAAAGCAAAAGTTCTAGATTAACACTCTTAGAATTTCTTGAAATCAACAGGTATAATGCCCGTAAAATCCTTTTGAACGAACAAACAGATGTCGATCATTCTCCATTACTGAATATTTTTCCTTAATGGCATTTTTAGTGGCAAACTCAAATAAACACCTAGAGTTTTTATGACTTGTGCTTCCATTATTTGGTCACTTATCTAAAAATGTATTTAAACTCGGTTACACTGTATACCATCAGACAGTACAATGTAATACCTGAAGAAGCCACATCGTGGTGAAACAATTGTTGTAGTAGTACAAACATTTTTGTGGAAATAAATTACTGTCTCATATACATTTTTTTAATTAAACAAGGTTTGTTTGACTTTGTTTGTACCTGCCGGGTACAAAGCTGCAATTTCCCTGCCATAACGAACACCCCACCTGGCTCTCTGAACTAAACTTCTTAAAAATCCATCATTCTGCGTAAAAATCTTAATGAGATAGTAGTCGCAGAAAAGCAATTAGATATTTTTACATTAGTCGCACTAGAATTTTTACCTGTCTCACTAATATAAACTCCGAGTAAGTCTTAAAGCAGTCATTCTATGTCAGACTTTAGAATCAGGCAGTCGATCTTTGCTCTTTGAACAGGTAAATTCTATTGACAGTCTCTCTTTGCTCTTTAGTCTTCATTCACAAGTAAGCGCATTAATCCGCTTTCACTCACTCAAACCGCAGAGCAGGAATAACTCTCTTTCCGTGGCCAACGTATCAATTCTCCCGCTACAGTAAAGAGTTTGCACGCATTAAAAGAAAGGACTCTATTCGCACTCATTTATAACTTCACAAATTTCATTCTCGAGGAACACTTTCACTCACCCACTTATGAGTTTATCAGAAACGTTCAACCTTGACATTTACGAATGTAAAACAATATAATTCAAATGACCACCACGACTGCCATCTAATTGACCCAATTTTTCAGTACATTGTCGATTGTTTGTGGCTCAATCTCCTCAATGATAACTTCGATTTCGTGTTTCAAGAGATCAATCGTTACTGGATGATGAGCGTAACTCTTATCTTTAACTGAACCTCACAAAAAGTATTCTACCGAGGTGAAAATGAGCTTCACCGTTTTTTCTGGAAGAATGCTTACCTTCGGCCATGCCATCATCAGTCGAATGAGCGAAGTGGAAACACATCGTATGGTTACAAGGCTTTACTTCTACTACTACTATTATACTAGTTTAACTTTGTAAGCCTTCGTACCGAGGTTTTCATGCAAAATTTCACCGAATGTAATGCATGTTCATTATTTCTAGCAATATTATGTTAGCATTTCTTTCTAAACATTGAGAATTGCAAATCTAAAGGAATCTTGGGGATTTATTGCATCTGTGGAATTTTTTTTCTGAAGAGATTGAAATTTAAATGGATATTTTTTTAAGTGGTTAAATGTAAGAAATATAGTATATTTTTGTTTCCATAGTCCGTCTTGAAAGTATCGGGAAAAAACAAAGCTCAACTGACTAAACGTCGAAACTAGATCACCTCCATAATTTCGGTGATGGTAATCCAGCACTGTAAAACTGACTGAATTAAACGATCTTTATTTCGTGGCTCTACTCGTTCAATTTCAATCTTCATTAGTTCTCATAGTTTTCAATGGGACTAAGATCTGGCTATGAAATGCTTGTCACTTGGTGTTTTGTATCCAAGCTTGAATATAGGCCGAAATATGTCATCTTGCATTATCCTGCTGAAAACGCCACCCCTATGGATATAAAGCATGCGCCGTTTCAAGGAGAAAATTGTTTAGAATGCCACAATACTTTTCACCATTAATGGTACCATGAACTATACAGAGAGGCATAGCAATACGCTGAGATATTGCTCCCCAAACCATTATTTTGGTGGGAAGTTTGTAAATTTGAACGGTAACAGGTTGTTTTGATAGGATTTCTAAGTGACTTCCACCAAGTTGGAAACAAGACATTATTGAAATTTTTTCTTCTTGAAAACGTTGACAAAATTCTATCCTCGTTCCTTTTGTAAAAGTGTCATTATAATGATTTTTCTAGTTTCCTTGATATGTAGCCTTGTCTTTTCAAACCATTATTTTGGTATGAAGTTTGTAAATTTGAACGGTAACAGGTTGTTTTGATAGGATTTCTAAGTGATTTCCACCAAGTAGGAAACAAGACATTATTGAAATTTTTTCTCCTTGAAAACGTTGACAAAATTCTATCCTTCGTTCCTTTTGTAAAAGTGTCTTTATAGGGATTTGGTTTCCTTGATATGTATGTCGTTTGTCTTATCAGTGACATACGGACGGTTTCTGTACATACTTTTATATTTCGTTGATTTCCAAATCTGTTAGCCAATTTGCGAAACTCCAGGCGTGGATTGTGTCGTCCTAAGGCCAATAAAGCGTTTATATTGTTCCCTTTAATCTTACGCGGTCTTCCTGAAACTGGTCTATGCCTCATATCCATGCCATTTGCATCCTCTTCATTATCTCATATACAGCACTTTTTTCCAGTTTAGTCAATTGCACTAACTTTTTAACGTTTCGAAAACCTTCTTTATACAAATATTTTACCTGTTTTCTTCTAGTTGCAACATTATTTCATAAATTGTATACCTGATGACAATCAAAAATATTTGACAAATAGTGTTGCCTTGCCACTTTGGCTATAGCCGACTATCTGCTCAAACTATTTTATAGATTACTTTTGTCTTAGAATGTTACGAAAAGAAGCATATTAAAATTATGAAAAATAATAAATTCGCGATACGTTCTAGAATATTACAAATTTTAGAGTGGATGGAGCTCTGAGGTTTTAGGAATTTATGAATTATTCGGTCTGTTCTACATCTAGTTTACTTCTATGTAATATTTTTACAAAAATTCGTGATAAACTTCACACCTCAATGAGGCAATAGATATTTCTGAATATTACTGGTTAGCCAATATCAGAACAACTTTTTATATTAAGAAAAAAAATGAATAAATCGATAATATTTTTCGAAAAAATAGATTCATATATGTGATATACATTCTGTCAAGAAAGTACCGGGAATTATCGATTTAAATCTGGCGGGGCAATGAGGCAGGTAAAATTTTTTTTTCCTAGGTTGGTACCACTGTCCTTAATTACTATGCCAAGCTTGAGCGGGATCTGTCAATTAGTGTGTTTGCAACAGCTGATTAAGTCAGTCGATGTCAGAGTGCGTGCCGATTTTTACTATGGGTGATTACGTTGAGCAAAGAATTTGTTTAAAGTTTTGTTTTGCAAATGAATTTTCGTGTGCCGATGCATTGAAAATGTTGCAAAAGGCCTTTGGTGATAATGCTCTATCGAAAACTCGTGCATATCAGTGGTACAGAGCCTTCAAGGACGGTCGTGAAGTGGTCGCCCATCGACGGCTTCGATCGAAGATAACGTCGATAAAATTAAGGAAAGGGTGCTGGAAAACCGTCGTACCAGCTTGAGAGAGATAGCACATGATCTTAAGATATCCCACGAGTCCGCACGTACAATTTTGATTGATATTTTGGGCATGAGAAAGGTGGCCGCACGACTCGTACCCAAAGACCTGAATTTTCTTCAAAAACGTCATCGCGAACAGGTTGCTTCAGACATGCTGGATCGCTGTAATTCCGATTCTACATTCATGGAACGCATTATAACTGGTGATGAGACCTGGGTCTACGAGTACGATATGCAAACAATCCAGCAATCATCGGAATGGGTGGCAAAAAATGAGCCGAAACCGAAAAAACCACGCCAAAGCCGCTCGAAAATGAAGGTGATGCTCATTGTTTTCTTCGATATCCGTGGCGTGGTGCACTACGAATTCGTTCCAGAGGGTCAGACGGTAAACAAGGAGTATTACCTAGGCGTTATGAAACGTTTGCGTGAGCGTATCCGTAAGAAGCGGCCAAATTTGTGGGCGAACAACTCATGGATTTTGCATGACGATAACGCGCCTTCTCACCGAGCTACGATTGTGACTGACTTTCTCGCCAAAAACTCAACAAACGTGCTTCAGCAACCACCGTATTCGCCGGATTTGGCTCCCTGCGACTTTTTCCTCTTCCCAAACCTAAAATTGCTCCTTCGTGGCACCCGTTTTGAGTCGATTGAAGCCATAAAACAAAATTCGGCGTGAGAGCTAAAGTCCATCCCGGAAAGCGCCTATAAAAAATGTTTCGATAATTGGAAGTGCCGTTGGCATAGATGTATTGGAGCAAATGGAGCCTATTTTGAAGGCGACCCAATCAATTTTGACGATTAAATGTAAAAATGTTGTTTTAATTGAAAATTCCCGGTACTTTCTTGACAGAGTAGTATGCTTGAAGATGAAGTTTTTTATGTTATTTCTCTTGGACCAACTTTTGATCTCATGACGTTATGTTATCGTCACTAAAAATCGCGATGATGATCATTTCCTAACACCATAGCTTGAAAGAATTTCTTCCACATAATAATTTTATTTTGAAATGATGTATTGCAAAATTGTTTTCTTCAATTTGCGGGGATCTCTTTCTAAAAAAATTGCATGAAATAATGGCATGTTTGATACGTAAGGGAGAGTTTAGTTGAAGAATCGATATCTTTTCATTCCTTATCCGAAATGGCGATTCCAAAAAGCCACAAATTCCTTTTAATCGGTTGTAAAAAGGTTGGAGACAAACTGTGATCATCCATCACTACAGGAAATGAAAAAACTCCACTGAAAAGCGCATCGGAGCGTGTATTTCTTCTTTCTTTTGTGAAAACGTTCATTATGCCCTCTCTGAATGATGAATGTGAGATTGTTTTTCTTCCAAGGATAAACGTGGAATGGACCCTCTACTATAAATCACGTGGTGGACATTTCGGTTGATTAGAAAGACTCGTTTCTTAATGACCAAACATTTTTAACTTAATGCAATTTTTACTTTCCTTTTTTGGTTTGAACCGATCAATATTTTTTCACCTCTGATGAGTATTTTATTAGAGTTTCTCATAAATTATCAATGTGTTATTCAAAAACTGAAATTCTATAGTGAATCATTTGGCTAAAAGTGAAGTAGACGAAAACTTGTTTACCAAAATAACAGGGTGCTGAGATCTTAATCCAATAAATCGATCATTTAAAGAATTATAGAAAGTATGAATTTTGAATGTATTTGGTAAAATTTACATTTGAAATTTGAATTGGAATCAGATTTCTGAAAACCAAAATTATATTCAGGTGTCTCAATATTTACTTCCCAATGGTAAATTTTCAATCTATATTTGTTGGTTATTTATAATTTGTATTTGCACACATGCGCGTGGTGCTTTCCAGATATTGAGTCTATGATTGTACCTTCTTTTCGATATTTTTCTGTGGAAGAGCCTAGTTTTGTAAATGGTGCTCAAATAGTTTAAAACGTCCATTTAAGTTCCATTTCAAACAGAATATTTGGCAAATGCAGGTATATAGGCATATTTTATTGATTATTTCAATTAGCATCCAAATAACTTCCAACAGATTCTTTTTTTTTGAAGAGGCATGAAAAAGACCTTCTTGAATTCTATGTGGAGCATTTTTTGGTGATGGAATCTGTTATTTCTGAATATCCAATCGAAAGAAGCTTGCCTCGGATGTACTTTGTTTTCTTTTAGTTCTTTATTGATTAACTGCAGCTGATATTTGTTGATAATTCCATAAATTGAAACATATATATATATATATATATATATATATATATATATATATATATATATATATATATGTGTGTGTGTGTGTGTGTATTTGACAGATAATGGCTGGATTAACTTTCCGAAACCTAAACAAGTTTCATCTGAAAACTCTCGCGACATCTCTTTAGAATGAATTTCAATGAAATTCCCCGAAAACACTGTTTCAAAATATCAGCTGCAGTTAATCAGTAAAGAACTAAAAGATATGTATATATATATATATATATATATATATATATATATATATATATATATATATATATATATATATTTATATATATATATATATATTGAAAAGTTACTATGAAGAAGTATTTGAATATTAATTCACCGGAACCTTTACAGTTTAAAATCTAAATGAATCTCATGAAAACATTTAAAATTGAATTTTTAAAATAACATGTCCTAGATAACACTGTATCACTTTATAGACATATATATTATCATCACATGTGGTGGAATTAAGTAATAAAGAATCAAAAAAATATGAAATGATGACCAAATTATGAATCCTCCGGAACCCCTACAGATTTAAATCTAAATAAATCCCATGAAAACATTTAGAATTAAATTTTAAAAAATTTATTGAGATTTATTTAGATATAAATCTCCAGAGGTTCCTGAGAATTATTATACTTCGAGCTATTACTTGTAATAATTATCTGTAATATTTCAAAAAAAAAAAAAATCGAAGTGAATTTTCAATCTATATTCGATTGTAATTTCATTAAATTCATGAAATGCCAGACAGCGACAATTAGCTAATGCATAATACTAATAATTGGCTGTAAATGCCAATTATTATTATGATTCATTCTGATTGGCCGAAATAAATGTTATCTCTCAACAGTTGTGTCAAATCAGGGAATTGCATGAAATTTTCATTATAGCAGTTTCTCGTATATCCAAATGAGAATAATTTTAAAATAACTATACAGTGCCAGTGGATTGTATGCATTTTCCTAATTATTGGAGCTGAACAGATAACGAAAACTAACAGTGTAAGTGTTCCATTCGTTAGGCGACATCCCACTAATTTGAGCAATTTATTTCACCAGGAAATGACTGTAACGTCTAGACAATGCCCCAGATAAAATAATTACCGTTCAGCTCCGGTGATTCCACTCTCGTCCATAACTCAATCGCTGACTTGTCGTTTTTTTCCCCAGATTTGCCGCTTTTATTGGGAATCAAGTGCCAGATAGATATGATAAAGAATAGAGTAGTGTACCACCAATCAGTGACATATTTTGCAAAGACGGCGGCTATCTACTTTTGTTATAAGGAGCTACGTTGGCAGAAAGGAAGTTAATCGGGGTCTTGATTGTTGCCCTGGGGAACTCCACAACCGAGTAGTTTATTTATGGAACGTCGATAAAGGAGTGCTGAAAGGGTGAACTAAAGGCCCAAAAACGGCTTCTACAAAAGGTGCTCAGCGCAGAATAAGGAAGAGATATCAGATACTGAAGATACCTAGTCACAAAATCAAGTCGCACTGGGCTTGGACGACCGAGATCACATTCGAACCGAAACCTTCGATAATCGGAAAAATATCAGACGTAGCAGTGACCATAAAACAGTGGTGGCGCGATGTGGGGCTGTGCCCCGGGCCGGCCCCCACTTCGTTAGGCCTCCCAGCGTCGCGCCGGAATCGCAAGGGGGGGGCTTTGCGACACATGGGCACGTCGTTTAGTATGTGCAAACTGAATAACTGCAAAATCAAGAGAAGTGAGTATTTTTGGTGATTGTTATTTTTATTTTTTTGTAGTGATTAGTTTCATGAAAGTGTTTGTTTTCAAAACAAGTCAATAAAAATTTTGTTTGACAGTTCACATAATCTGGATCAAGAATGTTTCGAGAACAAATATGATTTCTACAAAGAAAAATGATCAAAAATTATATTTCCTTTCAATACGATGCAACTGTATCAAACATTTCTATCCGTTTAGTACTGGGATACAATCTCTTTTGATGATTTTCGCGAGCCTGTCAGAAATTGAGGGACTGGTAGTTAAAACATGATCTTCAACATCAGACTTACCACACTTGTTATTCTGAATATGGCTCAAATATTCTTTGAGTTCAGTGAAAAACGTTTGGTCCTTTATCTAATGTAACATATGCTATAGTGACTCTGAATATGTTCATTCTCAAAGTACCGTATTATCACTATAATTTGACTCTCATTCAAATTCGTTACAAATGGGAATACAAAAAAGCTATTCACAAAAGTGGTACCAACTCATCTGAATTTTTTCAAAATGATCCCACAAAATGGAATATATACAGGATGGACAAGATATTGAGTGTAACTTCATTTTTCAAATAGATCACCCGTACATTTCCCTACTATTGGCTAGCTACTTCTCTCCTTATTACGAATATATATGCATGTATGGCTCTATCTCTCTTATTTTGAAAACTACAGAGTCTCAAATTCGAAGAACCACTTGGTAGACTCATTAATCTGTTGTCAAGTGATAGGCTGTGATATCAACAAACGACATTGGTAATAATACTATGATACACGTTTATATGTAATAAAATCATTTCTGAAACATGCATTACACAGAAACGGAAAATTTTTAAATATTTTTACCTTATTTGAAGAACAATAAAAGCAAAAAATCTGCAAGGGTAGATTATATAGCATAACATCCAGGTAATCCAACTCTAAATGAAAATACATTCCTTAATACTTTCTACTGTATCTGCTTCTAAAAACTTTAAGTCTCACTTACGCAGTGAGAATCAAGAACTCTACATGTTGCTTCATTTTAAAGGTAATGTTGCTATAATTAATTGTTGATAAATGCTGAAACTTGAATATAATTGAATTGGATATCAGCTGCACAACTTGATTAAAATTAAATAATAAAAAACGGTTTTTTACTTGATAGGAGGATTATTACAAAATTTTAATATCAAAACAGATTCAATCTGTTAGTTTTCTACAATTTTAATTTCAAAAATTTATTCAAGAAACTTTAAGAATTAAATTAATGTCTTTATAAGCACTGCTCATATTTAATAGACGTATAAAATCGAAACTCATTATACAATATCAAATGGAATTAAGAAAACCCAACGAATATAAATTGTCGATTGAAATTAATAAATAAATAAATATTTTTTGTTTCGTTTCAGGCATGCGTACTGAACTTTTCAGATAAACGTACGAAGCCCTGTTTGTTACATAATGTATTGTTTTCTGATCTTATATTTATGAAGACTAAATCTGTCCCAAAAATATACAGAATAATTTTGAGAACTTCTCAAAAACCAATTTATTTGAAATATTTGATATATTTAAATAAATTGCTTCGAAAACTCCCAAAATAATAAATAATAATAATAAAATTAATTAACAATAAATAGACTTACCAAATTTCCGGACGGCATTTGATAAGTCTATTTATTGTTAATTGATTTTATTGTTATTTTTTATATGTAAAATTGAACTGGTCTTATCTGAATTCTAATTCTTTTTAAGGATGTGCTACATGTTTTGAGAGTTTTTGAAGCAATTTATTTAAGTATATTAAATATTTCGAATAAAATGGTTTTTGAGAAGTTCTTAAAATTATTTTGTATATTTTTGAGACAGATTTAGTCTTCATAAATATAAGATCAGAAAACAATACATTTTGTAACAAACAGGGCTTCGTACGTTTGTCTGAAGAGTTCAGTACGCATGCCTGGAACGAAACAAAAAATATCTATTCATTTATTAATTTTAATTGACAATTTATATTCGTTGGGTTTTCTTAATTCCATTTGATATTGTATAATGAGTTTCGATTTTATACGTCTATTAAATATGAGCAGTGCTTATAAAGACATTAGTTTAATTCTTAAAGTTTTTTGAATAAAATTTTTGAAAGTAATATTGTTTCAGAAATTCCTGAAAATGGATTGAAGGAAGCATCACGTGAACTTGCAATTAAGCTGTTCGAAGATTTTTTTTTCAAATTTGAATATCAAAACTGATTCAATCTGTTCGTCTTCTACAATTCTAATCTTTAAAAACTTATTCAAGAAACTTTGAGAGTTATATTAATGTCTTATGAGCACTGCTTATATTTTATAGACGTATAAAATCGAAACTCATTATACAATATCAAATGGAATCAATAAAAAGCCAATAAATATAAATTATCAATTGAAATTAATAAATGAATAAATGTTTTTTGTTTCGTTCCAAGCATGCGTACTGAACTCATCAGACAAGCGTTCACAGTCCTGCTTGAGACAAAATGTTTTGTTTTCTGATCTTATATTTATGAAAACTAAATCTTTCTCAAAAATGTACTACATAATTTCAAGAACTAATTAATTTGAAATATTTAATATATTCGAATAAGTTACTCCAAAAATTCTCAAAACATTTAGCGCATCCTCAAAAAATAATTAGAATTCAGATAAGACTGATGAAGTCCATTATGATGGACGAAACATACGTTAGTATCATTTAGAAATAAAGTAGAAATTGAATCATTGTTTCATTGATAAATCAATCATAAATAATTTCTATCAAGCTTCGGCCAAATCAATCCATTTACTCTATGTCTGATGAGGAAATAGTTATTTTGATACACAAAATATGACTGAAGAGTTTCTTCTAGACAAAATGTACTTCGATATTCAGTTTCAATCACATTTATTGCAATATTCATATTCTCTAGAATATTTCTGGTTAAAATGAAATTTTAGTAATTTTATAATTATTTACGTAGTAGCTTTTTCTGAAGAATACTCAAAATTAATTCGAAATGTTCCTCAAGAAAAAATATAACTTTGACAAATATGAGTGACCGTACAAAAATTCTGTGAGTATTTTAATCTGAATCACGTCAAAGTGTTGCCGTAAGTGAAACTTTGGGCGCATTCGCCATTTTGCAACTAAAAAAAAAACACGAGTTAAAAGTTACCTAGCCCAGTTCTAATTCGTATTTAATGGAATCGGATGAATTTTAAGTAATCTGTTCAGATTACTTAAAATTCTTCTATTCAACATTAGTGAAAAATAAGCCAGTAATTCTGTAGTGTTCAAGGATAGTCTTTTTGTATTCATGGGTGAACAAAAAAGATACTGGTGTGTAAATCAAAAAATGTTTTCGAGGTTGTCGAAAATCTAAAAAATCCTAGAAAATGAGTAAAAATTCACGTTTTTCATTATTTTCAATTTGAATTTCAACTCATTCTATAGGATTTTTTCACATTTTTTTTCTAAAGAAAAATCCTAGGAAATCAGCTAAAATTCACATTTTTCATTATTTTCAATGTGAATTTTAGCTTATTTTGCAGGATTTTTTCACATTTTTTTTTTTTAACTAATGTTGTATAGGAAAATCAAGAGAGTGGAACCTACCATAAAATTTTTCGAAGCAGATACTAAATTTTTTCCAATTCATATGAAATTCTATCCTCTTTCCATTGACGTCATTTTCCAAACTATAAATTGTAGTTGTCAACAATTATCCTCTTCGTCAGGCTGCACTTCACCGTAACAATTCGTTCTCATGGGTGTAAAGTGGAGAGCGATGTTTGCAGAAAATAATCATTTCCTATTCCGACGGCAAACTGTTATTACGTCATCACTCAGATCGATAAACGGTATTTTTAGATTAATTTCTCCCAGCGAATTTCAGTTCCTCATGAGCAGATAGCTCCCAGAAAAAGGAATAAAACAAAAGTGATTCATGTTTGAAACTGGCGCGGGTAATCTGGTCGATTAACTAAGGTGGAAGAATTAATCGTGTTCATAATTTTTACCTTTTACGTTTTCGACTTTATGACAAATATGTTCTTTCTATTCAGTTATGAAAGGTTACGAGAATTATTAATTAAGAGGTTTGTTCGGAACAAGCTTATTTTTCAATAGTTTTTTTTTCAACTTTCTATCAGTTAAGGTTTAGAGATAAAATACTCTAGATTTATTTTTTGGCGTCCGCGCTAACAGCAGACCAAAGGGCTTTTTGTTCTCAATATTTTTTAAAAACTGTTTGTTCGTTTCTAGAGTAGATATTCTGCTTGTTTATTTTTTTACACACAAATAGCGCCATAAATACAGAATCAATATTCTGTTAGAAAGTACTAACCTTCATAAGATAGCTGTTAGAATTTCCTAATGATCTTACGTTTGGTTCAAAGTTACAGAGGTTTTAGTGAAACAAGTTCTGTTATTTTCAAGAAAAAATTGAATAAAGAAGGAATTTGCTGTTCGACGGGTATAAACAACGCTGCAAAAAATCTCACCTGGATATGTGTTATTCGTACATTGCACCAAGATAATCGGGCATTATTTATTGATGTATTAACTTTAAACGGACACCGAGGATTGCGGCTGCGTGGTGGAAAACAAGCCCCTTAGGCGTGTGAGATACATTCCGAACAACTAAGGTACTGACCGACAGAGCTAGTAGCGGTTGGAAAGTGCTTTGCTACTACCAGTCACGGTGTAGGTTTTTGAGCTGAAGCCGAAAGAGAGTGGGTTCTTCTCTAATGAAGGGGGGTTCTCGATTTGCACGATGATTAGGCGTATTCTTATCACATCCTTTCAGGAATTACGGAGACTACTAAGTGGTGATGAGCCATACTCACACGCCAGTTAGTACAATGGTGGCACTTATCATGTCAGAAGTCGAAGTGCTTCCGCATTCACCTTTTTCTCTAGATTTGGCTTCCAGTAATATTTTCTTGTCTGCAAATCTAAAATGAACGCTCGCCAGAATGATAAAGTGATCGTCAAAACAATGATTTATTGTGGAGCCACAGATGAATCATTATTCAAGAAAGCTATGGGAAGGTTATGAAAGCGGTGGAATTATTGTATTGCTTTTAAAAGGGTCTATGCGGATGAACGAAGTCAAATTTGTTAGAACAAATTCTTTTGTCTTAATCAAATTTGCAAATTATCAGACGATGTGTTAAGATTGACAATATATACCAAACGTGTTAATCTAAATCTTCTATTAAAAAAGTTTTATACTTTTATTCATCTTTTTGAACAGCAACAAACGTATAAGATACAAACACTTGAGAGGTTCAGCACGCACCATTTATGTTTTGAAAATAATTTCCGGCATATGTCCACCACGACTAGCTCTGAGGAACCGCATTCTACCAGACCAACTTTGAACCACTTTTTCGAGTAATTCAGGCCTTATTTTATCAATGACATGAGTTACGTTGGCTTTCAAAGCGTATATTGTTTCTGGTTTATCAGCATAAACCAATGACTTGACATAACCTCAAAGAAATGCTTGTTATGGTCAAGTGGCTTCAGTTCTTGAACCAGTTGGATCTTGTATAGGTGTAGACCAAGATCTTTACGCAAAATTTTCCATGTGGTAGATGCACAGATTTCAACTCGTTGTGAATGTCGACGAATATACATATCTGGAATATCATTAATACTATGACTTACAGGGGCAATATTTTCTTCTGTAAGTACAGTTCTTTGTCTTGTTGTTGTTGTTGCATCGAGTAGAGAAAATGTTGTTCGAAATCTATCGATAGGAATTTGTTAGAACAAATTCCTTTGTCTTCATTCAAATTTGCAAATTATCAGCCAATGTATTAAGATTGACAATATACCAAGCGTAAACACAAACTTATATTAACACAGTTTCATACTTTCATTAATCTTTTTGAATAGCCACAAAATGATTAGATACAAACACTTGAAAGGTTCAGCACACAGTTATATTGAGTTTTCAATCTACAACCGCAATAAATTTCATCGATATCTGTCTCCAGGCGGCTTAATTCCCGTTCGGCTTGAATTTTCATTCATAGCCAGCAGACGTGGACAGACTGCTCGGTCATACGGAATGAAGGTTATTGAATTTCCACCCCGCCTACTCAATCATATCGCCGTGTTTTTCTTTCCGGGAAGCTAATATTTCTCCGGCCGATATTCGGTCGGGTTCTGTCTCGAATGCCAATCATCTTCTCGGCTCCCTTTGGAAAGGAGCCTTCTTGGATGAGAGATGAATGCCAGGACGTCACGGTAGACTTCATGACATGAAAAATTCTAGTGGAGGCGGTGAAAATGTTTTTCTGGAAGAATGAAATTGAGGATTGATGTGGAATGTTTGTTATTAGGATGACCTAGTATGTTTCTATTAAAAAAGAGAAATACACTGACGTGAAGCCAGGAGCTAGTTCATATCCGGTGATCCTCACGTTGGTTTGTTTTTCAGTGAGCTAATTTTGAAAAAATAACAGATGCATAAAAGATATAAACAAACCGGTAGTGTAGATGGTTACTTATTTTGCGCAAGACTGTGGGAAGAATATAAGGTTGAAACTGATAGATGTTATAAAAAATATGTTGAATTGGTTGAACTTGAAATTTCCACAATCCCCAAATATTTCTGATAATTTACGACTGATAAAAAAACACAGAAAGGATTTCCCAAATCCATGTATTTACGAAATGAAACGGCGAGCGTTGCCGATCTGTTCAGGAAATAATTTTCTGAAATATATGTATCGGGCGTTTTTTTTATAGTGATAGAACTTTCGATAAGGATAACTGCGATTTGATAAAAGGTAGAAGCCATGTTGTTTTAACATTTCTGTTCAGTAAGCATTGACACATTATCATGGAAATACCCACGCCGCAACAACGTTTACAAATCGTTGAAATTTATTTTCAAAATCAGTGTTCTATTCGCCAAACTTATAGAGCACTTTGTGAAATGATGGTTTGCATAATCGTCCAGCTTATTCGTCGAAGTATCTATAGAATTCGGATATTTTCTCTACTCGATGCAACAACAACAACAAGACAAATAAAACTGTACGTACAGAAGAAAATATCGCTGCTGTAAGTCATAGTGTTAATGATGATCCAGATTTATCTATTCTTCGACGTTCACAAAAAGTTGGACTATGTGCATCCACAACATGGAAAATTTTGCGTAAAGATCTTGGTCTACACCCATACAAGATCTAACAAGTTCAAGAACTAAAGCCACTTGACCATAATAAGTGTCGTTTGTTTGCTGATTGGGCCCTAAAACAGCTTGAAGTTGATCCACTTTTTTATCGTACTACTTGATAGAAGGATTAGTGATGAAGCTATTTCTGGTTGAACGGCTATGTAAACAAGCAAAACTGTCGTATATGGAATGAAAACAATCCTCAAGAAGTTCTGCAGGTTGCATTGCATCCTGAAAAATACACTGTATGGTGTGCTTTACACGCTGGAGGCATCATCATTCCATATTTGTTTAAAAACGATGCTGGAGTGAATGGTGCTCGTTACAGATCGAAGATCAATGGATTATTCGTTTCAAAAAATACACTGCATGGTGTGCTTTAAACGCTGGAGGCATCATCATTCCATATTTGTTTAAAAACGATGCTGGAGTGAATGGAGTGAATGGTGCTCGTTACAGATCGATGATCAATGGATTATTCGTTTCAAAATTAGATTGGTATCGACCCAGGAGTGTTTTAATTCCAACGAGATGGTGCTACACCTCATGCTGCTACCGTAACAATTGATTTATTGAAAGAAAGATTTGGCGATAACATTATTTCGAGAAATGGTCCAATTAATTGGCCTCCAAGATTATGCGACATAACTTCACTGGATTATTTTCGGGGTTATGTCAAGTCATTGCTGTATGCTGATAAACCAGAAACAACAGACGCATTGGAAGCCAACATAACTTGTGTTATTGATTAAATAAGTCCTGAATTACTTGGAGAAGTGGTCCAAAATTGGTCTAGTCGAATGCGGTTCCTCCGAGCTAGTCGTGGTGGACATATGCCGGAAATTATTTTCTGAACATAATTGTCATAAAATTATCTTTCAAATAAAAAAAAAATGGCTTCAATCTTAATTTAAATGTATTTTATCTCAATTTAAAGTTCTATCACTCTAAAAAAACACCCGATATAAAAAGTCAAAACCCGATGATTGGCCAGTAATTTATTACTCTGACACGGTCAATTTTCAATGTTGTCATTTCTACTAGACGGAAGTACGAAATATTCTCAGAAAAGAGTGATAATGGTCGGATTTCCGCACTCTTTCTAAAGAAGTGTATGTACGTTTTATCGGGACCTTAAGGTTTCTTATTTAACTTGTCGGTGATTTCAGGTAAATATCCAAGTCACTGAAAATTGAGTTATATTACCCCGGTATTCAAGTCAGGTGATGCTAGTGACGTGGGAAATTATAGACCAGTAACGAAAAGCTCTTATATCCCAAAAATTTTGGATTCTTTAATATCTAGTAAAATAACATCATTACGCTAACGTATTTTTGTTGAAGAGTAACACGGATTTATTGCCGGTAGATCTGTAACAACAAATCTTCTGTGCTTTGTGGATTTGACCCTATCAGCATTTAGTGAGAAATCATAGGTCGATGCGATATATACAGACTTTGTTCAAATTAAAATAGAATAGAAAGGCTTTTTACTTGATAGAAGAAATATAACAAAATTTGAATATCAAAACAAATTGAAATATGTTTATCTTCTACAATTTTAATAAGGCAAGTAGTATTTCTTAAGATAAGACCAGAAACAAAATTTTGTCTCGTTTGAATATTTATTTATTAATTTTAATTACTTTCGTATATCTGCTGGGTTATCTATTTCATTTGACATTGTATATTGAGTTTTGATTATATACGTCTATTAAATGTAAGCGGTGCTTGTTTTAGACATTAATTTAATTCTAAAAGTTTTTGAATAAAAAATTCTTTTGGAAATTAAAATTGTAGAAGATAAACATATTTCAATTTGTTTTGATATTCAAATTTTGTTCAAATTGTATGATCTCTACGAAATTTTGTATAAGCCTTCCTGTCATTATTTTACATGTTTATGATAAATTCAAAATTGATCGTGAAACTATTGCTATTGTTTCTTCAGCGCTCAACGTCGCTCCGCTCAGAAAATTTTTACCTATATTTTGAATCTTCTAATCATACGATGCTCATGAGATTTAGCAAGAACCTTTGCAGTACTATTTTCTCTCTAAACGCCAAATTTCATATTGGATTTGTATTTTGGAAAATATTAATAAAAATAAGAAATTTAAAGTGTAAATAACTGCGATCAGACTTATTTTGCCCAATAACGAACACAACGGAGATATTTAGGTTTCAAACCTACTCTGACAGTTTCAAATGTCTATTTAAAATAATAAGAAGCGGTTTTTTACTTGATAGAAGGATTATTACAAACTTTGAATATCAAAACAGATTCAATCTGTTAGTCTCTTACAATTTTAATTTCAAAAAATTTCATTCAAAAACTTTAAGAATTAAATTAATGTCTTATAAGTACTGCTTATATTTAACAGACGTATGAAATCAAAACTCATTAAACAATATCGAATGGAATGGAGACATCAACTTAATTCTTAAAGTTTATGAACAAAATTTTTTAAAATTAAAGATGTCTATTTCTTTCGGTTCAAAAGGACATTACATCCCTTCATGTATTCAAGAACGTCTGTAAAAACCGATGTGGATACTGTACTGAACTTCTGTCTATATCCCTGGGACCAATAAATAACTAAATAAAATAGTGCAAAATATGTGCTTTAAAAAACACTAAGGACTCTATTACTTCAAAATTTTTAATTTTCCAACAAACTATGCCATAATTCTTCACCAGAAATATTATATTCTTCTGTTAAATATCGATACTATTATTTCCTGAGTATTATTATACCTAAAACACGAACAACTTCCAACTAAGACAAAATTTCATATGAAAGATGCGTTTCTGTGAGAACATTATCTCGTAGATTCATCATACCATTTTCGTGTGACGATAACAAATAGGGGGGAACAATTGCAAGAAGCAATAACGAATATTAACTATTCACTTTGAAATAGATATCATCCATTTTAAGATGCTCGAACCTGCTCAACTTCACCATATATAACAGAAGTTGCTTGATACCTACTTGAAGATGCCAGAAGTTCTCTTGAAATTAGGCATGGTTCCTTTGAAAAGTGATCCTCGTAACTCAAAATGACTGTTAATTAATGCTATACTATATATTGCTTTGATGTTCGATAGGGACTTCAAATAAACTTCTTGAGAATTAAGATGCCATAATTCAAGTGCTGTTCACATAATTTATATGAAGCACTATATCCAGTGTTCCACTATATTATATTCTCCCTAAATACTTGGTATACTAAATATCAAAAGATGGAAAATGTAATCAGCCTATTGAAGGTAATATAACTGGTTATCCATTTCGTGCCCCGGATTTCACAGCCTTGTTTCAATGACATATGTCGAACAGAATAGTGATCCGAAGCATCATGTGTTTAGTTAAAGGTTAGCCATTTAAAAACAATGATTCTGTAGTAAGTACGTTTCGTGTACTACGGGCAGATTATGGTCGAAATAATCATCCTTCTGAGCGTACAATTGGTAACACAGTGAAGAAATTCGAAGAGGCCTGAACTGTTACTGATGTCTTAAGGCCCCTACATCATCGAAATGCACGATCGATCGAAAGTATCGGGTGTTTTTTTAGAGTAATAGAACCAAATTTTTTTTGAAAGATAATTTTATGACATTTATGTTTTAAAAATGATTTCTGGCATATGTCCACCACGACTAGCTCCGAGGAACCGCATTCGACCAGACCAATTTTGGACCACTTTTTCGAGTATTTCAGGCCTTATTTCATCAATAACACGAGTTATGTTGGCTTCCAAAGCGTCTATTGTTTATGGTTCATCAGCATAAACCAATGACTTGACATTGACTTGACTTGACAAAGAAAATAATCCAGTGGAGTTATGTCGCGGCCAATTAATTGGATAATTTCTCGAAATAATGTTATCCCAAATTTTTCACTCAATAAATCAGTTTTTACGGTAGCAGCATGAGGTGTAGCACCATCTTGTTGAAATCAAAACACTTCTTGGTCGATACCATTCAAATTTTGAAACAAATAATCATCGATCTGTAATGAGCACCATTCGCTGTAACATTAGCTCCAGCATTGCTTTTAAAGAAATATGGACCGATGATCCCTCCAGCGTGTAAAGCACACCATACAGTGTATATTTCAGGGTGCAGTGGAACCTGTAGAACTCTTTGAGGATTGTTTTCACTCCACATATAGCAATTTTGCTTGTTTACATAGCCGTTCAACCAGAAATGAGCTTCATCACTAAACACAATTTTACGATAAGAAAGTGGATCAACTTCAAGCTGTTCTAGGGCCCAATCAGTAAACAAACGACGCTTGCTATGGTCAAGTGGCTTTAGTCCTTGAAACAGTTGGATCATGTATGGATGTAGACGAAGATCTTTACGTAAAATTTTTCATGTGGTGGATGCACAGATTCCAACTCGCTGTGAACGTCGACGAATAGATAGATCTGGATAATCATTAACTTTATGACTTACAGGGGCAATATTTTCTTCTGTACGTACAGTTGTTTGTCTTGTTGTTGCTGCATCGTGTGGAGAAAATGTTGTCCGAAATCTAGCGATAGATCAACGAATAAGCTGCTCTGATGGACGATTATGTAAACCATAAGTAAAAAAAAACCGGATATTTCTACTCTAAGTGAAAGTGTTGAAGAAAATCACACTATTTGGGCCTTTCTTACGGCACGCTATGGCGTATTTTGCATTTGGATTTGCATCTCCATCCTTCTAAGGTTCAGTTGACACAAGAACTAAAACCAACTGACCATAGAATGCGTAGACCATATACCGATTGTGTGCGTGAACAACAGCGTTTGGATAACGATTTTTCACATCGAATTTTCTTCAGCGACAAAGCACATAGCTTTATATCAAGTAGAGAATAAGCAAATGAATTATATAAATGATGAATTTAATTCTACTTGGTGAAAGCTCGAATATAAAGGATGGGCCATCTAGCGTTTGTATTTAGGGTCTGTCAATGTTGTTTTGATAGAAAATTTATTGCTAGGTGGAAAAACGCGCATAGATGTAGGTGTGTGAGTCTTTGATCGAAACTTTTTTTGAAATAGGTTAGTTTTTCATTATGTTGTGTTAAATTCTTAATATTAGGGCTCTCTGAAGATTGGCAATAACCATGAAATATAATAGCTTCTACTTTGAATTGAATATTTTATCATTCCTACAGTCTTGCTTCAAAGATTATTCGTGACATACTAAGAAGTATAAGAAAGTGGAGGGAATGTTTTAATGCTGAAAAAGGGCCTACAGATGGAGCCTCCTCAAAGTTTGGGGATCCAAACTAATACAGAGCGTCATGTTTTGATTTCAGATTCATGTTCATGAGATTTATTATATTCGTATGAAAATAAATTTCCGATATTTGATAGACGCCAAAACGAAGATATTTACCGAATTTTTCGTGGAAATTAAATTTTCCCATTATTTTTCATTGAAATCTAAGCTCAATCAAACAAAAATAAGAGAAGCATAAATTATTTTCTCATACAGACAAAACGGTCCCCGAATGGGATGAAACAACCCTGTAGTTGTTGAACTATCAGATTAGTTCTCTGTAAATCCAAGGTTTGTTGTTGGAAATATTGGGCCAAATTCCAAGTTTATAGCACGATCCGCTATCTAGTTTATTTCATTTTGCTGTCCTTCATTCAAACAACGAGCACAATCACGATCTAGAGTCCCCAGAAATCATCATGGCCATGACATACGCCCTCAAATGGCTGGAATCGTCGTGCACGAGCTCAAGGCTCTCCTTGAAAATGTACATTTATAATTTCAAGATTTCCTCGAATCAGGGGATGCATCCATCCTGTCGATATCGCGCTGCATGAAAGGTGAGGGCTTTTGGGGTTGGGGGATTAATAGACGTTCCAAGAATAGGGTGTAACAAATTATTGCCTTCTGGAATCTGGTGGGATTCAACTGAAGGGTATTACGTCGGCTTGTGTCTTAGGTCTATCCCTGAGGAACGTTTCTGGGATGTGTGTGCGGTAGTATGTGATGTGGGTGTGTATAAGGAATGGAAAGACTCGTTTAATCTAGATTGATTGTTCAGGTGAAATCGCGTACTGCATTTTTATGAGGTGCAGCGATATGGTGGTGAACAGAAGAAGTGTTGGTAGGTAGTAATTTTGACCCACTTATTTGATTCTATTTCAAGTAATATTAGTTAGGATATTTATTATCATAAACCGTTATACAATTTTTAAAAATTGATAATCATTCGAGTCGAAATTAATGCTATTCAAATAAAATTAAATTTAGAATTATATCTGGAAACTTTATTATATTATATAATATTTCATAATTAATATGAAATATTTTTCAATGTCTAAAAAAGGGCCTTTTTCACTTTATGAAAAAGAATGTTTATATACAAATTTATAAACACAACATATATATAAAAAAAATTTACTTTTCCAAAATTATATAATATCGGGTGTTTTTTCAGAGTGATAGAACTTTCTATAGAGATAACTGTGATTTGACAGAAGGAAGAAGCCATGTTGTTTTGACATTTCTGTTCATTAAGCATTGACAAATTATCATGGAAAGACTCACGCCGCAACAACGTTTACAGATTGTCGAAATTTATTTTCAAAATCAGTGATCTATTAGCCAAACTTATAGAGCACTTCGTGAAATTTATGGTTTATATAATCGTCCACCAGAGTACCTTATTCGTCGAACTATCGATAGATTTCGGACAACATTTTCTCTACTCGAAGCAACAACACCCATACAAGATCCAACTGGTTCAAAAACTGAAGCCACTTGACCATAATAAGCGTCATTTGTTTGCTGATTGGGCCCTAGAACAGCTTGAAGTTGATCCACTTTTTTATCGTAAAATTGTGTTTAGTGATGAAGCTTATTTCTGGTTGAAAGGCTATATAAACAAGCGAAATTGCCGCATATGGAGTGAAAACAATCCTCAAGAAGTTCTGCAGGTTCCTTTTTATCCTGAAAAATGCACTGTATAGTGTGTTTTACACGTTGGAAGCATCATCGGTCCATATTTCTCTAAAAACGATGCTGGAGGTAATGTTACAGTGAATAGTGCTCGTTATAGATCGATGATAAATGATTATTTGTTTCAAGATTTGAATGGAATCGACCCAGAAATGTTTTGGTTCCAACAAGATGGTGCTTTACCTCATGCAATGAGTGACAAAAGTAGAAGTTTGTTTATTTTTCATGAAATTCATTTTATGCTCATCGAACCAGTCTTGAAGGAACGTCCCGTCTGTCCTATACATTTATTACTGCACGTCGAACAAGATAATTCATAAACTCCCGATTTGTGTATGTTTGGAGTTGGGTCCTTTGCGTTAATTAGTACAGATGATAATTTGTTTTGTGTTTTGAAAGCAATATTAACATCTAATTTTGAAAAACTATCAACCACTTTTGACTCTTTGACTACCGAAGTACTATAGAGAAATTAATTTTTGTTTTCTTTAGTGTTTATGATGGGATAAATTTTGTTTCTGTCGAATTTAATTATCTGTTATATTGGGGTTGAAACCGTTGTTCGGGTATATTGATTTTATAGTTGGAACTTCAGCTTCGCGGTTATTTTTTGATAAGGGTAATGCGAAAGCTCTATGGATCATCGATTGATACGCTGACATTTTTGTGAATATGAGTGATTGGGGTCCATAGGAATTCTATTTTACTATTCGAGTGTGATGTCAAGAGGTCTGAAAATGTAGTTCTATTGTTTGATTCTTTTTCTAATTTTAATTTGATTTTTGGCTGAATATTATTCAATAAATTCAAAAATTGACTCAGTTGTCTGGATGTTCCGGAAACACACGTGAGTATATCGTCTACGTAACTGTACCAGAAATGAATATTCACGGGTAATTTTGAATTGAAGATTTCATTTTCTATTTCGGAAATAAATATATCTGCAAGGGATGGACTCCCTTGCTAGGTCGTTCAATTGTTCGTGTATTGTATTGTTAAATTGAAAATTGTTTTTTAGCAGGCATTGTTTTAAAAGTGTGATGGAATCACTTTGTATCACGCTTAATCCTCAAGCTAAATGAATGCTATCATCTCTTGTTTTTTTCAAAGATCACTTTTACTGAGATAGATAGAAAAAGTAATATTCATACAAAATCTTAATTCATCATCCACATAATATTCACTAATCACCTACGACTGATACTGAAAACATCACTCCTGAAGAAAAAAATATTATGTTTGTTGAATAATTATATTTTTCTAACTCACGACATACCAGTCAGAGTTCTCAATGAACCTTCTGTTGGTTCTACCATCGTTGATAATCAGTGAAATGGAGAAATTAATTTAATAATGAAAATATATCATGAAGATCTTTTCTATGTCCAAATCTAAAATTTTCTTGAGAACTACTGGTAGGTGCAAAATAACTACGATTTACGCATCGAATACTCTAAAATTCACATCAATATGTTTATCCGTTGATATACAATATTAATCACTCTATAACGAGACGTATTGTTTATCTCCCATTTATCATCTCAGAATTACATAAATCATTGAATATACATCATTTGAAGTTTGGGTGACAGAAAATAATAATATTGCATTTCCAAATAAATACACGTCCATATATACAAATACGTAATTACATCAATTATTATTAATTAATTCAATCTGTTGCATTGTTGACAATATAAATATCCAACCATATGATTGCAAATTGGTTTAGTTCAATCAGCAAAGCGATTTCAACAGAAAATAATGTTCTAATAATTATTCGAAGAAATTTGTATTCAAAAAACTTTTAGAATTGAATTAATGTCTACAATAAGCACCGCTTATAGTTAATAGACGTATATAATCAAAACTCAATATATAATGTCAAATGGAATAAATAAACCAACAGATATGAAAAAAGCCATTGAAATTAATAAATGAATATTTAAAGGAGACAAATTTTTGTTTCTGATCTTACCATTAAGAACACCAATTGCCTCCAAAAAACATGAATACAACATAAGGACTTCTCAAAAAATATAATTCATTTGAAATATTCAATATATTTAAATATTCAATATATTTAAATATTCAATATATTTAAATATTCAAATAAGTTAATTCAGAAATCTCTCAAAATATGCACTATATCTTCAAAAAAAACAAATATAGTTCTGGTAATCTCTTCATCGGTCCAGAATAATATTCCAAATATCAAAATCAAATAATTACTATATCTCACCTTACACGTGTTTACAGGATAATTGCTTCAAACAGACTAACTTTAAAATTCAAGATGGTCTATGTTCTTAACGAAATCGCAGAGAAATGTGTAAGATTTTTTAAAGATTATATTCACATCATTGACATTCCATAACATAAATAGAGGTTAATTCTTGATAGAAGGTAATTAAAATTATTTAAATATTTTAATATTAGCCTTCTACATATTTAATTTCAAAAAATTATATTTAATGATTATAACTTCTGAAAATAAATTAAAAGGATGTCATATAAGTACCACTTATATCAATTGACATATAAAATAAACATTCATTATAAGACATCCGAATGGTATAACAAAATCCAATAAATAAAAATTATTAACCAAAATCCTATAAATTAAATATTTTGAATAGACAAAATCTTGTTTCTGCTGATCAACTTCTTTCTAAACGATTGAAGGGTAAGTAAATATTTGTTGTTGATTGATGTTATATTTATTGAATATGAATTATTTGAATACTGACGAAGCAAAGTCCCTCTTAAAACTTGTTTTTCAGTAATGTTTTACATATCTTGAGTTTTTATATAAAGTAACTTAGATATCCAATAATATTGAATATTCTAAGAGAGTTTTATGATGAAATTCTTAAGATTATGTTAAATATTTTTGAAAGATATTGGTTTTCATAAGATTGATCAGCAGAAACCAAATTTTGTCTTTGTCTATTCAAAATATTTAATTTATAGGATTTTGGTTAATAATTTTTATTTATTGGATTTTGTTATACCATTCGGATGTCTTATAATGAATGTTTATTTTATATGTCAATTGATATAAGTGGTACTTATATGACATCCTTTTAATTTATTTTCAGAAGTTATAATCATTAAATATAATTTTTTGAAATTAAATATGTAGAAGGCTAATATTAAAATATTTAAACATTGACATTCCATTATGAGATTTATTAAAGCCTGAATATAATTATATATTATATATAAAATTAAATAGAAAAAAGGTTTTTACTTGATATTATAGAAGAAATATAACAAAATTTGAATATCAAAGCAGATTTAATACGTTAGTCTTCTACAATTTTAATTTCAAAAAAATTTTTTTTCAAAGAACTTTTAGAATTAAATTAATGTCCACAATAAGCACCGCTTATATTTAATAGACGTATATAATCAAAACTCAATATATAATGTCAAATTGAATAAATAAACCAACAGATATAAAAAAGTCATTGAAATTAATAAATAAATATTTAAAGGAGACAAAATTTTGTTTCTGATCTTACCATTAAGAACACCAATTGCCGTTTAAAAACATGAACACAACTTAGGGACTTCTCAAAAAATGTAATTTATTTGAAATATTTAATATATTTAAATATTCAAATAAGTTAGTTCAGAAATCTCTCAAAACATGCACTATATCTCCAAAAAAACAAATATAGTTCTGGTAATCTCTTCATCGGTCCAAAATAATATTCCAAATATCAAAATTATTCGAAGATTAGCTGAAGGCCCCAATCTTTCGATTTAATGAAGCATTCAATATTTTCTTTGTCAATTCAACATAAACGTGAATGAAGAAAAATTCACTCTCATTAATAAGGTAGACAAATACACTTTGATATATAATAAGGTAAACAAATACACTTGGCTTAAGTTTCACTCAAGTTACTTCTGTGAAACTTAAGCCAAGTGTTTTCGTTTATCTTATTAATATCCAAAATATTTCATCATTTTGCGAGAAATCAATATATTTACATACACTTGGCTTAAGTGACGGTGTGTTTTTATTTGAGATTGTTAACAGTTGGTTATACCTGTTGGCGATATTTGCTTATTTTACAAAGGAACTAGTTTTTAACAGATGTCAGTAATGGGGATATATGAAATTCCAACTGATCGTTTGTTATTGCCAAATGTTTTCTATGAGGCGAAGAGATCTCCAGATATTCGATTAGGTCAACTTTTTTCCTTTTTCTACGTAGAATTTTGATTTTACCGATCAAAATATTCACTCAACGTTTCAAACGTTGTTTTGGAGAATGTGGTTATTATTAAATTCATATAGAGTATTTTTTGGTGAAGAATTCGTTGTGAAAAAAATTAAGCAGAGGCGATCCATCAACATCTTATTTTCAAAAGAATGAACTAGTACCTTATTCCCTGTGTATGAGACGATATTATCCAGAATTACATAATTTTACTAAAAGTATTTTTTCTTGCGTCCAAATAAGCTGACGATTATGTAAGCACGTTTTATTCGAATTAAATTCTTGGTACTTCAAAAAATAAATGAAATTTCTTATCGTTGCTCATTTGTAAAGTTTATTTTTTGAAATCTTGAAGTACCCAGAGGTGACATTAATTAAAAATATTTGAATTATTCAAAATGATTATGATCAACTCCAATAATTTTGTTAGTTACCTATTTCTAATATTGTAAACAATTTTCTTAGATATATTCGAATATTTCATAATAATTTTTTGTTTTTATTTTGCATATCCTCTACCCAAAATAAAGTGCATAAGTTGAAGTATATAAACGATATTCGTCAGCCACTTTCAAGAATTTTGAATAGATGAAAGTGAAAATTCAATGATGTGAGTTAAGTGCCTTTATTTTTCACGTAGTTATTCGACATACAATTGATCACTAGAGAAACAACTGATGGTACAACTAATGTTTCACACTAAACAATATTTTTTCTTTGGAAATAGATTGAGGACAGGTTTAGTTGAGATATTCGATTTACCGAGAGAAACATACTGTTAAATACAATAATTTATCAATTTCAATAATCCTTGGAAATTTCTCCACATTTATCCAAAATAACGGACACGAAATTCTCACTTCAAATCCAAGCCTCTACAGTTCATCCTTTAGTTTAACATCTACATCGAAATAATCCAGATGGTTCTTTAAGCCTTCAGGATCCTTACCATTCCATGTATCTGTCCCATAAATGCGTATGTTCCTCTTCAGTTCCAAAGTGGGTATCCTCATCAGAAGTATATCCTGCAAAAAATCATCCATGTGAACTGAGTCAAAGGGACCTTTCAAGGTGGTGTACTTCATCTTTTTGGAATTGACAGCAACAGCTGTTGGAATGTGGAAACCGTCCACGTCTAAGGATCTTTCGAGATCTCCTTGAGAACTAGCTTCGCACCATAACCAACCCCATTTGTAATCTTTGTATTTATCGTAAACGTCTGTCAGGATTTTAAGCAGGTTCGTTCTACATTTAGCCTGACAGTCGAGGATATGCGGAACAAATGTTATAATGCATAGAGGCTTTTCCAAGCATTTCTCATATCTGTCGTGACTGATAAGCTCGTTTATAGAAGCATCTTCTTCATATTCGTTCATCTTATTAGTGATCCATTCCACTATAAATTCAGGTGAAAGATGAACATTATAGTGTAGGTAATATGTAGCTTCCTGAATTAAAAAAATGCCTGTAGGATATCCTGCAACGTCATATTCTTTAGCCAGTACTGAGTTCTGAGAGACATCCACCGATCCAAAGTTAACCTTTTTCCTCAAATTTTGGGCTGCATTGTACCAAATTGGAATCATGTGTTTGCTTTCTGAAACCGTGGGGGAATAAAACAACACCATCCAAGGCTTATCGTCTTTAATTAGGTGCTCATCGAAATTCGCGTCACTAAGTTGGATAACATTTTTGAAGAAATATTGAAAACCTATTTCTTGAACTGCATCTAAGTTTGCTAAAACTTGATTCATCACCAACCCAACAATATGTTTAGCTGTAATAGGACCAGAAAATTGTTGTAACTGTCCCTTCTGTACGATATAGAACGAGTTCGGTTTCTTGATCCCCAATTCATGAGCTAAGTCCTTGTCCTTATCGATTTGGAGGCAGGCAAACTTCGTTATTTCCCTCAGCTCTTCTGCAGCCTTCTTAAACTGATCGGCTACATCTTTACACTGTTGTGATAATGGCGAGTACGCGTGGAGAATTATAGGTTTAGACTCGGATTCCACATAATCTTCATAGTTGTTCGAGTTAACTCTCAAAATAATTTCGCTTTCCTTGTACAAACACAAGCATTGTCCGATAAACAACAAAAAAAGAAAATACATCGCTTCCAATTTCGATTGAGATCTACACTGACATGCTGTTATGTCAGAACGGAACGAACAAAGCGTTCTGCGATCCTATTGTAAGCCGATATCAGTTGCAGGCTCACCTAACCTATATCGAAATTTCGACGAACTACAATCGAGTTCGTTACGTCACGCCGATAAAAATTTATGGTCGCAATGGTTATTCCATCTGTTCATTAAAATTTTATATCGATGAAAAATGGACGTGGGTGGTCCTCAGTTGATAAGAGTGACTTCATCTGTTTTCTAATAAGGAAAGGTTAAATTTGTTTCCATTGTTTGACACTTTGCGCCAATGCTTTGTTTTCACTACTGTGGTGTTGTGCGAAACAAGAGGTTATCGACTGTCTTCAGTATTGTAGATTACTGAATGTGAGTAGAAGGCAATATCAGATCTCAACTCATTTTACTGGATATTTTCATAAATAAATCTTTTGAATGCCTTTTTTGACAATGATAAAATAATATAAGTTCGCAACAAAATTATTTTTTCGAAGTAATAGTACATAATAAAAATGTTTTTCATTATGTTTAGAGTTTGTTCGTACGTTGACAATATATGTCTCACAAAAGAAATGGATTTTGTGGCATTGAAAATCGAGAAGGAAAGCAAGTGAATCAGAAGAGTAAAAGTCATAGCTGAATTATAAAACTTTTCTTTCGATTAAGTAAGATCCGAGTTTTACTATTTTCCATAAGGGAGTACCGATGTTATGCATAGATTGAAAATTGTATTTTAGTAACCTTTGTTTTCGACAAACTCCAGCAATCGTTAAAGAATTTGCATCTAATTGGTGCCCAACGTGGGGCCAACTATAAAGTTATTTGTTTTATCAAAAATTTTATTACGAAAGAGTTTTATATGCTGAAACAGTTTATACACATTATATCCAGAAATGTGATAATGCTGTAAGAAGAAATTATTTTAATAATTGACAAAAGAGTACCAACCGGCTGAATTTGACTAATTGTAACATATCTTAATATTCCCATTTATTACTATCTAACAAATTCATTATTTTTCACTGTGTGTACATAAATATTAGAGAGGTATAGGTACAGCACTCACTGAACAGGATTTTTTTTCAAGTAAGTAATATTCTGAGATAAAAAAATATTTGTTTATTTTCATAAATATATCGTTGTATTTACTTTTGAGATATCATGATCATAACACTATCATACTTTTCCAATTTATTTGACGATATACCAACTTTCTACCTCAGTTCCACCTGAATTTTTTCGCAAATATTTGGTCCACAATTTTTCAAGAAACTTGAGCGAAAGTTCCGATACTCCAATTCCAGACGCATTTATTCCATTTCCAGGAGGTATTCTGTATGTGTCCTAAGATACTATAAGTTGCAAATATTTCAGAAAAAAATGAATAATGTGAAAAAGTATATGAAAAAACTTATAAACTGTAGTTTTTCTACATCATTAAATATAACCAGGACATATTTTCCGCGATCAGTATTATGAAGTATCACGTTATTTTGGACAATTATCACTGAATATTGAATAAGAGTATAGAAAGCCTGAAAAATCTCAAGAACATATTGGACCTTATCAAGAATTCGATTATGAAAAACACCTCCCCCAGTTGATAAATTTGTTGCTGATCCTTCGATCACACCTACCAATGGAACGTTAATAAAAGCACTGAATAAGAAATCAACTATTGCCTAGATGCAAATGAAAAACAAATTCAAATTCTTTAAAAAAAAATTATATAAATTCAAAATTTAGCACATTCTCTAGAACACTCTTTGAAACTCTTATCCATAATCTTCAATCGACTCTTTTCAATTATAAATTAGAACAATCAATGAAAACAAACATATACTTTTATGAGATCTTCAAGCTCGAAGCACAAACATTTGTCAGTTAGATGCCCAGTCCCAACCTGAAGAACATTCAATTGAATATATTGAAATAAACAATTACAATGAATTCAGTGGTATCAAAATATAGACCAACATTCAAGATAATTTTCTAGAATAGTTTTAGTTTCACGAAAATATAAGCATCTTTTTGTAGAATTTTAACATTTTTCAAGTACTATGGATTTTTCGATATTTTCCAAAATCTGTGAATAGAGGAGGCTCAGCTATCGTTATTTAGTACCAAAATCACGAGGGTCAGAAGCATATCACATCGTATAAAAGCTTTCTTTGTAAATCTCACGTACATAACCCAAACCAAGATAAAATTTTTAAATTGATATTTTTCTGAGAAACGCGTTAGTATTTTTAACATATGAAAGGAAATTTCAAGATATGAATCAAGAAGCAATAAAGAAAGTCAACCAATGGACATAGATGACTAGATTGAATACAAATTTTTCTAGAATATATCAAATGAACTGTGGCTGCAGTATCTATTTAGTGAAATTTTCACTCGCAAAAAAGAAAGATGCAATTTCTGTGTAAATTTTCAATCTGAATTCAACATTAATGTTTTGAATCGAATTGAGGTTGTATTAAATTCATGTAGAACATAGAAGAAGATCATTCATCACTGCCTTCATATCAAATTAATTTTCATTTTAATATAGATTTCAGAATGAAGAAAGAAAAGTGAAATGAGATCCTTCCATTCTTTATTGATTCATCATAATTCGTAGTCAAAAATTTAAATGAAAATCCCAAAATACTAACATAGTTAGCCAGATACCCAATAATTCAAACCTATAAATAAGGGAAAGCGAGCAAATTTCGTACCACAATTTATATCCAAAGCACTGCATAACAAACTGAAACACAATTATACGCAGAATTAATTTCATAACGTAATTCCAAAATAATATATTATATTTCGTGATTGGTAGCGGAAATGACAAATGTTTTATGTTAACCTCCAACATTTTGAGAGACTTTTTTTTCATTTCCGCAAAAATGTTTATAAAACAACAATTGTTTTATCACGATGTAGCTTCTTCAGGTATCTACATTCTACTGGCAGATGGTGTCCAGTATAACCGAGTTTAAATACAGTGTTAAATACGTGACAAAATAATGGAAGAAATAGTCATAATAGTTTATTGGAGTTTGCCGCTAAAAATGTCATTAGGAAAAGACATTCAGTAATGGAGAATTATCAACATCTGTTTGTTCATTCAAAAGGATTTTGCGAGCATTGTTTTTGTTGATTTCAAGAAATTCTGAAAGAGTTAATCTAGAACTTTTGATTTCGACTTGGATAATTTCATACTTATTGTTGAAATTATGCCTGAATTCCTTAAGATGATTACCATATGTCGAATGTACGGAATACGATATGTAACACCGTTGGTGTTATGGGATTCTTTTATTGAATGATCCACCTGTCTGGCCAATATATACTAGAGAGCAATCGTTCCAAGTCAACTGGTAGACTCCAGATTTATTTTCTTTATTTGTTTGATCCTCATTGTTTTTTATGTAAGTATGAAGGTTATTGGTGGTTCTAAAAGCTGCGTTGAAACTATTTTTTAAATATTCCAAATATTTACATTAACATACATGTTAAGGAATTATCTGAAAATATTGCTAAAGATTTCAAAGAGAGTTTCGATTACAACGCAGCTCATAGAACCATTGATAACCTAATATTGCTAAATATTTCAGAACTAGTTTCAATTACAGCACAGCTTTTAAAATCATCAATAACCTTAGTACTCACATAAAAAACGATAAGGATCGAACAAATAAAGAAAATAAATCTGGAGTGTACAAGTTGAATTGCAAATATTGCCCTTTAGTATATATTGGTCTTACTAGGCTATTCTGTGCATAGAGGCTGACAGAAAAGTCATCTTATATCCATAAAAACATAATTGTGTGAAGCAAGGTTGGGACAATTCATTTCAGACTCGAACTGACAGGCTATTTCTCCTTTAACTTGATTATCATTTTTCTGTTGAAGAAAATACCCACCTTTGAAACGCCCTGTACAATTAAATAAAGATCCCAAACTCGACCGTAGTACGTCGAAGCTTTGAAACCAGCTAGCAACAAGGAACAGAGCATGAAATTACGACAAGGAAATGAAATTTTCAATATACCCTGAACTTCCATTTTATAGTCCCTTTTATTACGCCGTGAGAGGTCCTTTAGTCTTTACTGGACCGCATGGAATACTAGTTTTAAGAGCACGGACCAAGAATTAGATTTAGTGCCCCTGTGTTCTCCTCATTCAGTTTCCCTCATCAAAAGGTTCCGCTACTTTCGTCGAGGTTAGAACGTCAGCTGCGGCTGAAGTTGCTGTATAATTTTGTCATGTCTACTCCTGCTATATGAAGACATCAGACAGCGATGGAAGGGAGGTTCGGTGAAATCAGCGGGCTATATTGGGATGTCAAGAAGAAATATGTAAATGGATGTCGTTAAGGAAGAAATAAAATTTGTAATTCAAGAGAGCTGGATGACACTTCTTGTTATGAAGGTTTGCTGGACATTGTCGGCATATTTATAGCGTTTGGATGGAATATAAGAATAGCTTAATAAGCGGAGGTGATTCATTTTTTTTTTTTAATATTGTCGACAAATATCTTGAGTCATCAAAATAATGTGCCGCAAACAAAACCGATATGACTGGCGCATTCGCCAATTTGTTGCAGGAATATTCTTTAATTGAGTAGTCCATATTTTTGCGATAGTTCATTCATAAAAAGAAATAAATGAGAAATAACTTTGTTTCAGATCACTTTCAAATCATTGAGGATACCGTGACCTGTGTTTTGTAGTTTAGTAACATTTTCAAACTGGTGTACTAGTTATATTTAACGGTTTTTATGTATTTCAGAAAGGCTTCCGTTTGTGTAGAACTTCAGAAAGTGGGGAAACCAAAGGTCCTTCTACCTAAAAATTTAACTCTGAATTCGTGAAAATGTTTATAAAGCTCTATTGTTTCCAGAATGTCTAGTTTCTAGCCTTTCGGTGGCAGATACCCTAATTTAAGCTCATCTTATTCTGAGCAAACATGACTTGTTTCAAAAAATTTTCAACCTCTTTTTTGATGCAAAAGGCAAAAACAACCGGCTGATTAATTCTGGAGTCCATAAATTAAGTTGGCAACACTGCAGTATATATATAGGACAAACCGGGAGATCTGTCCACAAAACGTACAAATAAAGATAACTAATTCTGCGAAACATTTTTTAGAAACCAGTCATATCTTGCCAGAATTGGACAATCTTGGAATATTGCACCTGGAAGCGAAAGAAATAAACTAAACATCGAAATATTTAAACACAAAAAGCACGTTCCGACAATAAAACTATTAAATGAGCAGACGGATCTGTGCCACACCCCACTTTTTGAAGTTTTGCCGAAGCCTTCATCGAATATATATAATAGTTGAGATATAATTTCTTTTATTCAGTTTGAGAATATAGTAAACACTACGAAACTCGAGTCACTGTATATTCAGTTAATGAAAAGTGATAGAAGTGTTTCTTATTCCATGCCAACAAAAATTATTGATCGGAATGAATATGTGGTTCAAAGTTGAGACGGCACACGGACAGAATAAATTTGAAAGATTGATACTCAATAGTAGTTGACCTACAAAGACTTGGGTCGTCTGCTTACGAGTCAATCAAAACATATCTCTATCGATACTTCGTCGGGTGTTTTGTTTTAGAGTGATAGAAGTTTAAATTGAAATAAAGCACATTTAAATTAAGATTGGAGCCAAATTTTTTTTTATTCGAAAGATAATTTTATAACATTCATGTTTTGAAAATAATTTCTAGCATATGTCCACCATGACTATCTCTGAGGAACCTCATTCGACCAATTTTGCAATGGAACCTGCAGAACTTCTTGAGGATTGTTTTCACTCCATATACGCCAATTTTGCTTGTTTACATAGCTGTTCAACCAGATATGAGCCTCATAACTAAACACAATTTTACGATAAAAAAGTGGATCAACTTCAAGCTGTTCTAGGGCCCAATCAGCAAACAAACGACGCTCATTATGGTCGAGTGGTTTTAGTTATTGAACCAATTAGATCTTGTATGTGTGTAAACCAAGATCTTCACCCAAAATTTTCCATATGGTGTATGCAGAGTCCAACTTCTTGTGAACGTCGACGAATAGACAAATCTGAATCATCATTAACATTATGACTTACAGCAGCGATGTTTTCTTCTGTACGTACAGTTCTTTGTCTTGTTGTTGTTGTTGCATCGAGTAGAGAAAATGTTGTCCGAAATCTATCGATAGTTCGACGAATAAGCTGCTCTGATGGATGATTATATAAACCATAAATTTCACGAAGTACTCTGAAAGTTTGGCGAATAGAACACTGATTTTGAAAATAAATTTCAGCAATTTGTAAACGTTGTTGCGGCGTGAGTCTTTCCATGATAATTTGTCAATGCTTATTGAACAGAAATGTCAAAACAACATGGCTTCTACCTTTTGTCAAATCACAGTTATCCCTATCGAAAGTTCTATCACTCTAAAAAAACACCTAATTCTACTCCATTTCTGGATTCACACTGCAGATATTTCTTTCGTTTCTTCCTTTCATTTCAGGTCCCTTTACACTCTCATCTCGAGATTTCTTGATATTACTTTTGTCTTTTTCATTTTTTTTTTTGAGCACCAATTTCCAACTTTATACAGGCAAGTTTCGCTAAAATGTTTCATTTCAGAAATTGAATTCGGAAAAACTTCCTATTTTCATTAATTTGTTTTGTAATTCCACGAAATCAACAGAAACACAAACATAATTGAATATTCCGAATTAACCTCTGGAACTGTCCCAAACTTCCCGTTGAATTGAAAATATTCAGGAGGTAATTCATTTTCAACTATTGTTGAAATGAGTTGATCGAATCAATTAGCAGCGGAGCTTAGAGAAACTCTGTGGAAGTATTATGGGAAACTTTTTAATTAACATTGAAATTTGTTTGGAATCGTTTTGTTTCATTAGCGTATAAATTTTTTAATTTATTTCCACGCAATAGGTACTTAAAATTCATTTCTAATTTCAGCTTTATACGTTCAGGATTTTATTACACTGTAGTTTAATTTGTTTCAGTAATATCAAGAAGAAAATTGTTTCGTGTAAAATCTGCATGACTTATTAGAGTGGAAAGAGCGTCTACAAAACACTTTAATAATTAAATGCACATTATTTCAGCAGTTATTTTGATTTGACTATTTTGAAATAGGAAGAATAAATTTAGAAAAAAAAACGTATCAGAAATAATCGTCGTTTTGTTCAAGATGTCAACTGTTTCTATTCATTTATTTGGGATAGTTTTTATCTTGTTCTTTCAGTTTTGATTGGTTGTTATATCATTCACAAAAAATAAGGAAATACCGATTTTGTCAGAAACTTTAACGTGTTAAATTAATAATCCAATAAATTTCAGATTTTTCTGGCATACTTCACTCATTTAATTCAATTCGCTTATTCACAAGTTGACTACTAATTATTATTTCATCATCCTTCATCACTGGAAACTTAGATGTATTTAATTGATATCATCTGAAACAGAATATTTCATACGCTCTACAAAATTATTAATATTCAAAATTTAAATATCAAAACAGATTTATTCTGTAAGCTTCCTATAACTTTTAATTTCAAAAAATATTATTAAAAAACTTTTAGAATTAAATTAATGTCTTATAAGCACTGCTTACATTTAGTAGACATACAAAATCAAAACTCATTATATAATATCAAATGGAATAAAAAACCGAACCAATATACATATATATATTGTCAATTAAAATTAATAAATAAATATTTGAAGGGGACAAAATTTTGTTTCTGATCTTAAATGTATGAAAACCAAATCTATCCAAAAATGCAAAACGCTATTTCAAGAACTTCTCCAAAATAAAGTTATTTGAAATATTTAATATATTTTAATATTTAAATGAGTAACTTAAAAAATCTCTCAAAACATGTAGCATCCTCAAAAAACAATTATAAATCAAATAAGGTCTTCGTTAGTCCAACTTCCTTATTTCATTTAAAATTGTTTTTTGAGGATGTGCTACATGTTTAGAGAGATTTTTTAGTAGCCTATTTAAATATTTAAATAGATTAAATATTTCAAATAAATAAGTTTTGGAGAAGTTCTTAAAATTACGTTTTGCATTTTTGAAAAAGTTTTGGTTTTCATAACTATAAGATCAGCAACAAAATTTTGTCTCCTTCAAATATTTATTCATTAATTTTAATTGGCAATTTATATTTGTTAGGTTTTTTTTATTCCATTTGATATTATATAATGAGTTTTGGTCTTATATGTCTACTTAATTTAAGCAGTGCTTATGAGACATTAATTTATTTCTGAAAGTTTTTGAATAAAATTTTTTTGAATTAAAATTTATAGGAGGCTAACAGAATAAATCTGTTTTTATATTTAAATTTTGTAATAATCCTTCTTCAATTTCTTCTTATGATTTGATTGTAATAATATTCAGTTTATATTTAGTATAAAGTATACTATATTTTTTAATGATGTATTTATTGACCATTGAACCAACTAAGTTCACAAAAAACTTCGTCTTTGGTCAAAAATGCTACGTAACTTGTTTTTTGTACAGCAGAGGTTATTAGGTAATTTTCGAGTTTTTTTGGCAAAATGTAGAAGTAATCCTAATGGAGAATATCACAAACATTGGATTAAATCCGTCTTTAGCGGATAGAAACTTATTTCAAACGATAAATAAAAAAATAGAATTTGCAAATTTTCACAATCTGAATTATATACAGCAATTGTTTCGCAAAATAGTGGCTTTTTCAGGTAGTACAGTATTGTCAGAATGAAATATCTCAAGAAGTCAGTGTGTAGTGAAACAACTAGGCACGAGTAATTTTTTTAATTATCATCAGTGAAATGTGCAATTCACAAAAAGTTCGTATATGAAAGTTGCATAATAAATTACTCATCTGTGCTAACGAATCGGCGTAGATGTTGATCTATTTATTTCAGATTTTTTTTCGTTTTTCCTGATACAATATGAGAAGATGACGAGGATGTATGTGAAGTTTGTTTGAACAGAAACACTTGAAATCGAGGATCTGTAAAACTAAGTGAAAAGGTTTCCATTACGTTGAAAGACACACCCATTTCAAACGGAGATTTTTTCTATTATTTTGAATCGGGCTCACACCTCGAATATAAGGTCAAGATTTTCAAGTATCCATCGAAAAAATTGTTTTGAATATATTGAGATTATAGATCAACACTGCTCCGAGCTAAATCGGAGACCGGGAACGAAGCTTCTCGGTAATTCTTTCAAACCCGCTATGATAAAATTGCAACAGAGCCGATTTTAAGTGAGATACAAGGTGTAATAACAAACTTCGGGAGATGATAGCTGCGCTTCTTTCAATCATTTTTTCATGAACATAGGACCGATGCCTTTTCGTTTAGAAGATACTAGCATTTAAAAAAATAATATTTTTTTGTTTGAATTGAAGTGGGTTGACAAACAGAACTAGCGGTGGATATGGCTACTTGCATCATTTTAATTATTTATTTGGCATTTGGCGTACGTGGCGAATTAACAATACACTCCTTTTCAACTCAGGTGTATGCAGATATTGTGTTTGTATATGGTTATTTCAGTGGAAACTACAGAATACCGGAAGAAATATCAAAATGGACACCTACCTGTCTGGACAGAATTAGGTGCATCATTTCGAAGGCTTCGATAAAATGTGCTCAAGAAAAGCCATTCGGCCAGATGAAGTGAATGTAGAAATCATAGATAAGATATTAAAAGCTATTCTTTAAAACTTGTGTAGCTGTACAAAATTCAGTGATGAATGAAGACTAGTAGCTACACAGCTACTAGTCTTCATTCATCACTGAATTTTGTATGGCATATTTTAAACAGAGGAATAATGCATCCATATCAAGGACGTAAATGTTACATAAACGACATGCACAAAAAATAGTTCGAAATGTGAAAAAACGGCGTTCGACGGCTCTTGTCTTCAGTTCATCTGTTGGAACATTTCTATTGCTTTCAAACTATGGAAAACGGCTGGTTGAGTGAATACAAGTGTTTTTGCGAGCTATTCTTGCATTTGTGATGGATCTTCGTCATGCCTTACCTCTAATTCTTCATCTTTAAATTATGGTGGCACCCTGGGTCGTTATTCGTCTTCTTAATCAAAATTTCCACCCGAAAGCAGTACCATGAACCAAGATGGTCTTAAGATTTAATGCCTCAATTGATCTTGGTTCGAGCACCATCAAGACCCACGAACCCTTGTGAAGTCTTTCAATTGATCCTGGCTTCAAGCACCAACGGTTTAGCCGTATCGTCGAGATCTACAAACCCCAGAAACGTCTCACAATCGATCCTGGTTCAGGACGAGGCCGGATAAACTGTCAAGTCACGCTAAACCCTGAAGCAATTCTCAAGATATCCTGTACATGAGTTTCTGCGAACAGATAGATGGAATATCCTTCAAGTCCAGTATGCAGACTTTTAACCGCTGCCCCCTCCAGTCCAACACCAATTGGGTGGCCAGGTTGTACGAATACCTCCCGAGGGCCTCCACCCTCCCGAGGTAACGCAGTATGCTACATAACGCACTCAGCCATTGGACAGAAAAATCCGGATATTTACTGCAAAAGGGCCGAGTTGGGTTAGTTTTCAGGGTGAAGCCCTGTGCTGCGACAAACACCCTTCTCACTGAGTTGGACAGCCTTCCATTTCACCTTGAAACTAGGGACCCATTCAGTTAAACTTCCACCATACGGGTCTAGTGACCGACTCAAGTGATATTGCTTTAGGCATCACGACTTAATACTCCATTTATTTATTACACCGGGATGAAACTAGGATCTTAGTAAAGACAAGCGCTCCCAGAGCGTCAAGCTACAATGTCATGGGGGCGAATATTGGAGATGTTAATGAATATCAATATCAACTAGTCAGCTGACTGAATCGATACTATCTGTGGTAAATAAATGATTACTCGCACCGCCGACGAACATATGAATGACAACATGTTCTTTCAAACTCAGATCGCTACTTCGAGATGACCGGACATCATGTAATGAACTTTCTAAATTAATACACAAACTAAACAATGGTTAATAAATAATGCAGATAGGATAATATCCAAGAAATCACTTTTTGTTTAGGAAGCATAAATCGAGAACATTGTGATAGATTGGACTCAAACCCAAGCAGTCTATTCCTAAGTTGCTCAGGACTGCTGGACGAGCTTTTAACGAACAGTATCCTATCTATGTCCCCGGATCTAATGTCAAAAGTCACGAGCCAAGAACGGAATTTCATTGTAATCGTCTCCAGCCGGCACAAATGGACCCAGCATGCTGAGGTTCTATTGAGAATCGACCTTGGCTTGTTCACAGACGGCTCGCGAACGACGAACTGAACAGGAGCGGGAGTCTATGGGAGCAAACCGAGAATTAACATCTCATTGAGTCTCGATCAAAACGCAACCATATTCCAGGCAGAACTATTTACCATTGAGACCGTAGCAGAACTGCTGATAAAACGGCAAATCCACCACGGTAAAATCAAAATATTTACTGATAGTCAGTCAGCACTAAAAGCTTTGGAATCCAGCTCTTGTACCTCAAGAACAGTCTGGAGTTGCCGCACGGCTTTAAACAGGCTCGGTATGTATAATGGAGTCACTCTGGTTTGGATACCGAGCCACTCAGACTATTTGGGTAATGAGGAGGCAGATCGGCTGGCGTTTGCTGGAGCTGCGCTGCCTCTGGTAGGGCCGGAACCATTCCTGGGAATACCACATGACGTGGCTAACGAGGCGATAACTGGCAGAATGAACTCAAGGCTAGAGTCTTTCTGGCGGAGCCGTTCTGGCCTGAAACATTCGGAGTTGTTCCTTGGAACAGCTTCGAACAAAAAGATGGCAAACCTAGCGCTAGGTCTGGATAGGGCCCAACTAAGAACACTTGTCGGAATTATGACAGGTCACTGCAGACTGAAAGCGCATTTGCACAAAATCGGTCTGGCTAAAGACGATGAATGCAGGCTGTGTCTTGAGGACACTGAAACAGCCATGAACATCGTCTCAGAGTGCCCAGCGGTGAGTCGCATCAGATTCGAGGTCCTTGACCAGACTTTTATAGCCCACAGCGAACTGAAAAAATTACCCCTGAACAAGATTATCGGTTTTATCCAAAAACTGGATCTCATCGGGGAGATATAAATTAGGGGTGAACCACAATAGTCCGTGCGGACGCAGAGGTAGGGTGGACAGACGACCGCTCGCCATAAATAACATCCCTAAGTTAAAATTTTCCGTTGATTAATTTTGTATCATTTCTTCTATGTTGCGTTTGCACCAAATCAGGTTCTCTAAAATCACCTTTCCTTCAAAGCTGAAATTGTGACCAGTCTCGAAGTGATGTAAGATGCTAGAGCGTTTTAGTTTGTTTGGTCTGATTGTGCTTTCTACAATCATTTTTATGTTGATTTATTCGCGACTTAAGATATTGTTTCGTTTGCTCTATATACGATTTATAACAAGAACCCGCTATTTTATGAACTATATTTGATTGATCGCTCAGTGGTATTGGATTTTTCGATTTTGTGAAAAGACAGTTGTAATTTTCCCACTGTAATAAGCTTACTGAATGTTCTGATTAAAAACACTGTTGATGTTTTGTGACAGACCTTGTACAAAGGGTAACCTAAAATATTCAATGTCTGAAGTTGTTCTCAAGTTCTTAAAACGTCTATGTTCAGTGAAAAAGCCGGATATGCATTGATTCACGAAGGTTTTTGGGTAATTGTCATTTTTTAGAATGGTTTTGAGTTTTTCCAAGTTGGGACCGTGATAGAAACAATGGCAAAGATTCACCATTTTGTTCAATAAACCTTTAATCACGGCCGCTTTATGAGCAATTGGATTGTTTGAGTGATAATTTAAGATTCTGCCCAAGTTGGTTGTTTTGGTGTATCAGTTTGCCTTCACCACCCTCAATCCTAACAACTTCCACATCCATAAACGTAATTTTTTGTCCTTTTCTTTCCTTATGGTGAACTGTATACTGGGGTGGAATGAGTTGAAACACTGAAGGACGATGTCATGGAACCCTTCAGATATGGCTGTTATTGAGTCATCTACATATAACCAGAAGAATTGTATCCTGAATGCTAAGCTCCGTAGCTTGAAAGAAACCAGTTCATCTATGACAATATCGGCAATCAGAGGGCTCAACGGTATTTCCATGGCGCTATCCTCCAACTGAAGATGAATTGTTCCCTTAAACGATGGAAGTCGTTAATTGTTGTTCACAAATTGAAAGAAATTTTTGGGCTAATGTGTGAATGTTGTTGTTAAAAGCAGTAGGATCTAGTGTAGAAACATTGCTAAATCATAAGAAGGTACGTTGATGCAGTTGACAATTGGTCTGAGAGTGAAGCGATCTTTATGAGTCTTTCTGAGACCATATATTTATGGAACGGAGTTGTGATAATCATCTTCTTGTTTTGTGTTAAGTCAATATATCCCTCTTGAAGCAGTAACTTTGTGAATTTGTTGACGCGCCTTTGGTACCTTCTGGCTGGGTTTTTTTCCAATTGTTTATATATGTTGTTGTCTGTGAGCATTTCAGTCATTTTTTCGTCATATTCAATTCTCAGAATGAGAACTGTGGAATTACCTTTGTCAGTCCTACCTAGTAAGATATTTTCATGGTTTTTCAAAAATGTTTTTGTTTCAACAACGTCACTTATGTGTTCATTCTGGATTTTTTGGCATTTCATAAGTTAAGTAAAATTTGGTTAACATGTTGGTGGTACGTGCTCTGATGCTGTTTGATTTTTTAAAACTTTCTCTAATTTTTAACCCCTGAAAGTTATCGTGCGTTCTTACAAGCGGATGGATCGTTATCCAGTGAAATTCTGACATTCCAAGGGAATTATAAATAGAAAAAACTATAATATTTTTGAACAATAAATAATATAAACAAATTTTTTCAGGCTTACACCTCCGCAGTGGTGGCGACGACTGTCGGATGCCAGCAGAGGGGGCTGGCCCCACCTCGGACTCGTTACGAGACAGGCACCAAAAGTACTCTCAGCGACTTCTTGAAACCGCCGGAAATGGCTACGATCCAGAATTTGCGCGGATGGAAGCATGGCTAGATGAGCATCCAGATTTTGTGCAAGACTATTTTCTAAGGTGAGTTTTAAAAACACCAAAACTGTTAGAATTATTATATCGGTGAGCAGTAGTGCGAGGTTATTTATAACACAATTGACACATCAAAAAAAAACTCAAGAAATAAACAAAAAGTACTCGATGGTCACATGGCAATCTTAACATTAACTGAGGTTGGCAATGAAATATGACGCTTCATCACTACATATCGGTATGTGAACATAGCTCTTAACCCACGTTGATGTACCATTATCATGCTGTGCCGAGTTTCAACGAGTTTTCACACTCCAGCAGAACCCCGAAAGCTGAAAAGAAAGAAACGGATATCTGGAAAGGAATAATAAAGAACCTGGGTCAGTACAACCGAGTAGGAACCACCAGGGATCCCCCTCTCCCAAAGAGATCACCGTGTTGATCCCAGCACTCAGCTACATGAGAAAAGTGTCTCTATTTGGTGGTTATGAAAGACCAAAGCACATATACAACGCTAAGAACAACTTTCCCGCAAGAATCCCCCTTCCCAAGCGGACCGCTGTTGCTGATCGACTGTTGAAAGCGAGGCTCCGAGGCATCGTAAAGGAGTGGCTTAAGGATCCAAAAAAAGTGCCGAACCTGGGGGTGAGCAGAGGGTGAGTCTTCCCAGGTAGAAAACGTCCTAAATCTCCCTTTGTCCTCTATCCAGCACGCACCTTTCCTAGGCCAAGAATGGAAGAGCAACAGAGTCCGCTACCACAAAGAGTTATAAGTCCCTCCTGAAGCGCAGACCATTCAAAGGCTCAAACGGAGGTGTCATAGAGTCGGGGGCGAGCAAAGAGCGAATCCACCCAGGTCGAAACATCGTAAGTCTTCCTTTTTCCTCCAGCCGACCATTTCGGGCCCCGCTGCGGATAAGAGACGAAGGTTGGAAAACCCGTGCCGAGATTCAGCAAGGTTTCGTCTTCGCCCGTAAGGTGAGAGTTTTGCTCCTAGTTCGCACAATGAGACAGAAGAAAACAACGGGTCCCAACCGCGATTATCTGTCCATATACACGTTGCAGGAGCGACAAGAATGGATTACAAAACTCTAATCGGTCTCAGGATAGCATGACTCTGCCCTCTATTCTGAACCACAACTACCCCGTACGATTCCAAGCTTTGGTAAAGGATAGGAACGATTGTGGGACAACATGCATTGTATGCAATAAAGAAAGAAAGGAAAATAGGAATAGAAAGTCTCTGCTTTAGAAACCACGACTTTATCCTCCATTTCACCGAGATGAAAATAGGATCTCAGTCATGACAAGCCCCCCATAACGTCAAGGTACAGAGACAATTGGGGGACGTACTTGCGCCTACACGTGAATTCTACCAGTTAGTTGAATTGGCATGTGAGCGTAGCTCTTTCAGCAAGTGACTACTCAGCAGTCTCCACAGTCTGCCTCCAGAGGCAGAAAGTGTGATAAGGATTACGCCATATCATCGCGCGAAGCGAGAACCTCTCCGCCAGCTTCCAGTTTGGGCTTCAGTTTGAAAACCTACAACCGTTTAACTGGTAGCAGCGAAGCACTATCCAACCTCTACTGGCTCTGCATGGTCAGTACCCGAGTTGCTTGGGACTCATTTCACACGCCGGAAGGGCTTCTTATCCATCCACCTGAACGCAGTCTCATGAACTAAGATAATCCCAAGATTGATGCCTCAATTGATCCTGGTACGAGCAACTTCAACACGCCTGTACGTCATGACCCATGAACCCATGTAAAGTCTCTCCTTTGATCTTGGTGTTAAGTACCAACGGACTAGCCGTTTCGTCGAGATCCACAAACCCTGAAACGTTACGCATTAGATCCAGGTTCAGGACAAGGCCGGTCGTACCGTCAAGTCCCCGAGGTAACGCAGTATGCTACATAACACACTCGGCCATTGGACAGAAAAATCCGAATTAGAGGTGAAGCCCTGTGCTGTGACGAACTGAGTTAATCAACTGGCTCAGCCCTCCATTCCATCATAACGGCAATACTAGGACCCCATTAGGAAGATCTTCCACCACACACAGTTCACAGAATAGGAAGTAAAGGGTGGGCCATTTAGAGTTTGCAAGTTCACAGGTAATGTTTTATGACTCGCTATTATGGAATATCTATATTTCTATATAATCTTGGTAGAATTAATCATTCCGATTACGATCAAGGATGCAGTTTCCTGAATTCATGATCGATCAAACTATTAACTGTTGTAATGTAAATAATTGATTTCATATTTTAACTGGAATCAGTTTACCAAAGCTGAAGGGGGTGAGAGGCAGATATAAGTTTATGAAATTATTCACATTGTTCTCACCAATCTCATTATACAATTAACACACTTCATGTGCCACACAAAATCGCTTCACAACAGGCAGATCATGAAAACATAATAAACGACAATAAAACCATTTCCTTCCTGAGGCTCAGGAAATAACGACCACAAATATCACTTTCACTTTTTCTCCCCAATTTTTCACAAAAACGAACATAACTTCCAACCTTCAACACTCCCAGTCGTAAAAAGCTGATATATTCATAGACACGAGAATCGTCATCCGAAATTCAGTTCAGCAAGAACGTACAGATCGTACATAATTTCTAACGAGCCCCTGCCATGTTTATGGAACGAGATAAACACCATGCTCTACATTTTTATAGTGGTGAGATATGATGTTGCCCTCGGTTGTCAGATCGAGTCCCGCTTCGGCATTGTCGCCATTATTCGGAACACCAGCTGATTTTCGATGCGGCGATGATGTATCGTCGATGTGAGACTCCCTTGTCGGGTGTTGAAATCGCATTCCCATGATCGCTCGGTATGGTTTTTCATGTTTTGTTTTGTTTCTATTTCCCGAACATCCCCCGCTTCTAATTGGATTGAGGTGGGTACCCGTGTTTCGATTTGGATAGTTTGATACTTTGAACATTGTTTGCAATCTTTAGAGTCGGAAAAATTCTTATGCATTAGCTCGTATATTGGTACAACTGGCACAACTTCATCTGTGTTAAAAGATTCTTTGGTACCACGATTTGTTTATCGTGGTGAACACTTTGAAACATATAGAGGTTTCCGGATTAATCGTTCATATATTTCAGGGGGTGATTCTGGAAGTCAAAATATGAAGAAAACTTTATATCAACTTAGGTCCTGAATTGCACCATATGGGCGCTAGAGCTTTTTCAACATGGTCGCCAAAATCCAATAAACTATCGATACCTTTGTCAAAATTTGGTGGATTCAAAGGAAATTCAGTATATGGAGGTTTTTGGCTAAACTGATCAAAATCACTGATTCTCATCAGTGGTGGAGATAACAGGGGGTCTTCCATAACACAACTTATAATTTTTGACTGTGTGATCAAATTGAAATTTTAATCAAAGAAATAGACTCCTCATACATTTTTTTAAGAAAAAGTACCCTTCGTTGAAAGCGTTACGGAGCATTATTCTCAAGAAAGATGTGATGATTTATTCTAACTGAGCCACAGACTGCTTATCATTAGCAATAACGTCATATTGACTTCTGCCATACTAAAGAGTATCGAAAAATTAAATTTAAGATAAATAATCCAAAAGAAGATGAAAACAATTTATTCGAACATAATTCTAATCAACGAGTTTAACTAGGTGGAGGACAAAATAGATAAAAACAAAACCTCTGTGACATAGACGATATAAAATAAATCACAGTAAATGTTCAAAATGTCCACCGTTAACTTCAATACATTTTCAAATACGTTTTCGCATCGACGTTCGCACATTAGCCAGAATCGTTAGTGTGCCCTTTTCGCATAATCCCCGGTGGAGGTTCCCGAACGTTTTCTCGCAAGGAAGGACTCGTTCAGGAAACGCTTCTTCATAGAATCATCTAACAGCACTCGAGTTTCCGTCAGCTTTTCCATACATAAAATGCATATCAGCCATTACTTGCTTTTTATCAATTCAGATGATTTTTTAAATACAGGAATGTACAAAGAGCCCACTCATTTTTCGATTTTTATTGATAATGTCAAACTAACAGACGTCTATTATGTTTTTCCAGATAAGCAGTCCATGGCTCAGTTAGAATGCATATCATCACAAAGTCAATTTTTTCTCGAGAATGGTGCTCCATAACTTTTTCAACGAAGAGTACCCTTAAAAAATGTATGAGGAGTCTGTTTCTTTGATTAAAATTTCAATTTGATCACTCAGTCAAAAAGTAATTTCATGAAAGACTCCCCATTATCGCCGCCACTGATGAGGATCAGTGAGTTTTTTAATCACCAGACGATTCAGTTTATCCAAAAACCTTCATGTACTGAATGTCATTTGAATCCACCAAATTTTGACAAAGATATCGCTAGTTTATTGGATTTTGGAGGTCATGGTGAAGAAGCACTAGCGTCCAGGGGGTGTATTTTAAGTCCTAAGTTGATATAAGGTTTTCTTCATATTTTGACCTCTAGAATCACCTCCTGAGTGAAAATTGTCTTTTTGCACTTGAATCAAATTTTCAGCATTGCTATACATACCATGTGGAGAGCGTATATTTGCGTATTACACACACACAAAATATGGTCCTCATGACACTGAATCGCTTAATTACAAAAATCTCATTTCTTGTAGATGTATGATCTTTTTTTGAGGTTCGTATGTGCGTGTGCTTTTTCAATCGATAGAATGTTTTGTAGTATAAGTTGTGAATTAATTGTCACGAATTTAACACGCGTTTAGAAGCCGTCCAACTTGAACAATTAGTGTGTTGATTAAACGAAGGTTAATTCAACAAGATCCACCAAGGAAGATATCGTTGAGCTCATGAACATGAAAACGCTCACAGATTCTTCTATTCTTGGATGAGTCCAGATTTCATCTGTATCAGTCTAATGTGAATGTTGGTGTGGTGAGGACAGGGCCAATGGTATAATGAACATTTTATGACGCTAATAACTCTTTTCGGTGCGTTTGGGAGGCATTTGTTTTAATATGCGCACAGATTTTATTATTCCCATTAACGTAAGTATAACAGCTGAAGGGTATCATGATTTGATTATAGAACCAATTATTGTTCCTTTTGCGGCAGCCATTGGCGACAATTTTACGTTGATCGACGATAATCTGTCCACATGGGTAAGAATTGATTTCAAGGTGTTTCTAAAAGAAGGAACCTTTTTTTAAGCCTGCAGGCTCCGCCAGGTCAGAATCTTCATTTTGTTTATTTCGTAGTCACCAAACTAAATGAATAGATCATAGGAATTCTTTTTCCCTAATACATAACTTGAAAATCATCTCTGGATTCTTCAAAACTCTTAGGTTATTGCGTTTGAGCGGTTCAACTGTCTGCTGAACATCACCTTTTGACGTTAAGTTCAATATTACATTATTTCGTGAATAATGAACCGATTTTGAACATTTTAACTGGGTTGTGTACAGAACATAAATAACTTTCAATCTAATCAACACTCGGCATCTCTTTCCTATTCAAAAAATGTTGGGGGTTGATGCCACCTTCGTGGGGGTGGTTTTTTCGGAACAAAATCATAATTGAAATTGATCCCCACAATTTTCGTTGAGGTATCCTGTATATTTTGATTGTAGTGTTATTTATAATTAGTTTGGCGGCATTAATCCTGTGGTATTGGATGGTGAAGTTGTTTCCATTTAGCGTATCGTAGTCGTGATTTAAGTTGTTTTCCAATTTGCTCTCTTTATGATCGTGGATGATCAGTACATAGGTAAGTATAAATATAGATGGTAGAAAATATATTCTCACCCGGATAGATACTTCTTCAGCTGTGTTCTCTACTCACGCTAGTACGTGTTTTCATAACATTTTTTTGTTTTATAAACACTGTTCCGATGTCTTTGGATCCTCCGCAAAACAATAGACCATAGTTAAAATTGCTGTGGAAACGATCATCTACGCTGTTTTTGACGCTTCTGGACTACTATTCGTTTATCTATTCTAAATGCATAATTTGCTTTTGATTTTTGTATCAAATTGTCGATATACTTTCAGAATTTTATAGCTGGCTACATCGTTATACCAAGAACTAGGAGATATATGCTTGGTGTTGTTCGGCTTTCGCATAGAATCTCTTGAGTATTTCCAGTAGTGATCGTCATCCTATTTGTATCAAACCAGAGATTTACCTGGTACAAGGTTTCCTTATCTTTTGCTTTCAGTCCTTTCTCGTATGATTCCTTGTTCAAAAAAGATGTGTCGTCAGCAAAGAGTACAGTCTTATTCGCTTACTGTCCTGCAAATCGTTAAGATATATAAGGAACAAGAGTGGCCGAAATATGCAACCCTGGGGGACGGCATAACTTCTATGCTGCCAGATTTCATTTAGGTATGTTGCTTTTACCCTGTTTACTAGGTTACTCCTCAGATTTCTTTCCGTTCTGAAGATATGGTGTTTAAAGTAGCACTAAATGTTAATCCGTTCACAAAATTTAATTTTTTTTTCTTCAAATTTTCTAATTATACGATTACCACGAATATAAGCGTTATTATTTTCCTTCTAAATGCCTAATTTATGGTCGACCGAATCTATAGTTTCGGGAATATTGGTAAAAAAATTGAGAATTGCGAAACTATTTAAATGACTTTGCCCAATAACGAACTTAGCCGAGATGTTCAGACCTCAAACTTTCCCTGAATAAATATTCACGGCAATTCAAAAAATACATTTTTGATATACCATATTTCAATCATATCAATACATATTTTCATAAATTTTGCATATCGACAAACAAAAATTTATTCATATCATGTAATGGCCAAAACGAAATTAATGTGAATAGTTGATTTTTGCAAAGTTAACGATTTTGTATGCTTTGTTCGGCGAACAGATCGCCGAATTTCTAGGATCTATGTAGTTATTCAAATCAATTAGGGTTATTTCCACGCATTTAGTAGAAGCAACTTCCTTATATCCTGAACAAACCAAAGTTATGATGTCTAAAATTACTCTGGGGATTAATAAATTTTTCCACTACTCGCCCTTCCCGAATTCAGGATGATTCATTTCACCCAGTAATCGTGGTTTGTTAACTAACGACCTTCCTCGCAGTCATTAATTTTCATTGAAATCATTAAAACGTCTTCATAGTCGTTTCCGTTGCTTCGAGCTTCACCTAAATTGATCGCCCAATATTCCCAGACACGAAATGTAGGCCCATGAAAATTTCATTCTGTCTTTCGAATCATTTCGGATTAATTGTTCACAGAAGGCCATGCCTCGAAAACAAAAGGCATTTATGAAATGAAGGTTGGGGTGACGAAATATGGAAGCGGGACATTGATGGAGAACAGGGGTGTTCTCATATTTATTATTAACTAGCTCACACTGCACATTCATCTTTCGGTCCTTATCAGTAATAAATTCCTTACTTGATTTCTTTAGTACTCTTTTATCAAATACCAAAATTACACAATAATAGGCAAAAATAATAATAATATTATTAAGATTTTGAGAAGTAGCTCCTTTCTATGATCAAAATATAGACATGCGCGCTGAGAATATAACCAAACTTCTTGTGAGGATCAGAATCGGAAACCTTATTTATAGAAAAAGAATGCGGTTGTTATTATTTCTGGTGGCGCAGGGTATAACAAAGATTATTCAGTTCATGTAGTCTGAGACTGGTATAAATTTAATTATCTGTTGTATAACTAATCGATGCCATCATATTTACATGAAAAAGTGGTAAAAATGATAGATGCAAGAAGTGATGGAAGCATGTTATCATATTCTTCTATTGAATTCATTATATTAAGAAACTTGAAAGTGATCAGACCAAAGAAATAGAAAGCTCTGAATTGAGCACCGCATTCAAGTATATATGAGATTCCAACTTGAAGTTGAAATGGAACAAATAGATGCAGGTGAACGGGTTGGTGTTTCCCGCAATCGTTTGTGGAGGCGTTTTAAGAAAACTGGTACTCTCGCCAAGCATACATATTGTACACCTGGTAAAATTTTAGGTCTTATTGCTAGGAGATCACCTACACTTACTCAAATTGCAGGACTATTATTCGAGATATCGTGAGAAACGAAGTTGGACTGTGTTCTCAATGCATCTTAAAATGGGTGCAGGTGACTGGGCTGCAATTTCATTTACCGATAAGTCCCTGCCGATCAGAATCTCTATTCCTTACGCTGCCATGATGTCGATCAAAAAAGCAATAAATAATGCTTTGAGTATTCTCCAAGGCAATGACAGCATCAACTTGACGCAATTGGCTCGAGCATTCCTATAAGATATCCTTTTGGGTTACTGACGTCTTGGCGTGTTGCAGATAACGATTTGTGAACATCCTCACTGCACAATTGCGAATCACTAAATAATAATAAAAAGTATATAACTTGTACCCAAAAGAAAGATTCCAATTTATAGGTCATCGACAAAATTTGCATTTCTCTCGAATGGAGGAAAGATAAACTCCTTCTTCAGAGTATTCACCGATTGATCAAAGTGAGACATACTGAAAAAACCTTCTGTGAATTCTCACGAAAGAATTCAGATGACGGTTTTACTTGGAAAACCAAATAAGGCTATCATACTCTATCTTACTGACGAGATTGAATTAAAGATTTTATAGAACCTCCAAATCATCAATTTCTTTAGAGCATCTGAAAACAAAACTCAGCGTTCTGCATGCGGGAGCACACAGTTCCTCAATGTACTGTCGAATAAAATACCAAAATCACATATGTGATCTACACGTGAGAAAGTGGTATCTAATGAAGTAATTGCCAACCAGAGACTTCAGTCTTCTCGTGAAAGTCAGCGCGACGCAAACACCAATTATAGATCAATTTCGGACTAGTTTGAAGCAGCCTCAAATCACTTATGTCTTGTATTCTCATGAATACCCCAAACAGCAATGGACCGATATTAGATCCCTGCGGAACCCCAGTTTCCAACTTATGCTAAAACAATAGGAGATAGTTGTAGAATATATAATTAATTCAAATAGGAACGAATCAACTTCGAATAAGCAGTGCAAAAATACAAGCGAACACAGTTTGCTCGACAGAATTTCATGGTTCACAGAATCAAGTGCTCTTAGAAAAATCTATATATATCACATCATTCCGAATTGCGATAAAGTAGCCAAATTGGTGATTTTTGAACTACCTTAATGAAGAAATGCTGCTTTGTAGATTAGTGGGGTTCAACACCGTGAGAAATGTTTACTCATACATTTTCGCGAAATTAGATAGAATAAAAAATTGCTTCAAGTTTTCAATCTCTGACCTATCGCTCTTTTTGAAGATGGTGACAATAGGAGCTCGTTTACATAAACTGGAAAATTAGAAGGAAATAAAATTCTAATTTGAATAAGATGAATAGCCTTTGCAGGCGCAGAACTATATTATTTAATTAAAAAGATAGGTAGTTGAAACTTTATCAGGGAATATTTCCATAATATACCTGATCTTTCATTTGTTGGTAAGGTGAGACAAAGGACGAATATTTGATTAAATCAAATTAATTAGCATTTTATGAGATGTTCCTTTTTTATATCAACTGTGGTTTTCGGATCATAATTGTTGTTTCCATGGTCCTGTATTAGTCCAGGAATTCGAGGTATACCTTTTTCGATTCTAAAATCTTCGAAATGCTGCCGAGTCTGATTGATCTCCCATGGCTCATCGTCCAAATAATGCTCATACTCAAAATGAATTTCGAACTTAATGAACGCTCGCCAATACATAAAATCTTCATAGTATATTATGTCTCCAATTGGACGCCACCTGGCACTATAGAAATTCTTCAAACACTGGATAGCTTCTTTTCACCAAACTACTGGTTCAAATGGGTAGGTATAATACAGAAAAATGTATCATAAACTTATTGCAGGGCGTTATTACAATCACTTAACGTCTTCAAGATGCTCCAATCGTACGAACAAATGGACGTTTGTAATGCAGAAAAGTTGGCTTTTCTGAAAACAAGAAATAATTTGGCAATCACCTTGCGTGAATCCAAGCATCGACTCAGCTCAATATTTAATGCAGGGTTATATGGGTTTTCCACAACAAAAGACATATCAAGAGGACCACTGACCAGAATCACATCGAACAATCGTTCATCTCTATTGAGCTCAGTATTGAGTTGTCTCATTCCAAGCAGACCGCGAAAATGATCAAGCATGCCATATGATAATATACCTAATCTTTCGCTTTATTTAGGGATTCCCATTATTTCTTAATAATTATATTTTTCTTCATCAAAACAATTTGGAGCCCAAATGATTTTCTTCTTGAAAATATGAGCATGAATTGTAAGAGATGTATATCAAACTGTGTTCAACTCTCTTTGGAATTCAAACTGTTAATTTCCGAATATTCTTATCATCCCTAAATATTGAACACGTACGTATATTCAAAAAACATAAAATGATAAAATGACTACCCTAAAGATAATTTTCAGACTTCATATAGTCGTATTCATCTCGCCATTAGGTTGGCTAGACAACTTGTATGTATTCCCCCTTGATGTCAGCATAAATAGGAATAGTGTACCATAACTTTGAGGTTGACCTTTGACTTCACACTCTCGCACCACAATAAAAATGCGGATGACTCCTAGTTCCAGATAACAAACAAGCAAGTTAAGAGGATCACATTTCGTCGCGAATGGTAGACTGCATTGCATTACATATAAACGAGTTGACGTAAACCACGTCGCAAGTGAATATAAAGACCTTATTGTGATATTCCTTTGTGCAGCAGCATCTCATCAAACTGTGTATTCTCCGTAGATGAGATAATTATGCGAGAGTATTATGGTCATGATAAAGACGAGCCCTGAAATGATATTCAAGGTCGCTTGATTGGATTTCAGATATTCTAGTAGGGTCCTGGCGTCGCCTTATTTATTCAGAACAAAAGGGATGATGATAATCGTTTTGCATGGCGGCAGTCTCCACTCATTTATCTCCATCGCTGAAGACGTAAAAGAGGTTTCCTGGTATATCAGGCTGCTTCGCGCTGGAAATTTAAGGATAATGTTGGGAGTTGGCGTCGCCGAACGGTTAAACGTACTTTCCACGGGAATGCTTACACGTGAGTTCCTTGAAAAAAGTTATTTTTGATAGGGAGAAAGCTTTTACGTAAGAATTCAGATGACTGAAGTTTTGGCATGATTTGTAGCTATGATAGGGTTTACTCTAGAAATCATGAGATAAGGTTCATATATCTTTGGGACTCCTGGAAGTTCTGAAATAAATTAAGTGCTTATGGGTTTTGCTTCACTCATATACTATTGGAACGTGAACATCTCCGGGAAATCATTCAAAGAAAAGGTGAATTTATAGCTAAACTAACAGTCAAAATATCATTTAATATGCAATATCAAAAATTAATATATTAATGCCATAGGACTGAAATTTTTCCATGTACCTCTCAGAAAAACCTTGAATTCAGTGAACCATTCATTACTGCAAAGAAATAACTAAACTGCGAACAGTAGTAAATCCAGAGATGACTGATATTTCAAACATTTGCTTGGGATAGAATAATTTTATCTTCAGCTTCACAAAACTGACTGAATTAAATCATCTTTATTTCGTGGCGCTGCTCGTTCAACTTCAATCTTCATTGGCCTCCATATGTTTTCAATGGGATTAAGATCTGGTGAAGTTGCTGGCCATGAAATGGTTGTCACTTGGTGTTCTTGCATCCAAGTATGAGTAGAGGCCGAAGTATGGCATCTTACATTATCCTGCTGAAAACGCTACCCCTTTGGATATAAAGCATGCGCAGTTTCAAGGAGAAAATCGTTTAGGATGCTACAATACTTTTCACTATTAATGGAACCATCAACTATACAGAGAGGCGTAGCACCACGCTGAGTAATTTCTCCCCAAACCATTATTTTGGTGGGAAATTTGGAAATTTGAACGGTAACAGGTTGTTTGAAATTATCTTCTTGAAAACGTTTACCAAATTCTATCCCTCGTTCCTTTTGTAAAGGTGTCATTAAAGGGATTTTTTGGTTTGCTTGATATTCAGCCTTGTATTTTGAGTGACATACGGACGGTTTCTGGACATACTTTTATATTTCGTTGATTTCCAAATCTGTAAGTCAATTTGTGAAACCCCAGGAGCGGATTGTGTCGTCCTAAAGCCAATAAAGCGTATAAATTGTTTCCTTTAATCTTACGCGGGTTCCTTGAACTGGTCTATGCCTCATATCCATGCCATTTCATATCCTCTTTATTGTCTCATATACAGCCCTTTTTCCCAGTTCGGTTAATTGCGCTAATTTTCCAACGTTTCGTAAACCTTATCTATACAAATATTCTACCTATTTTTTTCTCTAATTGCTAAATTATTTCATAAATTGTATACCTATTGACAATCAACAATATTTGACAAATATTGTTGCCACGCAACTCTGGCCATAGCCGACTATCTGCGTAATCTATTCTACACGTTACTTTTGTCTTATGAAATATAATAAATTCTGGATACTTTCTAGAAGGACTATATATGTTTATTTAATCTTAATGATTTCAAAAGGTTAAGGAGTATTCTCTTTTCAAAACTATTTGAATTTTTGCTATATTATTTCTCCCAAGAACAACACCAGAATCTGTGAGTCTGGCACTTTCAAGTATTTTCTCTGAATCGAATTTTTCTTTGCAGGAAAGCCACGAGACAAGTCGTGGACACGTGGTTATTGTCCCACGCTACCCCTACACCCTCCAGCGTGGAGCTGTCATCCCCGACGCATAATCAGTCCAGAGGTGGCTCCGGGGCCACCACGCCAGTGAGGAAGATTTCTGCCCACGAGTTCGAGCGCGTTGGTCTTCTGAAGCCGATCATCAGCACCGTCGATGGGCAAACGACCTTCTTGACCGGATCGGGGGACGTACAAAATAATGGGGGGGCAGCTGGAAGTCCCACTCCCGTGCGTAGACAGAGAAGGTCAAGGCACGAACTCAGGCAGCTGGATGAAAAGGAGTTAATATTTGAGTTGGTGAGTGAATAAGATTGACAATATAAATAACTTTTTCATTTTGTAAAAATCCATTTTGTATATATATATACATTTTTTTCAATATTTAGAGGTTTATTGAATAATATTAATTATACAAGCAGTTTCAACTGTTAAGCCATTCCCAAATGTGCAATTAGAATTAGAATCATCAGGTTGAAGAGGATTGTTCTAGGAACTCAGTGAAGGAAAGACAAGAATTCAATATTCTCAGTACCTCCTTAATAATTCGTCTTCAATCTTGGTATACTTCAATTAAATAATACGTTGATTTCTATGTATTGGGAGTACAAATAAGTTTCCGCCGTTTTATTGCAGATGGCGCGGCACGGAGTTTCGGTTAGCTTTCGCAGATGATAACCGGCTTAAAAAATAGTTTGGACATTCAAAAACAACATAACCTATTAATATCATTGATTTTATATTGGTAAAATATAATAAGTTGAAAATGTCAAAATTTGAGCCAAGTTAGCGTCATCTGCGGGAAATATTAGTATACTTCTTTAATTTAAAGAAATCTGCTGCTGAGGCGCATCAATTGCTCGTAGAAGCATATGGTGAGAGTGCTTTGAGTGAGAGAACGTGTCGAGAGTGGTTTCAAAAGTTTAAAAACGGTGATTTCGACGTAGAAGGCAAAGATCGCAGTGGAAGGCCAAAAATTTACGAGGATGCAGAATTGGAGGAATTATTGGAGGAAGATTCATCTCAAACACAAAAAGAACTTGCTCTAACATTAGAAGTCACCATATTACCGTTCTTCTATAATAAATATTTAATTTGTGTTAAAAAACGGCGGAAACTTATTTGTACTCCTAATATTATTGTATATTGATCACAGGGCGCGTTTTGTTTACATAGTATTCGTGAAATAGTTATAAACAACTGGACTGAAATTTGGTATTATACTGTATTTAAATGGTTTCTGTTCTGAGATAAGGGTACAATTAAATTTTTTATTACTTGTGGTGAAACCAACTACATTCATAGAAGGCAGTTTTCCCTGTGAAGAGAACCATCCTGATCTGTACACAGATTTCATACGCTCTTGAATGAGAATAGTTCTGTCTCATATAGAGATTGATCCAGTTAGTGCTTCTGGATCTAAAGTGAGCGGAAAGTTTGTGATAATACTCAAACATTGCGATGCAGCCACATTGATTTGATTTTGGTTGGAATATCGGGTGTTTTTTTAGAATAATAGAACTTTAAATTGAAATAGAACACATTTAAATTAAACCAAATTTTTTTTTATTAGAAAGATAATTTTATGATATTTATGTTTTAAAAATAATTTCCGGCATATGTCCACCACGACTAGCTTTGAGGAACCGCATTCGACCAGACCAATTTTGGACCACTTTTTCGAGTAATTCATGCCTTATTTCATCATTAACAATATTTTTTAATATGGATTTTCACCAAGTAAGGACTGATTCAATTCAATAGATAAAAAAGTGGATCAACTTCAAGCTGTTCTAAGGCCCAATCAGCAAACGAACGACGCTTATTATGGTCAAGTGGCTTTAGTTCTTGAACCAGTTGGATCTTGTATGGTTGTAGACCAAGATCTTTACGCAAAATTTTCCATGTGGTCGATGCACAGAGTCCAACTTGTTAAGAATGTCGACCAATAGACAAATTTGTTTTGTTGTTGTTTTTGCATCGAGTAGAGAAAATGTCCGAAATCTATCGATAGTTCGACGAATAAGCTGCTCTGATGGACGATTATGTAAACCATAAATTTCACGAAGTGTTCTTATAAGTTTGGTGACTAGAACTCTGATTTTGAAAATAAATTTGTAAACGTTGTTGGGACGTGAGTCTTTCCATGATAATTTGTCAATGCTTACTGAACAGAAATTTCAAAACAACATGGCTTCTTTCTTCTGTCAATTCACAGTTATCCCTATGAAAAGTTCTATCACTCTAAAAAAAAACACCCAATACCATCAAGGCGATCAGGGGGATTACCTATACTCATTTTACGCGGAGTTTCTCTACAATATTTTTGCTAGTAAAGTGTTAATTTTGCAAGGTTTTTGAGGTCTTAAATGCTTCATGTTGCTCTATAATAACCTTACCTATAAAACTGGCACATTATTAATTTTTTACAGGTAGCAGTTATGCCTATATTTCACTGTAGAATCCAGAAGACTTATTGGATCAACCTTTTCTAATGAATCAAATCGATTACACGGTTGAAACCCATTATCCATTCTGTTCTTCACAATAGAATTGTTCTTTTTGTGACTCGGACATTTCCAAGTATCACTTCACATTATGAACGCATATAACATAAAATTCATCCGGTCTGTTGTTATCGTTGTATTGTTGAAAAAGGTTTTCCATGGCCACAGTTACTACTTTATGAATGACGATCATTCATGCCAACGCGTTATCAGACAAAGTCAGCGGATGCAGTTCAAGTTTCATTATGTCGGCCGATTACCACATCCCTACGTTTCATCTGCGAAGTTTACGTGTGTACTTTGTGTATTATTCACAGAAATGTAAACATTCATATTTTACTTTTCAAAGATATCGCGACCGATTTCCGTTATCGGTTTGTGTGTACATTCAATAATATGTAATAAAGTTGGTACTAATTGAACCATTCATTAATGTGATAAGTATTACGCTTCCGTTTCTATTACTGTTAATCATTATTAGTAACTCAATATGAAACTTCTTGAAGCATACGAAGCCTGTTCAGAATAATACTGAAATGTTTTATTTACGTGGATATTTAGATCCCTACGATTGGAAGCATTCACTAAGCATTTCCTCATATTTTGCCGCATTATCTTGGGTTCTTGATGTCTTGTTCAATTTTTTCAACTTGCTTAAGCATTCTCTTGAAATACGCAATTTTCTGAATCAACGTGAAATCTTGCGTTAAACTGAAGAAAAATTTCATGAGATTGTTTGATTCATTGAAACATTCATCAGCTCGCGAAGATGATTATAAATGACGTACGTAAAGGAGAGAATGACTTAAAAATGGCCAACTGTCAATTGAAGACGTTCTTGAGCAGGAAAATCTTTAACTTCCACTGGTGAATTCCACGTTCGTAAAATCGAAGATCTGGTCCGTGCAAATCATTGAGAATCTATCGGAAAAATTGCAGAAGATGTTGCCATCTCAGTTGGGTCATAAACAGAGATTTTAACTCGAAAATTGAACATGTATCTAGTTGTGTCAAAATGTGTTTTATGATAGATTAACATTTTGCATGTTTGTCAGCAACTCCTTGCTGTCTGAAAATGAAACTGGGTTTTAAAGTACGGCTCTGAGACAAAAGTCATAATGGATTGTCAAAGGTTATCAACGTCACAAGGAAGTACGTTAATCTTTATGGAATCGATTTGAAACTGATGCTTGCTTTATGGTGTTACACGTAATTTTTGCTGCAAGCAACTAACGAAAAATGTATTATTTATTCTGAGCAGGTTTTAACTCTATTAAATCTTCTTCACTTTCATTCAACGTTGTTTCGTTAAACTTCTGTTTTGCTCCTACAATGGAATTATCGCCAACCCGATCATTTCAGTTGCCCATCAGTTGTATCTTTCGTTCCGAGTGTATCCCATTCAATACTTTCTGTAATTCTTCGCAGAACTACTCCCTTTCCTCTTTCGACTTATTAGTGTGGAGAGCGTATACGTTTTTAGAGCAACCATAATTATCCTCTCATTAACATAATCAATATGAGCTATGTGATCGCTGAAATTTCTGTTAACAATTCCTAATCTTTCTCATTCCAAGATGTAATATTCTACGTTACGATCTTTAATGTATTTCCTCTTCCTGCTGTTGTTATTATGTTATTTATGGCAAGCGGGTGTCTGTCCGCCCTACCACTGCATCCGCACGGACTATTGTGGTTCACCCCTAATTTATATCTCCCCGACGAGATTCAGTTTTTGGATAAAACCGATAATCTTGTTCAGTGGTAATCTGATGCGACTCACCGCTGGGCACTCTGAGACGATGTGCATGGTTGTTTCAGTGTCTTCAAGACACAGCCTGCATTCATCTTCTTCAGCCAGACCGATTTTGTGCAAATGCGCTTTCAGTCTGCAGTGACCTGTCATAATTCTGACAAGTGTTCTTAGTTTGGCCCTGTCCAGACCTAGCGCTAGGTTCGCCATCTTTTTGTTCGAAGCTGTTCCAAGGGACAACTTCGAATATTGCAGGTCAGAATGGCTCCGCCAGAAAGACTCTAGCCTTGAGTTCATTCTGCCTGTTATCGCCTCGTTAGCCACATCATGTGGTATTCCCAGGAATGGTTCCGGTCCTACCAGAGGCAGCGCAGCTCCAGCAAACACCAGCCGATCTGGCTCCTCGTTACCCAAATAGTTTGAGTGGCTCGGTATCCAAACCAGAGTGACTCCGTTATACATACCAAGCCTGTTTAAAGCCGTGCGGCAACTCCGGACTGTTCTTGAGGTACAAGAGCTGGATTCCAAAGCTTTTAGTACTGACTGATTATCAGTAAATATTTTGATTTTACCGTGGTGGATTTGCCGTTTTATAAGCAGTTGTGCCGCGGTCTCAATGGCAAATAGTTCTGCCTGGAATATGGTTGCGTTTTGACGGAGACTCAATGAGATGTTAATCCCATTCAATACTTTCTGTAATTCTTCGCAGAACTACTCCCTTTCCTCTTTCGACTTATTAGTGTGGAGAGCGTATACGGAAAGTATCTTAATTTCTGTGGCCGCCGTTTTTAGAGCGGCTCATTAACATAATCAATATGAGTTATGTGATCGCTGAACTTCTTGTGGATCAGTATACCCACTCCGGCATGCGCTCTCCACTCTTTGTAAACCAACACTAGTTTCCCATCCTGATGATTCCAGCGCCTTTTTTCTTTGTCTCACAAATAGCGCATATATCTATATTATGCTCGTCCAGCTCTATTAATAATTCATAATCTTTCTCATTCCAAGATGTAATATTCTACGTTGCAATCTTTAATGCATTTCCTCCTCCTGCTGTTGTCGTTGCCTTTAAATCCGTCCGTTTCCGAGGCCTATTTAAATACTTTAGATCATTCTAGGTTTTACAGCGAGTAGAGTGCTAACTCAAACTCGCCAACCCTCCTCCTTTATCCGGTCTTGGGACCGGCAGTGACAACAACGTAGGCTACTCAATTCACCCCTGAGTGCCACTGGCGGAGTTATGTTTATTAGAAGTCATTTTACCACCAAACTGGCCAGTTTCCAAATTTAATTAATAAGGACTTTGGTAACAGAAAGTTCTTCAAATCGCGACAGTACAACTTAAATCTGTATAACAGTTCAAAACTATCGAGGCTTATATAAGTTATGACTATCCCGATTCGAAGAACTTTCTGTTTTATAGCACATACTCCTTATTCATTATATTTGAAGAAGAATATCAGCAAGAAAGATTCCTCAATGTCTTAGCTCTCTTGGATCTTTTAAATTTTTTTTCGCAAGTTTTAAGCCTACTCTTCATGGAATTCCAGATGAAACTTCTCCATTTTCAACCGAATTATCCTGTAATTGAAGAGGAGGCACGGTTCGCTAAAGAAAAACGAAAGAAAAAATCTACTCGAGAACACCAAAGAGCCGTATCAGAAAAATCTCGTTATTTATCTCGCGGTCCCGTGCTCTCGATTTTCACAGAGAAACACTCTCCTGAATGTTAATTGCGTACCCTGCAATTATGACGAACGCCCGTTCGAAGCGGCGGACGTCGACCGTGATCCAAGAGGTTGGGCTAAGTGGCGGAAGGCGAAATTCGAAGGTTTCCAACGCGAAGAATCGCCCTTCAGAAGACGCCTTTCCTTCAACTCGCATACTTTAAGTTCCTTTGTGATAAACTGCCTGTCAGAGACATCACGATTATTTCGCTGCCTTATCTCTAATTCTTCGCTGAGCACTCAGATGGAATATCGAGGGGAAGGAAATCCGTGCGTTTCCCGTGGGTTCAAGGTCACGAGGAATTTATGTTTGAGTATTCGGTCGGTTCCTTCAGATCAAAACGATTAAGTTGAGTCGCGGAATACGGAGTTTTTTGGGAGTATCGAAAAATTTACTCTTAAAGGGTGGGCCATCCAGACTTTTAATTATGAATTAGTGGCTATTTAGAGTCTGGCAACACTTTCGTCATTCGTGTTTTGACAGAAGGTTAGTTTAATATCTGACATCCACAAAATTGGTCAATTTACGCTTGAATAAAACTGGGAAATATGAAAAACTTATTTCCGAAGTGTTGAATCTACAATTCAAACTGTTAGAAATTTAAGTGGAAAATTCAAACATTCAGTGGAGACAATACTGTTTCATGTCGTTATTATGAAGAAACAAATTCCATTCTAAAAATATCCAACATTAAAATAAGAAATTCTTCTCAACACACTCTCTTTAAAAAAGTTCTTTGAAAAAAGAGATATTGGTATCCTTTGAAGAATTTTTTTAAAGAGCTTTTTTATAAGGTTCAAGGTAGCGCTCAATGCTAATCAACTCACAAAAACTAGTGATGACCTGCTAGCATATACAATGGAACCTCATATCACTTCACTCATATTGTGGGGAACATGGCCTACTCTATCGAGTTATGGATCATGTTCTTCACCACGTCGCCTTCTCTCCCTATCATGATATTAATGCATCATGCGACAGAAGCGGGGCTCGTCACTAAAAATACCTGATTAAATTTCTAACCGCACTATCTGTCCCTTCACCAGAGCAGACGGCTGTGTCGATGTTCAATTGCTTTAAGTACCACCCAGTTTTGAAGATGAAGAAAAAATCAAAACATTGTATTCTGCTATATACTGTCCGCATATCAGCCATTCTACCTGTTATACATTCTGTCAAGAAAGTACCGGGAATAATCGATTTGAATCTGGCGGGGCATTGAGGCAGGTAAAAATTTTTTTTCTGCCACTGTCCTTAATTACTATGCCAAGCTTGAGCGGGATCTGTCAACTAGTGTGTTTGCAACAGCTGATTAAGTCAGTCTCAAGGACGGTCGTGAAGTGGTCGCCCATCGACGGCTCCGATCGAAGAAAGTGTCGATAAAATTAAGGAAAGGGTGCTGGAAAACCGTCGTACCAGCTTGAGAGAGATAGCACATGATCTTAAGATAGAATAGAATAGAATAGAATATATCTTTATTCACCAATAATAATTGTTTACATATAACAATGAAAATGGGAAACGTCACACATGAGAAGAAAAAAAAGGTAGAGGACATCAAAATTCCATGTCACTCTCCAGAAATTCACTTATAGAGTATGGCTCTAATCGTAGCAATAGGCCGTAGACCTCTCTTCGAAAACATTTGAAGTTATCAACGCTTCGTATTTTTGATGGTAGTTTATTAAAGAGTTTTAAGCACATGTATGTACAGTTTCTTTCTGTCAGGGACAAAGAATGTAGCGGGTACACACAAAAGTGGTGTCGAGTCTCATATGCGCCACTTTTCCGAAATTTGTCGAAAAGGTGCTTATTTTGGAATAAAAACTGCAGACATTTATAGATGTAAATGCCTGAGAGTGTTAGGATATTATTCTTCCTGAATACGCCCCGACAGGATTCTCGGTACCTTAGTCCAAAAAGAACCCTAACGACCATCTTCTGGGTGTAAAAAACCATTTTCACCTGTCGACTATTCCCCCAGAAAATGATACCGTAGCTCATCACCGACTGAAAGTTGGAATAATAAATGGATTTTAAGAATTCTAGGCTGAGCTCTGATCTCAACACTCGCAATACAAACACTGTTTGACTTAACCTTCCGCGCAATTTTTCAATATGTTCTGCCCATTCAAGATGTTGATCAAGGTGAATGCCCAAAAACTTGGTTGTTGGTTGAGGAGAGATAATTTCTCCTGATAATGTGAGCTGTTGTTCTGCTCCAAAATTCCTTAGTTTGTGCGAAAACAAAACAAATTCCGTCTTATCAACATTGAGATGTAATTTATTTAGGGTGCACCATGATTTTACAGAATGATAAATATATTCAAGTAGACCCTGGAGATGTTCAGAGTTTTTTCCGCGTAAGAGAATATTCGAGTCGTCAGCAAAGTTGACGAATGCTATTGATGATGGAGATGAAGGTCCTGATATGTCATTTAATTCCGTGAACGTGGAGAGTACAGTGCGGATTATATTAGGAATGTCATTTATATAAATAACAAATAGCAGCGGACCAAGTACGCTACCCTGTACCACACCTTGCTCAATCAGTGTGTCTACGGATGTAAACTCAACTCCATCTATCCTAAGCGATACATGCTGATATCGTTCGCTGAGATAGCTCTGAAAGAATTTGAGTTGAGCATCTCGAATGCCATACGCCTCAAGTTTCGCGAGTAAAATGGAATGATCTACTGAATCGAATGCCCTCGAGAAATCCAAGAAAAATCCTAGCATTTGTTCGTTCATCTCTAAACCATCAGTTATCATTTCTACTAGTTCGTAAATCGCTGTCTCCGTGCTTTTTCCTTTCATGAAACCATGTTGTTGTGGGTTCAAAGTCTTAAATTTCCTGAAGAAGCTGAGAAGTCGATTTACCATAATTTTTTCGAAAATTTTCGAGAAATTACTCAGAAGACTTATTGGCCTGTAATTATTGAGATCATTTGGATCATTCTTCTTATGAATAGGTTTTATAACCGATTTTTTGAGCATATCCGGAAATACCCCGCACTGGAAGCTATTATTCAGGATATGACGCAGTGGTTGAGAAATCCGAGAGATACTTCTTTTTATTACTCTCGTTGGTATACCATCATAACCTACGCTAGTTTTATTCGCCAAGTTTTTGACTACCTTTTCGATTTCTGTATCAGTTACCTCAAACATAAAAAAAGAATTTTCCAATCGAGTAACAGTATTCAATGTCCCTGACACATCGGCTTGTTTATGTTGGCTTAACGAGTTTCGAAATATAGAACTAAAATCATCTGCAAGTTGCTGAGGGCTGTTTATATTGCTAAACTTTGGTTTTTCCTGCGACCTACCTGTTTTCTCATTTATAATCTTCCAAATTGTTTTCGATTTATTTGCCGAATTTTCATATTTTCGACGATAGTAATTCTGCTTACTCTCTCTCAGTGCAATATCGTATAAGTTTTTTAGTTTCTTGTATAAACCGAGAAAAGATGGATCAATACTTGCCATAGTAAAAACTGAATCAAGTTGTTTTTTGATATTCTCTACTTCGGAATTATATGGGATATTAGTTTTACAGCTTTTTTTTATTACCTTTACCGGAAAACATTCTTCGAACTCTTTTTTGTAAACACGATTAAACAACATCCACTGTGAGTTAACATCCTCTAATGGCAGCTCGAATAACTCCCTCCAATCATGATTTGATAAATTGTTACAAAATTCTAAAATTTTTGTTTCATCGATGGACCTAGTTGTTATTGTTTCCGACTTAACCCACTTCTTAGAATGTTCGAACAGAACCACTTGAGCTGAATGGTCAGAAAGATGGGGATTTTCGCAATAACCAGAAGCGCAAACAATATTAGTAATCACGTTATCAATACATGCTCCTTTACGTGTTGGCTCATCTATAATTAATCGTGAATTGAATGATTCGATAATCGATGTTAGGGTTCTCTTATTCACATCTCTGGAAGTTTCCTCGAAATGAATATTAAAATCACCTGCTATCAAGAAAGGAATTTTTTTGTTGAAGATTGAAGATATCCAACGAGTCCGCACGTACGATTTTGATTGATATTTTGGGCATGAGAAAGGTGGCCGCACGACTCGTACCGAAAGACCTGAATTTTCTTCAAAAACGTCATCGCGAACAGGTTGCTTCAGACATGCTGGATCGTTATAATTCCGATTCTACATTCATAAAACGCATTATATATGGTGATGAGACCTGGGTCTACGAGTACGATATGCAAACAAGCCAGCAATCATCGGAAAGGGTGGCAAAAAAAGAGCCGAAACCGAAAAAACCACGTCAAAGCCGCTCGAAAATGAAGGTGATGCTCATTGTTTTCTTCGATATCCGTGGCGTGGTGCACTACGAATTCATTCCAGAGGGTCAGACGGTAAACAAGGAGTATTATCTAGGCGTTATGAAACGTTTGCGTGAGCGTATCCGTAAGAAGCGGCCAAATTTGTGGGCGAACAACTCATGGATTTTGCATGACGATAACGCGCCTTCTCACCGAGCTACGATTGTGACTGACTTTCTCGCCAAAAACTCAACAAACGTGCTTCAGCAACCACCGTTTTCGCCGGATTTGGCTCCCTGCTACTTTTTCCTCTTCCCAAAACTAAAATTGCCCCTTCGTGGCACCCGTTTTGAGTCGATTGAAGCCATAAAACAAAATTCGGCGCGAGAGCTAAAGTCCATCCCGTAAAGCGCCTATAAAAAATGTTTCGATAATTGGAAGTGCCGTTGGCATAGATGTATTGGAGCAAGTGGAGCCTATTTTGAAGGCGACCCAATAAATTTTGATGATTAAATGTAAAAATGTTGTTTTAATTGAAAATTCCCGGTACTTTCCTGACAGAGTAGTAAGTCTCAATGATTAAGCTTAGCGCTTTGTAGTTTCTCTGAAACATCCATGTGTGTCGATCGCTCAGTGGTAAGAGTATTCGGCTCATAACCGAATGGTTGCAAGTTCAAATCCTGTTCAGATGGAAAAAAATTCCTAGTTCCAGTTTCGGCCACCATTTCACTCTTGGGTCGAAAATGAACAGTGCTGTGACCTTAAGTGGCGTAAGATTGCAGTAACAAAGCCTACCCAGAACACAACTAAACTCCAAACTCGCACAAGCTGAAGAATCTTCACAGAAGATCTAGGAGTCAGTAATTCTGTCTCCTCGAACTTCTTGTCTCCACGCTTATTCGTACTGCAGTTTAGTTCGTAAAATTCTACTGATGAACTTCTTTAATCTGCAGATTCTGCTGACTTCACGCAATCCTTAAATTCGAACCTTCTTGGAGTCATCATTTTGGAAAACCTGATCAATTCTACGCATTCTAGACATTTCGTAGGATAGAAAAAAAGGCCTTGATTTTAATTTAAAATCTATGTGGCCAAGTTATACAGAGATTTCAGTTAAAAGCTGGCCATACACTCGGGATACCTGGCTCTTTTATCATTTAGCGATTTTGAACCCATCTCAAAAAGTTAACAAGTGAACCTAATTATGTTATCAGATGTTTTTCCTGATAAGACACCTTTACATTTAATGAATACTCAAAATCGGATGAAGTTGATCTTCGTCTTTTTTGTCATCTCTATTTTCAATCAGTGTGAAATATACTTTCTGCCGAAGTTGAAAGTGCTAATATAGATATTGAATTCAGGAACAAAGTCGAAGCTATACATGAACGTATTGATCTCCTACAGATTTGCATCGACCTTAACTCCCAAACGAAAAAAAACATAGATTCCAAGAAACCCAAGGTACCAGAAAAACAAACTAGGAATGCATCATTGGAATATTTTCCTAGAATATGATGCTATTTCATGAAAAAAGCAGAAAATAGCAAAAAAATTATTACAAATCATTTTCTTGGAGAACCAATGCACCTTCGTTCCACTAAAGGCAATCTGTTCCGAAAAAAACTGATTTATTTACCAATCAACCGACACTAATCATCAGACTGCGTATTTAATTGAAGACGTAAATCAGTCGTTAGGCGCCATTCATATTTGCCTTCACTGAAACGTTAGGTCATTCATTTAATTCCAGAGAAAAGTTGCGTTGCTCACTTTATTTAACCGCAAGAGTATTCTTTTGATTAATTGGTTTTCCCATAGCAATATTCATTGCACGATCGAAGTCAATTATAAATTCTATACCTCCTTACGTTAATTATTACAGGTACTGTTCTTCACCTAATTATTGGCGTACACACTAAGCTTTCAATTGATTTTCAAAGCCAAATTATAAATTATTCATTTGAAACAGATGATCGGACTTTCCATAAATCAAATTAACAGAATTAAATTTTCTACTGCGTATTTCACCTTTCACATAATACACCGTATAATCTGCAGCTTAAGGATGCGAAAAGATCTTGAATTAATCTTGTGTCTTCAGAAGTATTTTTCTTTTAGTGGCATATTGGAACGTATATTAACTGATGAATGATATTCTGAATTCATAATTGAAGAACAGAAGACATTAATCAGGTAGAGTCCTAATTAATATCAGATATATGTTTGGTTTTCCCAAACGTCTTCAGCAATATTCGATTTGGACTACATATTATTTTGATTTCTTTTTTGTGGACAAAATTTTAACCAAAAATTTCAAAAGAAAGGATGAGGACAAAAAACATAAAATAGAATACAAAAAATGTTGTAAAATAGTCAAAATTCTTGGAACGTTTGCTCAAAAGGAAACTTTTTGATGAAAAGATATCAATTAAATTGGAAAATATTAAACAATTAGATGAAAATTATATGTTTTACTTGTAAAATGTCAAAAAATGACAGTTTCAAAAGTGACAGCTGCACCATAGCGGGCTATTCAAAATGAAACACCTCTTATTCGAAAACCCTTCACGTTAATTTCAAGTCTGAATTTACCATTTGAGTCACAGTCAAAAATCTCAAAAATTTTTGTCCGAAAATGAATCTACAATATGATGGATTGCGTGAAAATTCAATTCATTCTTTTTCTCGATGAATTTCAAAGCCTTATAAAAACCATCCTTCGCGAACACGTTTTTATTTGGTCATCACCACATATACTTAGATATTTATATTTTGTTGAAACATTCAATATGTAAGTACACTAATTTTATTTTTAGTGATCTATTTCTGCAATCTCTTTTTCGCAAGGTCATTGATCTCTAAGTTAAGTTACGTTAGAATAGGTCAAGTTGGTGTATTTTGATATACCTGTTTTCATGGACACATCATGTCATGTGGTTCATTCGGATTATTTCATTATTAGTTATTAGGATGTTGATAAATAAGGACTGCTCAAATTATTTTGTTCTCTACTGATGTGTGTAGTTCTCAGTTATTATATAACGTAAAATCTTCATTAGCTAGTAATTTATGTGCCTTATTGTGTATAAAAACCTTTTTTTTATTCCACCGTTTGCGATAGTTAGGTCATTTTATGTATCAAAGTCCTGATTATATAGATATATACCCAACGCTAATTATCAATGGAACGCTAGGAAATAATTTTTTTTTATCACAATCAAAACAGAGGCTATTTAATAAAGAAAAGTCGGCATATCGTATCGGGGTAATTCAATATTATATTTTCTGACACCACAGCACAAAAGTAATGTCGTTCTCATAAGGAGACTGTAGTTACCATACTCACCTGATGAGGTCAAAATGTAATTAAATTAATAATAAAAAGAGTTTTTTCTTGATAGAAGGATTATTGCAAAATTTTTAATATCATAAAATAATAGGAAAAGGTAATTTCCTATTATTTTATTTTATACATAATATATAATTATATTGAGGCTTGAATGAAAATCTCATTATGGAATATCAAGTGGTTTAAAGAAGACCTTATAATACCTTACAGCTTTCTGTGATTTTTGTGATGAACATAGAATATCTTGTATAAAGTCAGTTGTTCAAAGCGATGATCCCAGGGGACTTTTAGGTGAGTTATATTTGTTGTTGGTTGATTTTATTTTTTGAATATGAAGTAGCACCGATGAAGACCTTATCGGAATTCGAATTGTGTTTTGAAGATAAATTGCATGTTTTGGGAGATTTTTGAATTAAGTTGTTCAAATATTGAAATATTTTAAATATTTCAAATAAATTATATCTTCTGAGAAGTCCTTAAATTATGTTTTATATTTTTGAAAAGGAAACAAAAATTTTGTCTCCTTCAAATATTTATTTATTATTTTTAATCGACAATTTATATTTGTTGGTTTATTTATTCCATTTGATATTGTATATTGGTTTTTGATTTAATACGTCCATTGAATAGGAGCTGTTATATAAGACATTAATTTAATTCTAAAATTTTTTTTATGAAATATTTTTTTTAATTAAAATTGTAGAAGACTGACAGATTAAATATGTTTTGATATCCGAATTTTTTTGAATATCATACTGATTCATTCTGTTAACCCCCTACAAATTTTAATTTCAAAATAAATTTTATTCAAAAATTTCGGAATCAATTTGAATAAATGTCTATAGAACACATTGTGTCAATTAAGTAGACATATAAAATTAATACTCATTACACAGTACCAAAGGGAATGACAGAAATTCAAAGAAATATAAATAATGGACCAAAAATTATTAAATAAATACTTGAAGTGTACAAAATTTTATTTCGTTCCTTGTTTTATGAAAACTAAATTTGTTATCAAAAATTCCAAACACATCCTCAAGAACTTCTTCAAAAACAACTTGCACAAAATAAGTTCTTTTTAAAAAATTCCTAAAACATGCAGAACATTTTTAAAAAGCAATTTAGAATTATCACAACAGTAACTCAACTTCATAATCGTTGTAATCATTCTGAATTGCTTTTTAAATATGTTCTGTATGATTTAGGAATTTTTTTAAAGGAATTTAGTTCGAGCAAGTTGTTTTTGAAGAAGCTCTTGAGGTTACGTTTTGCATTTTTGAAAAGCAATTTAGTTTTCATGAAACAAGGAACGAAACAAAATTTTGTACTCTCCAAGTATTTATTCATTAATTTTTAGTTAACAGTTTATATTTCTTTGAATTTCTTTCATTCTCTTTCGTACTGTGAAATAAGTATTAATTTTATATATCTACTAAATTGACACAGTGTGTTCTAAAAACATTCTGAAAATTTTTTGATTAAATTTTTATTTTAAATTAAAATTTGTAGGATATTAACAGAATAAATCTGTGTGATATTTAAAATTTCCAAAATGTAATTGACGAAACAATTGTTGAATCTCCGAATCATTCTTTTTATTGAAGAGAAAATGAAAATTTGCTTAAAATCATTTTCTGAATAAGAAAAACTTTTGAGAAAGAAATATTGAAGCAAATTAAATATAATTAATATTTGTACATACGTTTCAAGATAGGATCATGACCTTCCACAAAGATCTATTATTTTGAAAATCACTTACCAAGCAACTTCGTTCAAGATGAGGGGAATTATTTCAATAAAATGTACGAACACAGTAAACTGAATTGTATCTCCATTAAAATTGAAAGTTTTGATTTCAAATCACAAATTAAAGGCACGAACATTTTTCGCAACTCTTATAAATTCTAAAAATAATGCACAGAACACTATGTAACCTTTACAAATTACTGCTTGTCTCAGAAGCATCGTTTCTGTTAATGACAAATTGAGAATATGTTTTCATCAAAATATAGTTTTTTGAATCGGAAAATTTTTCAGGTTTCTTTTTAAGTATACGTTAGTTATTATTTTTGTAGCTCTGAAGGTGAATGGGGTGTTATGAGGGAACTTCAACCTTTTAATTCGGAGGCGGCGTTTCGTTCTGAACATGCGCACCTGAACTCTTCAGATAGGTGTGGTGCTCATCTCTGCCTATGACGGCAGTGACCTTGTTCCACGTCGGAACGTCGATTGTCGGGAAGCTCTCACTCTGCTATACTTGAATCGGGCGAGAATGGTGAGCTCGGCATTCAGAAAGCGGTAACATCCTCTATATGCTACGCCAGGAAGCTGCAGCAGAGCACAATATAATTCTGGGCGAGGAAGATCGCTATATGTTCATCATGAAGTTTCATATTTGGCCATTAATAAGTAAAGATGACTAGGCACATCTTTAAGTTAGAAAATTTTCTGATCAAATTTGTGTTACGATTACTTCTGTCATTTTTTGCAGTATTCTCCAAATAAGATCTCTAGCGTTGGAAAAATAACTCTAATATTTTTTGTCATGATAGAGATATTGGAGATCATTGAAAATATACGAAAATATATGGGTATATCCATTTAAAAAATTGTAAAATTGTAAAAAATTGCCATTTATTGATTTTTTTTGGGAATATTCTGTATATCAAAATATAGTTTCTTGAGATGCAAAAATGTCTGATTCGACAGGTATGGAATCTCAACGCATTCTTGCAGAAGACTATAGACGCATTTTTATATTAACTTTATAGCCCTTCCACTTAGATTCTTCTGATCAAAAAACCATATATTTTTGAAATGCACTGAATTGAATAAATCTCATACGTTATTTTGGAATAAACTGATTGAAAAGGAATTTACTCGATTTATATAAAGAAATCGTACAATTCCAACAAATCAGAAGCGCTGAGGAAAGATTCTCACTGACAAAAGGATTCCACGGGAATTGAAACCTTACGTTCAGTAACATATGCCGTTTTCTTCCTCGTGCTACGTTTGGACGCATCCCATTCAAATTTTTTGTAAAGCCTGGAAATCCTGGAATAGCTGTGCGTCCAGTCTGTCCTCAACAAAGACGCCGCCATGCCGCTGTTGATTGCTCTTGATTCGACAAACGGTCGAGAAAAGTGCTGGGCAGTGGCGTGAAACTCGAGCGATATCATGTATTTCCTAAATTGAAGAAGTTTCTTTCAACTCCGTTTATTCTTCAATGCAATAACCACTTTGCCCGAAAGCATGGAGTTTGAGAGTCATCTAAAAAAATATTACTTCTTGACATAATCACCTTCAGCCTACTGCTTTATAGATGATATGATCTTTGGATCATATCATTGGAAGTTTCTCAGAATTTTTTGATTGTTTAGAGTAGTTGAAAATGAAAGAGCTGATTCCGAAGATTGATCCAAGGAGCCACCAATGAAGATAATGAGAGTTTTTAAAGATGGAGATGATAGTTAAAGATGGAGATAATAGTTATGAAAACAGGAAAAATTGATTTGAAGAATAATACGTGTCTTATGGCCAGTTTCATAAACAACATCAAAAGACTCATTTATGATAAAGTCCCTATTTGAAAAAGGATCCTTTAAATGGGACCATCAGTTTCATAAACGCATATCGACCGTCCTTTACTTAAAGCTTCTTTTAATGCGCCGGTCATATGTTTCCGACTGTTGGCTATCCTGAGAACTAGTGATTTTACGAATATAGTTGGTGATATCCTGTAAAAATTGTGAGTTATGCGTCGGAATTTGTAAAATGAAAAAAAACATAAATCAGTCTTTGCATAAACTTGGTTATGTGCAGAAGACAGTATATTGCAATTTATATCATTATTACGTGCGAATTGCTATATTTTAGTGAACGTGAGTTATATGAATGAATATGGAAGAAAAGAGAAAAAAGTATTATTTTAAGACCTGAGGAGGAACTACGTCTCTTGGAATTGATTGAAAAAGAGAATTTTAATGTAATAGCATAAAGTCGGGCAGAAAATAGCAACTGCTTTCAATGAAGCAGCTCTCCATTGGAGAAACGGGAACCACCTCAAATCCAAATATGACAAAATAAAAACTAAAACAAGAAAAATGGTAGCTGCTCAACGCAGTCATATTAAAGGGAGTGGTGGTGGGGCTCCATTGAAATTGAGGGAGCCAATTTCCAAACAGTTGAGCCCAACTGTCACGAACCCACTTGCCGAAGCGAAGGAGATGTAGTAGAGAAAAACAACAGCCCTAGTAGAAGCTCAGATATCAAGGGAGAGAATAGAAGAAAAGGAGAGGAGCATTCGAAGCTTAAAATTTTATTAGATTTGCAAATTATGGATATGAAGAGAAAATTAAATAATAATAATTAAATCTTTCTTATTTTGAATGCACTTTCTGGAAAAAGCGGTATTAGAATTCTATCAGCATTGCTGCAGACTATCAAATCCTCTCAAATTTTAATTAAAAACTCCATACTTTTCTCTCCACCATATTTCTAGTTCGTATGATTGACTCCTTGTATAAATTTTAGGCTGTAGTTATAGCTTCCGGTAACTTTGTCATAAGATAAGTCTGCAAACTATAACCACTATCACCAAGTAACAAATACGGTCCAAATTTACCACTATTAAATTGTCTCTTCAAGACACTGTTATTAAAGATGGTTTGATCATGTATTGAGCCAGGTCATTTAGCTACAATATATCTGATTCTCAAGTCTGAATCTCGCACGGTTGGAACGTTAAGGGGAAAATAATATTTTCGACATCGAAAGACCTCTGCATCATCACCACCCGGAGAAGTGATTTTGATTAATGTGCAATCTATAGCACCAATGACACGTGGAAAACTAGCAATTACATAAAACTTTTCTGCTAATTGCATTTCATGATCACCTTCACACATCTTTACATATTGTGGACACGAGGATGCGATTGCAAAAAAAAACTCTTCGAATAATTCTAGAAACAGAAGGTTTAGAAATTCCTATGAAATCTCCGGCTGATTTTTATCAGCATATTTCCAGTTCCATAGAATCTCAGTGTCAAAAGTAGTTGGTTCATCGGTTCAATACAGCTGCCTCTGAAAATTGTCAATTTAATGATTTGGTATATAGAAAATTAAATCAACAAAATAATAAATCGAAATTTGTTTACCTATTAGATGGGAAGTACAATTGATCTGCAATTTTTTGAAGCAAAGATAAAACAGTTGGTTTTGTCAGGCGAAAACGATCGAAGAAATCTAGATTATCTAACGTGGAAAAATGTTGTTCCTTCCTTCTGTAAATTTTTAGTCTTCTCACAATTATTTCTTCATCATTTGATGAAGAACTAGAGCTTGAAAGAGCATTCAACATTTGGTGCAACATATTTCGTAATACGCTAAAATCAAACAGAATGGGCAAATGTGAAAGAGGAAGGTTATGTCCACTGTTTTTGTCTTTACCGAGCACCTGCGCAGCGTCGAGCTTCTCGTTAAAGGATCCTTTTCCATCCGTAAAGGGCCGATTTTCACACTTTAAGATAAAGGACGCTCTTAAGTTCCCTTTAACCTAAAAATTTGCTTATGAAATACGTTTTATCATTAAAGGAGACTTTTCGGGAAAAATGAGGCTTTAATTTCGTTTATGAAACTGGCCGTTATGATTCTATCAGTCGTCAATGGTATTACTCGAATTTTAACTATTTCAGTGTACGATGAGTGCTCAAAAGGCAGAAAATTTTGGAAAAATTCTATTTTTAAATTTAGTCTCCTAGAACTTCAATATATTTGTTAGATCGAGAAACAAACTTCTCTGAACCTTGTGAAAAATGTAACATATAAAAATCAAATTTTGGGCCGAAAATGATCTTGAACGACTAGATTGGACTCACTCATGAAGAATCCGAATTCAAAAGTAATTTTGTCTGAAGGTAAACACGTCGACACAAATTTCGAAATGAAAGGGCTAGAGCCTTGAAACTTGCAGGAAGAGTTTGGAGTCTAAATGCCGCCGCTAATTTCGTTAATAGGCAAAATCGGTTCAATAGTTCCATAGTTATTCACGTTTGAAAATTGTTCATATGTTTTCCAACATTTTCGAAACTACAGATTGGATCGATCTGAAATCTAATATTCAGAAGAAGAATAATAACGTAATGTAAAGCCTACAACGTTTTCGGGCAGAATCTTCAGCTGTCTGCAACTGCCCCCGTCGTTGCAAATTGCCTGTAGAATCGCCTCCTGAAATTTTTGCCCAAATATAATTTGGGAACTATGTAAAAAATCGGTTCAATAGTTCCATAGTTATTCACGTTTGAAAATTGTTCATATTTTTTCCAACATTTTCGAAACTACAGATTGGATCGATCTGAAATCTAATATTTGAAGAAGAATAATAACGTAATGTAAAGCCTACATCGTTTTCGGGCAGAATCTTCAGCTGTCTGCAACTGCTTCCGTCCTTGTAAATTGCCTGTAGAATCGCCTCATGAAATTTTTGCCCAAATATAATTTGGAAACCATGTAAAAAATCGGTTCAGTAGTTTCAGTTATTGACGTTTGAAAATTGTTCATATTTTTTTCAACATTTTCGAAACTACAGATTGGATCGATCTGAAATCTAATATTTGAAGAAGAATAATAAGGTAATGTAAAGCCTACATCGTTTTCGGGTAGAATCTTCAGCTGTCTGCAACTGCTTCCGTCGTTGCAAATTGCCTGTAGAATCGCCTCATGAAATTTTTGCCCAAATATAATTTGGGAACCATGTATATAGGGTAATTGGGAACTTGAATTGCCTGTTTATTTTCACATATATTTGATTTCTTGACCACTCCGCAGATGTTGTGTATGAAGAGTTCGAATTATTACGCTTACTAGCACTTCTCTTGTGCAATAGGTTTATCTCCGATCTTGCTGAAAAATGGAGGTTATAGGGAGCGATCTAACCACGGGTGAAAGCCTTTACAATATATAGACCAAATGGGATATTTTAGTACTTATTTCACCGAACGAGCAGGTGACTAGTCGTTTCATCCTATAAAACAGCAGTTCCTAATAATTGGATCATTGTAAAAGCAACATTGTTGTGGACAATCAGGCACGGTTATCGTGGTGCAATTTAGAGGTGGAATAGCTGTAAAATCGTCAGACGTTCTGCTATGTAGGGAACTTGTTTCTCAACGTTCGAAGAATTCAACCATTGGCGTAGCGAAAGTACAAGCACCTGCAATAATTTTCATTTCACTCTCGTCAGAAATCATTCTATAACATTTTTCAGTTCTTAAATGTCGAAACACACAGCGTACAGTATACTGGAGATCGCTGGATCTCTATGAATGATATTTATCATACTGTATTATGGTGGCAATTATATTTAATTGCAAAATTTCAAATATCATACAGATTCAATAAATTAAATGAAAACAACTTTGCTTACTGTTTATTTCATGTCTGTTGACATATATGTTTCGAGTTTTCAGCCCATTTTCAAAACACATATATTAAAATCATTTATACAGATTTATTCTGTTAACCTGCACAAATTTTAATTTCAAAAACATTTTTATTGAAAAGGTTTTAGAATTAAATAAAATAAATGTCTTTAGACCACTCTGTGTCAATTGACAAATAGAATCAATACTTCTTACACCAAAGAGAATGAAAGAAATTCAAAGAAATATAAATTGTCAACTAATAATTATTAAAAAAAAAAAAAAATTTAATATTAAAACAAATTGAAATATGTTTATCTTCTACAATTTTAATTTCAAAAAAAAATTTTTATTCAAAAAACTTTTAGAAATAAATTTATGTCTACACAAGCACCGCTTACATTTAATAGACGTATATAATCAAAACTCAATATATAATGTCAAATGGAATAAATAACCCAACAGATATACGAAAGTAATTAAAATTAATAAATAAATAAAGAATAATAATAAAGAAGACAAAATTTTGTTTCTGGTCTTACCTTTAAGAACACCAATTGCCTTTTAGAAACATGAACACACTTAAAGGACTTCTCAAAGAATATAATTTATTTGAAATATTTAATATATTTGAATATTCGAATAAATTATTTCAAAAATCTCTAAAAAATGTGCACTATATCTTCAAAAAACAAATATAATTCTAGACAATCCCGTCTTCAGTCCTCATTTAATATTCCAAATATCAAAATCAAAAACTTAACCTATATCTCTCACGTGTTAAAAGACTTAAGCTTCGAAATACAGATCAACTATATAATTGAAGATTGATCTATGTTCTAACAAAATCAAAGAACAGTGTGAGTTATTTTAAGGTTTATTTAAATTCATTGACATTCTATAATGAGATTTATTGAAGCCAAAATATAATTATATATTATATATAAAATAAAATAGAAAGGCCTTTTACTTGATAAAAGAAATATAACAAAATTTGAATATTAAAACAAATTGAAATATGTTTATCTTCTACAATTTTAATTTCAAAAAAAAATTTTATTCAAAAAACTTTTAGAAATAAATTTATGTCTACACAAGCACCGCTTACATTTAATAGACGTATATAATCAAAACTCAATATATAATGTCAAATGGAATAAATAACCCAACAGATATACGAAAGTAATTAAAATTAATAAATAAATATTTAAAGGAGACAAACTTTTGTTTCTGGTCTTACCTTTAAGAACACCAATTGCCTTTTAAAAACACACTTAAAGGACTTCTCAAAGAATATAATTTATTTGAAATATTTAATATATTTAAATATTCGAATAAATTATTTCAAAAATCTCTAAAAAATGTGCACTATATCTTCAAAAAACAAATATAATTCTAGACAATCCCGTCTTCAGTCCTCATTTAATATTCCAAATATCAAAATCAAAAACTTAACCTATATATGTTATTAACCTTATATATGTTATTAATAACATGGATGGAGTATGCGGTTGGCACTAGGTGAAAAATTATAACAATTTTATTCAAAATAATTCACACAGTTTTTATGTTTCACAATTTATTCAGAATCCTGACAAAATAAAAATTGTGTGAATTATTTTAAATAAAAATGTTAAAAATTATTAAATAAATACTTTAAGAGTTCAAAATTTTGTTTCGTTTCTTGTTTTATGGAAACTTCAAGTATTTATTTAATAATTTTTATTTGACAATTTATATTTCTTTCATTTCCTTTGGTACTTTGTAATAAGTATTAATTCTATATGTCTACTAAATTGACATAGTGTGTTCTAAAGACATTCATTTAATTTAATTCTTAAAGTTTTTGGATAAAAATGTTTTCGAAATTAAAATCTGTAGGAGGTTAACACAATAAATCTGTATGATTCAATATTTTGTAATAATCCTTCTACCAAGAAAAAACCTTTTATTATTATTTTATAGGTATTTAATTAAAAAAAAAACTTCCACAACATTTACTGACTTTTAATTTAAATGATGTTGTTTCATAACTAATAGTATCCATTGGACTTTAAAATGAAATAAAAATTTCAATAATTTTCAAATAAATAATGTGTTTTATTAAGAAAACAAAATGGAACGCTGTTAATGAAAGACCCTTGACATTGTAGGTGCGAAGGTGAACATTTCAACAAGGCATTCTTGTTTCCTCTACAATTATCATAAATTTAACAATATTCTTGAGAAATAATCACGGAAGCTGAAACATCATATATGTTTGCTCGTTAAATCATATTTGAATTTGTTTACACATACTACTAAGTTCAATATGTAACTTTTATTTTCAGTGTCCAGAATTTCGAAATTATGATTGGAAGTATGTTTCTTATGAGTGATTGGAACTAATAGTATTATTTTTATAATTTAGTTAACTTCAGAGATGTTCTTTCATTCTTATTTGTAATTTTTGGCGTATTTATACCATATAAACTTTTCAGCAAAAGTTAACTCGTGATGATTGCCAAAAAGTTTGCATGAAATACCGACTGGATGAATTTGTGATTGGAAAGAAAATAAATCTTTTAAAAGAGATGTTAATTAAACTTTAATAACTTAAGCCTCATCTCTTATAGCAAATTAACTGATTCATAATTTTAATACGGACAAAGCTTGGAGAATTTACTTCTGAATTTTAAATCTTATAGTAATCAAGATGAGATCGCTTGGAGAGTCAACTCAATATTCTTATCGTTGCCTATACTTTCAAAGCATATTTCATCTTCAGACTTAACAAAAGGTACAAATTGTGGATGAAAGGTCAGTACAAAAAAATTATCACAAGAATACTAGTACATATTATAAAATGCCATCACAGCAGAGAGAAGAGGTGCTATTTAAATGTGTTAAATATTTTGGATTCACATAGATCAGTTTTCATATTCAGATTATTTTTATATGAAGCTAAATTGAAAATTTCAACAGATTCCAAAGATTTTAAATATCATACAGATTTATTCTGTTAACCTCCTACAAATTTTAAATTCGAAAAAATTTTTAGAATTAAATTAAATAAATGTCTTTAGAAGACACTGTGTCAATTTAGTATACATCGAAATAATGCTTATTACCAAAGGAAATGAAAGAAATTCAACGAAATATAAATTTTTCAACTGAAAATTATTAAAGAAATACTTGAATAGTACGCAATTTTGTATCGTTTTTTGCTTGCATGAAAACTAAATTCCTTTCCAAAAATGCAAAGCATAACCTCAAGAACTTCTTCAAAAACAACTTGCAAAAATGAGTTCTTTTAAAAAAAATTCCTAAAACAAAGAGAACATCTTTAAAAAGCAATTCAGAATTATTACAACGGTAACTCATCAGCTTAAGTTTATATTTAAAAAATAAAAATAACTGACAGAAAATATCTTACCAAACCAACTGAATGCTGTTTACTGGATAAACATTAGAATGAAGTGAACTTCTAAACAGCCTACTTATTCAACGTTCGTCACAGAAATAACATACAATGTGCATGGTATTTTATAGACTCCTTTAAAATCAAAGAATAATATGGAATAAACGTAAACCAAAAATATAAACCTTATATATAGAATACAATAATAAAAACAGTTTTTTTCTTGATAGAAGTATTATTACAAAATTTTCAATATCATACAGATGTATTCTGTTACCTGCTACAAATTTTCATTTCAAAAAAATTTTCATTCAAAAATTTCTTAGAAATAAATTAAAATACGCTTATTACATATTATCATTTGGTTTTAAAAGAGTCCATGAACTTGCAAACTTCATGTTATTTCTGTGACGAACATAGAATACGTAGGATGTTTATAAGTTCACTTCATTCTAATGTTTATCCAGCAAACAGCATTCAGTTTGGTTTGGTAAGATATTTTTTGTTAATTATTTTTATTTTTTAAATATGAAAGTGAGCTGATGAGTTACCGTTGTAATAATTCTAAATTGCTTTTAAAAGATGTTCTACATGTTTTAGGAATTTTTTTAAAGGAACTTATTTTGAGCAAGTTGATTTTGAAACAGATCTTGAGATTATGTTTTGCATTTTTGGAAAGGAATTTAGTTTTCAAAAAACAAGGAACGGAACAAAATTTTGTACTCTTCAAGCATGCATTTAATCAATAATTTTTAGTTTACAATTTATATTTCTTTGAATATCTTTCATTCCCTTTGGTACTGTGTATTAAGTATTAATTCTATATGTCTAATAAATTGAAACAGTATGTTCTATAGACATTTATTTATTTTAATTCTAAAAAATTTTTAATATAAAGTTTTTTCAAATAAAAATTTGTAGGAGGTTGATAGAATAAATCTGTATGACATTTAAAATTTTTTAATAATCCTTCTATCAAGAAAAAACCTCTTTTTATTATTTGATTCCAAAGACTTAAGCTACCTGCCTTTTTTAATTCAAGATGTGAAATTTTCAGGAAATTCATTGTTCAAATGAGTTTCAAAGTAGAAATTTGCTTGTTTTTGGGGGAATCTATTTAATTGTTGAATCTTGTCTTGAAGAAACGTCTTTTCTCTCGTATAATTAATTGTATTTGATATCATTGTTTTTTACTCGACTCTACTTTAATACTCTGCACCTCTTGTTAAATTTGTCTGAAATAATACTTTGAAATTGCAGTCGAAAAAAATGTGAAATCTAATTATTAATACTTGTAAATATTCGAATCTCTTTGGTAGGGCAGGAATTTCCTAGGTATTTCTGTCATAATAATTTTCATTTCATTTTCAACAAATGTTCACTCGATAAAAATCACATATGATATTTTTTACTATAATAACATACAAAATTGCTGGATTATTCGTCCATAACTTTTGAATATATATTCTTTTTATTTGCATCCATTAAAGGAAACATACCTGGCTAAAGTTCTTTCATCTCAGAGAATGAACGAGAAATTATGGTAAGAGATAACCATAATTTCTCGTTTATTCATCAGGTTTATAAGATCAATAAAATACACCTTAATCTACATTAAATAAGTATCTTGTTATATGGACTAAATTCACTATATATTATCGAACAGCCATTATAATTATCAGAAATTATAAACTTGACTCACTCTTGTGTGGGAAATTCTTGTGGAATAACAAACGGCTCCACAAAAGTTAAGGAAATTTGCTAATTTTCAATCTTTTTCAAATGATGCTTGGTGTTTTCGACCTAATATTTAAATATGATACGGAAGTACGAATTAATTCGGCCTGTTTATTTAAGCTCAAAAAATGCATTTATGTCAAAATAAAATGAAAAATATTTCAAATAAATTATTTTTTTGAGAAGATCTTAAATGTTTTCTATTTTTGAAAAGGATTCAGTTTTCTTAATTGTAAGATCAGAAACCAAATTTTGTCTCCTTCAAATATTTATTTATTATTATGATTGACAATTCATATTTGTTGAGTTTTTCATTCTATTAATATTGTATAATGAGTTTTGATTTTAAAAGTCCATTAAATATAAGCTGTGCTTATAAGACATTGATTTAATTCTAAAAGTTTTTGAATAAAATTTTTTGAAATTTAATTATAGGAGACTAACAGATTAAATCTGCTTCGATATTCAAACTTTGTAATAATCCTTCTATCAAGTAAGAAACCTCTTCTTATTATTTTATTCTTCAAAAATTGTACCTATTATCTATCCTACTGATATAAATAAGATTTTCAGTTCTGTTCTCTTCAGTTTTAAAGTTTTTTCGGGCTAAAAACCCGAAAAATATATGTCAACAGACATGAAACAAACAGTGAAACTTAAGCCCACTTGTTTTTATTTACTTTATTAATAAAAAACTTTCTGTATGAAACTCAACAATTCAAACTGATTGTTATTAGCAGACGACCAATCTGTATAAAACAGTATTTGAATATTAAAACAAATTGAAATATGTTTATCTTCTACAATTTTAATTTAAAAAAAATTTTTATTCAAAAAACTTTTAGAAATAAATTTATGTCTAACAAGCACCGCTTACATTTAATAGACGTATATAATCAAAACTCAATATATAATGTCAAATGGAATAAATAACCCAACAGATATACGAAAGTAATCAAAATTAATAAATAAATATTTAAAGGAGACAAAATTTTGTTTCTGGTCTTACTGTAAAGAACACCAACTGCCTTTTAAAAACATAAACACACTTAAAGGACTTCTCAAAGAATATAATTTATTCGAAATATTTAATATATTTAAATATTCGAATAAATTATTTCCAAAATCTCTAAAAAAATGTGCACTATATCTTCAAAAAACAAATATAAAAATTATATTTTGTTATATTTCTTCTATCAAGTAAAAAGCCTTTCTATTTTAATGTATAAAACAGTTGTTACTATTTAAAAATATAATGTTTTAGTGCTATTTTATTGAAAGGGGACCGCAATAATTTGTTATTCCAGTAAATTCAATCTTTTCTTCCTGCTGATTTTTTTGCTTTATGTTTAAATACCATTTTAGTCTACAACACTAACGGTGGAAAAATATTTTACCAAACATACAAGAATCTAAATTTTGTTTACAACTGAAAATTTTCCAGAAAGGGGGACATATAAAGCTCTCACATAAAAAAGTAAACATTCTTGTATCATAGATAAACACTAAATGACCAAAAGAAGGCAACTTCTAAAAACGATCTCAAAATTTGTGTACTTTCTCTATTTTGGTGGAGGGGTACTATGAACTGACTCCTACTCTAGAATGGTGAAAATACCAATTTCACATATTGCTTTCTTGATGAAGAAACAATCTCCTCATGGTTTTTTTGAATGATGTTGAAAAGGCTAAACTTTCACCAGTATACTTGTACTTTCTCCCAGCAAAACTCTGATGGATATTATTCTAATTTCTCAGAATGGTTTCCAAGGAATACACAAAGTTTTTAATGAGTTTCCGGTGCGAACATCAATTCAATATGTGCTACGCTTATAAGAGCCTTAATCTCCATCTCTCTCTCCCGTCTAGAGAAAAACTTGTTAGGAATTGGGATCTACCAATCCTTTCGGTTGGAAATTTATGGCGCTGAAAAGTTATTAAAGTCCTTGTGTGGTCGTTACTCTCGGAATTGCTTCTGAAGTGTACGTGCAGAGTTAACGAGAAAACTACCGAAATCTTGTTAGTTTCACACCTTTGGGATGCAAGTTTTCGAACGGAAAATTATTTGGACAGCTTGAAGTGAATGTGCTGCATGCAGGGAAATTCGAGAAGAAGTGTTGTATGAGAGTTTAATTAAATTTCAAGTTGTAAACCTACATTTCACCATTTTCTGTTGACGTATCCTATTACCAAATTACCTTTGGAGCAATTTGAAATATTAACTCTAATCTTGAAGAACATCTCTATATTCTGAGGGTTTTTTCATTTTCTCTGCTATCAGCAGTTGAATATCATCATTGTTAGTTACTGCTGCTCTGAAATTTTGAATTGAGCAAGAGTTAAACCATAATTCTAGATTTCCCAACGTTACTTTCATCTTCTTTCTACAACATGTCCAAAAAGCGTCTCGGGTATTTTTTTTGGCGCTGCATTTGAAACTGAGCGACCCAGAGTATTGGGGACGGGATCAAGGTATCCATCATTTTGTGGAATTTTATTCACGCAGTACCCGGGAACGCATCGCGATTTTTGCGTACGAGCATTAGAGAATGGATCCGGATGTTCGATGATACAGGTGCAACGGTACAAATTCAATACTCTGGCCACCCTCGTTCAGTCCGCGACGAAAGAATCGATTCGAGAAATGGAGGCGTTAGTCAAAATTCGTCTTTAGCCATCCGAAAGCGAGGCCAACCATTAAACATCAAAAAATCATCCTTGCATTTGATGTTAAAGAAAGATTTGCATTTAAAAGTCCATAAAATTCAATTGGTTCCAGAATTGAAGGATACAGACTATGCTAATCGATTGAATTTTGCGAACGAAATGTTACGGCGGCTCAACAATTTTGATAACATACTCTTCGGTGATGAAGCAAACTTTCATCCGAATGGTCATGTCAATAAACAGAATTGTCGGTACTGGGCAGAGAAATATCCGAGACGGAAGCATGAACCCGCACAGCCCAAGAGCTGTTGTCGCAAATGTGCAAGAAAAGTTTCCTGTTATTTCTTGAAGAGGTGATCACAACTGGTCACCGATATTTTGAGAGATTTTGAAGAAAATATCACTGCTGTAAGTCATAGTGTTGATGATGATCCAGATTTGTCTATTCGTCGACGTTCACAAAAAGTTGGACTCTGTGCATCAACCACATGGAAAATTTTGCGTAAAGATCTTAGTCTACACCCATACCAAATCTAACTGGTTCAAGAACTAAAGTCACTTGACCATAATAAGCGTCGTTTGTTTGATGATTGGGCCCTAGAACAGCTTGAAGTTGATCCACTTTTTTATCGTAAAATTTTGTTTAGTTACGAAGCTCATTTCTGGTTGAACAAGCGAAATTGCCGTGAACAGTGAATGGTGCTCGTTACAGATCGATGATCAATGATTATTTGTTTCAAAATTTGAATGGTATCCCAGAAGACTTTTGGTTCCATCAAGATGGTGCTACACCTCATGCTGCTATCGTAATAAATGATTTATTGAAAGAAAGATTTGGCGATAACATTATTTCGAGAAATGGTCCAATTAATTGGCCTTCAAGATCATGCGATATAACTCCACTGGATTATTTTCTTTGGAGTTATGTCAAGTCATTGGTTTATGCTGATAAACCAGAAACAATAGACACTTTGGAAGCCAACATAACTCGTGATATTGATTAAATAAGGCCCGAATTACTCGAAAAAGTGGTCCAAAATTGGTCTGGTCGAATGCGGTTCCTCAGAGCTAGTCGTGGTGGACATATGTCGGAAATTATTTTTAAAACATAAATGTCATAAAATTATCTTTTGAATAAAAAAAATGTTTGCTTCAATCTTAATTTAAATGTGTTTTATTTCAATTTGAAGTCCTATCACTCTAAAAAACACCCGATATATAAGTTGACTCGTTAGAGTGTAATAAGATCAAAATCAATTAAGTAACATCAATTCTGACAGAAATATTAATAGTTGAACTCATAAAAATACTCACAAGCCAAAATTATGAAAAAAAAGCTTATTCGGAATACATAACCACTAGTCGAGTGAAAATTTTTTAAACGGTGGTCAAAAATCAGAAATCTAGTTGAAAATTTTTCAATAGAACTTACAGGGAGAATTCAATTCACAATTATTCAATGTAAAGTCTTCCAAAGTTGCAAGAAATAGAAGTAATTTGAATTTAGATATGTAGTTTCAAATTGGAAAAGAAAATGTTGAAGATTATTATTATCATGAATCATATATTAATTTTAGTAATATTATTAACAAAGAACAAATCAAATCTAACTCACCAAAATAGTGTAAATAGGGCAAAATTAATCAAAAATCAATTAATTTAAAGAAACATAGTGTCTTCGTCAGAAATTTTGAAAATATGTATGTAAGAAATATCCTTGAAGATGCTTATGCACGGATAAAGTTGTAATAACATATAAACTGAAGAAATGTAATTAATTTCTTAGGTACTTTTAAGTATTTTCAAGTAAGAACCATTAGAAGTTGAACTTTGTAAAATTTTGACACTTGAAATACTTTATGAATGATAATCAAGATTTTCACTGTTCTGTTTAACCGGAAACTAGTATCTTAATGTTGATAAAAAATTGACAAGATTTTCTAGAATAATTTCAAACCAAGAAATAATGTAAATTTTGTATAATCATTGAAAGCATAATTTCTCAATAATTTTGACAAATGCTAGTGAGCTTTGAAATTCAATTTTTGGAGAAAACTATAAAAGGCAAGACGGACAAAATTTCAAATCTGTATTAAAATGCCCCAGAGCCCATACACGTCGCTCTGAATAAATTACTTTTCAAGAATCCAGTTCCAAAACCTGAAAAGAAATAAACATGATATTGTGAATTGATATCAAGAAATACGTTACCTGAATGTTTTTAATGGAAATATCCAACATGAAAATCAAGAATCAAACAATTTAAATCCAATAGAAAAGATGAAGTTGGCTGTGAATTCAGAACATTCCAGAAAAATTATTCTACAAGAATCCAAAACAAATTCCTGAAACAAAGCAAGGACATTATAAAAGGAACATTGATAGTTGATGATAAAACTTACCAAAGGAAGAAATATGTTTATTTCTGTAAAGCTTTCCAATTCAAATTCAACATTTCTGTTTACATCAGAATTACGATTTTACGAGATAAGGTTAGGTTAGCATTGAAACCTAGAGCTTGGACATTAGATTAGTTTAGTATTCATAGATTTATAATTCAGATTACTTTGATTCAATATATATTTTAAAAAACTAAATTATTAAAATTCAAATTGAACCCTTCCTTTTAAAACTAATCAAAATTGATAATCCAAAAAATTTTCAATTACAAAACTATAAAATTACCAGTTAGTTAGCGCAACTCGATACATTCAACTAGACACAAGGGTGATCAAAGAAGTATTCGTACTAAAACTTTTAAAATTAAATCACATAATTGAATGAACCCATTTAAAAGGTGGTCTTACAAAATTTGTCTTATTAATTCTTATAAGTAATTGATAATATTATAAATATTTATTTACTCATTTCATAATAATCTCACCTATTCAATTTATTATATTTTTGACATATAAGACTTTTTTTTTCAGGTTAAAGATATCTGCAATGAGCTGGAAGTCCGTTCCCTGTGCCATAAGATCCTGCAAAACGTGTCGATGTTGCTGCACGCCGACAGAGGATCTCTATTTCTAGTCCAAGGGGAAAGGGGTGGCGGTTGTACACCTCTTCCTCCCGGGGATAAACCCCGAGGTCGATGTCTAGTCTCGAAATTATTCGACGTCTGCTCCAGGAGCACGCTCACGGAAATGGAAAAAAAAGATGAAATCAGGATACCATGGGGTACGGGCATCGTGGGGTATGTAGCGGAAAGTGGGGAGCCGGTCAACATACCCGACGCTTATCAGGTGAGAAAGAATTACATAAAAAAAACATTATTTCAAGAAGGTATTGGAAAATGATCATTTAAGACATTGAAGAAATTATTTATGTCGCTAAGTTGGCATAATTGCCTCCGATACTTACACTGAGAATCAACTGTCGTTTAGTTTGTTTACAATACCTCATTTGTCAGTTCCCTAGTGTAGACCCGAATCAGAAGGCAGTATGAACGAATACCAAGCCAGAACTCAAACAAGTTTTATCGAACACCTCGTTCCCCTTTTATGGCTCAAGCCGACTATTTTCTCTACTCAAGAAAAACATTTCCAGTTAGAGGCACCAGTTTTTGATCTATAGAAGACACTAAAAAGAAATAGCGGCGATTACTAAAGTTAATTCCTAAGCAGGAGTTTGAAAGATGTTTTGATAATTGAATTGTGTGTGGAGTAGATCTCTTTGATCAATATCATTCGAACTATTCTATTACATGGAAACCTAGACGATGGATGGATGAAGATTTTTCATTATCTAGTCGATGCAGCAATAGTCAACAGCTACGTACTATACAAAGAAACCCTGAAGAAGAAAAATGTGAGTGCTAAGCCGGTAAGCGTCACGGCAACGGACCACAGATGCGTTGACAGTTGCGTAGTGTTAAACTTTCTTCCATAAAGATCGCGATGGGCGAAGCCGATCGCGACCCCCTTGGAACGGACCGCAAGTCCGAAAATGTGGCCACAAATTAACTTCAATATATTTTCCGCACGACTCTCCGTTGCTTCGCTACTAACGAAAGAAAACTCGAAAGGTCACGATATTTCCCGCGCTCGCTATTTGTAAGGAAAGAAGCTCCGCCCACCCCGGCCTTGGACAGCTCCTGTGGTCTACGTCTGGGGGTTATCCTTGAAATAATACGACGGTCGTTCGAAAATTATCAAACCTCGCGGAAAAAAGTAGATCAATCGATTAATATCGATCGAAAAGCCAAATCGATCGATAAATATTGATCAAAAAACTACGCTAGTAAGTGCCGACAGCTCAGTGGTAGAGCATAGGGCTCGTAACCGGAAGGTCACGGGTTTAGGTGAGAAATAAATTTTCCAGTTGGACGGGTGTCGGCCATCATTTCACTGTTGGGTCGAGAATTAACAGTGCTGTGATATAAAGTGGCGCAAGATCGCAATGACAAAGCCTACTCAGAACACAACTGAGCTGTCTAACTCCCACAAGCTGGAAAAGCTTCTGAGAGATCTTCACAGATCATCTAGGAGTATGAAGTTAATAATAATTATTATTTCTAGAGTGTGTTTTTTCAGAAGGAGCCTACTTTGAAGTCGATACAGATATATGGATGAATAATACATATTCCATGTTTCATTGACAGATTCCGATACTTGACACTGGGGTATATGGTTGATAGGTTTTTATTGAATAAAATATTTTATGCCGTTTATAATTTGGATGGAGTAGTCCGTTACTTTGTGATAGTTCATTTTAATGGAATGAAATAAGGAATTACTTTGTTTTCTATCACTTTTTATAAAGTGATAGAAAACAAAGTAATTCCTTATTTCATTCCGTTTATAATTTGACTAATATGTCTGACAAATGACCACCACTATATATTTTGCACTGTTTGGCCCATTTACGCTAATTTTCGATGATACTGTGCAGCTTTTCGGCGGTGTTACTTCGAGTTCAACCACGGTTTTGGATTTCTTCACATAAGCCTTTGATTTGTCGTAGTCGCATAGAAAATAGTCTAATAACGTGAAGTCACAAGTTCTTGATAGCCGGTTGTAAGGATCTTTTCCTGGGAGAACCAATTCAGTAAATGTTCCCGTTGGCACTCATCTAGAATAACTGCCTTCTCTTGAAAGCAGTTCCTACAACCTCTTACGTTCTTGTGTATATTCCAGCACTCTTCAAATTTGGTTCAATCAAACGCTTTCTCATTTTTAAGAAGTAATATTTTTAAATTCGTTCCATCCTGTTTCTTAGGTGTTAATGCTTTGGGGATGAGTGTGGTTGCAATGGATTAGAAAGAACCCCTTCATTGAAATATCCGAGAGTGTTCGTAAACCAAAACTCACGTTAGAAGGATCACTTACTCTTAAATCATTTGTCAAATAGATTGAGAGTATTTGTGCATAAGTTCTATACTCTAAGAGACATTTTGTCTAAGAGAAATCTGATCATGCTGTATAAAAGCATGGCAGAGTCTATTATCAGATATTGTATAGTACTTTGGGGTGGCGCATTTTCTTACTCTATGAGACCACTTCCGGTATCACAAAATATCGGTGTTTTTTTAGAGTGATAAAATTTCGATAGGGATAACTGTGATTTGACAGAAGGTAGAAGCCATGTTGTTTTGACATTTCTGTTCAATAAGCATTGACAAATTATCATGGAAAGACTCACGCCGCAACAGCGTTTACAAATTGTTGAACTGTTGCGTAAATGGTTCACAACAGTTTTATGGTCGATCTTTAGCTGCAATATTAATATTCAGCCTTGATATTATTTGAAAAAAATTCTGGGAATAAACCATAGTATGCAACAAAAAATTCACATTCACTTACACTAATGACGTCTTTACTTGTTACCTTTCAAATTACCACATGAAATCCTTTGACATTCTGGAAATCGCATCACTCTTTATGGCTAATGACTTTAACGCTCTGTCCCATATGTCGAGCTTTAATCTCAAACTGATAGCGTCGCTTCTATCCCCTCACGTTTGATTAGTTCTCGAAGACTGATGTGATTTTAATTCCACAGCACCGATAATTCCATTTTAATCTAGCCGTGCTCCATATCTGGATGTAATATACGAGATTGTAATAGAGATTTCGCCGTAGAATTACGAAACTATATACTAATGGACCAGAAATACAACGCATTTGGTTCGGTATTACCTCGAATAAAATCAAGGAATTTACGTCAGAGTTAAAATGAGTATCAGCTATTGTGATGCTCCCCATCTAAATGTTTGCGCGTTTGTTCCAGGAAACAACGTTTTTTCCAAATCATTTCGAATTTTGAACCGAAAATGGTCCTAAACGAATATATTAAATATCATTGATAAGGAGCGTTAGCTATGGTAATAGAAAGTTCTACAAATCAAGACAGTGTAACATACATCTGTATATAATAACAATTCTATACTCAAACGAACCCAATAAAAATTTGTTGATCACTGAGGCAAATTGCAGCCATGTTTAGAACTAAAATAGAAAAAGGCCTTTTACTTGATAGGAGGAACATAACAAAATTTAAATATCAAAACAGATTTAATCTGTCAGTCTTCTTCAATTTTAATTTCAAAATAATTTTATTCAAAAAACTTTAAGAATTAAATTAATGTCCTATAAGCACCGCTTTTATTTAATAGACGTATACAATAAAACTCAATATACAATCTCAAATGGAATAAATAAACTAACAAATATAAATTGTCAATTGAAATTAATAAATAAATATTTAAAGGAGACAAAATTTTGTTTATGATCTTACCATTATGAACACCAATTCCTATTGATTTTTAGTTGATTTTGATTTTAAATATGATTTAGGGCTGATGAAGAGATTATGGGAAGTCTAATTGTTTTTTGATGATATACTGCATGTCTTGAGAGATTTTTGAATTAACTTATTTGAATATTTAAATATATTGAGAATTTCAAATTAATTATATTTTTTGAGAAGTCCTTAAATTGTGTTTAATGTTTTTGAAAAGGAATTGGTTTTCATAATGGTAAGATCAGAAACAAAATTTTGTCTCCTCCAAATATTTTTTTATTAATTTTAATTGACAATTTATATTTGTTGGTTTATTTATTCCATTTGATATTGTATATTAAGTTTTGATTGTATACGTCTATCAAATTTAAGCGGTGCTTATAAGATATTAATTTAATTCTTAATGTTTTTTTAATGAAATTTTTTTGAAATTAAAATTGTAGAAGACTGACAGATTGAATCTGTTTTGATATTCAAAAAATGTTTAGAACAAGTTCGTTCTCGTCAGTGCAATAAATGCCAGCGACTACAAATCTGTCAAGTACCTATATTCACTATGCGCAGAAACTACTGATTCGGTCAAAATGAAATTGGGCACTTGAGGATATAATAACGACGTGAAGATGCCAAATTTAACGAGCCGTATTGGGCGAATTGGCGGACGATTGGGCGTAAAAATTCTTATTTCCGAACGAAAATACTTATAAAATAATAAAAAGAGTTTTTACTTGATCGGTGGATTATTACAATATTTTAAATATCATACAGAGTTATTCTGCTAACCGCCAACGGTTTTTAAATTCAAAAAAATTTCATTCAAAACTTTTAAGAATTAAATAAAATAAATGTCTTAGAAAACATAGTTTCAATTTAGTAGACATATTGAATTAACACTCATTTCAAAGCTTCAAAATGAATAAGAGAATAATTATTTAAAAATACTTAATAAACACATGAAGAATACAATTTTTTTCTCGTATTTTGTATTATGGAAACCAAATCCCTTTCCAAAAATTCAAAACATAACCTCAAGAACTTCTTCAAAAATAACTTACTTTAAGTAAGATATTTTTTGTTAATTATTTTTATTTTTTAATATGAAGTGGGACTAAAGGGTTAACGTTTGTTGTTTGTGCCTCGTGTCTTCCTTTAAACAAATACCAGAATACGTAGGATTTTTGAAAGTTCACTATATTCTGGTGTTTGTTCAAAGGAAGACACGAGGCTGGTCTGGTAAGATATTTTTTGTTAATTATTTTAATTTTTTTAATATGAAGTGGGACTGAAGAGTTATCGTTTGTGCATGTTTTAGGAATTTTTTTGAAGGAACTTATTTTTGTGGAGTTCTCGACTCTTATGTTTTGCAGTTTTGGAAAGGGATTTGGTTTTCATAATACAAGATACGAAACAAAATTTTGTATCCTTCAAATATTTATTTATTATTTTTTATTAATAATTTATATTTCTTGTAATTCTTTTATTCCTTTTGGTACTGTGTAATGAGTGTTAATTCTACAGGGTGTCCCAATAAAAATTTGACCCCCCAGAACTCAAAAACGAAGATAAAAAAAACAGATCAACTCTTATTTTGAGGGGGACGAATTTTCATCAGGAGCTTGTTCCGGAAAAAAACACCCCCCATGAAGTTGGCATCTACCCCCAACATTCTTTGAATAGAAAAGAGATGTCGAGTGTTGGTTAGTTTGAAAGTTATTTATGTTCTGTGCACAACCCAGTTAAAATTTTCAAAATCGGTTGACTAATCACGAAATAATGTAATATTGAACAAAGCGTCCAAAGGTGATGTTGAAAAGACAGTTGAACCGCCCATACTCAAGAACCTAAGAGTTTTGAAGAATCCAAAAGTAATTTTCAAGTTCTGTATTAGGGAGAAAGAATTCATGTGACGATATTGTTCGGAAAAAACCACCTAAGGGTGGCAACAACCCCCAATTTTTTTAATAGGAAAGAGAAGGCCAATGTGTTTAAGTTGAAAAGCTTTTTTTGTTCCCTAAACATCCTAGTTTGAATTTTCAAATTCGGTTATTTTTTTTGAGCAATTTGATATTGAAAATAATCAGAAGGGTAACTCAAACAGAAATCCAATACATTCAAATATACCAGATCTGAGTGTATTTCCCTATCATTTAAAATTTTAAAGGTACATTCGGTAGATACACTCATTTCTCCATTCGTAAAATGATTTTTACCAGGAATTTCAATCAAGAAATGCAACAATAATAATAAAAATCACATTTTCCAGCAACATTTACATAAAAGTCCAAATCATACTTTTCATAAATTTTAATATTTGGTCGAATTAACTGCAACAATTATCTTACATTAAATTTTTCTTAGGTTGGTAACATATTATTATTGAATTATGTAATTTATCTGACATAATAAAGTGGAATATAAATATTTCCGACCTCAGAAACTAGTATTTTTGTATGCGATACATAAGATAATTTCTGCTTGAAGCCGCCCATTTGCAACAGTGTAGCATTTCTTTATATCGTGTTATTCGTTACACTGTCACAATTTCAGATGTAAATTACGTATTGCCATTTGCTGCGCCTGAGATCGTTAAGTGGAGCATTATCATCGATTCGTTATGTCGTGTTTTCATATTAGGTGTTCTTTTACGAGGATACAGATGGGCGAGGATGCCATTATTAATTCGGGTACATCGAAAATGCAACGTGAAGGCGATTGCTTGAAGGCTCAATTTCGTGAAATTTTTTCTAGAAGTTGCTTACTCATATTGGATTGAGTTAATCTTACCTTACCGGATACTCATTTCATACGAATTATTGAAAAGAATTATTTAAACATATGTTTTGAAAATTTACCATAACGAATTATTTGGATATTACAGATAAAAGCCGGAATTAATTCTTCAGAACCTCTGCAGATTTAAATCTGAATAAATCTCATGGAAACATTTAGAATTATTTTTTTTAAACATGTCCTAGATATAACTATCACTTCATAGACATATATATTATCATCACATGTGGTGGAAATTAACTAACAAAAAATCAAAAGAAATATCAAATAATTAACGAATTATGTTGACATCACCTTATACAACATGTTTCGATTGAATGTTAAAGAATCACAAGTCCATCACAAATTGTTCAACATCTAATTTAAAAAAAGGCCTCTTTTTATTTTCCTTTTTGAAAAATATATAGCACATTCTCCAGAGAAAGAACCTGATAAATTCGGACCTAAATCTCTTCAGTAAGGAGTTATTTGAATAAACAAAATAATCTTCAAAAAATATATAAAAATACCTTTTTTCAGCAGACATTTCTGCAACAAATAACCAATTTTTGGATAAGCATAGTCTATACGAAAATTACGTTATATGACAGAAATATACAATAAAAGAAGATACGACTTAGACTCAGCATTAGAAAACTGCCACGTGCATGTGTAATAATAAAAAGAAATTTCTCAATTAGTAATATATATATATATATTGAAAATTTACTATGAAGAAGTATTGAATATTACAGATAATAGCTGGAATAAATTCTCCGGAACCTCTGCAGTTTTAAATCTGAATAAATCTCATGAAAACATTTAGAATTAAATTTGAGTTTCTTTCAATGTATATTTCTGTAAGAAAACGTAATTTTCGTATAGGCCATGCTTATCCAAAGATTGGTTAGTTGCTGTAGAAATGTCTGGTGGAAAAAGTTATTTTTATATATTTTTTAACCATTATTTTGTTTATTCAAATAACTCCTTACTGAAGAGATTTGGGTCCGAATTTATCAGATTCTTTCTCTGGAGAATGTGCTACATATGCTTTAAAAACGAAAATAGGCCCTTTTGAATTACATGTTGAACATTTTTTGGTAATGGAACTTGTTATTCTTTAACATTTAATCGAAACATGTATGCATAAGATGACGTCTAAATAATTGGGTCATTATTTTATATAATATTTCCTTTGATTCTTTATTAGTTAATTTCCACCATATGTGATGACAATATATATGCGTCTAAAGTGATACAATGTTATCTAAGACATGTTTTTTAAAAATTCAATTCTGAATGTTTTCATGAGATTTATTTAGATTTAAATCTGTAGAGGTTCCGGAGAATTAATTCCAGCTATTATCTTTAACATTATTCAAAGTTTTCAAAGTTCAATATTTAATATCCATTTTTCTCAATTTAATTCAGAAATTACCTGTACAGGGTTGAAAACATGTAAATTTATAATTTATTATTATTCACTCATATGTGAAATGTATTATTTAATTTGAATTTCACATGTGTGAATTAATTGATAGAGAAGACCGAATTCTATGTTCTGTCATCCAAAGTCAGATAAACGTTATTCCCTGCAATTTTAGAATGATTCCCCTGAGGGAACGGAAAATCTCATGAGAATGAAAAAAACAAGGTTAAAATCCTCTATTCTTCTACCTTCAATCCGTTACATATTAGTAAGAAAGAATAGAAGAAGAATATAATGAACAGGACTTCATATACCTTTCATTGAATAAAATAATGAAGAGTATTTCCCCAATTTATTATTAACAACAATTTTTTTCGCTAACACTGTGGCTTCTTCCGGTTTACATTTTGAAATAGCTTTTCAAATTACATCTTTACTTCTCAGATATCTATTAAAACTTGAAGGAAGGGAGAGGTACAAATAACTAACAATTTCCGAAAATAAAAGTGAGAAAAAATATGCAAAAAAGGGATACAACTCACAATAAAATGCCTGAGAAGACACTGTTTCACTTTATAGAATTATCCACACGTGTGAGCGGCAGCTGACCAATAAAGAATAAAAAAAACAGAGTATTCACCAAAATTATCTAAATCCATCACTCAAGACAAATTTGTTTCGATTGGATATTCAAGAATAACAAATTCAATCACTAAAATTGCTGCACGTAAAAAAAAAGGTTTTTCAATCCCCTTTTTAAAATACCACGTTCTTTAGAAAAATAATCTGAAATGCTAACCTGCATATTCTCATTAGTTGTGAGTTTTTTTTAATGCAAAATAAATCAATAAAATATATCTACGCAAATGCATTCACTAAATATTCTGTTCGAAAGCAAAATTTTAAAACGTGTTTGAGTACTATGCAAAAATATTTTCAATATTGAAATGAAGATACGATCATAGACTTTTCAAATATTGAAAGAAGGTACGGAGATATATTTTATTGATTGTTTTTATTTCGCATCCAAACTCCCAACTGATGAGAATATGGATTAGAATTTCAGATTATTTTTCTGGAGAATGTGCTATCTATTTTTTAAAAAGGGAAATAAAAATTACCTTTTTTAATTATATGTGGAACATTTTGATTAAAACTTTGTTTTATTTTGATTCTTTATTGATCAGCTACTGTTCACATGTATTGATAATTCTATATGCCTTTTCATTTAAAACATTGTTTTCTAATTATATATTATATATATAATAAAATAATAAGATGCGGTTTTTCACTTGAATATCGAAACAGATTTAATCTGTTAGTCTTCTACAATTTTAATTTCAACAAATTTTTTTTAAATCTTTTAGAATTAAATTAATGTCCAATAATAAACACTGCTTATATTTAATAAACATAATATTATATTCAATAATAAGAAATCAAAATTCACTATACAATATCAAATGGAATAAAAACCCAACAAAAATAAATTATTAATTAAAATAAAAAATAAGTAATATCGAATGTTTCGTTCCAAAAATACCCACCTGAACTCGTCAGAAAGGCCGTGGTACGTATGTTTTGCCTTTGACAAACATGTGACAACATGTTCAGTTTCTGGTCCTATATTTATGAAAACTAAATCTTTTTCAAAAATACACAACATAATTTCAAGAACTTCTCCAAAACTGATTTATTTGAAATATTTAATATTTTTGAATATTTAAATAAGTTACTTCAAAAACATGTAGCACATCCTCAAAAACAATTAAAATTCAGATAAGGTCAGTTCAACTTTACATTTATAATATAAATTCAATTAAAAATAAATAAACTTTTAATTTCACCAAACAAATTCTGGAAACTCTGTGAATGCAATTAAACTAGGTAGGTACATCTAATATCCAAGATAATCTGTGTTCTATGCTAAACACAGAAACCACACAAAGTTTGTAAGGTATTTTATGGCCTTCATTAAACCACTGGAAACTGTATAATAAATTTCATTATTCAAAAGCCTAATATAATTACATATTATATATAAAATAAAATAATAAGATGCGGTTTTTCACTTGATATAATAGAAGGATAATTCCAAACTTTGAATATCAAAACTGATTTAATCTCTTAGTCTTCTACAATTTTAATTTAAAAAAAAATTTTCTATTAAAAAACTTTCAGAATTAAATTAATGTCTAATAATAAACACTGCTTATATTTAATAGACGTATAAAAATCAAAATTCACTATACAATATCAAATGTAATAAAAAACCCACACAGATTAATTCTGCGAAGCTTCCTTCAAATTTTAATTTCGTTTATTTTATTCTTTGGATTCGAAGTACGACTAAGGATTATCGGCTGCAATTGCAAACGGGCTTTTTGAAGATGAACTGCATGTTTGAGGACAGTTTTTTTAAGTAACTTTTTGAAGAGAGTTATTTTCGAAGAAATTTTGGAGGTTATGTTGTGCATTTTTGGAGAGAAATTTGGTTTTCATAATACCGTTGTTAAACAAATTTTGTATCCTTCAAGTATTAATATTCTATATTTTCTTTGGATTCTTTTGTTCCTTTTGGTGCTGTGTAATGAGTGTTAATTTTACATGCTTATTGAATTGAAACTGTGTTTTCTAAGGCATTTGTTTTATTTCATTTCAAAAAGTTTTTGAGGCAAAATTTTTATAAAAGCAAAATTTGTAGTGAGGTTATCAGAATTAGTCTGTGTGATATTTAAAATAATGTAAAAGCCTTTCAAGTAAAAAACCGCCTTTTTATTATTCAAGAGATTTCGTAGATTAAATCTGTAGAGGTTTCGGAGAATTAATCTAGCTATTTTCTGTAATACTGATACAACGCTCTTGATAATTCCATACTTTATTTATTTCTTGAATTCACCTGAAGCGAAAATCGATTAAGATCTAGATGTACAGGTTACTCCAAGAAATCTCCCTTGACGTGTTCTTTCTTTTTAATCTCAGGGCGTTGCGTAAGACGTGAATATCTATTTATGGCCGGGAGCGATAAACATATCCCAGAAATGGGAAAATGAAGTTCAGGTTACACAAAAAAAGGAACGGAAATTTCGATAAAAGAGACGTAGCTTGCAACCATATTCCATCAACGTAACAGGTGGATGTGAAACCAAGCGTGTGGTTTATTGTTACTCATTTTTATCGTTATGACGTTTTTCGCGAGATGTATTCTGTGTGCTGCAGATAAGATAGCCATCTATCACAAATTTTGCGAGATAGCCAGAAGGATAACTGGACAGAATAATTTCGTCACGCAATTCAAGTTCGTCATGGAAATCAGGAATATGGCCCATTTGTGTGCAGGATCTTGTTGGAAGTGAAAAAAATGTCAACCTTCCCGAAGTTTTCAATTAAATTTCGAATCATGTAAAACTGAATATATGGTATATACGTTTCAAACTTTTGACCGAAATTAGACAGGAAAAATTATCGTGATTTTTCTTCTGCATATACCTTCATGTTGATATTTTACATTTGAATTATTTGAAAAATTAAATTTCAAATGAGAATAACCCAGAAACCAATGATATATATTTGTGGTGTTAAGCACACGCCCTGAGATCCAAAATCGACCACACGCTGTAGTCCATTGGGTTGAGATCCGGCGAGTAGGGCGGTCATTCTGCAGATATGATGAAACTGGAAAAATGGGTCTTACACCATTCTTGCGTCATTTTCGCTTTGTGAGCCGGAGTGGAGTCCTGTTAAAAGGTCCCATGCGTGTCGCCGAAGTACTCCTGGGCCTACGGAAGTACTACGGCCTCGAGAATGTCGCAGCGGTAGACTTCTTGATTGATTTTCCCCCCTTGATCCACGAAAACAAAGGGTGTTTTGCCGCTGGCGCAAATTCGGCCCCAGACCATGACGGATTGCGGATTTTGACGATGTTGGACGATAGCTGACATACCAGGAGCCTCTGCGGACTAGACTCTGTCGCTTTGGTGGTTGTGAGATTGTTCTACGGTGGAAAGCTTCGCGTCTGTGAAGAGAATGCGCTTCCATTGCTGACCGGCGGCGAGTTGAAGAAGTTGGCGTCACCTGTGGAGTCGTACGCGCTTCTTTTCATCCTTGAGGAGTTGAACTTTCTGTAGCTTGTATGGCTTGAGGTTGAGCTCCTTTTTGGACTTTTGACGAACGGATTCACGGTTGATACCGCTCTCACGGGCTGTTTTCCTCGTGGAGCCCTTCGGATTTCGATTGACTCGCTTCTTGACGTTGTTGCGATTGCTTGTATTGACAGTGCCCTATCTTTCACTCCTAGGACGACCATGATGGTCAAGCTCTTTGAAGCGGAAAATTGCATCGGACACGTTTTGTCAAGGCACATTGAGCAAACGAACAATATCGCATTGATGCTTACCTTGACGAAACAGCTCCAAAATTGCACTACGTTTGTTCGACATTATATCACTCTGCAAATAAAGTAATATCAAACTGAAAATCCACATATTAGTACAAAAAAGTGTAGATAATCTAATAGAATAAAAATTATTTGGCTGTTTTTCTTGACACCCGGTATATTCAGACTCCAAATATACATTGGATATTTCTAGTCTTTGTGTCTTTTCGTTCGGAAATTAGTATTTTTGCCTCCAGTCGTCCTACCAGTCGTGAGCGACTGGTTGAACTCACCTTATGAAGAATCTGAGGTCAAAATTAATTCTATCTCGTCGGTCCGTTTAAACACGCTGACTTCCGAAGGGAAAGAGCTAGAGCCTTGAAACTTCCAGAGGAGTTTAAGGATGTAAATATATTAGCTAAGTTTTTCCATTGGCAAAATCGGTTCAATTGTTTTCGGAACAAACAATTCGATCGATCTGAACATTGTGTTAAGGCCAACATGCGAAAACGTTTCGCTGCCAGTGAGGCTAGTCAACATGAGTCCACATATGTCTTTCGTCTGAATTATTTTCGTTTTCGTATTCGCCTTGGCTGTAAAGCCACGTATTTGAAAATATAAGAAGCGTTTATATTGTATTAGGCTTACCTAAACTTTTAATGTTGTGAAAAAAAGTTAAAGTTAATTTCCCTCTATTCAGTATTTGCATATTGCAACAATTAGATATCGATAGGTTGATATTCAATAGACGTAAATAGTCAAAACTCAATATACAATGTCAAATGGAATCAATAAACCAACAAATATAAATAGCCATGTAAAATTAATAAATAAATATTTGTATGATGAAAATATGGTACATGTTTTGAGAGATTTCTGAATTAACTTATTTGCATATTTAAATATATTAAATATTTGAAATAAATTATATCTTTTGAGAAGTCCTCAAGTTGTGTTTTACGTTTTTGAAAAGGAATTGGTGTTCATAATGGTAATATCAGAAACAAAATTTTGTCTCCTTCAAATATTTATTTATTTATTTTAAATGACTATTTATATTTGTTGGTTTATTTATTCCATTTGACATTGTATATTGAGTTTTGACTATATACTTCTATTAAATATGAGCAGTGCTTATGTACACATTAATTTAATTCTAAAAGTTCTTTGAATAACATTTTTTTTAAATTAAAATTGTAGAAGACTGACAGATTAAATCTGTTTTGATATTCAGATGGGTTGATAGTCTAATATGTATATTTAGTGAACGGAGCATTTTTCTTAATATGTATAAGTGTTCACATTGGTTCAATTATGGAACCTGGAAAGGAGAATTCAGGTTAAACATTTCGAGGGAAATATAAGGAATTTATTTATACTTCTGATAACCAATAGCCACGTTTTTTAGCGCAATTGAACGATTACGTCAGTTTCAGTCGAATTCATTATATCTGTGATTCCTATTCAAGCCTTCACTGAAAGCAGTAAATTTGACTAGCAAACTGTCAAATTGACTTCAAAAATTCTAATTCATTATTAAAGTTATTTTCTTTAGTTGGAAAATGAGTCGACAAAGAACACCATTTAGAAAACTCTCTTTAGGTTTCACCCCATTGGATTATTCAACTATTTCCAAGAGTAACCTTCGGTTGGATCTAGATTTCTCGACTTTCAATTCCACTAAACGAAAAAAAAATTACAAAAAGTTAGACTATACTTACAACGAATATCTACAAGCTCTAGCCAAGAAACGAATAATATCCACGACTATTCGTAACTATGAAAAACTGTTGAAACAGCAAATAGATTATCAAAACCAAGCCATCGATAAAATGGGAAAAGAGTGTGAAAAGAAAAAGAAGTTCCTTGACAGTATTAATAAAAGTAATGAAATACTAAAAATCTTCCAGAGATTCGAAGAATATTTCAACGATTCAGAAAAACTCAGCCAATCTGCGAGTATCGATCAGTTGATAAGTTTGTCCGATATTCTTGAAATGACATTCAGAGAGTTGAAGCTGGTGGGTGTTAAACATCTTTCAAACGTAGAAGAATGGCTTTCTTTCGTAAAAGTGATGAATGATTGTTGCAAGTTTCTTCAAAACTTTTTCAAATCTCAAGGAGAAATTGAAAAATTTGAAATAATTGATGAGATTACTATGAGATTCAAGGAGACTTTGGAATTACAAATGAATATTCAAGAACACATTGGAATAACTGCATCGATAAGCAAAGCGATGTCACTGAATTATATTGAAAAAATGAAAAGTTTGTTGGAGGTTTTAGGAAGAGCAACTAAATGATTTTTTATATTGAATACAAACAAGAACTAATTTTTTTCAATTCACAAAATGGTTTATCCATTTTATTTATTTTCTTACGAACTTTTTTTTATCCGAATAAAGTTTTATAATCATTATATTTAAGTTAGATTCGTTATATTGAAGGAATATTTTTCAATTGAAATTTTAATAATCAAAATGAAATTTCGTTCTTCAGATCTTCAGAACTTCCAATTGCCATAACCCAGATACGATTATTAAGTTTTAGAGTCCCTGAAATTTATGTTTTTTTAACGGGAAATATTTTTTTCATTCATTTTCGAAATTCTGAAAATTAAAATATTTATACCATGTTCTTACAAAAAAATTTAAATTAATTCTAAATAGTTGAAATTTATTTAGATATAAATCTGTAGAGGTTCCAGAGACATAATTCCAGCTATTATCTGATAAAATATTTAGTCTCTAATTAACTCATTCCTTTGAAAAAGATATTCATTAGTTTTTTTTTTTTTCATTTATAGTCGATCAACAATGCATTTTTTAAATGGTTCACCCCTTAACTGCAAAAGATCATTAGGTCGTGGTGCATCAATACTCCTCACTTATATCAATAATAAATTTGTTCACCTCGTGATAGATAGAGTAGTATACGGAGCTACTCTGAAATTAACTAGAGAGGGGAATGACAACGAACGAATCAAATATCAGAAAAATCCATCAGAAAATGTGACATAGTGATCCACTCTGATGATCCAGCTGCTATCTGAACACTGAGTTATAAGTTCATTCGGCTCTTCAGAACTTAAAGATCTGAAAGCTATTTCAATCTCAGCGAAACATACTTCATCTTCGCCCGGACTTCTTTACAATTTTGTAAAAAAAGCTTCTAGTGCTATTAGATTTATCTGAAAATAACGAATACAATTTCTGTGCGGGGGATGAAGAAACACCAGAAAATATCGTGATAGAATTCGTTGCCATTGAAAACCGACCCAAGAAGTGTTTGAAAAATGAAATCATAAAAAAATGGGAAAATACCTGTAAAGAATTGGTTGTTATGTAGATATACCTTTTTGAATTCTTCGAAAGTAGTGGAATTAAACATTAACCAGTTAGTATGCAAATTTTTGGTTGAGCATACTTCAAATGGGGGTGAAAGAGGGATGTATATTAGACTTTAATGCTTTATTCACAGCCTAAAATACATATAATGTAAGTTCAGAGAGTTGAATTATTTTACCCAAATTGAGGGAGTTTTTTCGTGACCAAATGTGGAATGTAATCCAGCTCGTAGGGACCATGTAGAGAATTGTCAGCAGAAGTACATATAATACAAGTTTACAATTTTGAGTTTTTGACCCAAATTGAGGTGGATACACTATATTGATCCTGGAACAGTTCCTCCTTGAGTTTTTTCTATTGTTGTTCACGACACAGACTTCAATTTTATTGGTTTCACTTTTGGGTTCACTTTTCACAACTTAATATCTAATTACAAATGAATGATGTAGATAATACATTCACTTCCAGGCCTTTAGTGCGTTATGGTAACTGAGAGAGAGACAGAGTTCCTTGGAAGTTTAAGGTGAAAAATGCGTATATAAAATAAATCAAGCGTAAAGATAAATGTATTTCATAAGTTACGAGAGCTTACTTCAAGAGAATGTGCTTGGGATCAGAACTTGTCTTCAACTGAACTTTCTTAACTAACTGTTTATATAGGCTAAGTATCGCGTGACCTGTCTGGTCAAGGAAATGTGTTCAACTCCACCTTTCTGCTAACTGGCGAATGAGAGAGTGGGTTTGGGTCCGAAAAGGTAGCCCAGGTAATTCCGATATGACAATCGTCCTGAAACGGCTAAAACCGTTCTAATGGGTTTCTAGGAATAATCTAAGAGAGAAATATCTTCGCTTCCTAATTGGTGTTTAGGCCCGCTTAGGTTTCTAGGAATTAAATTATTCATATTTGAAAGGCCTAATTTGTTGAACTCTGGGGACGTAACTGTTACGTACCTGTAAAGTGAATTAAAAATTCCTTGTTCAAAGTAAATTTGAACAATATTGTGGAGGTGTAGCTCAAAATATGCATCAGTTGGCTCAAGAAAAGGGGTACAATAGATCATTAGGTCACAGTGCACCCATACTCTCTACTCAAGTTATAATACTAATTATTACATCAGCTTTATATCTAGAGAAAATTTAAACCAACAGAGGGGGTTTTCAACAGTTCAGTGTTTATACAACCGGCCCTAAATGGATGTCTCCATGGAATCAACAGCGAAAGTGAATTCAAAACAAATGATTAATTGAAATTCGTTCATTGGCAGCTGCTTACTCTACTTCATTGGCGTAAAAGGTGACTATGATATCTGCCGTGTGGTCTACTCACACTTTTATTATTACGATATTTACTACACAGCCGCCCTTTTAAAGACAGAAATATCGTTTTGTCGTGCCTGGCCACAATAACACACCAACAATTAAGCCGATATTTGTAGAAATATAATTTATCGATCACGTTTCAGCGATACACGGTAACGACTATATTACAAAATTCCACCTCCTTGTATGGTTGACATTACATAACTAATTGGCCGCGTTGGAATATTTATTGGGTACTCAAGAACGTTTATCAGTGGTATTGAATTCTTGCTCATTGTTGTTGAAACTAATCGGGTTCCGACATCTCGACTATGGCTACGACAAACAACTTGTACGCCCAGTTAGTAGAATTGGTGTAAGTCAAAGTTCGATTAATTTTCGAACCAAAAAAGAAATAAATTAACGCGGCGCACTTCTACAAATAGGCACACCAAGAAGTGTAGTTTCTCTATATGCACTTGCTTTCGCAAGTGTTGCGTCATCGTGCATCCCTCTCCTGATTCTACCTCGACGCCACACGTCTTCTTCCATATATAGGTTTATACACGCTGATTGAACAGAAGGAAGCTCTTAAAATAAGAAGGCTAGTGACTATAGAACAGTATACTTCGGTGAAATTCCTATTTATGATTTTCTGGAAACTTGATTATCAATTAAATCCTAATTCTCCATCCTTTTGTTTCCATTAAAATTTATGGCCCACCTTGACGGGATTTGATAATCTTCATTGGAATGGTGATTTGTTCTATCAATATGTAGAAAAATGATGCTTATAGCGTAACTAACTATCGACCTATATCCTTAGTGTTTTTTTCAAGGTAATTGAAAGGGTGGTAATGAATCGTATGAGTGATTACCTGAATAAGTACAATCTAATTTCTAATTATCAGCACGGATTTAGAGCTAAAAGGTCGACTCAAACTGCTGCTCTTCATTTTTCGACCACATTTATCGCTCTTTGGATGGGGGACTTTGTGTATGTGGTATTTTCTTTGATCTCAAAAGAGCTTTTGATTGCATTGCACCACAGTTTATTATCAGTAAATTGTACAATCTAGGTTTCAGGGGAAATTTTTTAGATTGTATTTCAAGTTTTCTATCAAATCGAACCATGTCTGTGAAAGTTCTTGAGACATTTTCAGACAGTTATAAAAGTGAGTTAGGTGTTCCTCAGGGTTCTGTTTTGGGACCAATACTGTTCATTCTCTTCATTAATGACTTGCCCTTCTTCATTGTTAATGAGTGGTTGGTCATTTTTGTGGATTATACCTCAGTGGCGGTCTCGGCGCCGAGCCGTGTTGAGCTTCTGAATCGCTGTGAAATTATAGTTACGACCTTTGTATATTGGTGTCAGACTAATGCTCTGATTGTGAATGTGTCCAAAACTGAATCAGTCGTATCCGAGGCAAGGAATTCCATGGCAGAGCCATTTTGTCTGCATTATCAAAACAGAGAGTTGAAACCAAGCGGTTCAATAAAGTTTTTGGGAGTATACGTTGATGAAAACTTGAGATGGTGTGAACACGTAGACCATGTTTGCGGGAAACTGAGCTCATCTTTTTACGCTATAAGACGCATTAGAGACTCACTTCCGTTTGACGCAATTCTGAATGTATATTATAGTTTATGTTACAGCCATATGGCATATAATATTTTGGTGTGGGGAAATTCTGTTGAATTCTACAGAGTTTTTCTATCACAAAAGAGAAGAGTAAGGATGATGTTCAGACTTGGTTCTCGAGATCACTGCAGACGTGTATTTATTGCAAATCGTATTCTGACAGTACCTTGTATCTTTATTTTTAAGTCTTTGCAATATGTCAAGGAGAATGAGTCACAATTTGCCAAGTTGTCTAGCTTTCACAACTACTCTACAAGGGGCTCCGAAACTTTGTCTATACCTATCCACAGAACCACAAAATTTGAATCATCTCCATTATACCAAATTATGAAACTTTATAATCATCTGATTCTATTAAAATTATGAATAAATTGAAATTTAAAAATACTCTTATATACTACATACTATAGTATGCTCTGTAGAGCATACTATAGTGTCTGAGAGAATATTTGGATGATGATTCTTTTCTGTGATTGAATTTACATTAATTGACTTGTCCTAATCCTGTTATGTCTTACAGGATCAATAAATATTATTATTATTATTATTTTGTGGCCTACTCGGAATTTAAACAAACAAAAAGCTTCATAAACTTTCACTTCATTATTCATAAAAGGAAATTGAATTCTTACATTATTGTCATTCCGTATGAAAGATAATGGATAGATATCAAGAACTTGATTTTCTGGTTTGGATACTGCTAGAATAATATAGACAGGGTTAGCTGAAGAGACAGCCTTGTGGTAGAGGCCTATCTCCTACCCTATTATTCTGAAACGCACCTAGAGGTTTGAAATGTAAATAAATTTCCATGATTTCTTCAGATGAATGAAAGAAGTTTATTATTATCATTAATTTTGGCACTGCGGTACATAATCAGAGAGCCAATCATTTGAATTATGTTTAAAGTAGGGTCATTAGGATTAGACGAAATTAAGTGACTTTAGATGGACTATGGAATCTAAAAGACAAATTGTTGTTGTGCACAGTGATCATGGATGCGTCATAACATCTTAGGGAACCATTGTACGCGGTGTTCCACAGGGTACTATACTGGGGCTCATCCTATTCATCGCATGTATCAACGGCTTACCAGAGATATTCCAGTCAATAGAATGAATTAAATCTCCGTAATTCATACCTCTAACGAATATTCTATTAATTTTCAACGACAATGAAGGCGATTCAATGCAATCGATGTTATTGGTTGGAGTCTCGTGCCTTGTAAATAGCCTGGATGCCAATAATGATAACCGTGATATGCCACATATGTTGAGAGCTTCTGGGAACCAAATCGACGATAACGCATTAAATATTATATATTTTGTAAATTTGTAGTCTGTATTATCTTATAGAATAATTTTTTGTAGATGAGGTATTTTAGCAATGAAAAGCCACTGATTTTAAATAGGTGCGAGAGCATCTCAACTGTTTGTTGGCATAATCAAGAAATATGCTTTCTGCAGATGAAACTGATGATTACTATATAAGAGTTTGAATAAAACTAAATAAGAGTTTGTGGTCTACCAAATACTATTCACTTATTGCGGTGCGACAAAAATATTTGAGGAATTTATTGTTCAACCCAAAACAAAATTGATACATGCATCAAGAACAATGACATCACCAAAACATCGTCAATCCTTTAATTATCCCACTGAGCGATTAATTAAGAGAACCATTTGTCTTTGTCGATATTAATGCCAAGCTGCATTTCACTATAGCTTTGCCCAGCTAGCCTTGGAACATGAAAATATCACTACATCAAACTGGCTGCCAAATTCCCCGGGCATGAATCATATTGAACATGAATGGGATTGTGTATACAAAGTCATTCTAATGTGGAATAACTCATTAGCAAATACGCAAGAACCAACTGCTGCAAATAGAGAAATGGAAGGATATATACTAAAAAACAATGAATGATTTATTACAGATAATAGCTGGAATTAATTCTCCGGAACCTCTACAGATTTAAATCTGAATCAATCTAATGAAAACATTTAGAATAAACACTGTATTATTTTAAAGACATATATATATTATCATCACATGTGGTAAAAATAAATTAATAAAGAAAAATAAAATAATGACCAAATTATTTAGACATAACCTTATACATACATGTTTCGATTGAAAATTAAAGAATCACAAGTTCCATCATCAAAAAATGTTCAACATAAAATTAAAAAAGACCTTTTTTTATTTTCCTTTTCAACGAATATATAGCACATTCTCCAGAGAAAGAACCTGATAAATTCGGACCCAAATCTCTTCAGTAAAGAGTTATTTGAAAAAACAAAATTATCATTAAAAAATATATATAAAAAATACCTTTTTTTCACCAGAAATTCCTGCAACAACTAACCAATTTTTGGATAAGCATGGCCTGTACGAAAATGAGGTTATATCACAGAAATATACAATGAAAGAAGATACGACAGACTCAGTTTTGGATAACTTCCACGTGTAATAATACAAAGAAATTTCTCAATTATTAAATAATATTTAAATAAGGTTATTCTGATTTTCACAAAACAACGCAACAACGTGTACAAATTGTTGAAATTTATTTTCGAAATATTTCAAAATTTTGCATGAAGATCCTGGTCTACACCCATGCAAGATCCAACTGGTTCAAGAATTAAAGCCACTTGACCATAATAAGCGTCGTTTGTTTGCTGATTGGGCCCTAGAACAGCTTGAAGTTCATCCACTTTTTTATCGTAAAGTTGTGTTTAGTGATGAAGCTCATTTCTGGTTGAACGGCTATGTAAACAAGCAAAATTGCCATATATGGAGTGAAAACAATTCTCAAGATATTCTGCCGGTTCCATTGCATCCTGAAAAATTCACTGTATGGTGTGCTTTATACGACGGAGGCACCATGGGTCCATATTTCTTTGAAAACGATGCTGGAGCTAATGTTACAGTGAATAGTGCTCGTTACAGATCGATGATCAATGATTATTTGTTTCAAAATTTGAATGGTATCGACCCAGTGTGTTTTGGTTCCAACAAGATGGTGCTACATCTCATGCTGCTAACGTAACAATTGATTTATTGAGAGAAAGATTTAGCGATATCTTTCAAATAAAAAAAATTGGCTTCAATCTTAATATAAATGTGTTTTATTTCAATTTAAAGTTCACTCTAAAACACTCCCGATATATACAGGTATGGTAAAGACAGTCGGAAGAATCAAAACCTCAGCGCGATGCGATTACGGATAAACCACTGTTCTCTCTCAATGGCTTTGATCGAAGCATCTTTCAGCACTGCCATTGAGGGAGAACAATGGTTAATTCGTCATCGCTTCGCGCTGAGGTTTTGATTCTTCCACTGCTCCACTGGACTGTAACTAACATTGACTTTCCTATGTTTCCGACTCTCTTTTGCATACCGGTATATTGAAAATTTACTATGAAGAAGTATTTTAAGATTTAATGTAATACTGAATGATTAAATTATAGGTTTTTGTAGGCAAGTCACAGCACCTGAAAGAAGAGGATATAATACGGAATATTAATTTGTCGGTATCTGTGGTCTTTCCTTTTTCAGACAGATAATTTTTCTGAAGATTTACAGTTTTTTATCGATTTTTTACTGCATTAATAATGTGAATAAATATGACTTATCTCATAATACTTTTCTACTTTTCTCGAATTTTAAGAGTCTCCATATACATTTCTACCCACAGTGTAAGACGGTGTGCAAGACTTCTGAAAGTGGATGTATTTTCGTCGTCAATATATCTCCATTTGATAAGTTTACAAGAAAAGAGGTACAAGTGTGCCTAGAAAGAAAAAAATTAACAGTATGGATAGTTGAAACAAAAATGTAACAATAGAAAACTATCATAGATAATTCACTACTTTTTTGTTTCTCATTCACAAGTGGGTACTGCACAAGTCATATATGTGAAAACAGTTTCGATCTTAACTTTCCTAAGCTCATTATTTATCACCTGGCGTTGGAAAGTGCTATCTTGGAACTTTCATCGGACCTCACAAAATAGACTATTTTCGGCTACATATTCTCATGCAACCATCAATCAAAATCGTGTTAAACATGGCAATTACATGATTCTTCCAAATCAGCTGTGGCTAAAAAAGTCTGGAAGATATATGAAATTTTAGATGACTATCTTAAGACCTATCGGTATGATAATAGTCGGATTGTTGCTCATGAATTATCCTTGGTGAACTTGTGAAAATAAAAACTTTCGCTAGATCGCATCCAAATCAGAGGCGTATCGTTCATCAGCAGGAATAATTAATACGCTCCCAAGCTTCTAACTTTCTGTTTCTCCGCCTCCAATTCTGTGAGTTTAATAATCGAATCACTATTGTTGAATAATTCGGGGTTTATTGGACCTTATCGGGTAATCATCTTCCATCCCTCCCATCTACAAATGTAGCTGTGGGTATCTACAAAGGGCCTCGGCTTAAGGAACTTAATGACTGGTTCCTCAGAACTAATGTGTAATTCTGAATGGGCAAGTTAATATATTCAGGAGGATAGAGTTCAGTAGATTTAGACCGGAATGTTCATTACATAAAACGTAGTTTCTGAGTCACAACTCTAAATATAAAAGTCTGAGTCACAAGTTAGATATAAAAATAATATCTACAGTGACACCTTTACAAAAGAAATGTCTTCAAGAAGATAATTTTAATAATGTCTTTATATCTGATGAAAATTGTTTCCAACTTGGTGAAAATCACTTAAAAATCCTATCAAAACAACCTGTTCCCGTTCAAATTTCCAAATTTCGCAACAAAATAATGGTTTGGGAAGCAATACCTCAGAGTGGTGCTACGCCTTTCTTTATAGTTGATGGTACCATTAATAGTGAAAAGTATAGTGGTATTCTAAACGATTTTCTCCTTGAAACGGCGCATGCTTTATATCCAGAGGGGTGGCGTTTTCAGCAGGATAATGCAAGATGTCATACTTCGGCCTATACTCAAGCTTGGATGGAAGAACACCAGGTGACAACCATTTCATGGCCAGCAGCTTCACCAGATCTTAGTCCCATTGGAAACATATGGGGACTAATGAAAATTGAAGTTAAACGAGCAATGCCACTTAACAAAGATGATATTATTCAGTCAGTTTTACAGTCCTGGACCACCATGAACGAAAATTATGGAGGTGATCTAGTTCCAGGTCAAGTGGTAACAGTTAAATCGAGGTTGTATAAGTAAATAAGATGAATGTTTTGTTATAATTTTCTGATTCAACAATTAAAAATATATATTAAATAATTACAGTTGAGCTTTGTTTTTTTCCGGATACTTTCTAGACGGATTATACATAGGATCAATATAACTCCTCACAAAACTAGCCATACAGATTCATATAAATCAAAAATCTTTTTAACATATTTTAAAGTAAACCACTCTATATTGTCATTATAAAATAAAACACTTGTTTACATTTTCTACTTTATTTTTGGTATTGACTCTATATTATATATAAAATAAAATAATAAGGAACGGTTTTTTACTTGATAGAAGGATTATTACAAAATTTGAATATCAAAACAGATTTAATCTGTTTTATTTTAATTGACAATTTATATTCGTTGGTTTTTCTTAATTCCATTTGATATTGTATGATGAATTTCGATTTTATACGTTTATTAAATATGAGCAGTGCTTATAAAGAATAACAGATTAAATCTGTTTTGATATTCAAATTTTTTAATAATCCTTCTATCAAGTAAAAAACCGTTCCTTATTATTTTATTTTATATATAATATATAATTATATCAGGTTTTTGAATAAAGAAATTCATTATACAGTATTGAATGGTTTTAACTAAGACCATTAGTGCCTTATTAGCTTTATATGATTTTTTGAGAGCATAGAACATAGAATACCTTGGATATTATATAAACCTATGTACATGTTTCTAAAGATCATATATTTCTGAAGATTGCATTCGGTAAGTCTATTTATTGTTTAATTGATTTTATTATTTTTTATATGTAAAGTTGAACTGATCTTATCGTAATTTTAATTATTTTTTGAGGATGTGCTACATTTTTTGAGATTTTTTGAAGTAATTTATTTAAATATATTAAATATTTGAAATAAATTAGTTTTTGAGAAGTTCTTGAAATTATGTTTTATATTTTTGAGAAAGAGGTATTTTTCATAAATATAGGATCAGAAAACAATACATTTTGTAACAAACAGGGCTTCGTACGTTTGTCTGAAAAGTTCAGTACGCATGTCTGGAACGAAACAAAAAATGTTTGTTTATTTATATTCTAATTTTAATTGACAATTTATATTGGTTAATTTTTCTCAATTCCATTTGATATTGTATGATGAATTTCGATTTTATACGTCTATTAAATATGAGCAGTGCTTATAAAGACATTAATTTAATTCTTAAAGTTTCTTCAGTAAATTTTTTGAAATAAAAATTGTAGAAGACCAACAGATTAAATCTGTTTTGATATTCAATTTTTTTAAACCACTCTCTCCAGTTCCCAGTTACCTGAAGATTAGGTAATACTTGAAACTACTCTCAAAAAAAATTCCATTTTATGATAGTTAAACATGGTAATTCCTTAAAAAAACGTGCTTTAGTTATTATCAACTATCAGTGTTGTCCCCTATTTCTATAACAATCCATAAACTACCTATATGTCGCATAATTTTAGCGATGAAGGCTTCATTTTCAACAGTGACTCCCTCCGCCACTGATTCTTATGAAACGCGTAGTTGTCTGTCAGTCAGTTGTCGACAAGATTATCGGATATATAGACAATATAATTGATAGATTATCGGTTTTGGCGCCTTTTAAATGAAATTAATTATGGAATAAGGTGCGTCCATTTATCGTTTAACCACACGTTATTGATGATCATGAATGCTGACTTTTATTTCCGAACCATTGGACTCCCTATCGGAGCATGAAAACACTAATTGGTAATCGTTATGTCCTTCGTATCATTTAGAGAAATAGCACGACTAAACTGCACTTAACGAAAATTTCGATTAAGCAAGAACATAACAGTGCTTGTTATAGTTTCAGATATTCATTTCATATCAAATACGTCATAATTTAGCCATATTTTATTGAATCATTGTCAGATAAGTGATCAAAATTGTTTTCTGCAAGACTACCATGAATATTTCATCTTAGAACTATTGATATCATGAAATATATTCTAAATACACCTTGGTAATATATTCTGAAATATTCAAGTCTCTGCAGTTTCTAACAGAATTGCTGATACTTTATTGAAAATTATAAACGGATGATCAAGCTGAAATCAGCAATTGGTTTTACAATTATATCTATTTTTGGATAGTAAAACAGATTTAATTTGTTAGTCTTCTAGAATTTTAATTTCAAGAAATTTATTCAAAAAACTTTTAGAATTAACTTAATGTCTTATAAGCACTGCTTATATTTAATAATATTCGTATATAATCGAAACTCATTATACAATATCAAATGAAAAGCGATGAGTGGAAGTACAATGAACGAGCGTGCAATCACTAATTTTACATTAAAACTATGGTGGTATTCAAAGCGTAAAGCATACAATTAATCAAAAGCATTTAAAAGAAGTTTACTTAGTAAGAGTTACCAAGTGGGACTGTTTATGTATTATCTGGAGTATGATTTCAAGTCGCTCAGGAGGTATATTTCCAAGAAGCTTCCTCTCTACCGCTTCAAAATACAATCAGAAGCCATAAGGACGTGTCTTTGTTATCGTCACCGAGTACACGCTACAAGTTACAGTGCCACAGAATATTTGACACAGAAATAGGCGGGTAAATACCGTGATGTTATTCATATAATCTATGATGGATTTTGTCACTCGTATGATCCTTAGAGAATACGGATATCTTCAACACCCTTTGGAAATAAGTATTTGATTTTTCGCTCTTTTGTTCAATCGCAGACGAACCCATTCTACTCCAGAATACAAACGCAAGATGGCCCATCCTTTATGTCAAGCGACTAACACGACCAGATAAACTTGTATTTGTAACTCTGAAATCAGTCAACGTAAATTCTGGATTTACAAGTTCGCCCTCCGACTTCAAATCGCATTCACCCCCACACTCTCGCACGATCGAGGATTGTCTTCGACATCTTCAGTGAAGATTTCGTTCCCAATTCCATTATCTACCGTTCGGTCCCATTTGAAATTCCAGTCGCGAATTTTTGCTCGAAGCTTTTCTAGGATACAAACACTCCTCCGCTGTCAATTTTATACGAGGCATGTTGTAGGGTGAGTGGTATGTGTGTATGTGTGTGATTGGCCCAACATAGATACGAGCCATTCGATTAATGGGACGTAAATCTGGGACCACCTTTGTTTCGGTAATCGAATTGGGAATCGCGTACGCTGATTGGTAATCAATTTTTGTTCACGCTGATTGACGTGATAAAGGATGAGTGCTTTTGGAAAACGTCGAGGCAATCGGACAATTCGGTTATGTTCATACGCATTGTTGGTGTTCCGATTGAAAATTGAATTTCTATTTTTGCTATACCGACAGACTAATTTGCAGGAACAGAATGGGGAAAACAAGGCTCGATTGAATATTCATTCATCAGCGTTCATTAGAGAAATATTTTTGATGTCATCTGTTACGGATTTGTGAGCAATGTAGTGTCAGATTTGAACTGAAGTGTATCACAAAATAACCTGACATTTTAACAATATTGAAGAATTATAAGCAATCAATAATTTACTAAAAATAATTTTACTTGATAGAAGAATTATTAAAAAATTTTAAATATCGTACAGAATTATTCTGTTAGCCTTCTACAAATTTTAATTTCGAAAAAATTTTCATTAAAAAACTTTTTACAATTAAATTAAATAAATGTCCTAGAAGAACACTGTTTCCATTTAGCAGACATATAAAATTAACACTCATTACACAGAACTAAAAGGAATAAATGAAATCCAAGAAATATAAAATTATTAAATAAAAATACTGAATAAATAGATGAAGGATACAAAATTTTATTTCGTATCTTGTATTATAAAAACCAAATCCCTTTCCAAAAATGCAAAACATAACCTCAGAACTTCTTCAAAAACAACTAACTTCAAATAAGTTCCTTCAAAAAAATTCCTAAAACATGCATCTTCAAAATGGAAATTACAATTCCCACAACGAAAACTCTCCAGCCCTATTTCATATTCAAAAAATAAAAATAATTAACAAAAATTATCTTACCAGACTAGCTGAAGGTCACAGAAATTACTCCAAATCTTGCAAGGTAATTTACGGACTCAGATCCAAATGATAATATGTATGCGTGATAAACCAAAATTTTATTATTATATACTACTCTGTCAAGAAAGTACCGGGAATTTTCAATTAAAACAACATTTTTACATTTAATCGTCAAAATTTATTGGGTCGCCTTCAAAATAGGCTCCATTTGCTCCAATACATCTATGCCAACGGCACTTCCAATTATCGAAACATTTTTAATAGGCGCTTTCCGAGATGGACTTTAGCTCTCGCGCCGAATTTTGTTTTATGGCTTCAATCGACTCAAAACGGGTGCCACGAAGGGGCAATTTTAGTTTTGGGAAGAGGAAAAAGTCGCAGGGAGCCAAATCCGGCGAATACGGTGGTTGCTGAAGCACGTTTTTTGAGTTTTTGGCGAGAAAGTCAGTCACAATCGTAGCTCGGTGACAAGGCGCGTTATCGTCATGCAAAATCCATGAGTTGTTCGCCCACAAATTTGGCCGCTTCTTACGGATACGCTCACGCAAACATTTCATAACGCCTAGGTAATACTCCTTGTTTACCGTCTGACCCTCTGGAACGAATTCGTAGTGCACCACGCCACGGATATCGAAGAAAACAATGAGCATCACCTTCATTTTCGAGCGGCTTCGGCGTGGTTTTTTCGGTTTCGGCTCATTTTTTGCCACCCATTCCAATGATTGCTGGCTTGTTTGCATATCGTACTCGTAGACCCAGCTCTCATCACCAGTTGTAATGCGTTCCATGAATGTAGAATCGGAATTACAGCGATCCAGCATGTCTGAAGCAACCTGTTCGCGATGACGTTTTTGAAGAAAATTCAGGTCTTTCGGTACAAGTCGTGCCACTTCCATTCTGCCCTCTCATAAGCCTATTGAAGAGTCCCTGTCTAAAACTAGTTAAACTGCAATTATTTTTAATGTTCAATGGTATGCTATTCATTATGAACGCGATGTTGTACGAGTGAGATCTTCGAAATAACTCTGTTCTATGTATAGGTGGTGTTAGAGTTCCTTTGAATCTAATGTTCAGGTTATGAACGTCACAACGAAAAGAAATTTTGTTATAGAGATAAGGAGGGGTCTTTGTTCTTAAAATTTTTTGGTAAAGTGTAGCCGAATGTAAAACTCTTCTATTCTCCATATTTAGCCAATTAGCCAGATGTAGGGTATGACTAATTCTCTCATACCTTCTGATACCAAAAATCAGTCGAAGGCATGAATTCTGCACTTTTTGAATTCGCTGTTTATCATGAAAAGTCAGACACGGGCCGTACAATGCATCACAGTAACTTAAATTGGGGAGAACCAAAGATTCACAGAGTAAGATCTTGAGTTTCCTTGTAAGAAATTCACGATTCTTGTATATTATCCTCAACTTTAAGTATGCCTTCTGAAGGCAGGAGGAAACATGCTCGGAAAATCTCATACCGTGGTCAATGTATAGCCCCAAATTTTTCACACAATCAGACATATGTACGATCTCACCCCCAATCCTAACCATCTCATCACCGGCTAAGAACTTGGCTCTTTCGTTTCTTGGTCCAAATACAATTGCAACGGTCTTGTCTACATTTAGTTTTAAACAATGTTTTCGAGATACCTCCAAAATACTACTCAAGTCAAAGTTCAAAGCTGCCACAGCGTTGCGCGTTTCACCCGGAGAAAAAGATATATATATATATCAAGTTTTTTACTTGATAGAAGGATTACCACAAAATTTTAAATATCATATATTTATTCTGTTAACCTCCTATAAATTTTAAATAACAAAAAATTTTATTCAAAAACTTTGAAAAATTGAATTAAATATTGGGAGTACAAATAAGTTTCCGCCGTTTTATTGTAGATGGCGCGGCACGGAGTTTCGGTTAGCTTTCGCAGATGATAACCGGCTTAAAAAATAGTTTGGACATTCAAGAACAACATAACCCATTAATATCATTGATTTTATATTGGTAAAATATAATTTTTATAAGTTGAAAATGTCAAAATTTGAGCCAAGTAAGCGTCATTTGCGGGAAATATTAGTTTACTTCTTTAATTTAAAGAAATCTGCTGCTGAGGCACATCAGTTACTCGTAGAAGCATATGGTGAGGGTGCTTAGAGTGAGAGAACGTGTCGAGAGTGGTTTCAAAAGTTTAAAAACGGTGATTTCGACGTAGAAGACAAAGATCGCAGTGGAAGGACAAAAATTTACGAGGATGCAGAATTGGAGAAAGATTCATCTCAAACACAAAAAAAACTTACTCTAACATTAGAAGTCACTCAGCAAGCAGTCTCACATCGTTTAAAATCATAAGGAATGATTCATAAACAAGGAAATTGGGTTCCGTACGGCGGAAACTTATTTGTACTCCTAATAAATTACTCAGAAAAACACTGTTTCTATTTGGTAGACATATAGAATTAACACTAATCACGCAGTACCAAAAGGAATAAAAAAATTCCAAGAAATATAAATTATTAATTAAAAATACTAAATAAATACTTGAAGGATGCAAAATTTTGTTTCGTATCTTGTGTTATGAAAACCAAATCCCTTTTCAAAAATCAAAAACGTTACCTTAAGTACTTCTTCAAAAACAACTTACTTTAAATGATTTCTTTCAAAAAAACCATAAAACATGCAGCACATCTTCAAAAAGCAATTTAGAATAACTACATCGAAAACTCCTCAGCCCTACTTCATATTTGAAAAATAAAAATAATTAACAAAAATATCTCACCAGACTAGCTGAAGGTTTCTTAACAAACACCAGAATAAAGTGAATTTCTAAAAATCCTACGTATTCTATGTTCATCACAGAAATTACTCCAAAGTTTGCATGGTATTTTATGGACTCAGTTAGATCCAAATGATAATATGAATGAGTGATAAACCAAAGTTTAATTATTATATATACAATAAAATAATAAAAAGAGGTTTTCACTTGATAGAAGGATTATCACAAAATTCAAAATATCATACAGATTTTTTCTGTTAACATCCTACCAATTTTAATTTCAAAAAAAATTTTATTCAAGAACTTTTGACAATTAAATAAAATGAATGACTTAGAAAAACACTGTTTTTATTTAGTAAACACATAGTACCAAAAGAAATTAAATAATTCGAAGAAATATAAATTACTAATTAAAAATACTAAATAAATACTTGAAGGATGCAAAATTTTGTTTCGTATGTTGTGTTATGAAAACCAAATCCCTTTCCAAAAATGCAAAACGTAACCTCAAGAACTTCTTCAAACACAACTTACTTTGAATGAGTTCTTTCAAAAAACCTTAAAACATGCAACACATCTTCAAAAAGCAATTTAGAATAAACACATCGAAAACTCCTCGGCCCTACTTCATATTTGAAAAATAAAAATAATTAACAGAAAATATCTCACCAGAGTTGCTGAAGGCCTCATAACAAACACCAGAATAAAGTGAACTTCTAAAAATCCTACGTATTCTATGTTCGGCACAGAAATTACACAAAGCTTGCAGGGTATTTTATGGACTCAGTTAGATCCAAATGATAATATGTATAAGTGATAAACCAAAATGTGATTATTAATAAGTTTAATTTGAAAACAAACTTTAACAAAATGAAAAGGAACCTCTCAATTTATACTTTGCTCATCGAAATTTAGTATAATTATTTTACTTAATCAAAGTGAAATTGAAAGTCGTAATGAAAACAGTTTAAAAATTTCGAAGAGAATACATTGAAAACCACTCAGGTTCAGATAATAATTTTATATGACACATGGATACAACAACTTCAATCATAAGGTTTCTCCACCATCTGGCATGAAATTTCCACTGCAATATTGAAACTTCGATTTCCATTAAATAACGAAGTTTCCTGATTCAAATGAAACAACCAAAGTTAACATTAAAGTTTCTAAACGAGTATATGAACAGACTGCTTCACGGTGAGGATAAAAAAGTTTCCGACACTTATCGCATTTCCTAACATGATGTCTCCAAGTCTTATATTCAAAGTTTCGCCGCAATATGAAGCTCTAAAATTAGTTGCACAAGTTATGAATAAATTGCGATGGAAACCCGTCAACAATCGCTGGTTTCAAAGTTCCATTTTCAGTCTGGTGCCGGTCACAACTTGCTGCCAAGATCATGCGATACGAATATCTTGACATTTCAATAATGGCAAATATTTCTGCAATCCTTCATTTGAGTTACTTCATTCCTACGCATTTTTTATCTTGAAATCTGATAACCATTTCATGTCTATTGATTTGAAAAATGTTATTGGCATATGTCAAAATATTATCTTTCCTCTAAAATGGAGTCCAAGTACCAAAAGGCTTATTATATCGGGTGTTTTTTTAAGTGATAGAACTTTTAAGTTGAAATAAAATACAATTTTTTATCGTAAAATTGTGTTTAGTGATGAAGCTCATTTCTGGTTGAACGGCTATGTAAACAAGCAAAATTGCCCTATATGGAGTGAAAACAATCCTCAAGTTCTGCAGGTTCCATTGCATCCTGAAAAATGCACTGTATGGTGTGCTTTACACGCTGGAGGCATCATCGGTCCATATTGCTTTAAAAACAATGTTTGAGCTAATGTTACAGTGCATGGTGCTCGTTACAGATCGATGATCAATGATTATTTGTTTTAAAATTTGAATAGTATCGACCCATAAGTGTTTTGGTTTCAACAAGATGCTGCTACCTTAACAATTGATAAAGAAAGATTTGGCGATAATATTATTTCGAAAAAAAAATAAATAAATAAAATAAATAGAGGTTTATACTTGATAGAAGGTATATAAAATTATTTAAATACTTAAATATCAGCCTTCTACATAATTTATTTCAAAAAATTATATTTTATAATTTTAACTTCAGGAATTGAATTAAATTAATGTCATATAAGTACCACTTATATCCAACAACATCCTTAACATTCTTTATACTGATGGTCCTTGTACTATATCGTTAAATTGCCTCTCAATTTTTTAGATCAATGGTAAACCACAGAATTATTTATTTGAGTTAACATTACATTCCATTTAAATTTTCAGTATTCATTTACCAGAAGCTTTCTGAATTGTTAAAATGTGAGGAAATATTTTTTGTTGATTGATATTATATTTTATTGAATATAAATATAATTGAGTACTGACGAAGCAAAATCTCTCTTAAAACTTGTTTTTTAGTAATGTTTTACATATCTTGAGATTTTATAAAAAATAACTTAGATATCCAATGATATTGAATATTCTGAGTAAGATAGTTTTATGATGAAATTCTTAAGATTATGTTTAAACATTTTTGAAAGATTGATGAGCAGAAACAAAATTTTGTGTACTCAAAATATTTAATTTATAGGATTTTGGTTAACAATTTTTATTTATTGGATTTTTTTATTCCATTTGGATGTCTCATAATGAATGTTTATTTTATATGTTGTTGTATATAAGTGGTCATTATATGACATTTATTCAATTTCATTTCTGAAGTTATAATTATTAAATATGATTTTTTTATATTAAATATTAGAAGGCTAATATTTAAATAATTAATAATAATAATAAATAACATCATTTCGAGAAATGATCCAATTAATTGGCCTCCAAGATCATGCGACATTACTCCACTGGATTATTTTCTTTGGGGTTGTCAAGTCAGTGGTTTATGCTGATAAACCAGAAACAATAGACGCTTTGGAAGCCAACATAACTCGTGTTATTGATAAAATAAGGCTTAAATTACACAAAAAAGTGGTCCAAAATTGGTCTGGTCGAATGCGGTTCCTCAGAGCTAGTCGTGGTGGACATGTGCCGGAAATTATTTTTAAAACATAAAAGTCATAAAATTATATTTCAAATAAAAAAATTTGGCTTCAATCTTAATTTAAATGTGTTTCATTTCAATTTAAAGTTCTATCACTCTAAAAGAAACACCCGATATTATAGGCTTCAACACGGCCTAATTACTCAAAAACATTGAAAAACTCCCAACCAAATGATATGGAAATCAGTATTCCAAACGAGTTCAGCAAACAATTGTACCTTTACTTCTATTTTCACTGAAGTTGAGCACTTTCCATCTCTGTTCGTCGAAACTTTACAATTCAATGAGGGCAGACATTTTCCGGACTCAATTAGATTGGAAACGTTAAATGGAAATATATCAACACGTGCAGTTGGAATAATGAAAGGAAGGAGCGTTACGCGGAACGGTCTGGGACGCGATATCGGAATTAAAACATCTTTCAGGTTTTCCGATTGCTCCAAGACACTGCAAATGGTACGTTTGTGGAATACTGAAACGACCGAATTCTCGAATTTAAATCCCGGAGAAAAATGGTCCCTTGTGAAGTAGGCCGAATTTTCATTCCATGAATAATGAAACAACTGTTTTAATTTTTAACTATTTCGGGCCCTCCTACAGGAATGCTATCTTTTCATCAAAGTTTCACCACTTTTTTCTTTAGAACTCATTAAATTTCTTTCATGGTAGTGTCTTTCACGAACTGATACATATTTAATCTATTCTTCATTTTACATCTTGCTTTTTTTGGTTGAAAAACTCTGGATATCGACTTATCATTATAATTTTTTATAGTGAGCCTTCTGTCCACCCTACCACTGCGTCCGCACGGACTATTGTGGTTCACCCCTTAATTTATATTTCCCCCAGTGGCCTATAAATGCCTGACCAAAGACCTCGAATCTGATATGACTCACCGCTGAGTACTCTGAGACGATGTGCATGGCTGTTTTAGAGTCCTCAAGACACAGCCTGCATTCATCATCTTCAGCCAGCGCTTTTGTGCAAATGCGCTTTCAGCCTGCAGTGACTCAGTGTTCTTAGTTTGGCCCTATCCAGGTCCTATCCAGATGGCGCTACTTCCGTCATCTTTTGGTTCGAAGCTGTTCCAAGGAACACCTTCGAATGTTTCAGGCCAGGATGGCTCAGCCAGAAATACTAGTCTTGAGTTCATTCTGCCTCTTATTGTTCGCTTAGCCACGTCATGTGGTATTCCCAGGAATGGTTCGGGGCTTATCAGAGGCAGCGCAGCTCCAGCAAACGCCAGCCGATCTATTCCTTCGTTACCCGAATAGTTTGATTGGCTCGGTATCCAAACAAGAGTGATTCTGTTATGGATACCGAGCCTGTTTAAAGCTGTGTATATATAAAAAACAATGAAATTTCGTGTTGATAAAAGCACGACCACAAATTTTCAAAATTTTGAGAAAATAAATGACAAAAATTGATACCTATAGACACATAAAATTTTTAAGGCGAAGTAATGAACTTTTTCGTACAATTGTTTCATGTTTGAGTTTTCGATATTATTACGCCTATGGTGAACATATTATTGTTACTGTTAATAGGAATCTCTCTTCATATTTTAATATTACCGTGATACTCCTAGATCTTCTTTAAAGATCGCTTATAAGCCAGAAGCTTCGTTAGTGTGTACGCCATCTGTTAATTTTGTGACCCAACAGTGAAATGGTGACCGAAACTGTCTGACTAGAAAATTTGTCTTCTACTCAGAACTCGGTAAACCTTTTTGTTCCTAGTCCATCGTTCTACCCATTGAGCATCGACACGCTTCATATTATGCATGACATTTTTTCTTACCTTGAATGTTTAAAACTGTGCACCACTCAATCTTTGTTGCAATCTTCACATCTTGATAGTCATCTCTCATTTCATGGAAATTTTCCCTAATATCGTAATTCATCACATTCTCACATTTAGGCAATTTAAGTTGGTAATTGTTTATCAGTCGACATTGATGGAGGGCCCTCGCTAGAAATAATCGAAGCTATCAGACTTGCTGCTGAGAAATCGCCCCTTCAACTTGGCAAATTGGCCAATATCGGATTTCTCAGCGTGAAGTGGAATTTTCCGACATGAAGACCATGTAGCGTATTATGTTAGCAGTGGGGTGTGGGCTTGCATTATTCGATTAAATACCAATTACAACTATATGCACGTCGCTGTGTGGAGTTCAACATCGATTCGAGTAGTTACGCACCTGGGGTGCCTTGTGACGAAGCAGGTTCTACACGTTAACATCTGCAGAAATGAGGAATAGGTTACCTTTAAAATATAGTGGAATTTTCCATGTGATGAAGGCCTTTAAGCCTATTTATGATTTTTGTGAATATTTCTTTATTGTTACGTCTGCAATAACCGACCACCGAGTAGTTTATTGTTTCATATGGCAACATCTTCATTTTGAAGTGTCATCATTAGGCCTTCTTTTCAGTATCTGTCATTTTTCTGAAGTGTAAACAACATAGTTTCTGTATACTCTGAAAATATCAAGTTTTGTACCGGATGATATGTTTTTACGGGGGGTTTTACTTAATTACTTCATTATGAAGAAAGAGACTGCAGAATGATCATCCAATGGATGATCGAACGTATCAGAATTGGTTTGCCCGATGAATAACGACCTGGAGACCACCAAAGTTTAAGGATGTTGAATCAGAGTCAAGGCTCCATGAGGATCCATCACAAACGTTAGAGGAACTCGTAAACACACTTGGAGTCACTCAACCAGCCATTTGTCATTGATTAAAAGTAATGGGAATGATCCGAAAGGTAGAAAGTTGGGTTCCGTATGAACTGAAGCCCTGAGACTTCTAACGCCGTGTTTTCCACGTGTGAACAACTGCTTCAACGGAAAAAAATAAAGGGATAAATGCATCGAATTGTGACTGATGAACTGGCGATGAAAGGTGGATCCATTACGATAATCAGTACGACCTTATTTATGTTCCTAATAATTTTATACGAGCTGAAAAAATGTACTCATTTTCATAGGTAATTGCTTAGTTCGAAGCATCAGAAGTTGAATCTATGGAGACTTTCGACACTTAGCTGAATTTTGATAAATATTGTAATTAAAACTGAACCGAATTAAATGAAACTGGTACTAAAATTCAGATAAAATTCCGGATAATTTTCTAGAGTAGTTTCAGATCAGGAAATAGTGTAATTTTCATATAAATAGCATAAGCATCATTCTTGAAGAATTTTGACAAATTCCAGTAAGCTTTGGAAAATTCAATTATTCGGGAAACTATAAAAGAAAGCGACACAGAAAACATCATCCAGAGTCGAGACCACGTGGGTCCTTCTATAAAATACTCTTACTTTTTTGATGATCTAAAAAGAAAAAAATATCATCAAATGAAGAAATTAGTATCAAAAAGTACTTTACCAAACCTATAATGGAAAGATTCAACATTTAAATCAGGTATAAGCCAAGGAAATCAGTGAAAATAATTTGACAAAAAGGTATTTTTATATATTTTCAAATGATTATTTTGTTTGTTCAAATAACTCCTTACTGAAGAGATTTTGGGTCGGAATTTACCAGGTTCTTTCTCTGGAGAATGTGCTATATATTCTTTAAAAAAGGAAAATAAAAAAAGGCCTTTTTGAATCATATGTTGAACATTTTTTGGTGATGGAACTTGTGGTTCTTTAACATCCAATCGAAATGTACAGTAATTTGGTCATTATTTCATATTTCTACTGATTCTTTATGAGTTAATTTCCACCACATGTGACGATAATATATATGCCTATAAAGTGGTACAGTGTATCTAGGACATGTTTCAAAATTTAATTCAAAATATTTTCATGAGATTTATTCACATTGAAATCTATAGAGGTTCTGGAGAATTAATTCCAGCTATTCTCTGTAATATTATTCTAAAAGTTCTAGAAAAAACAAGTGAGATATTAATAAGTAGGAGAATCAATAATAAGCGGAAATTTCCTGAAACATAATACGGAAATAATAAAAGTACCTGGTTTTTCACTATAATTTGACCCCCCTTTAAATTTGTTACAAATGGAGATACAAAAAAAGTTATTCACAAAATGTGTACGCAATCAACTGAAATTTTTCAAAATGATTTCACAAAATTAAATATATACAGGCTGGACAAGATATTCAGTGAAACTTCATTTTTTCCAATGGATAACCTGTATATTTTCTCATTTTTAACTAGCTCTTTCTCTTCCGATTATGAATATATATATATGGTTTTTCGAATTTGAGGCTGTATTTAAAATAAGAGATATATATATACATTCTGTCAAGAAAGTACCGGGAATTATCGATTTAAATCTGGCGGGGCAATGAGGCAGGTAAAAAATTTTTTTCCTAGGTTGGTACCACTGTCCTTAATTACTATGCCAAGCTTGAGCGGGATCTGTCAACTAGTGTGTTTGCAACAGCTGATTAAGTCAGTCGATGTCAGAGTGCGTGCCGATTTTTACTATGGATGATCACGTTGAGCAAAGAATTTGTTTAAAGTTTTGTGTTGCAAATGAATTTTCGTGTGCCGATGCATTGAAAATGTTGCAAAAGGCCTTTGGTGATAATGCTCTATCAAAAACTCGTGCATATCAGTGGTACAGAGCCTTCAAGGACGGTCGTGAAGTGGTCGCCCATCGACGGCTTCGATCGAAGATAACGTCGATAAAATTAAGGAAAGGGTGCTGGAAAACCGTCGTACCAGCTTGAGAGAGATAGCTCATGACCTTAAGATATCCCACGAGTCTGCACGTACGATTTTTATTGATATTTTGGGCATGAGAAAGGTGGCCGCACGACTCGTACCGAAAGACCTGAATTTTCTTCAAAAACTTCATCGCTAACAGGTTGCTTCAGACATGCTGGATCGCTGTAATTCCGATTCTACATTCATGGAACGCATTATAACTGGTGATGAGACCTGGGTCTACGAGTACGATATGCAAACAAGCCAGCAATCATCGGAATGGGTGGCAAAAAATGAGCCGAAACCGAAAAAACCACGCCAAAGCCGCTCGAAAATGAAGGTGATGCTCATTGTTTTCTTCGATATCCGTGGCGTGGTGCACTACGAATTCGTTCCAGAGGGTCAGACGGTAAACAAGGAGTATTACCTAGGCGTTATGAAACGTTTGCGTGATCGGTAAGAAGCGGCTAAATTTGTGGGCGAACAACTCATGGATTTTGCATGACGATAACGCGCCTTCTCACCGAGCTACGATTGTGACTGACTTTCTCGCCAAAAACTCAACAAAAGTTCTTCAGCAACCACCGTATCGCCGGATTTGGCTCCCTGCGACTTTTTCCTCTTCCCAAAACTAAAATTGCCCCTTCGTGGCACCCGTTTTGAGTCGATTGAAGCCATAAAACAAAATTCGGCGCGAGAGCTAAAGTCCATCCTGGAAAGCGCCTATAAAAAATGTTTCGATAATTGGAAGTGCCGTTGGCATAGATGTATTGGAGCAAATGGAGCCTATTTTGAAGGCGACCCAATAAATTTTGACGATTAAATGTAAAAATGTTGTTTTAATTGAAAATTCCCGGTACTTTCCCGACAGAGTAGTATATATATATATATATATATATATATATATATATATATATATATATTTATATATATATATATATATATATATATATATATATATATATATAACTACAGAGTCTGAAATTCGAAGAACCACCTGGCAGACTCATAAATCGGTTGTCAAGTTGTAGGCTGTGATAAATCAACAAACGACATTGCTAAAAATACGATACACGTTGATATTCAATAAAACTATTTCTGAAACATTCATAACACAGAAGCGGAAAAAAATATAAATCAAATCAAATATATTTCAGCAAATGAATACATACAAATATATCATTACTAATACAATCTATCTTATATTTTATGTGGAGAACAATAGAAACAAGAAAACTAAAAGATGAGAATAAAGGTGTTACATCTAGATTATACAATTCCAAGTGAAAATACACGTATTAATACTTACAACCTTATAAAAGATTCGAAAAATTTTTAGAGAAAGAAGAATCAAGAGCTCGGGATTATTGAGTATTTATGGTGGTATGAAATGAACAGTTATAATGAATGAAATTGCTCGAAGTGGCCACCATTATTTAATATACATATTTCATATCGTTTTCCCATGTTGGTTAGACTATTTGAGATGGCATTATTATAGTTCTGACTCAATCCTTTAATTTTGTTTCTGATGATCTCAATATTTTTATTATTTTCAGAGTAAATTTTTCCTTCAGGAATGGCCATAAAAACCTGTCCAACAGTGTTATATCCGGACTATTCGATGGCCATGAAATTGGTGCACCATAATCGATCCAGAGATCAAATTGACCTCTCAAATGTTCTCGAACTTCCAAATCTCTGTGCGGGGGTGCTCCGTCCTGTTGCCAAATTATTTGCTCCAATTCTTCAGCAGTTGCTCCAAAAGTTGAGCTACCTCTGGCATTATCTTTTCGGAATATGCTTCACGTCTTGATGTGTAGTCAAAAAATATAGGCCCCACAATTTTATTATAAACAATGCCGCACCAAAAGTTCACAGACTTTTCAGATTTTCTAATGGGAAATACTTTGCGTTGTCTTCGATTTTTGTTATCCTAAGAATGCCTAGGTTTTCTTTTGAACACGCCTACTGTAGAAAACGATCATTCATACGTTCACATTAAAAAATTCAATAAATTAGGATCGTCCTCCAGTCCTTGCAACATATGTTGTCAATATTCTAAGCGTTTCCGCTTTTGGTCTTCTATGAGGAATTGTGCTGGCAGTAACTTGTATGGCCTATAATTGTTCTTTTTTAATACTCTGTGAATCTTATTGCAAGTTCACGTGATGCTTCCTTCAATTTCCTCCATTTTCTGGATTTTCTAAAACAATTTTTATGAAGTTGTGTGATTACAAATTCAATAATATTCAAGTTTCAGCATATATCAACAATTAAATATAGTAACATTACCTTCAAAATAGAACAATATGTCGATTTCTTGATTCTCATTGCTTAAGATGCTACGTTTCTTTCTCTTAAAACTTTCAGAATCTCTTACACGGTTGTAAGTATTAAAGAATGTATTTTCACTTGATTTGGATAACCTGGATGTAATGCCATATAATCTCTCCTTGAAGCTTTCTTGCTTTTATTATTCTTCAAATAAGGTAAAAATATTTCAAAATTTTCCATTTCTGTGTAATGCATGTTTCAGAAATAATATTATTGAATATCAACCTGTATCATATTGCTAGAAATATCGTTTCTTGATTTATCACAGCCTACCACTTGAGAATCGATTTTCAGATCATCTCTGAGATTGAAGTTTGTGGACGTACATTCTAATATTATACAAATTATACGAAGAGTCAAAAAAATTTTTTTCAATATATCGTTTTATCTTCCATAGCGAATTTATATGAAGTCTATCAAATAGTGTTCTCAGAGGCTGACAGTTCGGGCTTACTTATATCTTGCTTCTCTTGATTATTTAATATTCAACGCAAGGACTTGAAAGGCCTTGATAATAAACTTAATCATTCTGGAGTATTGTACCTTGTTGATGAAATCCTCACAACTGACGAGACTTTCCAGAATTGGTAAAGTTCATGAATTCCTCATTTGTAGGCTGAAAGAAATTATGATGGAAGCATTCAATTTTATGAATGGTCCTGTAAATTGGGAAACTTGAACAACAATTTCTTCTCCAAAGTTCTTCCCCTCCTCGAGCTTCAATATACCCAATTATTTGATCAGATTATCCATCTACCCTGCATTCGCTGGTGGAGAACGTTCTTTCCACAGGAGCTTCTGATCTGATTGCAAAGGATATTGCATATGCATTCTGGAAATATCCTGACAATTCAGAAATTCTGTCCTTCTCATTTCAGTGAAATCGGTTTGGTTATTGAAGGTTGGAATGGATCTCTACAAACTCATTTACATGCCAAATTATTATCTTTAAATCTGAAGAAATCAGGAAAATCTAAAGAAATCAGGAAAATCCCATCAAATTATCATTCACGCAACATGATGTAATATTCTTTCACCTTTAACGATAAAATGTTGAGAAATAGATACAAAAAATCCCAGGACAATTTCTCGAACATACTGGAAAAGAAAATATGTCATCTTTTCACCTACTGAAGAAGAAGTAAGCAGAACATTTAAGGTAATGAAACCAAAACACACACGTTGGATATTCATTGTTTATCCCCAAGTCTCATAAAAAACCTGGCCACCTTCTTGATTGAACCACTGTCCCTGTAAGTAAACAAGTGCTAGCAAGAAGGAGTATATCCAAAAGAATTAAAAATGTCGACTGTCATATCCAATTATAAGAAGAAATGTGAGCTCAAATTATCAACCAATAAGCATTACTCCAGTTTTATCGATGATATTTGAAACAGCAACGGAAAACCGTATGTTGAATTTTCATGAAAAAGAAAAAATCTCTCAATGCAAACCAACATGGATACAGAAACAACTGAAGCACAACTGCTTTGAAAGAAATGCTTAAGAAGGCGGTGGAAGCATTAGATACAGGTGAACATCTTAGGATGCAACTTTGATCAAAGCAAAACATTTGACAGTGTCTATGCCTTAACATTTTTATTCAAGTTAAGGTTTCAGAAGGGTTACTTTGAGTCTATTAGCATCATCTGACTGGAAGAAGTCGAGTTTATTGGCAGTTCCGCATATCAGCAAAGTTGAACAGTAAGTATGGAGTGCCTCAACGATCTGTATTGGGCCTGGTCCTCTTTGTCATCTATGTTAATGACATGAATGCCTTAGAGGGTGTTTGTACTGTGATGATGAGTTTTTGCTGATACGTGGAAACTCTTGAACTTCACAGGAGGAAGAAGAATGCTCTAGAGAGTGCGGAAAAGTGGTTGACTCACGACTTGACTGGAGGAAACATACAAATCAGACCTACAGAAAAGTTTATGGATCAAAATACTTACTTAGAAGGCTCAGATGCGTCTCTTTTCCGCGGGTTTGGAAGACGGCTTACTTCGCTATTGTACTTGGTGTTTTAACATACGGAATACTAGTTTGAGGTTTGTCTTCTGATGCGACAAGACTTTTCATTCTACAAAAACAGGTGAATTAAGCCGATGATTCATTCGGTAACAGATTCAAAACACAGAATATACTCGCTCTACCTTCAGTTTATATCAAGGAGAGCTTCAAATATATTGATGCCAACAAGGATCAATTTCGTAGAAATGGATGATGGTTTAATAACAAAAATACAGGGTTCAGAAATCTGATTTCCAATTTTCAATTGTAGTTCTACCATCTCTTCATCTGAAAATAACGTCGCCAATGAAAACAGTCGTTTATTACCGGTGTATTCTAAGACTTGCGTACAAGAATACTTTTCCCGAGGTAGTCTATAAACGTTTTCCCACCTATATTCAGTTAAATCCATATAACTTGAAGAAAAGTAAAAGAATTATTTAGATCTTTTCAAAGAAATTCACATACTTATAATTCTTTTGTTTCAGGACGAGAGGTTCAACCATGATATCGACGCTTTAACCGGTTACAGGACCAAAACCTTGTTGTGTATGCCGATAAAGGATACCAACGGGGATGTTATTGGAGTGGCACAAGTAGGTATATCATAAGATTTCAATTAAAAATTAATTTAGATATATTTTTCCACTTGTACTTATTTAGTAAAAAATCATCCAGATAATCAATATCACACATATTGCTGTCTTGCATATTTCATGTCAGTGAATCATGTAGTTGACTTATTTCAATTTTTCCCACGAAATAATAATAATATTTGCAAAAAATAAGTTGAAAATTCCACGTTCAAATTGGCATTTTGGAACTTCTTCTTAAGACATTTTTCTGAAGTACTCAAAACTATCAAAATTTAATTGTTTTTCGTATGTACAAATATATCATATTGTTAGAGGATTTAATAAAATGTAGTATGCTTGTCAATGTAGAGAAAACGATAAATTTTGGTCTTCACGAACACTTTGACGTACGGCAGCAATATTCTCTTCACTGCTTGCATTTCTTCGTCTCACTGGCACTGTAACATCGTGAAGTGTAAAATTTGCTGCAATCTTCTTCACTAAACGTTCAACTGTTTACTTTTATCTGGACGATTATAACAATCCAAAATTGCAGTTGAAGTACGGATATCTAATAGATCGCGATTTTTCATAATAAATTTGGATTATTTGTAACGTTGCTGGAGTGTGTACCTTTCCATGATTAAATGGTAGACATTGACAAATACAACTGTAAGTTCTACGCTGTTTAATAAAAAAATCGCCTTGCAATAACCGTCATTTCTTTTATATCTGGAACCTAAACCCTGTATTTCTGAATACGCTTCTCGACCACATGGTTCGGTTGCAAGTATTAACGGTCCCATGTTGCTAATATGGATTTGTGTCCGCTGGTGCAATATTCGATTTACACTGAATGTACGCTATTAAGTTCGATGTAGTTCATTGGGTTGATCAACTGACAAGATGATACTGCGTCAAAATCTGTTCGAGTTCACCCGGTGACCTAATCATCTTAACTGTAATACTTCATGGCGCGATGATCTATCTCTTCATTATGTCTTGTACTGAACCAATGTGATTTCGAACTATTCTAGTACTCAGATAATAGTAACACAGGCCGAGAAAAAAAATTTTTTGGTTGTAACATAAAGCTGAATAGCCAATTATGGTAATATGGATGTATATATGACAGCTCAGTGGTAGAGCATCCGGCTCGTGACCGGAAAGTCCGGGTTCGAATCCTGTTCAGGTGGAAAATAAATTTTCTAGTTGGATGATTTTCGACCACCATTTCACTTCAGGGGCAAAATTAACAGTGCTGTGACCTAAAGTGGCGCAAGATCGCAGTAACAAAGCCTACTCAGAACACAACTGAACTTCTAACTCGCACAAGCTGAAAAAGCTTCTGAGGGATCTTCACAGAAGATCTAGGAGTATCAGGATGATAAATAATCCAAATACGAAAAGGAGAAAAATTATAAAACGTAAGGTTTTCTTATTACTACTCTGTCAAGAAAGTACCGGGAATTTTCAATTAAAACAACATTTTTACATTCAATCGTCAAAATTTATTGGGTCGCCTTCAAAATAGGCTCCATTTGCTCCAATACATCTATGCCAACGGCACTTCCAATTATCGAAACATTTTTTATAGGCGCTTTCCGGGATGGACTTTAGCTCTCGAATTTTGTTTTATGGCTTCAATCGACTCAAAACGGGTGCCACGAAGGGGCAATTTTAGTTTTGGGAAGAGGAAAGGGTCGCAGGGAGCCAAATCCGGCGAATACGGTGGTTGCTGAAGCACGTTTGTTGAGTTTTTGGCGAGAAAGTCAGTCACAATCGTAGCTCGGTGAGAAAGCGCGTTATCGTCATGCAAAATCTATGAGTTGTTCGCCCACAAATTTGGCCGCTTCTTACGGATACGCTCACGCAAACATTTCATAACGCCTAGGTAATACTCCTTGTTTACCGTCTGACCCTCTGGAACGAATTCATAGTGCACCACACCACGGATATCGAAGAAAACAATGAGCATCACCTTCATTTTCCAGCGGCTTTGGCGAGGCTCTGTACCACTGATATGCACGAGTTTTCGATAGAGCATTATCACCAAAGGCCTTTTGCAACATTTGCAATGCATCGGCACACGAAAATTCATTTGCAACACAAAACTTTAAACAAATTCTTTGCTCAACGTACTCACCCATAGTAAAAATCGGCACGCACTCTGACATCGACTGACTTAATCAGCTGTTGCAAACACACTAGTTGACAGATCCCGCTCAAGCTTGGCATAGTATTCAAGGACAGTGGTACCAACCTAGGAAAAAAAATTTTTACCTGCCTCATTGCCCCGCCAGATTTAAATCGATAATTCCCGGTACTTTCTTGACAGAATGTATATTCATAGAAACACATTTAATGTTACAATGTCTGATGTGTATTGAAAAAAAGATTTCAGAATTTTTTAACCGTATATATCGAATTTAATTTAGTTTTACACCTACTAAACTTACCTTATATTTAAGAAAAACACAAAGATTGAAAATATTGGCTTGAAATACTAATTAAATTCTATTTTTTCCTGTTATGAGAGGTCATATCCTCTTTCTTCAAGAACCCGCAGAAATCACCCATGATGGCTGGATCCTATCGTCCTTGATAGCGAATTTCCGTTGTCCTAATATCTTGGTGGAATCTTTCACCCTGCTCGTCACTGACAGCTTCCAAATTTTCAGGAAAAAATGACAGATAGGAATGGAGGAAATGAATTTTTGATGACATTCCGGGCACCAAGCGATTTGTAGGCATCTAATAGTTCATCAACTAACTTTGGTAGTTTACATCCATATTGTTGCCCAGAAATCCTCTTACTACACTAACAAATGAATTCCATGCTTTGAGTTCCTGCCTGGTAAGGCAGGCTCTGTAAAATTAACGTCATCTAGCAATTTTCTGATTTGTGGTCCAATAAAAATGCCTTCCTTGAATTTGCCATCACTTAACTTGGGAAAGACTTGTTTTAGGTATTTGCCTCCATCGCCACCTTAATATCAGCATAATGCTGATTTACAGCACGACTGTCCCATAAACAAAGAAAACAGCAATATTTCGTAAATACTGCCTGAAGTCCCACATATCTGCTATTTATACGTATTCTAGTTTATTTTATCCAAAAGAGTGTGCATATTCTCATAACTTTCTTTCATCGTCACTGAATGGGCAATGACCTTTGGCAATCTTTTTCTTCCGAAGTTGACATGTCCAGCGCACACAAACGGAAAGCGTCATGGCAACGGACCACAGATGTGTGATCCGTTTCGTAGTGCTAAACTTTCTTCCGTAAAAATCGCGATGGGCAAAGCCCATCGCGCCGTATCGTATACGCATCGAAAGTCCAAAAATCCAGCTCTGCCATAAATCAATTATATTTTCCGGACGGCTTTCCGTTTCTTCGCTAAGAACGAAAGAAAACAGGCAAAGTCACAACTTTTCCCGCGCTGGCCATTTATAAACAAACAAGCCCCGCCCACCTCGGCCTTGGACCGCTTCTGTGGTCTACGTATCGGGGTGATCCGTGAAGTAATACGACGGTCGTCCGAAAAGTATCGAACCGCGCGGGAAAAAGTAGATCCGTCGATTTATGCGAATCAATCCATGAATATTGATCAATCAACTACACTTAATGAAAATGACAGATACTGAGAAGAAAGCCTTATGATGACTCTTGAAAAAGAAGGAGTTGCCAAATGAAACAATGGAATAATCAACTAACAGCGACATATGTTATCAAACTTATTATTTTTACTTTAATTAATAGAAGAATAAGAGCGGTAGCTGACGCTACCGCTCTTACTCTTACATAAATAAATTCACGTGTAATATTTCGTGAATCATCTGGAGTAAGGCCACGAGAGTGGATGTCTTGTCCAATAAAACTTTTTCTTTTGTTCTAACAATCAAACTCCCTGCCAGAAAAGATTCAACTCAGGAAACACCCTGTATTGCATCGCAATTAATGATAAAACCATTTCAGTTATGGAATAATTAATTTAGAAGATTTACCAACTTACTGCCACAACGTCTTGTTAGAAACTCGTAGAATGTCATGTTATTAAAAGATCGCAAAGCCCTCATCATTTCACGATGTGCCAAGGCCAAATCCTACCGCATTCATAAGAAGAGATTTCTATGGGTTACTGGAAGAGATGAAGGCATTCATAACCGGTAAAACATAATTTCGTAGGCTTACAGAAATAATCCTTCGAAAAGAGCAGTTATATTAATACGCACTAAGACCCTCGGAATTCGCGCTTCCAGTGGACAATAAATGGAAAACATTAAGCATTCCTAGGTGCGAAATGCGTTCGAGCTTCAGTTGACGATGAATAATAAAATTGCTCCGAGGACCTTGAGAGTTCTTCGTGTGAAATGAAAAGAGATATGAGTAATGGAGGGAAACGGGTTCCTTTATTTCTCCATTTGTCACTAGAAAGCATCAGCGATTCATCTGGAAAAAGTAGGTGTTGTTGGAGAGAAAAATAATGATACCTCGAGAGCAATTTACTCGTGGAAGAATAGTTCTGTGCTTTAATCGCCGGAATTATCCATCTATTCATCCAGGAGAGCTTGATGATCCAGACATGAATTATAAATTATTGATTCTGAAATTTTTTTTTTTTTTTAAAGCCAATCCTATCTTTCTATATTTGTCACTATAAAGTTGTAATATTTTAAGAAAGAGAAAAACACTGAGATTTTCATACAAAGATTCATTTTTTTTAATTACTAATTTTTTGTCTTACCAACTCTACATGTATCGGGTGTATTTTTAGAGTGATAGAACTTTCGATAGGGATAACTGTGATTTGACAGAAGGTAGATGACATGTTGTTTTGACGACATTTCTGTTCAGTAAGCATTAACAAATTATCATGGAAAGACTCACGCCGTAACAACGTTTACAAATTGTTGAAATTTATTTTCAAAATCAGTGTTCTATTCGCCAAACTTATAGAGCACTTCGTGAAATATATGGTTTCCATGATCGTCCATCAGAGCAGCTTATTCGTCGACCTATCGATAGATTTCGGACAACATTTTCTCTACTCGATGCAACAACAACAACAAGACAAAGAACTGTACGTACAGAAGAAAATATCGCTGCTGTAAGTCATAGTGTTAATGATGATACAGATTTGTCTATTCGTCGACGTTCACAACAAGTTGGACTCTGTGCATCTACCACGTGGAAAATTTTGGAAGATCTTGGTCTACATCCATACAAAATCCAAGTGGTTCAAGAACTAAAACCACTTGGCCATAATAAGCGTCGTTTGTTCGCTGATTGGACCCTAGAACTGCTTGAAGTTGATCCACTTTTTTATCGTAAAATTGTGTTTAGTGATAAAGCTAATTTCTGGTTGAACGGCTATGTAAACAAGAAAAATTGCCGTATATGGAGTGAAAACAATCCTCAAGAAGTTCTGCAGGTTCCACTGCATCCTGAAAAATGCACTGCATGGTGTGCTTTACACGCTGGAGGCATCATCGGTCCATATTTCTTTAAAAACGATGCTGGAGCTAATGGTACAGTGAATGATGCCCGTTACAGATCGATGATCAATGATTATTTGTTTCAAAATTTGAATGGTATCGACCCAGAAGTGTTTTGGTTCCAACAAGATGGTGCTAGACCTCATGCTGCTACCGTAACAATTGATTTATTGAATTGAGATTTGGCGATAACATTATTTCGAGAAATGGTCCAATTAATTGGCCTCCAAGATCATGCGACATAACTCCACTGGGTTATTTTCTTTGGGGTTATGTCAAGTCATTGGATTATGCTGATAAACCAAAAACAATAGACGCTTCGGAAGTCAACATTACTCGTGTTATTGGTGAAATAAGGCCTGAATTACTCGAAAAAGTGGTCCAGAATTGGTCCGGTCGAATGCGGTTCCTCAGAGCTAGTCGTGGTGGACATATGTCGGAAATTATTTTTAAAACATAAATGTCATAAAATTATCTTTCAAATAATAAAAAAATTGACTTCAATATAAATTTAAATGTGTTTTATTTAGCACTCTAAAAAAAATACCCGAAATATACAGACATCTGCAATAATGCAATAAAATAACAAAAGAGGTTTTCTACTAGATAGAAGGATTATTACAAAACAGATTTATTCAAAATAAATATGTTTTGATATTTAAATTTTGTAATAATCCTTCTATCAAGTAAAAAACTTCTTTCTATTATTTTATTGTATACATAATATATAATTATTTTTTGGTTTTTCTCACTCATTATATAAATTCCATTTCGTTTTTACTAAAGGCCCTAAAATACCTCACAAAATTTGTGTGATTTTTGTGGCGAACATAGATTCTTTGAAGTCATCTAGTTTTAGTATTTGTTCCACAAGAATACCAGGAGGCCTGTCTAGTAAGATATTTTTTGTTAATTGATTTTATTTTTCAAGTGTGAAGTAGGACTGAGAACAATCATATTTAATTTCAAATGTTTTTTGAGGATCTACTACATGTTTTGAGATTTTTTGACCTAACTTATTTATATATTTAAATATATTAAATATTTAAAATAATGTAGTTTTGGAGAAGTTCTTAATATTATGTTTTACATTTTTGAAACAGATTTGTTTTTCATAAATATAAGATTAGAAACAAAATTTTGTCTCCTTCAAGTATTTATTTAGTACTTTAAATTGATAATTTATATTACCTTGGGTTTTTTTTATTCCATTTGATATTATATAATGAGCGTTGATTTCATATGTGTACTAAACTGAAGCAGTGCTTATAAGACATTAATTTAATTAATAATTTTTTGAAATTAAAATTTGTTGGAGGCTAACAGAATAAATCTTTTTCGATATTTAAATTCTGCAGTAATGCGTTGCGCTTCCATAGCTACCGAACCAGACATCTTGGAAATTTCGTTCGAAAACAGGTTCATTATACTTCATTTTTGCATCTCAGAAAATAATTTTTTAATATACAGGCTCCAAAAGCAAAATTTAACAAAGGAGTAATTTTTTGAATGGATTACCCAGTATATTTTCATATATTTTCAATGGCCTCGAACATCTCGATCATGACGCAATATGTTACAGATATTTTTCCAACGGTACAGACACCACAAGAAGTGTTCAATGTATTCTTGGTATTCTAGGCATGAAAGAAAAATCAGAAAATTTTGGAAAAATTCTATTTTTCATTGTAGTCTCCTAGAACTGCAATACATGTGTTAGATCGAGAAATATGCTTCTCTAAACTTTGTAGAAAATACCCTTCCGGCTTCTCCTCAAAATGGATATCGATTGCTACCTTCAATTCTTCATCTTCGGAAAATCACTTTCCACGAAAATATTTTTTTCATATTTGGAAACAGGTAGTAGTCCCTGGGGGCCAAGTCTGGACTGTATGGAGGATGAGTAATTTCTTCGAAGCCACATTCGCGCACAGCTGCCTTCGCCACGCGGGTTTTGTGAACCGACCCTGTATATTATAATTTCCTGAGATGCAGAAATGAAAGTACGGTGAGTCTTCTAAGATGTCTGGTTCTGCAGCTACGCAACGCATTATTACAGGATTTGTACATAGAGCAGTTTCACTGTGAATTCTTTTTTGAGTAGAAAAAATCAAATCAAATCGTTTCACGAAAAGTCTCCTATAAAAGTCTTTCGAGATGAAAATTCATGAAAGCGTTTGCTTTTGCCTACTTGTTCATTATGTATGACTCGATGTCATATAATTATCACCGTCTGATATTTCTAGGAAATCTTCTTTTGATCGAAAATTGGCCACGTGATTGAAGCTCAAAAATTTCGATCGATAATTAAACTACCTTATCTTGAAGCCACGTTTGCCTTTCCTACGACGACGTTGAAAACTTTTATTTTGCTCGATAATTACCTTTCAATAACAAAAAAACAGCTAAAAACCTTTATATCTCCATGAATGGAGTATGCGGTTGGCACTAGGTTATGACAATTTTATTTAAAATAATTCACACAGTTTTTATGTATTTTTATTTATTCAGAATCCTGACACGTGTTTCGGTCTTTCAACCATCTTCAAACGAGTACAAAAAGGGACTAAACTTAAAATTAAAAAAGGTTCTATTTATTACACTTAGGACATCTGTGTATTTTTATAATCTCCAAATAGTCCATCAGTTTACCCTTATTAACATTATATAGTAAAGTGACATCTTTCTCATTAAAAAAATGATTGTTTTCTATACAATGATCTGCAAAACCGGTTGATTTCTGATTTTTCAAAATAGACATCGTATGTTCTTTGATTCTATGCGGTAAACATCGGCCTGTCTGTCCTATATATGTAGCATTACAATCCTCACAATTAATTTTATAAATCCCCGAATCGAAAAAATTGGGGTTCCTTTCTTTATTGTTCACCAAAATCTTAACTGAATTATTTCTATTCACTGCTAAACAATCAATTCCCATTTTATGAAGACCATTAGAAATCCTACTGCTGAACCTTTGATATAAGCCATTAAAAATCATATTTTCTTTTCTAGATAAGGATCATTTATATTGATATTAGGAGTACAAATAAGTTTCCGCCGTTTTATTGTAGATGGCGCGGCACGGAGTTTCGCTTAGCTTTCGCAGATGATAACCGGCTTAAAAAATAGTTTGGACATTCAAGAACAACATAACCTATTAATATCATTGATTTTATATTGGTAAAATATAATTTTTATAAGTTGAAAATGTCAAAATTTGAGCCAAGTAAGCGTCATTTGCGGGAAATATTAGTTTACTTCCTTAATTTAAAGAAATCTGCTGCTGGGGCGCATCAATTGCTCGTAGAAGCATATGGTGAGGGTGCTTTGAGTGAGAGAACGTGTCGAGAGTGGTTTCAAAAGTTTAAAAACGGTGATTTCGACGTAGAAGACAAAGATCGTAAATTTACGAAGATGCAGAATTGGAGGAATTATTGGAGGAAGATTCATCTCAAACACAAAAAGAACTTGCTCTAACATTAGAAGTCACTCAGCAAGCAGTCTCACATCGTTTAAAATCATTAGGAATGATTCATAAACAAGGAAATTGGGTTCCGTACGGCGGAAACTTATTTGTACTCCTAATATAAATTTTTTTAAATCATTGTGGTGAGTTTTCTTATTAATCATTTTGTCAATGATTTCTGTTCTATAGCCATTGTTCACCGCTTTAGTTTTAATTATATTGATTTCTTTTGGGAAATTGACTTCATTCAACGGGATGCTCAAAAGTCTATGAATGAAACTATGGAATGTTGACATGTTAATTTGCCATGACTGATTGGATCTTGAATGGATTATGGTATCAGTAGTGATAGGTTTTCTAAAAATGTCGAATTCGAACTTATTATTACTATGACTTATATTCAAATCTAAGAAGTTGACTGAAGAATTCTTTTCCATATCTAGTATGAATTCGATATTTTCATTAATGCTATTCAGATAATTCAAAAATTTCGATAGTAGCCTATCAGTTCCAGTCCAAACGCAAAATACGTCAACTACATATCTAGCCCAAAAGTGAACGAGTTTTACCACGTTCACTTTTCTCACTCTCACCATTATTCATCAGTTCGCAAGTAAAATAGAAACAATCATTAAAAAATATCGGTCGTATTTGCTCACAACGTGTTATATAATATTCGAACTACGACAAAGCACAAATGGTTTCCTAGCGGTTAGACACCAGACATCATTCACATTCTGTGTTCGACCACAGAATATTCACAGAGGTTGTCCATCTTTTAAGTGTATTCCACTTCTCAAAGTTCTTTCCTCTGAAACACCCTTTATGCATGCCTACTATCTGATATTCATTCATTTGAGCGCCTTTTTATGATAATGTGTAAACTGTTAATTGGTTTTCATTGAGATGTCATACATCACTTTAATTAATGAACATTTATATAAGCACATTAGCAATGATTTTGAGGGAGCAGTAGAATTCTTAATTAATCTTTATTGTTCCATTCCAGAGATTCATCTGATGAATAATCTTGGAACATCTATATGATTTGATTAATAATATACTTGACGAAAGATTTATAGTCGCTAACACTTCATCATTCCTGTTCTTGGCTATATAACTTTTCACTTGTTACTTGTCTGGAAGTTCCTTCGATACATTACGAAAAGTTATGGCTGGGAATTACAATATTTCGCAAACTAATGCGAGTATTTCTGCATTATATTCAGATGGCGACACTGCTGTAACGAATTTGACAGCTGTTCCTTCATAGAACATATAAGTTCTAATTCTGTGTTAAGTAATTGTAACGTTGTGCTAGTTACTAGCACTGAGTTATACGTTTATTCGATTGTCTAGATTTTTGAATAATAATAACTGGGATTGATTTTCTGGTATCATAATACATACTACTCAAATGAAAAGAGAAAAAAATAATTATACCTGGTGAGCATGAGTGTTACGTTTCTAATGAGTGTTACATTTCTAATGAGTGTTAAGTAAGCTTGGGATGTATCAAGATAATTCAACAGAGAAGTAAGATCAGTTGAAGTATAATGAGAAAGGAAGTTGAAAGGAGAATGTGAAATTAAAAGAAAGTGAACTCTCTGGAATGTTGTATTTCTTTCGAGAAGGAGCAAACTGGACTTCAGAAAGACAAGATATAATCTTCAATAACTTTTGAAAAAGATTGATTCTTATGGAGAAGAGGTTAAGCTAAAAATTATGCCTACTGAACAGAAAAGAACTGGCGATCAGTACCGTTTTTTGATGAGATACACTTTTTGCTTCAGGGGCACCGATCAAAATTTATGCGTTTAGATTGGGCTGGAAATTCACCAGACTTACTCCTATCGAGAAATCATCGCAAGCTAGATCGCTTCAGCTGGATGCACAACAAAGCAAAAAAAAGTTATTCAGATCTGGTTCTGACATGAGAAATTTAGGTGAAATTATCAAAATGTAATTCTATGCGTAATTCTAGCCGAGTTCATAGGGGCCAATACGTCAGAATTAGATCTGTGCTAACTTCAAGGGGGGGGGGCACTATTATGACGTGTTAGTTTCCTCGAGTTCGTGCATTCTGGCATCGAGTTGAACTCTTCATGTCTACCGTTAGCCTTCACTGGCTCCTTTTGGAACCAAGACTACCACGGTACGGTGGATCGGCCTGTAGAAGTATTCGTACTCCTGGCCATCCAATTTGGTGTTGGACTCATGGAGGCAGTGGTTGAAAGCTTGCATGCTAGGCTAGAAGGGTGCTCTACTGTTTAGCATCGTAGTTCTTTTGCCTGGGTAACCGAGACTGGCCTGGAGGCTTAGGAGTCCCATACATTGGCTGAGATTGAACCCGGATCGACTGGAGTGTCCTCGGCGAGTTTGGGCCTCTAACAGTCGATTAGACCGTGGAAGTAAGTAACCCCTTCGGCGTGTGAGTTGCGTCCCAAACAACTCTGGCACTGACAGTGTATAGCCAGTAGAAGTAGTATAGTACTTCAACGCTACCAGTCTATACTGAAAGCAAAGGAAGACTTCTGATTCGTTTTACGTCCTAATTGGCCGTATCCCAATCCCGCGCCTATGGAGACAGTGACCATAGGCGCAGCGGGCAGGTAGACCACCATAAACTCAACTGCGGAACTGACTACGCCAAAATGCCTTAAGGCTGCTAACACTTTAATATCATATATTTAATTGATTCGGTCCTTATTTGAACTATTTTAATATTATATTTGATATTATACTGATACTCTAAGTGTTTTCTGTGAAGATACCTCAGAAGCTTTTAGTCCAGCTTGTGTGAGTTATATTATGTTCATGCTTACGCCACTTTAGTCACATCATTCCTAATTTTTACCCTACAATGAAACGCTGATCGGCGATGGTAGCGAGAAAGTTTCTTCCCCCGAAGGTATCTTTGCTTACGAGTGGAGCGTTCGAGCCACTATACACGGACGCTCAGTAATGAAAATTCATTGTATTTAACTTTGATACCAGGTTGATCACTGATTTTCTTTCTACTGAACTGTATATTGTTCTTGTTTACGTTCACATCAATTCGCACAGCACTGTATATTCGTATTTAAAACTTTTCAGGTTTCTCTAATTGAAGACTCAAAGTTTCATTTTCTTTTAATGATTCATTATTATTTTTCGTAATTTTAATATACTTCTTTTTTGTAACATTCTAAGGCAAAAGTAATGTATGAAATAGGTTGTGCAGCTATGACCTTAAGTTGCATGGCTACAATATTTGTCAAATATTGTTGATTATCCACAGGTATACTATTTATGAAATAATGTCGGAACTAGAAAAAAGAAAGCAGGTAGAATATTTCCATAGAAAAGGATTTCTAAACGTTAAAAAATAAGTGCAATTGACTGAACGGGGAAAAAGTGCTGTATATGAGACAATAAGGAGGATAAAAAATGGCATGGATATAAGGCATAGACCAGTTTCAGGAAGACCGCGTAAGATTAAAGGAAACAATTAAAACGCTTTATTGGCCTAAGAACGACACAATCCGCACCTAGCGTTTCGCAAATTGGCTAACAGATTTGGAAATCAACGAAATATAAAAGTATGTCCAGAAACCGTTCGTATGTCACAGAAAAGACAAGGCTACATATCAAGGAAACCAAAATAAAAATCCCTATAATTACACCTTTACAAAATAAACGAAGGATAGAATTTTGTCAACGTTTTCAAGAAGATAGTTTTAATAATAAGAAGAATATAATTTTATTTGCCAAAAGTGAACAATATCAGTTTACAATTATTACAAATACATCTGACAAATAGGGACTGCATAACGATTAAAAAACCGATGCACAGAATCTGTATCTGTATCTAAATAATGTCTTTATATCTGATGAAAGTTGTTCCTAACTTGGTGGAAATCAGTTAAAAATCCTATAACAACAACCTATTACCGTTGAAATTTCCAAATATCTCACTAAAATAATGGTTTGGGGAGCAATATCTCAGCGTGTTGCTACGCCTCTCTGTATAGTTGATGGTACCATTGATAGTGAAAAGTATTGTGGCATTCTAAACGATTTTCTCCTTGAAACGGCACATGCTTTATATCCAGAGGGATGGTGTTTTCAGCAGGACAATGCAAGATACCATACTTCGGCCTATTCTCAAGCTTGGATGCAAGAACACCAAGTGACAACTATTTCATGGCCAGCACCTTCATCAGATCTTAGTCACATTGAAAACATACGGGGACTAATGAAGACTGAAGTTGAACGAGCAGTGCCACTAAATAAAGATGATTTAATTCAGTCAGTTTTAGGTTTCTGGACTACTAGCACCGAAAATTATGGAGGGGATCTAGTTTAGGGTGTACTTCGAGGTTTAGTGCTGATAATTTGAATCTTTGGGGTACTAAGACAATGAAATTCAAAATTAAAAGAGGTAATATAGGGTGGTTCAAATTTACAAGTACGTCCCTCACGCAAGAAATTGTCTGAAGTTTTCAAAACTTGTTTGGTTTCGTTCTTCATTTTCGAGATCAAAATTTTTATTTTTGAAGCACCGAAATAACTCTCTAAATGTTATTTTCGAGTGATCATGTTGACTGTGAGGCTGTATACTATAGCTAAATATTTCTTTTCATTGAAATAGTGGAATAAAATTCTCCTTAAATACTTGTTTGTTGGTACAAACACAATATCTATAGAACTTAAATTGGGTTGTGCGGAAAGTAATTTCGTTGTTTTTTGGGAAAATGAGAGCCAATTATCGTAGAATGAATAAATATTTGATTAAATTATATATTGGCCTTTCTGGTCCAACACCTTTTGTCATCTTTCTGGTAGTAGCATGATTCCACGCTCATAGAATTTTTGGTCTTTGCTGGCAAGAAACTGATCCAGGTATTTTTGACCTCTTCATTTGAAGTAAAGGTTTTACCGACCAAAAAATTTTGCCGGAATGACCGGAACAAATAATAATCCAAAGGCGCCAGATCTGGAGAATATGGTGGATGTGGCAGTGTATCCCATTCAAGCTGTAAAAGCTTTTAGCGAATGACCAAACTTGTACGGGGTCACGCATAATCTTGGTGGAACACCAAAGCTTTTCTGTTGATTAATTCTGGCCTTTTCGGTTGAAGTGTATCATTCAGTTTGTCCAGCTGATGACAGAAGACTTCCGAATTAATTGTTGTGTTATACGCTAAAAGCAAAAAAATAAAACGATTACTTTAAAATCCCACCAAACAGAGAGCATCACCTTTTTTTGATGGAAATTGGCTTTCGAAATGCTTTGAGCTGGTTCATCTTTCGCTCCGTGATCTCTTGCATTTGATATTTTTATATACAGCCTATTTTTCGTCCCCAGTAATGATGCGCTTCAAAAGTGGATCATTTCCGTGACGTTTGAGAAGCAAATCATAGAATTCAATGCGACGACACAAATTTTTTTCCGTGTACACATGGAGAACCCATATATCTAGCTTCGACGTTAATTCCAGGTCTTTCAAGTGGTCATGAACAGTTGAATTCGATAAATTTTACCTCTCACCGATCTCACTTGTTGTTATTTGCCGATTTGTATTAACTAATGCCTTCGTCATGTCTTTATCAGCTTCAACTTTCCTTTAAAACTGCCCGATCGAAATTTTGCAAACCAGTTTTAGCACTGGCATACTGTCAATACATCTCCTCCATACACATAAAAAGTAAAATATGACAAAAATGTTACTTATTGCTCTCCATATTTAAAGGGGCGCAAACAATTGAACTTTTTCACACACAAGCCTTGCTATATCAGCTCTCAAAACATGTAATGATTATGCGGCTTAAATGTGAAGTTGGGTTCGAAAAATACAATTAAATCCTCTGTCGGAAAAATACGAAATTTTCAAATTGATCTATAATCTTTTTTTAGTAAACCGACAAAGAAGCATCAAATGAATAAACTCAAAATTTCCTGAGTACACTTAACTCTATACAATAGAAGTATACGAAGGCAGAAATGTACGTGAACATATTGGATAACTTCGTTCCAAAATACTGAAAGAGTATTTTATCGTCATTTTATGGTTGGATTGGATCATGTTTACCAGATTTCATTTATGGCTTCTGACAATCACCAATTTTCGGGGATATAGAAAGGTTGAACGAGAAAATACCCAGTCCAATGCATATTTGATATTCTCGCTCCATCAAGTTTTATCCACCTCATATGCGATTTAAGTTTCCTCCGGGAAAAATCCTTCACGATACGGCTGTCTGGATAGGTTTTTTTATACTTCGGTTATCCATGTGAACTTAGCAACTGGCGTTATAGCGATGTGTAGGCGGCATTTTCTGTTTCCAAACTTTTCAATGTTCGCTTACTCCTGCAACGACCGAGTTTGAAAAGTTGAATGGGGAGAAAAATACATGCATTCAAATACTATCTGAGTAATGCCATTAAATTTGTTATATATCGTTCCAACTGTATAAAAAATTAATTTGGTTTAGTAATGAAGGATCGAAATGAAGAAAATAAACTGGCGAGCAAAAAAAACGGGTCACTAATATATCGGGTGTTTTTTTTTATAGTGATAGAACTTTAAAATTGAAATACAACACATTCAAATTAATATTGAAGCCAATTTTGTTTTAGTTTTGTTTATGTTCTAAAAATAATTTCCGACATATGTCCACCACGACTAGCTCTTAGGAACCGCATTCGACCAGACCAATTTTGGACCACTTTTTCGATTAATTCAGGCCTTGTTTCATCAATAACACGAGTTATGTTGGCTTCCAAAGCATCTATTGTTTCTGGTTTATCAGCATAAACCAATGACTTGACATAACCCCAAAGAAAATAATCCAGTGGAGTTATGTCGCATTATCTTGGAGGCCAATTAATTGGACCGTTTCTCGAAAAAATGTTATCGCCAAATATTTCTTTCAATAAATCAATTGTTATGGTAGCAGCATGAGGTGTAGCACCATCTTGTTGAAACCAAAACACTGCTGAGTCGATACCATTCAAATTTTGAAACAAATAATCATTGATTATCGATCTGTAACGAGCACCATTCACTGTAACATTAGCTCCAGCATCGTTTTTAAAGAAATATGGTCCAATGATGCCTCCAGCATGTAAAGCGCACCATACAGTACATTTTTCAGGATGCAATGGAACCTGCAGATCTTCTTGAGGATTGTTTTTATCCATATATGGCAATATTGCGTGTTTACATAGCCGTTCAACCAGAAATGAGCTTCATCACTAAACACACTTTTACGATAACAAAGTGGATCAACTTCAAGCAGTTCTAGGGCCCAATCAGCAAACAAACGACTCTTATTATGGTCAAGTGATTTTAGTTCTTGAACCAGTTGGATCTTTGTATGGGTGTAGACCAAGATCTTTACGAAAAAGTCCAACTCTTTGTGAACGTCGACGAATAGACACTATGACTTACAGTAGCGATATTTTGTTCTGTACGTACAGTTCAGAAAGTCAGTTGTCCGAAATCTATCGATAATTCGACGAATAAGCTGCTCTCATGGACGATAATGTAAAGCATAAATTGCTCTATAATTTTGGCAAATAGAACACTGACTTTGGAATTAAATTTCAAAAATTTGTAAACGTTGTTGCGGCGTGAGTCTTTCCATGATAATTTGTCAATGCTTACTGAACAGAAATGTGAAAACAACATGGCTTCTACCTTCTGTCAAATCACAGTTATCCCTGTCGAAAGTTCTATCGCTCTGAAAGAAACATCCGATATTTCAACAGCAATGATCAAGTGCCCTGTTTTTTTCTGCTCGCCAGTGTATTTTCAGTGCAACAAGTGAAAAGATTCCACAGAGTGAACATAAACGTCTTACACCTACTTATTATATGGGTATTAATAAATAAAAGTATTTTTTTGGCGGCACTCACTGAGGAAGAAACGATATTCGTTTTTCCAACAGAAGTAGAAATCTATCGTTTATCAGCTGAAGGGGAAATCAATACTTCCTACTTCTCCATAGGTAAAAACATGTGCATTCAAGCGTTCCAAAGCCGCACAATCTCTATAGATTGATTATTGATGATAGAGATCAGGAGTATCATTATTCATTATGCAGGAAGGAAAGAGGAAGACAATGGAACGGATAATGTATGATATACGATACCATTAATTGGATTTAATACGTCGATTTACAAGCGAAATGCCCACGCAGAACTCTCCCTCGGGTGTAATATAATAAGATATGTGTAAGTGAACGACGCACCTTCATTCATCAAATTTATGTAAAAAGGTGAAATTGTGTTAAAAAATAACCGCGAAACTGGCTTGAAAATAGAAAAATAATAAAATTTGAATATCAAAACAGATTTAATCTGTCAGTCTTCACAATTTCAATTTCAAAAAAATTTTATTCAAAAAACTTTTAGAATCAAATTCATGTCCTATAAGCACAGCTCATATTCAATAGACGTATAAAATCAAAACTCAATATACAATATCAAATGGAATAAAGAAACCAACAAATAAAAATTGCCAATTAAAATTAATAAATAAATATTTCAAGGGGACAAAATTTTGTTTCTGACCTTACGATTATGATAACTAATTCCTTTCCAAAAATACAAAACATAATTTAAGGAATTCTCGGAAAATATAATTCATTTGAAATATTCAATATATTTAAATATTTAAATAAGTTACTTCAAAAATCTCTCAAAACATGTCTTCATCCGTCCTACTACACATTCAAGAAATAAAATCAACCAACAACAAATATAACTAACCTCAAAGTCCTCCTGGAATCATGGCTTTGAACAACTAACTTTAAAATCCAAGATATTCTATGTTCGTCACAACAATCACAGAAAGCTATAAGGTATAAATAATAAGGTCTTCTTTAAACAACTTGATATTTCATTATGAGATTTTTATTCAAGCCTAAATATAAATAGATATTATTCATAAAATAATATAATAGGAAGAGGCTTTTTACTTGATAGAAGGAATATAACAAAATTTGAATATCAAAACAGATTTAATCTGTCAGTCTTTACAATTTTAATTTCAAAAAAATTTTATTCAAAAAACTTTCAGAATTAAATTAATGTCTTATAAGCACAGCTTATATTTAATAATATTTGAATAAGGTTATTCTGATTTTCACAAATTTTTATTGATATGTTCACAACAATTGTTTCGCTATCACAGTAGCATCATCAGGCACATTTTGAATAATAGAACATAGAATATCTTGGATTTAAAGTTTAAAGTTGTTCAAAGCGATGATTCCACTTTGAGGTGAGTTACATTTGTTGTTGGTTGATTTTATTTCTTAAAGCTGTCATCTCTTGACATTTGACAATAAAAAACTACGGCATTACGTTTTTAAATATCAAAATGAGACCTCTTATTGGAAAACACTCATAAAAACTAAAAAGTTAAATACTTTTTTGAGTTTTTGGGTTCTTAATGAAATAATAATAATGGTATTCTGGAAATCTTCGCAAAATTATCAATTTTAGTAAATTAACACTATGTCCCGCTTTTCGAGAGCAAGTTATAAATTCATGATTATTACTAAATATTTAAAGCCCTTTTGTTTAATTATTTCACATCCATTAGAAAGCAGTTTGTTGAGTTTATATATTCTAAATATTAACTTTCTTAGTGATGTGATTTACTGAAAAGAACACTCTTGATACTCTATTGGATATAACTGAAGAGTTTACAGTAGAAACAAAACCTATATTAATATATATTCACATTAAATTTGTCACATTACTGGTTTCTGTAATTTTTTTTTTTAGTTTAAGTTAAAAGTTATTTACACTCCAATATATTCATACTGGGTGGTCCACATAAAGCCAGTTTTTAATATTTCAATAATTTTTTCAAATCGTTAATTTACGCTATTGAAAAAATTGTGAATATATTCAAAGCATTCAACCAAAATTCTTGGTTATTCAGTAAAAACCTCAAAACATTCACCAAAGCAATTCTGCAAACGGATTTATAAATGGAACTTGATTTTAACCGGTGCAGGATATAGCAAGCTACAAATTATTTGTTTATTGTGACGGCAAGTTGACATAGAATGTACACAATAACACAGTTACATTGCATCCATGTTACGTAAGAGATAGATAGACGTGATTCACAATATATCATTACTGTCAAGATATACGTTCATGTCTGCCAAACAGATGCATTTGTGTACTGAATTATCCTAATTCAGAATCTCGCCTATCTTCTCTGCTTCACTGCAAATAAATCTGGAAATATAGCAAACCCTACATAAGGGTTGGATATAAACCCGCTCAGTTCGTCTGCACAATTTATTCCGCATTAATTCCATTTCCACAATTAGTATCGGGTGTTTATTTTAGAGTGATAGAACTTTCGATAAGGATAACTGTATTTGACAGAAGGTAGAAGCCATGTTGTTTTGACATTTCTGTTCAGTAAGCATTGACAAATTATTATGGAAAGACTCACACCACAACAACGTTTACAAATTGTTGAAATTTATTTTCAAAATCAGTGTTCTATTCGCCAAACTTACAGAGAACTTCGTGAAATTTATGTTTTACATAATCGTGTATCAGAGCAGCTTATTCGTCGAACTATCGATAGATTTAGGCATTATTTTCTCAACTCGATGCAACAACGACAACAGCAAGACGAATAACTGTACGTACAGAAGAAAATATCGCTGCTGTAAGTCATAGTGTTAATGATGATCCAGATTTCTCTATTCGTCGATGTCCACAACAAATTGGACTCTGTGCATCCACCACATGGAAAATTTTGCGTAAAGATCTTGGTCTACACCCATACAAGATCCAACTGGTTCAAAAACTAAAACCACTTGATCTTAATAAGGGTCGTTTGTTTGCTGATTGGGCCCTAAAACAGCTTGAAGTTGTTCCACTTTTTTATCGTAAAATTGTGTTTGGTGAAGAAGCTCATTTCTGGTTGAACGGCTGAGTAAACAAGCAAAATTGCTGTATATGGAGTTAAAACAATACTCAAGAAGTTCTGCAGGTTCTATACATCCTGAAAAATGCACTGTATAGTGTCCTTTACACGATGGAGGCATCATCGGTCCATATTTCTTTAAAAACGATGCTGGAGCTAATGTTACAGTGAATGGTGCTCGTTACAGATCGATGATCAATGATTTTTTGTTTCAAAATTTGAATGGTATCGACCCAGAAGTGTTTTTTTTTCCAACAAGATGGTGCTACACCTCATGATGCTACCGTAACAATTGGTTTATTGGAAAAAAAAAGATTTGGCGATAACATTATTTCGAGAAATGGTCTAATTAATTGGCCAACATAACTCGTGTTATTGATGAAATAGACCTGACTTACTCGAAAAAATGATCCAAAATTGGTCTGCTCGAATGCTAGTCGTGGTGAACATTTTCCGGAAATTATTTTTAAAACATAAAGCATAAATTTATCTTTCAAATAGAAAAAATTGGCTTCAATCTTAATTTAAATGTGCTTTATTTCAATTTATAATAAAGTTCTATCACTCTAAAAAAACACCCAATATTTTAGTGTTGTCCAAAAAGTCTGAATTATTATAGATACTGTTCAATTTGGAATATAATTTGTTCTAGATAATTATTTCGCTGCAATATTGACTGTTTAAGTCTGAAATATTTCAATCAAGCCATTTTAAGCCCCAATACATGCTAATATTGATCTATGGACCTTCATATAAATTGTTTAACTATAGAAGTTTCTCGTAATTGGCCATTAATAACGGACACTCTGTATACTACTCTGTCAAGAAAGTACCGGAAATTTTCAATTAAAACAACATTTTTACATTTAATCGTCAAAATTTATTGGGTCGCCTTCAAAATAGGCTCCATTTGCTCCAATACATCTATGCCAACAGCACTTCCAATTATCGAAACATTTTTTATAGGCGCTTTCCTCGATGGACTTTAGCTCTCGCGCCGAATTTTGTTTTATGGCTTCAATCGACTCAAAACGGGTGCCACGAAGGGGCAATTTTAGTTTTGGGAAGAGGAAAAAGTCGCAGGGAGCCAAATCCGGCGAATACGGTGGTTGCTGAAGCACGTTTGTTGAGTTTTTGGCGAGAAAGTCAGTCATAATCGTTGCTCGGTGAGAAGGCGCGTTATCGTCACGCAAAATCCATGAGTTGTTCGCCCACAAATTTGGCCGCTTCTTACGGATACGCTCACGCAAACGTTTCATAACGCCTAGGTAATACTCCTTGTTTACCGTCTGACCCTCTGGAACGAATTCGTAGTGCACCACGCCACGGATATCGAAGAAAACAATGAGCATCACCTTCATTTTCGAGCGGCTTTGGCGTGGTTTTTTCGGTTTCGGCTCATTTTTTCCCTCCCATTCCGATGATTGCTGGCTTGTTTGCATATCGTACTCGTAGACCCAGGTCTCATCACCAGTTATAATGCGTTCCATGAATGTAGAATCGGAATTACAGCGATCCAGCATGTCTGAAGCAACCTGTTCGCGATGACGTAAAAATCGTAAAAATCGGCACGCACTCTGACATCGACTGACTTAATCAGCTGTTGCAAACACACTAGTTGACAGATCCCGCTCAAGCTTGGCATAGTAATTAAGGACAGTGGTACCAACCTAGGAAAAAAAAATTTTACCTGCCTCATTGCCCCGCCAGATTTAAATCGATAATTCCCGGTACTTTCTTGACAGAATGTATGACAGGTTGATCATTTTGGATTTATGACAAATCTTTCAGTTTAAAAAAATTTTCAAATCGTGTTTCGATTGCTTCTGGCTATCGGTAGAGGACTTTTCACGAACTATAGGCAAATCTTTGAGTTGAAAAAATTCTGATCAAATTCGTATTTCCATTGATTCTGATTTAACAATATCTGTAATGCTTGAATTTTCTTCCAGGTCATAAATAAATTAGGGGACCAACCCTTCACAAAGCTCGATGAAGAAGTATTTTCTAGTTATCTGCAGTTTTGCGGAATAGGATTAAGGAACGCGCATTTATACGAGAAATCGCAGCTCGAAGTCAAGAGGAACCAAGTCTTATTGGACCTGGCACGTATGATCTTCGAGGAACAGAGTACCATTGAACATGTGGTGTTCAGGATACTAACGCACACGCAAAGTCTTATTCAATGCCAAAGAGTACAGGTGAGTTTACTCTCGACCACATTAGCATGCGATGCGCGTGTAATGTTTAACAACCTGATGGATATTTGTATAGTCAATGAATGAATAGCTGGGAGATAGCAAAAAAATTGCGTTAGTGTAGACTTGAATGCTTTATGTACTTCTAAACAACGGAACAAATGAACGTTATGGAAACTTAAAATTTTACTACTAGTTGTTTGATATAATGGAAACAATATTACAATAGCACTGACGTAGTGTATTATGTTTTAACGCGCTCGTGTATTAAAAGTCGAAAAAAAACTCCTTACATTAATTAAAATTGCACATACCTTCTATCGTCCCACGATTAGTTTACCGTGGGGTGTGTTGGTATTAGCTTTGTCGATTGAGGTTTGTTTTAACTGGTTTTATGAAAAACAACTGAATGGTGATCCGTTGTTTTACTGAAGTACGACTCTATAGGTTATTCATTCAATGTATCTATTTTGATGGACTGAATATAATTATTCGCGCCCTTGCCACATCTTTGTTACAAATCTATTGATTTTTAATCCAGTTATGTAACTTTAGCGTAATCTATGGTTTTGTGTCAGATATCGTACATAAACGAATTTATATCAACTGAATAATTGTTTACTGGGGTTCAATTTCAAAACCATAGAGTCATGTGAGAAATCGTATTCACTTGGATGGGTTTGCCCGATGCTTGGTTGCTCATAATTGACATTACAAATGAAGCACATGCTTCCATTTCTACTATACAGGAGTTTTCAAAGTTGGGACTTTTTTCAACAGAAGATAAAATCGTTAAAATATACCAGAGTGCTTGGTGTTCACCAGAGCTTACACCTGTTCTCTGTAAGATGTTCACTTTGTCATACAAGGAAGAAATTTTCCTTTATTGAAGTGTAGCCTAAAAAAGGAAGGGAAGGAAGATTTTTTCCATCAAACTACCACCCAATAGCGATAATATCCATTTTATCCCAAGTCACGGAGGCAGCAATCAATCTCGAAATGGTTAGATACTTGGAGAGCAAAGGTCTCATTAGTGACAGGCAATATGGTTTTTGCAAACACCGACCAACAGGTGACCTATGTGAAGCAAGTATGAACATGGGCTATTGAGCGCTATGGAGAATCTAGGTCAGTTGCTCTGGACATAACCAAGGCTTTCAATTGTATCTGGCATAAAAGCTATCTTCGTATGGTTTTCTCGGAAATCACTCCGATTGGATGAAGAGTTTCGTCACCAACAGGAACATTCATGTGGTCGCGGATGGAGTGATTCCTGTGCTTTCAACGTGAACACTGGAGTACCCCAATACTCAGTTTTGTCGCCCATCTTCTTTCTGATCCACATAAACGATCTTCTCAGTACCGAGAACCATATTGTGAGCTTCGCATACTGATGTCTTCTTTCGCCAGTGACAAACCTTTGAGCACCGTTGAGCCTCACCTTCATATACACACATCGTCAAAAGTTTTGGCCCCCCTAGGTTTCTCAAGAAATGAACAATCTATGTTCTGGAAATAAGCAGCAAGACTTTTGATGATGTGTGTATATGGAGGTGAGACGCAACTTGATTTTTATATGTTTCATTTTGTAATTGCTTTCAGAATTTTCTGACATTTAATATATTAAAATAACCTTCAAGTGAAATTCAAAAAAATATATAAATCTTATGTGATTCAAATGAAATTTTATGATTTAAATGTATAGTATTTAGATCAACATTTCTTATCAAATCATGAATTTCATCAAATTCACCTCATTCGGAGTAACCTGATCGAATCTCCAGATCTCTGCTTTTCAGTCCAGTTATGTTTAATTGTCGATTAAGTTTCAATTTGAGTACATAAACATCGATGAAATGCGAATACAGCACGTTTGAATTGCTAATAAATATTTACAGAGTTGAAAACTTCACGTGTACGGAATAAATTATTGAAAATCAATAGAATCAACGATGGGAAGGAAATTCGCCGAAGTTAGTCACCGGATTAAAATCTGATATTTTTTGTTCGGGGAGAAGTTAATGCTCGATAAGTGAGATCTCTTATAATTGAAATGGTTTGAATTCTTTGATGATGGGCAAAACGCATTTGCTTATTATGGGTCTGCGAGTTTCTTTCAAGTTACAGAAACCAAACAAATCGACCGTGATAAACAAGACATGGTCACACGTTCATCACATTAACACCCAACAATTTTAGCAGATCGTATTACGAATCATGGTCCTTCGATTACTGATTATAATCAACACATAACCAAAAAATACTGCGATTAACTAATCGCGGTCCATACAGAAATTTTGAACAAAATTTGGAAAATATTCTTCTAATGATGTTGACGAATTAAGTGTTAGGAGTAAAAATAAGGTCGTGAGGCTTTGATGACAGATGTCGCTACTAGGTTATCATCCCATTTGTTTCATCTGGCAGCACTTTCATTTCGAAGTGTCATCAGTAAGCTTTCTTTTCAATATCTGAACAACATAGTTTCTGTATGCTCTGAAAATGTCATTTTTTTTACTTAGAACACCAAGAACGACCCTGGGTTCATTTCAAAAGAGGCGAAAAGCACTGACGCGAAGTAAAGAGCTTTTGCGCACTAGTTCCTCACATAATAAATTTTTTGTCTTCTAATTATACGATCCCCACGAAATTTTGCATGAACATGCGCCTCATTATTCAATAGAATAATACTCCAGCATTTAGAAATATCTAAATGCTGGAGTATTTCGAAATATACCAACAAAAATAAGAGAAAACTCCAACTGACTTTGTGGAGCTTTAAATTACTATTCCAAAAATATAGCATACTTGATATTTTTCTGAAGTCATGTTCGGGATATTGATTTTTCAAATTTTATCTCTTGGATAAGGCTTTGGACTGTGCGGCGGTGAAAATAAAATAATACGAACATGATTGTTGGCTGTTAAAGTTCGATACAAACAGTTAATAGTTCGAATAAAACCCGCGCAGTCTTTTTAAAAAACCATTACTTAAAAATAACAATAAACGAAGAATTTCATCAAATGAGGTGTTCAAAGCATGTGCGGTACCTTTTCTGAATATTTTTTGCTGAATTGATAAGATCGATGGAAGTAAGAGAAGAGAAACCAAGAACTACCGCCATTTCCAATTGTTCTCTAGAGTTAATCGGCTTTTTATAGTTTATATTTTCCCAAAAGGTAAAAGTCCATAGGTGTTAAGTCAGGCGACCTAGCCAGCCAGCGGTTGAGACCTTGGTTGGCAATCCAATTGTTGCCAAAATTTGCTACTGAAAAATTCCTGATGATGCTAGCGTTTTGAGGAAGAGCGCCATCTTGTTGGAAGTAAATATGCCGGAGTTGAGAGAGCGGTATTTATTCAACAATCAGTTCTATTTGTTGGCTTAAGATCTGTAGATAATTCTGTGATGTGAAGTTATCATTATAAATTAACGGGCCTATAATTCTATCCCTGTAAATGCCTACCCATATACTAAACCCGACTCTTCCTTGATTTATCTGCTCCATAACTGAATGGGGATTTTGTTATGCCCAAGTATAGGAGTTATAGCGGTTAAAAATACCGTTACTACACACGTGAGCTTCACCTGTCCAAAACAATTGAGTGAGTAATCAGGCGTCTGATTACATTTGTCCAAGAACCATTGACAAAACTCAATACGGCGTTCGAAATCTCGAGATATGAGGTGATGAACTCTTTTTGCTCTATAAGGTTTGAATTCTTCTTTTTTCTTTGGATATTCGTTTTTGGTACTCCTGTAAATTCTTCTATAATACTGATCTAGGATTGATTTCAACAGCTTCTATGACTACAACGTCTTTTAAATATGTATTCTTAAGATATCTCTTCGGTCTTTTCTTTTCAAAATGACCTTCATTTATTAAGTTGTGACGCAAACGTGCGAAAATATCTTTGAACGGTTTTCGTCTTTCTGAATATTTTTCACGATACAAATCACTTAATGCCTCTGCATTTTCTCTGATTTGTATAAAACAGACTAACGTGTCTCACTTCTCCTAATTTTCGTATTTCATTGCAGAAAGTTGAACAGAAGTTGCGAACTAAATAGAACTTTTACTGTTTCAATAAACTAAAATAGAAAGGCCTTTTACTTGATAGAAGAAATATAACAAAATTTGAATATTAAAACAAATTGAAATATGTTTATCTTCTACAATTTTAATTTCAAAAAAATTTTTATTCAAAAAACTTTTAGAAATAAATTTATGTCTACACAAGCACCGCTTACATTCAATAGACGTATATAATCAAAACTCAATATATAATGTCAAATGGAATAAATAACTCAACAGATATACGAAAGTAATTAAAATTAATAAATAGATATTTCGAAGCTTAAGTCTTTTAACACGTGAGAGATATAGGTTAAGTTTTTGATTTTGATATTTGGAATATTAAATGAGGACTGAAGACGGGATTGTCTAGAATTATATTTGTTTTTTGAAGATAAAGTGCACATTTTTTGGAGATTTTTGAAATAATTTATTCGAATATTTAAATATATTAAATATTTCAAATAAATTATATTCTTTGAGAAGTCCTTTAAGTGTGTTCATGTTTTTAAAAGGCAATTGGTGTTCTTAAAGGTAAGACCAGAAACAAAATTTTGTCTCCTTTAAATATTTATTTATTAATTTTAATTACTTTCGTATATCTGTTGGGTTATTTATTCCATTTGACATTATATATTGAGTTTTGATTATATACGTCTATTAAATGTAAGCGGTGCTTGTGTAGACATAAATTTATTTCTAAAAGTTTTTTGAATAAAAATTTTTTTGAAATTAAAATTGTAGAAGATAAACATATTTCAGTTTGTTTTAATATTCAAATTTTGTTTCAATAAACGTTTGGCAACTAACATTACCATGGTTTCATTCAACATCGCATCCTCCAAAGCCTACTTATCCAAGAGATAAAATTTTAAAATTCAATGTGTCGAACATGACATGAAAAATATCAAGTAAGCTATATTTTTGGAATGGTAACTTCAAGCTCTCTCTAAATATGTAGAAATATTTTCATAGTGATTTCTCATAAAATATCAGTTTGCGGAAAATTCAATTAATGTCATTGAATTCTACGTAAGAAGATGCTACAAGAATGTTCCTAAAGAAATAGACCTCTTAAGAAGAGGTCCGTCTGGACCTCAATAAATACTCCTTACTTAACCTTTTCTGAAACTTTGTATAATAATGAAAAACAAATTACTGTAATTCCCACTACTTTCTTTTCTGTACATTTTGAATATTTAAAGAACTCAATCTCAAATATGTAGTTAGTACCATACTCACCTGACGAAGTCATGTTGTCATGACGAAACAATTGTTGTGAAATTAAATAAATTAGCGGAAGTTGCGTTGTTTTACTTTAATCATCAAGGTGTATTTCCGACAAGTAGAGGCCGATACAATTAAACATTTGACAAAAACATGTTGAATCTAAGAATTCAGAAATAACATAGTTCATTTTGAATCTTGTTATGGCAATTTTCACGTTTGTATAGCTTATCATTTTCGAGAGTTTGTTTTGAAGCCTGCCCCAGCTAACATTCACGATTTAATTGCATGATTTAAAAAGTGTATTCATCCATTCCGAACCCGGGAAATGTTTTGTGGCATAACTGATGCTGCAGACATACAACCCATTCGTTTTATGTTGACATAAAAACGTAGTATATAAAACATCCTTATTGTGGATGATGAATGGAGGGAAAAACTTCCACCGCGTATTTCGGAAGGTCAAATAAATCTCTCTGGAAATGGAAAGCAAGATTTCCGCTAGACGCCTTCTGCTGTTGAACCATTTCGTGCGAGTTGCGTCGTATAAAGTCACGCAGCAACCGCAAATCTACCCTGATGGTAGATAATGGATGATCCCGGAACTTCTTGTAGGAAACATTGACATCAAAATGCTTCAAAGAGATTCAAATATGCAGCTCCCTCTTTCTACTTGAATTAAATAACAATTGATCAAAATTTTTATCCATCTATCCTCCATTTGCCAAATATGGGCCGTTCCATATATGAAAGGTTTTCCAATAGCGATGATACAAGTTAAAAATTGAAAAAAAACACATTCACAAACAAACAATTTTTTTTATTTGAGAGCTTACATTACACCATTATGTATGGAAAATGACAGAATTCAAATGACCACCACGACTTCTCCCTACGTAACCCAATTTTTCATCACTCTTGAAAGAATTGCTTGGTATGTAGAATTCTTCCGAAGTAATTGATTAAACGTTAATCAATTATTATGCGAATTCTAGGATAAGCATACCACAAAATTGGTTGAGAGAGATGTATATTAGGCTTTTTTATTGTTTTATTCGCAACCTAAATACATATATTATAATGTACAATTTTGAATTGCCTTACCCAAAAGTTGAGGGAATTGTTTCGGTGAAAACACTATATCGCTCGTAGATGAATATATCGATGAGCTTCTTCACCATTGTTCACTTTCACTGGGCTCACTTTTACTGGGTTCACTTTTCGATTCACTCTAGACAACTACTATCTAATTACATACAAATAATGTAGATAATAGATTCACGTCCAGCCGTTTTATTGCGTTATGTGTTATTAAGTAAGGGTGTTCCTTGAAAAGTTAAAGTTAATGCGAATATAAACTTATTCAGGAGCAGAGAGAGAGAATGTGTGATTATAACTTGAGAGTTGAGACTGAGAGAAAATGTGTGTGTGACCGTTTGATCGAAGCACAAATAAAGGGACTGTGTGTGTTTGTAGGTCGAGTGCCAACGAGAGACTTGCCGTTGAGTCTTCAACGAGTGCTAAAGAGATTTTTTTCGATGCTTAGCGCAAGCAGGTAGAATTCTGAAACGACATTTGGCTATTTTCACGTCCCATTTAGATTTCTAGGGAAGATTTCTTGAGACCCTTAGATTGTTGGATCCTGGGAACGTACTTGTAATGTACTTGTTACTACATTTGCCTATTAAAAATCAAGAATTCGAACATTCGAACGCGTTGGACGGATTCGTCCAAAACACAAAATGATAATTTTGGACGATTTAGCATGCGAGTAAAGCAGTGTAAGTAAGAAGTAAGGGAGAGTATGAATACTTACGAAGGGAATCATTATGGAGACAGAGCAGTACGTATCGTGCATGACCATGAACATGAATAAATTTCTGATATTCAAAAATTGGGGTGGGTCATTTTTGAAGCAATTTTGACGGTTCAGTGGGCGACTTTTGGCGGTGTGAAATGAATCAATAACTTTTAGCGGTTTTAAGGAGAGCATAGAGATGGATCAATTTGCACGATGAGCAATTCGTTCGTGAGTCTTTGTTTTGGCAACTCTTCTAGTTACCAAAAGTTAGTGAGGGGTGAATCTAAATGTTCAGCTTCTGTAGAGACTGCTGAAAAATGAGCAAGAACTGAGAGAGTTTGTTTGTTTGATTTTTGAGGTAGTTTGCAGGTGATGTTGGAAAGCGCTGCACCTGTCAGATCAAATGAATAATTTTTGGGCATTTAAACATATACTGAATTTTACCATTTCGTTCGACAATAGCGAATCTTGGGTATTGCCTGAGATTTGCGTGCCAAATACCTCCTCAGTCTCTTAAAAGGTGTTTTTTAGTAATGGTTTTACATATCTTGAGATTTTCTAAAAAGTAACTTAGTTGAATATTCAATAGTATTGAATTTTCTAAGTAAGATAGTTTTATGATGAAATTCTTAAGATTTCGTTAAAAATTTTTGAAAGATATCTGTATTCAAAAGAGGGATGAGCAGAAACAAAATTTTGTCTACTCAACATATTTAATTCATAGGATTTTTGTTAACAATTTATATTTATTGGATTTTGTTATCTCATTTGGATGTCTTATAATGAATGTATATTTTATATGTCGTTTGATATAAGCGGTGCCTATATTACATTAATTTAATTCCTGAAGTCATAATATTAAATATAATTTTTTGAAATTAAATATGTAGAAGGCTAACAGAATATATCTATTAATATTAAAAGATTTTATATACCTTCTATCAAGTATAAACCTCCATTTATTTTATTTAATAAATTGTATACCTGTTGAAAATCAACAATATCTGACAACTTTGGCCATAGCCGACTATCTGCACAATCTAATTTATGCATTACTTTTGTCTTAGAATGTTACAAAAAAGAAATATTTTAAAATTATGAAAAATAATTTCGGATATTTTCTAGACGGACTAAACTTCTGTGTTTTGTGTTTTAATTTACAGAAGTTTATTTAAGAAGTAATTAACTGATTTAGAAATTATCAAGATAATTGATTATTGGACACGTACGCAAATGCTCACGTCAGTGTTTTTAACGATTTTCAGAAATTACTATGTTTCATAACCAAAAATTTGTATTCAGACATATTTTGTGCTTGAACTTTCGAAGTATTACGTAATCTGCAGACAGCTGCAGTAACAGAAATGAGTCAAGATTTCAAGTTGTTTGTAGTGAGACATGGTAATTTCTAAAGACTTGTTTTAATTATATATTTTATGTAATTTGTTGGTTCCAACTGCTAGTTTCATTTGTTTGTCCCAATTGTTAGTTCCATTTGTTTGATGAGTAATATAAACCTATATTTTTTCAGGTTTTATTGGTAGGAGGTTCTAAAGTAAGTTTTTCAAGAGTATTCGATTTTGAAGCAAACGACCTAAATATCACAGAAGACGGAGAATCTAGAACTAGGTAAGTTTAGAGAAGAAATTATTTGAAGTTGTGTAATAATAGTGAAAAATTACAGTCCGTTCGAAAGCCGGTTTCCAACCAACATAGGAATCACCGGACATGTCGCTGCAACTGGAGAAGTAAGTAAGAAATTAGCAGCTTTTTTACCCTTTGAATACCTTTATTTTTTTAAAAATTGTATGTCTGGAGGATAGATAAGACCTGATTCATTACTTCTAACGAAAAAGTGAAGAAAAATACTATACTGAACATATCATTCATATTCAAATATCAAGCATAAATGAATACGAGAGTAGTCCTCATTAAAATAATTCTAGCTATACATTCTGTCAAGAAAGTACCGGGAATTATCGATTTAAATCTGGCGGGGCAATGGGGCAGGTTAAAATTTTTTTTCCTAGGTTGGTACCACTGTCCTTAATTACTATGCCAAGCTTGAGCGGGATCTGTCAACTAGTGTGTTTGCAACAGCTGATTAAGTCAGTCGATGTCAGAGTGCGTGCCGATTTTTATTATGGGTGATTACGTTGAGCAAAGAATTTGTTTAAAGTTTTGTGTTGCAAATAAATTTTCGTGTGCCGATGCATTGAAAATGTTGCAAAAGGCCTTTGGTGATAATGCTCTATCGAAAACTCGTGCATATCAGTGGTACAGAGCCTTCAAGGACGGTCGTGAAGTGGTCTCGTTCCGGACGCCCATCGACGGCTTCGATCGAAGATAACGTCGATAAAATTGAGGAAAGGATGCTGAAAAACCGTCGTACCAGCTTGAGAGAGATAGCACATGATCTTAAGATATCCCACGAGTCCGCACGTACGATTTTGATTGATATTTTGGGCATGAGAAAGGTGGCCGCACGACTCGTACCGAAAGACCTGAATTTTCTTCAAAAACGTCATCGCGAATAGGTTGCTTCAGACATGCTGGATCGCTGTAATTCCGATTCTACATCCATGGAACGCATTATAACTGGTGATGAGACCTGGGTCTACGAGTACGATATGCAAACAAGCCAGCAATCATCGGAATGGGTGGCAAAAAATGAGCCGAAACCGAAAAAACCACGCCAAAGCCGCTCGAAAATGAAGGTGATGCTCATTGTTTTCTTCGATATCCGTGGCGTGGTGCACTACGAATTCGTTCCAGAGGGTCAGACGGTAAACAAGGAGTATTACCTAGGCGTTATGAAACGTTTGCGTGAGCGTATCCGTAAGAAGCGGCCAAATTTGTGGGCGAACAACTCATGGATTTTGCATGACGATAACGCGCCTTCTCACCGAGCTTCGATTGTGACTGACTTTCTCGCCAAAAACTCAACAAACGTGCTTCAGCAACCACCGTATTCGCCGGATTTGGCTCCCTGCGGCCTTTTCCTCTTCCCAAAACTAAAATTGCCCCTTCGTGGCACCCGTTTTGAGTCGATTGAAGCCATAAAACAAAATTCGGCGCGAGAGCTAAAGTCCATCCCGGAAAGCGCCTATAAAAAATGTTTCGATAATTGGAAGTGCCGTTGGCATAGATGTATTGGAGCAAATGGAGCCTATTTTGAAGGCGACCCAATAAATTTTGACGATTAAATGTAAAAATGTTGTTTTAATTGAAAATTCCCGGTACTTTCTTGACAGAGTAATAAATGATTCCAGTAATCCTGGAAAATAATATTTCGAACTTAATTTTATAACGAAGGCATTACTGAAAAAAGATAGATAATAGGTTGGGGGAAAATTATCCATTATTTTTGCGTGAACTTCAAGATTTTATTTAACAAGTTTCGCATTCTCCGATCTACGTCAAATATACACCGTTTTGTTCTATAATTTGTTGTAGCTTCATAATGCCCCTCTCATAGAAGTCTTGGTCCTTATTAGCGAAAAACTCTAGTAGTTGATTTTCACAATCTTCCCTTCATGCCAATTTTTATCACTCAGAAAGTTTGCAATGCGAGAAAAAGATGGTCCAGGACCGGACGAATTAATTAATTAGCGGAAATCAAGTTGTTTTACTTTAATCATCAAGATGTATTTTCCACAAGTAGATAGCGATACAAGCAAACACCGGACTATATGGTTGATGTATGGGTATTTTTTTAGAGTAATAGAACTTTCGATAGGGATAACTTTGATTTGACAGAAGGCAGAAGCCATGTTGTTTTGACATTTCTGTTCAGTAAGCATCGACACATTATCATGGAAAGACTCACGCCGCAACAACGTTTACAAATTGTTGACATTTATTTTCAAAATCAGTGTTCTATTCACCAAACTTATAGAGCACTTCGTGAAATTTATGGTTTACATAATCGTCCATCAGAGCAGCTTATTCGTCGAACTGTCGATAGATTTCGGACAACATTTTCTCTTCTCGATCAACAACAACAACAAGACAAAAAACTGTACGTACAGAAAAAAATTTCGCTGCTATAAGTCATAGTGTTACTGATGATCCAGATTTGTCTATTCGTCGACGTTCACAATGAGTTGGACTCTGTGCATCCACCACAGGGAAAATTTTGCGTAAAGATCTTGGTCTACACCCATACAAGATCCAAATGGTTCAAGGACTAAAGCCACTTCACCATAATAAGCGTCGTTTGTTTGCTGATTGGGCCCTAGAACAGCAATTAATTACTGTATGAGGCAGCATGAGGTGTAGCACCATCTTGTTGAAACCAAAACACTTCTGGGTCGATACCATTCAAATTTTGAAACAAATAATCATTGATCATCGATCTGTAACGAGCACCATTCACTGTAACATTAGCTCCAGCATCGTTTTTAAAGAAATATTGACCGATGATGCCTCCAGCGTGTAAAGCACACCATACAGTGCATCTTTCAGGATGCAATGGAATCTGCAGAACTTCTTGAGGATTGTTTTCACTTCATATACGGCAATTTTGCTTGTTCACATAACTATTCAACCAGAAATGAGCTTCATCACTAAACACAATTTTACGGTAAAAAAGTGGATCAACTTCAAGCTGTTCTAGGGCCCAATCAGCAAACAAACTTATTATGGTCAAGTGGCTTTAGTTCTTGAACCAGTTGGATCTTGTATAGGTGTAGACCAAGATCTTTACGCAAAATTTTCCATGTGGTGGATGCACAGAGTCCAACTCGTTATGAACGTCGACGATTAGACTAGATCTGGATCATCATCAGTACTGTGACTTATAGCAGCGATATTTTCTTCTGTACGTACAGTTCTTTGTCTTGTTGTTGTTGTTGCATCGAGTAGAGAAAATGTTGTCCGAAATCTATCGATAGTTCGACTAATAAGCTGCTCTGATGGACGATTATGTAAACCATAAATTTTACGAAGTACTCTATAAGCGTGGCGAATAGAACGCTCATTTTGAAAATAAATTTCAAAAATTTGTAAACGTTGTTGCGGCGTGATCCAGATTTGTCTATTCGACGACAAGATGCGTAAAGATCTTGGTCTACACCTATACACAAAAAACACAATATGTAAAAGATAAAAATAGTTACTGTGGGTTATTCTTTAGAGAAAAATATCGCGTACTTTTTCAAGGATATACAATTCCTTAATATCGAGTGATAGAACTTTCGATAGGGATAACTGCGATTTGACAGAAGGTAGAAGCCAAGTTGTTTTGACATTTCTGTTCAATAAGCATTGACAAATTATCATGGAAAGACTCACGCCGCAACACGATTAATTAGTGAAGGAATTGTAAAAAAATTTTATTTTTTTTTAAGTTATAATATTTCTTTTTATTATTAACAAATATAATGTAATATGAACTTAATTAGATAGATAGATTATCAATTATTTGAACAAAACGGGGAGAATTTTTGAAATTACAAAACTATTACTTTATCATTTAAATGTAATTGATAACTTATTATAAGATGTTTCTTATTTCATTATTTACCAACTAAAATAATTAAGATATCACGAATGTTGAAATTCCCAGTATTATTTTATTGGGCATTTGTATAATACTGGGAATTTCAACATTCGGGATTTTGCTCATATCTTAAGTGGGGTATAACGGTATCTTAATTACTTTAGTTACGTTAGAAAACGTTTATATGGAAAACAGAAAAGGGCTGTTTTTAGTGTTTCCCGGCAATTAATCGAATTTTTCTCACCCTTTAAACCTTCCCTAGACCTCCACGATTATTTCAAGACCAAGATAAGATAAATCCGTTCAGCCGTTCTCGAGTTTAGCGAGACTAACGAACAGCAATTGATTTTTATATATATAGATTTAAATTTTTTTATAAATGCGCATGCTTCTTATCGTCGAGGACTAGTATCTTTTAAAACCTGATATACGCCAACTGATTATCAATTAATTCAAATTTTTTCAAGGTGGTTAACATAGCTATCGCAGAAGAAGACCCCAAGTTCGATCCCAGTGTGGACGAAGGTACTGGATTCAAGCACAAAACCATCCTGTGTATGCCAATAAAAAATTCCTCGGGGGAGATAATTGGTGTTATACAGTTAGTTAATAAGTTCAACGACTTACCCTTCACGAAAAACGATGAGAATTTCGTTGAGGCGTTTGCAATTTTCTGTGGTATGGGGATACACAACACCCACATGTATGAAAAGGCCGTGATTGCTATAGCCAAGCAGAGCGTTACGTTAGAGGTTCTATCTTACCACGCCACGGCTAGCCTGGAGGACGCACAAAAACTTAGGGTGAGTAAAGTTTTCTACTCAAGGGGTAGCACAAGAAACTCTTCGTTTAATGTAGTGCATTATTGAAATTGGCGAGCACTACCAATGTCGATTGATTCAACCAATTGCTGTCAATGGTGAATAACATTCCTACCAATCTAGAAAAAAATTAAATGCCTACGGTGTAGTTATATTGAACGATTATTCTCCGGTACATTTTTCATATAAATAAATACCAATTTTTTTATCTTCTCAGAGTTTACGGATCCCATCAGCCGCCCATCTAGGACTCCATAATTTTTCTTTCGACGATATTCATATGAGTGATGATGATACTTTAACGGTAAGTTATAAAAAAACTTAATTTTTTTCATTTGTTACTCTGATAATGTTTTTTTAGGCGTGCATCAGAATGTTTCTAGATTTAGATTTAGTTGAAAGGTTCCATATGGATTACGAAGTATTATGCAGGTGGTTGTTGTCTGTCAAAAAAAATTACCGAAATGTTACCTACCACAATTGGAGGCACGCATTCAATGTAGCGCAGATGATGTTTGGAATACTTACGGTAAGTTTTGTTTGTTTATGCGCAACGGCGTGGATAATTTTTTTTTCTGGGGGGGTTAATCGAAAAAAAACGTCATATACATATAGATAACAAGGAACATTCGTTTTTCAAAACAACAAATATATTTCTATTCAAATAAATTAGCTCATACTCCTTATTAAATATATTTCTTGTAAGAAAATAAATTTTTAATCAAAACAAACAGAAATAATATTGTCATAAATATAACATATGTATCGGGTGTTTTTTTTTAGAGTGATAGAACTTTAAATTGAAATAAAACACATTTAAATCAAGATTGAAGCCAAATTTTTCTTTTATTTGAAAGATAAATTTATGACATTTATGTTTTGAAAATAATCTCCGGCATTTGTCCACCATGCCTAGCTCTGAGGAACCGCATTCTACCAGACCAATTTCGGACCACTTTTTCGAGTAATTCAGGCCTTATTTCATCAATAAGACGAGTTATGTTGGCTTCCAAACCGTCTATTGTTTCTGTTTCATCAGCATAAACCAATGACTTGACATAACCCCAAAAAAATAGTCCAGTGGAATTATGTCGCATGATCTTATTTCTCGAAATAATGTTATCGCCAAATATTTCTTTCAATAAATCAATTGTTATGGTAGCAGCATGAGGTGTAGCACCATCTTGTTGGAACCAAAACATTTCTGGGTCGATACCATTCAAATTTTGAAACAAATAATCATTAATCATGGATCTGTAACGAGCACCATTCACTGTAACATTAGCTCCAGCATCGTTTTTAAAGGAATATAGACCGATGATGCCTCCAGCGTGTAAAGCACACCATACAGTGCATATTTTTCAGGATGCAATGGAACCTGCAGAACTTTTTGAGGATTGTTTCCACTCCATGTGCGGCAATTTTGCTTGTTCACATAGCCGTTCAATCAGTAATGAGCCTCATCACTAAACACAATTTTACGATAAAAAATGGATTAATTTCAAGCTGTTCTAGGGCCCGATCAGCAGAGAAACGACGCTTATTATGATCAAGTGGCTTTAGTTCTTGAACCAGTGGGATCTTGTATGGGTGTGGACTAAGGTCTTTAGGCAAAAAATTTTCATGTGTTGTTGCATCGAGTAGAGATAATGTTTTCCGAAATCTATCGATAGTTCGACGAATAAGCTGCTCTGATGGACGATGATGTAAACCATAAATTTCACGAATTGCTCTATAAGTTTGGCGAATAGAACACTGATTTTGAAAATAAATTTCAACAATTTGTAAACGTTGTTGCGGCGTAAGTCTTTCCATGATAATTTTTCAATGCTTACTGAACAGAAATGTGAAACAACATGGCTTCTTCCTTCTGTCAAATCACAGTTATCCCTGTCGAAAGTTCTATCACTCTAAAAGAAACATCCGATACCTACAAACTAATGACTCAAAAACAATTGTTATGAAATGGAAATGAAATTATTTACTCGCTATATATTATATTTTTCGTGTTTTTTAACACTAATTTCAAGAATCTCCTCTTCATATTCGCAAACCTGCCTATCACAGAATCAATATCTAGTTCAATTTGTTTCAGGTTACACAATGGTGGAACATTTTTGGCGAACAAGAGTGTCTTGCTCTAATGATAGCCTGTCTATGCCATGACTTGGATCACAGAGGGACAAATAATTCATTTCAAATCAAGTAAGTTCATATATTATATATAAAATAAAATAGAAAGGTCTTTTCCTTGACAGAAGAAATATAACAAAATTTGAATATTAAAACAAATTGAAATATGTTTATCTTCTTCAATTTTAATTTCAAAAAATTTTTTATTCAAAAAACTTTTAGAATTAAATTTATGTCTAAAACAAGCACCGCTTACATTTAATAGACGTATATAATCAAAACTCAATATATAATGTCAAATGGAATAAATAACCCAACAGATATACGAAAGTAATTAAAATTAATAAATAAATATTTAAAGGAGACAAAATTTTGTTTCTGGTCTTACCTTTAAGAACACCAATTGCCTTTTAGAAACATAACACACTTAAAGGACTTCTCAAAGAATATAATTTATTTGAAATATTTAATATACTCAAATATTCGAATAAGTTAATTCAAAAATCTCTAAAAAAAATGTGCACTATATCTTCAAAAAACAAATATAATATAGATAATATAATATAGAGATTTTTGAATTAACTTATTCGAATATTTAAATATATTAAATATTTCAAATAAATTATATTCTTTGAGAAGTGCTTAAAGTGTGTTCATGTTTTTAAAAGGCAATTGGTGTTCTTAAAGGTAAGACCAGAAAGAAAATTTTGTCTCCTTTAAATATTTATTTATTAATTTTAATTACTTTCGTATATCTGTTGGGTTATTTATTCCATTTGACATTATATATTGAGTTTTGATTATATACGTCTATTAAATGTAAGCGGTGCTTGTTTTAGACATAAATATAATTCTAAAAGTTTTTTGAATAAAAAATTTTTTGAAATTAAAATTGTAGAAGATAAACATATTTCAATTTGTTTTAATATTCAAATTTTTTTAATATTCAAATCAAGTAAGTTCATCAACTTTACTAAACTACATACAAGAATAGGGAAGTGATCTTTTGTAGCTTCAAAAATACATCCTATAATAACATTTTCATGCTATGGCTCCTACTTTATTTCATGAATGGCTGAAAGAAGGTTATCAGTAGTTATTGAAATTGAATGTTGATCATAATTTTTTACATATAATAATGATATTATTTCAAAAGTATAAAAACGCATATCCAGATTCAATAGACCTTCAAAATGTTGTGTTGTCACGCAATCTTCATTACCTATTCAAAAAATTGAGGAGGCAGCTTTGAACGCTATAGGGATGAAATACTCATCGAAATATTCAGAAAAATTAGTCGGCACGAATTCTCTTTTGTGTCAACTAAAATCAGGTGCCTAGAAGTGATCATTTGAGTATTGAAAGGAGAAAAAGTCGCCCAGAACCATGTCGATCAGATTTGTAGAGTTTTTGGTCATAAACTCGTTCCCAGAGATCTCTCTTGAATTGAAAAAACGGTTTTCATTCACTATTTTCTTTACTTTATCGATGTTAAGTTTAGTTGAAGAAGTTGACAGAGGGAGGCAAATATTCCACCGCTTTTAAAGTCGCACGTGGAGAAACCGATTCACCGTTAGCCTTATGTAACATTTTCAACGTTTCTACGCATTAAACTGCATTTAGAATGCAAAATTTCAGACAGATTCTTCGTTTAATATTTTAATCCTTTGTAAAAATCGCGAACATATTTGAGATGAACTGACAAAATGAAGCACTACCAAGGGACTAAATAATAGATTAGTATAGCGGACAGTTGTGCCAACTTAACAACCAAAGAAGTAATTAAGGCGGACTTTTTAAATGATCAATTCTCGGTACATACCAGGAATAATGTGTTCAAGATAAACCTGTTTATATTCATGAATATTTTTCCATTTACAGGGCTTCGTCACCCTTAGCTCAATTGTATTCGACTTCCACCATGGAGCACCATCACTTCGATCAGTGCATCATGATCCTTAATTCCCCTGGCAATCAACTGCTCTCGAACATTTCTTCAGAGGAGTATTCTCGAGTGGTAAGGGTATTAGAGGAAGCAATTTTATCTACAGATCTCGCGATCTACTTCAGAAAGAGGGGGGCATTTTTCACGGCTGTGAGAGAAGGAGTCTGCTGGCAATTGGACGAAAACAGAGAGATACTCAGGGCCATGCTAATGACCGTTTGCGATTTGTCCGCCATTACGAAACCATGGGAGGTAGAGAAAAGAGTAGCGGAACTTGTATCCTCGGAATTTTTCGAGCAAGGAGATATGGAAAGGGAAGAGCTCAACATTACTCCAATTGTAAGTTTGTAAATATAATTTTATGAACAAATTGAGTGGCATTAAACTTTAATTAACAGTAAAATTGGAAAGTATTTAAATACTTTTGAAATATTATCCATATAGTAAAATGAGTGACCAGTTTCTGTGGAGAAGTGATACGTTATCCAGCTCTTTGTTCTGGTTGAAACTAACCTTTCATCTGCAAAAGACGACAAAAGACGCTGATTGTCACAGAGTGCGTTTTAGAAATCTGCTTGAATCTAGAGCATAAGAACGGAGAGATTTCTATCTACTTGGCGAGATTGATATAGGTAGACTAAGTGAGTTTGAGGGAAACCGATCCTAAGTAGCAATTTAAGGTAGCGACGACTTGTTTGAACAAGTTGCCAAACTAATCATAAGATGCTTGGCTGACCTTGACACATTGTTGTCACAACCCTGTTTTAAACCAATTTGGTCAATCATTTTTGGGTTTTCAAATTGTTCAGTTACAACTGTCGGTAGTAGTTGGTCGTTTCCTGAACGTTGCTGAATTTATTTGAAAGCAACAACACCGATGTTGCGATGACTATTTTCAACGAGTAAAGTATGCCACCACATAATTACTGATGGACAAAATGGATACTCAAGTAAAACCTCCTGACAACTACTACATGTTAATATCAAAATGTTAAATTCTTATGCTAAACTACGCATTCATTTCACTTACTGTCAAATATACTATACTGTCAAATTTACTATTGCTGTATGCCAAAAAAACATGGGGTTAAACAATATTAGTTTCAAGACTAAAGGTTATACCGATCGAGCATTTGCCGAGTCTTTCATTTGAGAAATCTTGATCAAACGACAAATTTCGTCGAAATTCTGATATTTAACTTTGAGGATATTCGACTCTTGGTGCCTGGCTTCAAACAATAGAAATTTCGTAGATTGACTCTGTCAGAGTCTATGCAGGATGATGCAATGTGAAAAGTATCTTCCTCATCATATTCCACACATGTTTAATCGGATTTATATCTGGCGAGTGGAAATCGTTTGGAGGATCATAACGCGCAGCTGTCATACTGAATAGCTATCATAGGCAATAGCTCTCCAAATCATTAGTCCAAGATGTCTCTCAACAACAAACTTAATGTTATGTCGTTCTAACATTGGTGTTTTACCATTCTACGTCCATGGTACATACTTAAACTAGTAACAATAGTCACTGAAGACGACAATATGCCATTCTGCCTCTCAATACTGCCGTTGTCCGCATCACTTCAAACGTCGGTACCAGTGGTCCGTAATCCAAGGAAGCACCCACTAATCGTGGATGGTATTAATAAGTCCAAAGGCTCGAACATGACGATATAGTATACGCATAGTATTAGGTCTACCTCCTTCTCCAAACAATTGGTGAGTCATTTCACGTTGAAAAACTCTGTTGGAACTGGTTGACTCTCTATGATACATATCGGTTGACCACTTTACTGTCATTGTGCTACAATTAGCAAAGACAATTTCAATGTGTTGGCATTATTACCATAACATGCTTTGTAGTAATTCTGTTGTCAAAAAAAGGACAAGAAATTATTCTTTCTTCAATAATAATGGTGTAATACTTCTAATAGCATTAATTTATATCAAACTCTAGATTTGCTAGATATTAAAAGCCTATTTTTTCAGGATTTGATGAACAGAGAGAAAGAAGACCAATTACCCCTAATGCAAGTTGGATTCATCGATTCTATTTGTTTACCAATATATGAAGTAAGTAGAATTTTACTTTCTCTTTTTCATTAGTATATTAATTTCTCCTTTTATACAAAGGATTATTATTTCACGTTCTAAATATACAGATTTAACAATGTAGTGCCAAACGAAATGCATAGGATTTTCTGTAATTATATATGCTTCAAGTCTTGAACCGTAAAAATTTCATGGGAGGGTTAATTTGTTTAATAATGAATGATAAATCAAAACAGAGAAGCTTGCATCAAACTTGAAATTGAAACTCTGTTGTCGAACGCTTATACTCCACTATACTTGAACCGGGCGAGGACGGTGACCTCGGTGACAAAAAGAATTTCTTGCTTTAATTAAAGTTACTGAAAAAAAGCGAGAAATATCTTACAAACACATAAATTTTGATGAGCATTATATTTTATTAACATAGTTTATGCACCATTCACTCATCTATGAACAAAATTGTAACAGTCCGAATTCTGCACATTTTTAACATTTCCTGAATGTATTTTCAGGCATTTGCTCTACTTTCTGAAAACTTGGAACCTTTGGTTGTCGGAGTAAAGAAAAACCGAGAAAAATGGATGGAAATAGCGATGGATCAAAGTCTTATAGCCATTGACGACGAGGAAAGAAATAATAATGAAAATTCTCCCAAATCGAATAATATGAGCGACTCAAGTTCTGATGTATCAGCAACAGAAAGTACAACCAACTGAGAAATAAATTGTATTAAATTATGTATATAATTAACCCTATTATTTATTGTTAGTTTTAGCAAAAAGACTTATGGATTTGAAAAATCTATGATGAAAATATTTTAGTCATATTTCCAAATATACACGAAAAATTGTTACTGAAATAAAATATATTAACAGTACTTCAGCATTGTCTTTAAAATGATGAAGATACAACATTGTTGACTGCATACGTCTTTTTCTCTTAAAATATGAACCTATCAGTCTTCTCTATTTCATCATTCCAATAGAAGAGTAGATACAAATTATATAGTTGTCTTCCACAAAAATCTTTTATACTGAGACTCAATTGGAAATTGTCAAAATTCTTTTACGGGTCAAAAATGCGCCAATTTTTTATACAACATGTGAAACTATTTCAAAACTGATTTAAAGCATTATTACGAAATCCAAAATAGAATTGCATTGATAAATTAATAATACAAATCTGTTTAGAATAATTTTGAACGTTTTTGGGATATTTTAACATGAAAAATTTCAAACCAAAGTTAATTCTACAAGGGTCTACTTAATTTATACAAAAAACCAATTTACCATTAAAAATATTACTCTTTAAAATTTGAGAGAAAACCTAGAACTAGAAGAATATTGTAAATAATTGTCGCTTAATCAAAAAGTATATTATTTTTTGAAGTGATTGTTAATAACCTAGCAACCATTTAGTTAAGCAAGATTTGTATTTACAGTATTTATTTATTTTATTTATATATTTATAAGAGGTCTCAGATTTCATGAGTTTTACTAAAAAGCTCTCTTGTGTAAATATTTTTGATTATTTTATGTTGTGATAATTATATTTGTAGGAAATTTCAAAAATGCATTCATTAATCTTAATTGATGAATTTGTAGAGTGATGAATAACAATGTGAATTAATTTTAATAAGTGATTAATTATTAGTATTTTGGTTAATGAAAATTTTTGTTGAACCTAGTACAACCAAAGTGATTAGATAACGAACTAACTTTTAGGTAAGACTATTTTTACAACTTTCAGTGTGATGACCACTTTAGTTATAAGATTAAAGTTTTCTGATTTTGTTATTCGAACAGTAATATTGAGAAATAATATATTTATGATCTATTTCCTTGAATGTTTGATTTCAAAAAAACCTTGAATACCTAACCTTCATTTCCCAAAAAAATTGAATAATTTCAGCCTTATATTGGAATTGTTATCCAAGTTTATGGAAAGTGAAAAAAATTTATAAGTAATAAATAATCAGTAAACACCAAATTCCCAATGTCAGTTTCCAATTCAAATAAATTAATTCGGATGATCTGTTAGCAAATATGATCAATAAGGAGAATAAGCTATGGTAATAGAAAGTTCTACAAATCGAAACAATGTAACGTACATCTTTAACAATTCTATTCTCAAACAAACCCGACTAGGTTTTGTGGATCGCTGGGACATAATTAATAGACATGCGCACGTTTCGAAAGATGTTCTTTCTCATCAGTGCTGTAATGTCCACTACAAATCCGTCACGTACTTATATTTGCTCAACACAGGGACACAAAGATATTGATCATAAACTAGCGTCCTCTAGTGTACGCGAATAGAAGAAATCCTGGTACTTCAAATAAATTCTAATATTTATCATAATTGGAAGAAATCAAAAGAAAATAGATAATCATACTACTTTAATTATAAATTGAACAACGAAAAGTGTTTATTACACAAATCAAACTGAAAAATACAAAATATACTGTGTTATATTATTTTAATGATTCTTCTTTTCAATTTGATGTTACATAATATGGTACAATGAATATGTACAAAAATTTTGCAGATTTTAAAAATAATGATAGTATGTGCAGATATTGATATTATGTGTCAAAAAATCAAATTTGTCTTGGGAGTGAAATTATGAAGTTTGACAATAAAGCAATATTTTCGATAATTTTATAATATGGACGTGTATTTGTTTTAAGTTTTAATTATATTGAAATAACTGTCAGTTTGGAATAAATGTAGTAAACGAATGTACTCTTCTTGATTGCCTACAGATCAATCTGAATATGATGTATACTGATTCATATATACAGTAGATGGCGCCATGTTATTTCACCTAAGGCAGGTGGTAGAAGTGTGTTGTTTATAAAAGTTAAAATTTTAACACGTCACAAAATTTCTTGAAAGTGGCTAGGAGAATCAAAAGGTAAAATAAGTTTGGGAAGTTACCTAAGAGTTTTACTTCAAAAATACTGCTTTTGTCATAACAAAATTTCCAAATATAGCCCTATGTATAAATTCACTGGCAACGTAATTAGAGGACAAGGATTTGGAGAATGTTATTATAGTAAAACAACAACAAACTTAAACCTTAAACACTGTTCTTCTGACAAGAGTTTCCATACCTTAATCTAAACATTTATAGGGTGGCCGGAAAAGGTAAAACGACGCTAATGGCTCACCTTGATCAGACATTAGAAAGATTCTCATGGAAATTAATGGATTTGTATAAACGACAGCATGGTAACCCACAAAATACCTGATTCATTTCATAAGGGCTTTTTCAAAGTGCAACAACAATCTGAAATGTTTCTAAAAATGTTGACGACCCTTAAAAAAATATGACAACAGAACTCCACAGAGTTCATTTTTTATAACTTGACCTAAAAATAAAAGGCACTTTTCTATAAATTAAAAAAACTTGTATTAAATTTTACTTTTTTTGAAATCAATATTCATGTGATTAGAACGCAGTTCAATGTGTTTCCTAATAAATTTTAACTGATGTAAAATAACAATAATACAATTTACAATAATGATTAATTATTAATCAATAGATGATAAATCACAATCTGAAGAAAAAAGCAGAATCCATTTTTGCAATATTTTTCTTCAAAAAATAATTATTTTCTCTTTGACGTCAACCAATAGATAGCTTTCGAGTTTCATTTTATACTTGATCTAATCATCTACACATTTCCAATTATTCTTAACTAGAAAATACAAAGTACAAAATACTATATAATCAGAAAACAAGTACGTGAGTGATTACTTTAATTTATTGTTTTATCTAATTTATGTAAATATATCATCTGATTTTTAAATACAGAAAACTCTTATCAGAATAGTTAGGTAATTTATACATCGAAAATATTACAAAATTTATATATGGCAAATAATTAGTGACTGTATGCAAATATAATAATAATCAGAAGAGGAAAAACACAGAACTCATTAATAAGTCATGAACTGAAAGGGAATTTCAATAGTAGGACTACGCAGAACAAACATTTCTTCAAATTGAATTTTTTTATAAAAATAAGACTTAACACTCAAAATCAGTTGAAGTGAAAAGAATGATAGAGAAAATATACAGTTATCATCATTTAATTTTATAAAGGTCTGATTTGCATTCTTTTAAACACATTTTTTACCAGGATGCAGATTTAGGACAATAACAGTCTGTTTAATGTTACCCTAATGACCACCTGTTATGTAAGAAATAATAAAATTTATTGAGCCATCTATCTTTAATATGGCCTGACCTGAGAATAAATAATGTTTCTTGAAATTCTAGGCTTCGCCTTAGTTTGAGAGTATTGATTTTTCCAGCAGAACAACTTTCTTATAATTTGTTAATTATTATTATTCTGGTTTTATAACTTTCAAACTAATAGAGATCCTGGAGTTTCTACTACTTTTAAAGCAGTAACTATCATACCAATCGGCCATAGAGGAGTAACCTCAAAAATACTCTTTTTGTGAGTCCTAAGGATTTTTTCAGCAGGATCTGCAAAAAAAGTGTGGGTACGAGTCCAAAACCAAAAGACCGCTCTAACTGATAAAATTATTTTCATTTCCCTACGATTTTTCATTTGTTTGCTAAGAACATTTCCCATTTTTGCCAGATTTTTGAAGATCACAAACACGCCCCCTAGCTTTAAATGTCCAACTCATTCATTTGACCTACCAGCTCATTAAACCCGAAAATTTTTTATTAATCTATTATATTGTGTTAATCGAAGTAGCAACTAAATTATCTACTCAGATTATTTTGGTTTACCATCATATAATTTTTATTGGGACTCCCCAGTTTTCGTTAAAACAGTACTGATAATGTTGTTCGAAAATAATATGCTATGATTTTAATTTTTCAAATTTATAAGGAGGTGAATTTAGAGAAATGTTTGATTTGTATAGTTCCACATACTATTAAAGAACATTTCTATGTACTAGAATCACCCTTTCAAATTAATCAATTTCTTTTAATTTACTCTATTAAAATTTAAAACACCAGTCTGGTTTAAGTGGAGAAATATATAAAATAGCAGCCTTAAAAAAACTATTGATCTCAAAATAGGTTGGTAACTTATTGTATGAAATTTACACATGAATTAACCCTTATCATATTCCTCAATAATACTTCTCTTTCTTAGCCAAAAGTCGCAAATTACTCTTCAATTTAGTATCAAATCAGTCATTTCCATATAACTTATCTTTCTATATATAAACTCCTATTATATAAATATATATATAAATCCTCTTTTTTTATATATACAGAGAAATACTCATAATAGAGCCTTAGATATTCACATACCCCTCCATGATATGGTTCACTAAAAAATTGTTCCCAATAAGTAGTAATTTTAGTGGTGTGCTTAGAAAATTCATCTCAGCACAAAAATACAAAGTGCTCCCAGGTATCGTCATCTTAACATAAAATAAATTCAATGTTTTATGGGATCAATGAAGACATCAAAATCTAGCTATATAAATGAAGTTGATTTAAACAATAAAGTGTGAATCGATTATAAATTTTAAGTAATTTCAATACTTTGTACATAATTTCATTCCAGTCGGAAAAAAAAACTTCCGCCAGATAAATTAGATACAACTGACTTATTCAGATATCGATAAATATTGCCTCCATTAAAATAAATTCGATTTAAAATACAAGAAACGATGAATAAGTACTTTTTTCAAAGATAAATGGTATTGCCAATTGCCTCTTCTCAAACAACACCCTATTGAATTCGGAAAACTACATCGTATTTTTTTATGAGTAAATTTCTATTTGGCGGAATTGTATTATGAATGTCAGATATCATTCAATAAACTGAAAAAACCAAGAAGTAAAAACCATGTAGGATGCTGTCTATAGGGATATTTCACCATATTTGATGACTGTTAGATATTGATTCAACAAAATTAAACCTGATAGTTTTTAAAGAGGTGGCCATAAATTGATAAAATCAGTTCATAATTGAACTGAGTAGACATATGAAAAATTTCAAATGACAAAAATGTTGAAAGTGTCTCATCAACCTAAAAAACCAATTATTTCGAAAAATTAACAACATTTTTATCCTTAACAAAAGTACTTACTCGTCAAATCTTCTATATGGAAAATTTTCTAAATATACAATTGAAACTTTAAAGATTTTCACTAATGCATATTTTCAATACAATATCTTCTTCAGAAATTATATAAAAAAATTATTTCCATTCGCCCTACAAAACAATATAAAATCTTAAACCTCAGGCAATTCATCATTTATGACAATAACAAAATATATATATCACACATTTGCCACTTTTAGGACATCTCTAGAGATCTTCAAACCTAACCTATATCAATTGTTTATTATATGCATAAAATTTACTGGCACTATTCTCAAATAGGTTATATAAAAATAAAATTATATAAATATTACAAATTTTAACTGAAATTACAATCAAAGATCAAAATAAAAATTATATAATGCTCACAAAATTGGAAAATATTGCACCATCTTGAATTAATGGCTTTGAAGTATACAAGAATAGGGACCTCACTCCATTTTTGATTTTAAATTGTTCAGTAGATATGACGCCTCAAATTCAAAATCTCAGAAACTGATCCGTAGTTCATATTGTCAAATTTGACAATACATAATGCATGTTTTGACGATTTTCTACCCCTATAAAGAAAAGTATGAATAAATTTTTTGAATCTATTTCTAAACATTCAAATTAATTTGCAATGATTACCCCTTCCAAAATTTTTATCTTGTATGATATTTATATATTGTCAAATTTGACAGTATACGCAGTGATCCAAGAAATGACGTTCACAAGTAAACTCAGATGCCTTATACTGCATATTCAGCAAATTTAAATATTTGAAGAGGCAGATCTTATGATTTACCTTTCAAAATTTCCAACGAACACTGATTTCGATTAATTTTATGATAATATATTCGAATAATAAACAAATCATTAATGGCAATAATTACTTTCTAAAAGTTTTATCAACCATAAAAATTAAATAATAAACAATTATAGAATTATGATTTTTTTTCTTATGGAAACTCCAGAAAAAAAGCTCGCAAACACCAAATAAAGTATACAAATAGACACCAACCTGCCCCACTTCACTTGGTTGAATGGCTTATTTTGGAGAAGGATTGCTTGTTTCTCAAAGTCTTTGGAATGATGCATTAAATACTGTGTTGGTGCCTATTTGGAGTTTCCATTGAAGAACCCATATACAAACAGAACATCTACTTACTCCTGAGTTGAAGAAGGGTGCATTACCCCAAGTGTCAAAACTTACCCCAAGTGTCAAATGACACTTATTAAAATAAGGGAAGTAGGCATATCAACAGGTATTTTTGTCAGCCTACTTTGAACGAACGTGAAAATATTTTTCATATCCTTTTATCTTCTAAGTGAAAACGAATCGGACCTATGTTCATATTTTATGACAATTGGCAATTAATTAAAACAATCAAAAAATAAAAACTGATTCCAGATGAAATTAATAAAAAACAATATGATTTTTTTGTAAATGAACAAAAATCGCAGAGTACATTGGGGTGGTTTACACATTTACCAATATAAGGCATTTAAATCTTACTTGTGGACGTCAATTTCAATTACTTCGTTTAATGTTTTCTGATAAATTTATGAACAAAAGTACAAACATAATTAACTCTTACTGATGAACCTTCTTCAAACTTACAGCATTTCAAGTTGATTCTCACAACAAATCTAACAAGGAACAAACAAGTACTGAAGAAGCAAGAAGTTTGAAAAGTCCACCAATTTATCAAAACACAAAAATAACTATCTACAAAAGGAAATTTCATAAGTAAAATACTGGTGAATAAGGAACTAAAGACTAATTTAAAAATAAGAAAAAAAATTTAGAGACAATAGTAGGAGTAATGCTAGTAGGATGCCAGTACATTACCGTTGGGTGTAGGCACTAAGACAGGATGTGCCCCAGGCGGAGGTGGAGCATGCATCGACAGATGTTGTGGTGGAGGAGGTCCTTGTTGTTGCTGTGAGCCAATTGTTCCTCCTGTTGGTGGACTTGTTGGCTGGCTGACTTGTGGTATTTGAAGATTAGTAGACTGAGGTTGTGATTGTGGGTTCAGAGGTTGGGAAGAATTCAACTGAGCATTATCCGAGGCATGTTTACGCAAGTGCCTCATCATATTACCTAAGAGATGAAAAATGAAGAATTTTCAATATGTATGGTTTAACATATAATATTTCATCAATATTTTAAAATTTTGATTAATGCATTATAAATATCAGTGCAGTTATGAGGATTGCTACTTAAGTTTTGAGATTTAGCAACACTGGTGAGAATATGTCAGACATTGTCATCAGAAAGTTTGACATTTTTAATAATGAACATACTCGGAACGTGTTGTTTATAGATGTTGATTGGTGCAAAGAAATGTTGAACAAATCCAATCTTGGTGCTTTAAGAAATATCTATAACATTGTGACAGGCCTCAAATCTTGGATCTATGCATATGAAACCGAATAATTGTTCACACGTGAAGCACTTCCAAGCACATTTTTTTGGAATAACTGGACATGTCCCACAGTTCAGTTAGAGCAACATCAAAGGGTCATGTCTGATTTGTACAGCAGCATTTGTTTTCCAGAAGTGTTCGAAAAAATCGGAGAAATCAATCGCAAAAGATGGATCATTCTTCACCACGACAAGGCAAGCTCCTACACATCAACTCAAACAAAAACGTTCTTGAGCAGTCAAAACAAGGAACGGATGGTCATCCACCGTACAGTCCTTGTTTGGCACCCAATGATGTCTTTTTATTCCCGCAGATCAAAAATAAATTGCGAGGTCAATGATTTTCGACGCCTGAAGAAGTGGTTAATGCGTTCAAATCACCTGTTTTGGAGGCACTTACCTCAATCAGAATGGAAAAAGTGCTTGCAAAATTGTTTCAAAACCACACAAAAGTCTTTTGATCTTAATTGTGAAACAATGAATTTATTTCTGGTTATAAATATTTGTTTTTATTCATCTATCTCAAAACTTAAATAGGAACACTCCTAAAGGGTTCTCCAATAAGAGGTTTCATTTTGATATAAAAAAAGTATATTTTAAGACAAGAGATGGTAGAAGAAGCCGTGGTCGTCCAGCAACAAGATGGCAGGATTCTATTAAGAAAAGGAAAGGAATGTTATGCATCACATGATGATGATATTTTAAGAGAAATCAATGGATGTTCATTTCATTGTAAAGAGGAAAGTATGCCATTAACAGTGGAAAACAATATCAGCCAAATGACACCCATAGCTACGGTTACAGCACAATATCCTTTTCATGAAATTTTCTAGGACTAATTCACACATTTGCGGCTGTATGTCCTAGATAACTTTACAAATTCCATCTTTAAGGACTTGAATCGATTGTGGAGCATTGGCATAGACCTTATTTTTCACGAGACCCCAAAGAAAAAAGTCTAAAAGGTGTTAAATCACAAGATCTCGGTGTCCAATTGTGATCACCACTTCGAGAAATAACAGGGCCAAGAAACTTCTTGCAAAATCGCGATTATTTAATTGCTCAGTAGCACAATCCATTCACCGTAATAGTTGTACCAGCCTCATTTTAGAATAAGTGAGATCCAATCACACCGTCACCTCAAAAACCGCACCAAAGAGTGACACGTTAAGGATGAAGAGGCTTTTCAACAATCATTCTTGGATTTTCCGAGCCCCAAATGCGACAATTCTGCTTATTAACGTAGCCTCCGAGGTGAAGATGATTTATCAATGAAAATCTGGATAATTTTGATGCATTTCAAGCACCCAATCAGCGAAGATACGACGTTGCTGGTAATCGATCGGCTTCGGTTCTTGTGTTAACTGAACTTTAAAGAAAATTTGAAAATCAAAACAGATTTAATCTGTTGTCTTCTACAATTTTAATTTCAAAAAATTCTTTGAAGAAACTTTAAGAATTAAATTAATGTCTTTATAAGCACTGCTCATATTTAATAGACGTCAAAATTCATCATACAATATCAAACGGAATTAAGAAAAACCAACGAATATAAACTATCAATTAAAATTAAAATATAAATAAGCAAACATTTTTTGTTTCGTTCCAGGCATGCGTAATGAACTCTTCAGACAAACTTACGAAGCCCTGTTTGTTACAAAATGTAATGTTTTCCGATCCCATATGAATGAAAAATAACTCTTTCTTTTGAAATATTCAATATATTTAAATAAATTACTTCAAAAAATCTCAAAACATGTAGCACATTCTCAAGAAATAATTAAAGTTACGATAAGATCAGTTCAACTTTACATATAAAAAATAATAAAATCAATTAAACAATGTATAGACTTACTCAGTGAATCTTAGGAATACACGATCCTCAACAGAAATAAAAGTAAAACACCTTTATATATCCAAGGTACTTATGTTCCAAGTTCACAGAAAATCATACAAAGCTTATAAGGCACTTGGCCCCAGTTAAAACCGTTCAACACTGTATAATGAATTTCTTTATTTAAAAAACCTAATATAATTATATATCATATATAAAATAGAATAAGAAACGGTTTTTTACTTGATAGAAGGATTATTACAAAATTTGAAAATCAAAACAGATTTAATCTGTTGTCTTCTACAATTTTAATTTCAAAAAATTCTTTGAAGAAACTTTAAGAATTAAATTAATGTCTTTATAAGCACTGCTCATATTTAATAGACGTCAAAATTCATCATACAATATCAAACGGAATTAAGAAAAACCAACGAATATAAACTATCAATTAAAATTAAAATATAAATAAGCAAACATTTTTTTTTTTTGTTTCGTTCCAGGCATGCGTAATGAACTCTTCAGACAAACTTACGAAGCCCTGTTTGTTACAAAATGTAATGTTTTCCGATCCCATATGAATGAAAAATAACTCTTTCTCAAAAATATAAAACATAATTTCAAGAATTTCTCAAAAACTAATTTATTTGAAATATTCAATATATTTAAATAAATTACTTCAAAAAATCTCAAAACATGTAACACATTCTCAAGAAATAATTAAAGTTACGATAAGATCAGTTCAACTTTACATATAAAAAATAATAAAATCAATTAAACAATGTATAGACTTACTCAGTGAATCTTAGGATATATAAAGGTGTTTTACTTTTATTTCTGTTGAGGACCGTGTATTCCTAAGATTCACTGAGTAAGTCTATACATTGTTTAATTGATTTTATTATTTTTTATATGTAAAGTTGAACTGATCTTATCGTAACTTTAATTATTTCTTGAGAATGTGCTACATGTTTTGAGATTTTTTGAAGTAATTTATTTAAATATATTGAATATTTCAAATAAATTAGTTTTTGAGAAATTCTTGAAATTATGTTTTATATTTTTGAGAAAGAGTTATTTTTCATTCATATGGGATCGGAAAACATTACATTTTGTAACAAACAGGGCTTCGTAAGTTTGTCTGAAGAGTTCATTACGCATGCCTGGAACGAAACAAAAAATGTTTGCTTATTTATATTTTAATTTTAATTGATAGTTTATATTCGTTGGTTTTTCTTAATTCCGTTTGATATTGTATGATGAATTTTGACGTCTATTAAATATGAGCAGTGCTTATAAAGACATTAATTGAACTTTAAAGGCCTCAAAACCTAGCAAACTTTGTAATGGATGACGTCAAGACCTGGTGTAAAAGGAAGGATATATGCCTCATCTGGTATGAATTTGTACAAAAGATACAAGGACAATAATTGAAATATCTTACCCTTTTCTACAAATGTTTTCCCACAATCTGGACATGCATGGGGCCTTTCCACACTATGCGATCTACGGTGAGAAACTAAGTGTCCTTTACACATGAAATCCTTATCGCACAAATCACAACGGAATGGTCTGTCCGCCTGCGCGCCCTTATTATGCGACCTTTGATGGAACAGTAGATTACCCTTCAACGGGAAGGACTTCCCGCATTCACCACAAGCGAAGGGTCTCTCCCCTGTATGAGATCGCATATGATTAATCAGATGTTCTTTTCTTGTAAAAGGTTTGGAGCATACATTGCAACAATGAGGAGTTTCTCCGGTATGTTGTCGAAGATGGTTGGTCAGATGTTCTTTGCGTGTGAAAGTTTTCTGACAGAATTCGCAACGATGTGGAGATTCCCCTGAAAGATTAACAATTCAATCAAATGAGAAAAGTTCTATCAGTCCTTGCACAGCCTTCTCAAACGCAAGCCGTGCACAAGAAATTTGGTAACAATGTCAGAGAGCATTCTCTACATGACTCGTCATTTGGAACATTGTCACCATAAACTTTCACAATGTTTTTAGAGCCATCTTTATAATAATAATAATAATAATATTTAATTCATGAATTATTGTATACACAATAAAATTGAAATTCGTCAAACTCATATCATTACCCTCTACACAAATCAAAAAATTCTGAGCATGTATACGGTTCACCAACAACAATAAATTTATACAAACTGCTCTTGAAAATCCCCACATTACCCAACATTCTTAACTTATCAGGAAGAGCATTAAATAATTTTATCCCAAAATACAGAGGAGAACACTCGGTCTTCGCTAAGGAATGATAAGGATAGAAAAATGGTTCTTTTCTTCTGGTTTGATTAACATTTTTGAATTTCTCAAAATACTGTGGATGAAGTTTCATGAAAATTAATACCTTATATATATAAAGACCACACAGTGTTAAAATATTTTGTTCCCTGAAATGTCCCCTACATGACTCCCTAAATTTTAGTCCTAATATAGTTCTTAACTTTATATGTTTTCACTGTGTCAATATTGGCGGCTTCAATATATTCTGGCCTCTCTGAAAAAAACCTCGAAAGTTAAAATCACGTATCAGCACACCCTCTGGCCAGAAGTTCTTGTCCATTACTTGTTCATAATTTCCTGTTGGTACCCCAATACTGAAAGCTGAATTTTTACCTTTTGAGATGAGTTTCTTTACTTCCACATTATGTGATTTTAAAGCACTGTTAACAAAATTCTTGATTGTGTCTTCCTCTACATCCGCACCAACAACTCGACCCAGATAAATCCATTTCTTAGGAGGAACTCCCGAGAACAAGGCATTTACAGTTGCCGATCCACTACAAATAGTCCCCTTTCTACGATTCCTCGTGTTTTTCCTTGCTTTTACTTCAATCCATTCCTGTGTATTGTTTGAGATCCCAGTTATAGTTGTTGTTGATTCCATTTGTTTACAATCAACTAATTGCGGATTGACATCGGTAGGGTTAGAGGTTACTTTATTTTCATTGTGAACCACAGAACTGAATGTTCTGGGTAATGTAACCTGACTTTCTTGATTAACATTTCTCTGATGGACTGCTTGATTTGCGGTTTGCGCATGCGAACCATCTGCTTTATGATGTTTATTCATATTTGAATTTTTTGTACCTTGTTGTCGTTTGTTTATTTCTCTTTCCTTATCTAAATTATTCATCTCCATAACCTTCATTTTCTCAATAAGTAACTGATTATTCTGTAATAGAATATCATTTTTACTTTGGACCTCGATGATAAGCTTTTCTAGAAACTCGTTTCGTATTTTGATCATGAGCATTTCTGTTTGTTGATCATCAGAGATGATTTTTGCTGCTTCATGCATACACAACGCCGATTTTTTGTTGGACGACGATGTCATACATCCAGGATGAAAATGTTTTATACACTTTATGCACGTCACGAAATCAACCACTTTCCTGGTACAGTGGGCACAAATTACTTCACTTCTACTCATTTCTTTGCCAGATTTAACAGAGCGATCGGACAACTCTCCTTCACTCTCCGCCATCTTGACACCCATCTTTTGAAAAAGGAACAAATTATTTTGTACTCCCAATATCATAAATGTATAAATTAGAGGTACAAACGAAGAGGGGAGATTCCTTGAATAATTTCAAGGAAAGAAAGTCCCATAAACATGGGACCGCAAACGTTTCGTTTTTGAGAAACAGGGTGTTAAAGTTTGAATTTTTTTCAAGTTCTTTTCTCACAGTATCTCCATTTCACAAGATGTTCAACTGAAATTTGGCATAGTTATTACAATTTAGAGTTTACACCATGTGACATGCCAATTTTGATTGCAAATCTACAGGGTGATATTTTTTCTGGAACACTGTCCCCTGTTTTACTCCAGAAATTTTTTCTGGTGGGCTACTGTTAGTCTGAAAATTTGTAAAAAGAAGCTTTGTTAGTATACTAAACTTTATGGTCACTTGTAGTTTTGTCTCATCTGCTACCGATTTAGGGAAAAAAATTCGGAACCATTCTCTCAAAATCCTCGGAAATATCCAAATTGTCATAAAATCCAGTTAGTAAAGTACGGTGAATAAATTCATCATTAGTTTTAATGGTTATTTTTCCGATCCGTGGCCATGATTCATAAAGATTCGATAAACTTGTATAATCATCACTAAAAATGTATTACTCAAGGATAAAACTCAAAAACTAATCATAATGGACTGTCACACTATCACAATTACTGTACGAGGAATTCTGATATATTGTGTCTGCCTCAGCATAGGACATCCAAATTTGAACTCTCCCCATCTTATAAGGGCATAATACTTTACAATAATTTGCCGGATGAAATTAAGAGATTGAACGATTTGAAATTTAAAACCAGCATAAAACGAATACTGGCTGGAAAATGTTACTATAGTATGGCTGAATATTTAGGCGATGGGCATTTTGCATGATTTTTCTTACACTTAATTTTGTGTTAATTTTGTACTTATGATTATGTTCATTTCCACTGGACCTGTCCTATACATTCTTATGTAATGTCAAATGGATTAATAAACAATTATTATTATTATAACAAAAAACTGAATAACAACAAAGGAACTGAATTACAGCAATTGTTGAAAATGTCCTCCCCAACCCTTGTACAGCTTCAGTTCTTTTTTTCTCGAAATCGGTAGAAGATAGGACCTAACTATGAGAGACCGTAAAGTTTAGTAAAATAACAAAGCTTCTTTTTACAATTTTTCAAACTAACAGTGCCTTACCAAAAAAAAGTTCTGGAGTAAAACAGGGAACAGTGTTCCAGAAAAAATGTCACCACTAAGAGAAAAAACTTGAAAAAAACTTTAACACCGTGTATTACGAAAATGAAATCTTTGTCCCATGTATATGGGAATTTTTTTCTTAAAATTATGCAAGGAATCTACCCTCTTCGTTTGTACCTTAAATTTAGGAGCACCCGGTATAGATGAATGTGCAACTTTTTTCATAATTCTTAAATAAATTTTGATATTCATGGAAGTCCAGATAAACCTTAAGGAATCGGTGCCATGTAAAATAGTTTGACTTCTTTTCATATGAGCAGTATATCATCAAAAGTTCTTACCTGTATGAATCCTAACATGATTAGTTAGATGCTCCTTTCTGGTAAAAGACTTCGAACAAAAGTGACATCGATGAGGAGATTCACCAGTGTGTTGCCGTACATGATTATTGAGATGCTCTTTTCGGGTAAATGATTTAGTGCAGAATGTACACTTGTGAGGCGATTCCCCAGTGTGTTGCCTTACATGATTGACTAAATGATCCTTTCTTGTGAAGGCTTTCGGGCAATAGCTGCATCTGAAAGGTGTTTCTCCAGTATGCTGTCTAACATGATTGATGAGATGTTCTTTCCTGGTGAAAGATTTTGAACAGAAGCCGCATCGATGGGGAGATTCACCTGAATAATTAGAAAAATATTGTCCAGAACTACTCAAAACTGACGCTGTGAAGAAAATGTGTAAAAATAATTTTACTGTACGAGGGTAGTCAAACTTGTCGCATGTAGCCTTTGCTAATTAAGCACTATCTCCGGATAGTCAAACTCGTCGCTTGTGACATTTCGGTCCAAGCTATCTCGGTTATTGTCATTATAAAATAAAACACTTGTTTACATTTTCTACTTTATTTTTGGTATTGACGTACGTTTCGTCTTTGCTAGAAAGACTTCATCAGAATACTCTATTATAGCGGTCGTCGTATCACGTCGACGTCCTTGTCCAAGAAATGGATCGCCTTCCGTCACATTGTTTGTGCTTTTGTACCATTCGTACGTCATAAGAGCTCAACCTACAGCGTCATACAGATGCGAAGGGAACGTCGAAAGCTGACGGATCGAAGACGTGACACAACACGTTTAACGTTCAATCGTAACTTCTCGGCTGAAGAACTCCGCCTACAGCACCATCACGATGCGGGGGAAAATTCTAAAGCGAAGTATACGACACGCCCTAACGTGGGATAGTCTCTAACACCATCTAAAACTGACGAGCTCCACCTCAGCGAAATGAAGATGCCTCGGAAAAGTCGAATGTGACTGATACGACACGTTTAACGTTCCATCGTACCTTCTCAGCAAACGAAATCCGCCTACAGCACCACAACGATGCGGGGGACTATCGAGAGCGAAGGCTACGACACGCCCTAACGCGTCACACAATCTTACCGTACGTACACAGACGAGCTCAACCTACAGCGTCATACAGATGCGAAGGGAACGTCGAAAGCTGACGGATCGAAGACGTGACACAACACGTTTAACGTTCAATCGTAACTTCTCGGCTGAAGAACTCCGCCTACAGCACCTTCACGATGCGGGGGAAAATTCTAAAGCGAAGTATACGACACGCCCTAACGTGGGATAGTCTCTAACACCATCTAAAACTGACGAGCTCAACCTCAGCGAAATGAAGATGCCTCGGGAACGTCGAATGTGACTGATACGACACGTTTAACGTTCCATCGTACCTTCTCAGCAAACGAAATCCGCCTACAGCACCACAACGATGCGGGGGACTATCGAGAGCGAAGGCTACGACACGCCCTAACGCGTCACACAATCTTACCGTACGTACACAGACGAGCTCAACCTACAGCGTCATACAGATGCGAAGGGAACGTCGAAAGCTGACGGATCGAAGACGTGACACAACACGTTTAACGTTCAATCGTAACTTCTCGGCTGAAGAACTCCGCCTACAGCACCTTCACGATGCGGGGGAAAATTCTAAAGCGAAGTATACGACACGCCCTAACGTGGGATAGTCTCTAACACCATCTAAAACTGACGAGCTCAACCTCAGCGAAATGAAGATGCCTCGGGAACGTCGAATGTGACTGATACGACACGTTTAACGTTCCATCGTACCTTCTCAGCAAACGAAATCCGCCTACAGCACCACAACAATGCGGGGGACTATCGAGAGCGAAGGCTACGATACGCCCTAACGCGTCACACAATCGTACCGTACGTACACAGACGAGCTCAACCTACAGCGTCATACAGATGCGAAGGGAACGTCGAAAGCTGACGGATCGAAGACGTGACACAACACGTAATGTAAACAAGTGTTTTATTTTATAATGACAATTACAACTGATTTCTACCAAGCAACGGCCCAATCTATCATATATCTCGGTTATTATTGTTAATATAGTAATCCAGTCGATTGCCAATGTGTTGGCAAATGCATTCCATTTGTTTTTAGTGTAATAATCATAACTTTTGACCAAAATTTAAAGATGAAGAATTAGAGGCAAGGCTCAACAAAGATTCATCATAAATGAAAAAGGAACTCGCAAAAACACTTAGAGTCACTCAACCAGACATTTGCCATCGTTTAAAAACAATGGGAATGATCCGAAAGGTAGTAAATTGGGTGCCATCTGAACTAAAGTCAAGAGAAGTTGAGCGATTAAAATTTGTATTTATTTATTTTGAATTTAGAATTTTTAACAAAAATTAATCATTAGATAGATTACTTGATAGTTTCATGTTACTTTCAATTCCATACTAACCTGTATGTTGCCTCACATGATTCAAAAGATGCTCTTTCCTGGTGAAAGTCTTCGAACAGAAGTCGCATCTATGAGGTGTTTCTCCTGTATGCCACATGATGTGATTCGTAAAATGCTCCTTACGAGTGAACGATTTTCCGCATATCTCACACCGGAAAGGCGTGTCATTGGTATGAGACCTCATATGATTAGCCAGATGCTCTTTTCTTGTATACTTCTTATTGCAGATGCTACACTGATGAGGCGTCTCGCCAGTGTGCCACATCACGTGATTCATAAAGTGCTCCTTTCTTGTGAAAGATTTCTTGCATATATCACATCGATGTGGAGTTTCTCCAGTGTGTTTACGAACATGGTTAACCATGTGTTCTTTCCTGGTGAATGTTTTAGCACAATACTGACATCGGTATGGAGTTTCACCAGTATGGCACCTGTGAAAGAATTCTTTGATACAAAAGGAGATCAAGTGATTTGTCTGCATAATAAAATCAAAAAGGTATTCAGTATTTACTTTTGCCCTGTACTAGCTGAAGAAAAATTCACACTCCAAACAAACTTTTCAAGAATGTTACAAATTGTTATTTTCAAATTTCAAATAGTTTATTGAAATACAAATATTGTGAAAACAACACAAGCTTGACTTTTTAATTGAAATAATATCTGCTAACCACTTATCTCTGGTGTGTCGACATTTTATAGCACTTGATGCTTGTTATCATTGTTCATATCGAAATATGCATAAATATTGTTCCTTTTGTTCAGTTTCCAGTTTTCTAAAAATGGGGTATTACTTTATAGTCACAAAATGTGAAAATATCTCAATCTTTTTAAAAATGGCAAATAATAATTTTGCTGCTAGTATGCAAGACAAGAAAGGGTGAACAATTTGATAATTATCACATTATAATCGACTAAATCTTTTATTATGCTAGGAGACAAAATTACTGAAAAAACCAGAACAATTGTGAATAAGTTTTTTGTTTAATGTTATTAGCTAATGAATGAAGACTACTGCATACCTTGTATGGTTTTCCAAATGTTCTTTCCTTGCAAATGATTTTCCACATATTGAACAGTTGTAGGGTTTGTCCGTTGAATGTCTCTTCATATGTCTCTCCAATGATTGGTTGTTGGCAAATACATGGAAGCAAACTGAACAAGTGAACATACTACCCCCTAAATGGCACTTTCCATGCCTTGTCAATTCCTGAGCATTAGAGAAAGCTTTTCCACATACTTGACAGGTGAAAGGTTTTCGCTCAGTGTGATAACGTCTGAAACAATACTGATCATATAAAATCTCCTAGACTTTCAAGAACAGATGACCGATATTTGCGTATTCTGCCCAAAGGTCTGTAATATTCGAATTTCGAGCCGAAGATGGCAGAATTTGAGGTCCAAAGTAATTTGTCTAGTTGGTCCAGTCCATTTGTAAACATTCTAACTTTTGAATGGAAAGAGATAAGAGATAGATACTTGAAATTTTCAAGGTAGGTTTTAGTACTAAATATCTTGGTTGACTTCATTAATGGGCAAAATGACACCTACTTGAATTTTGGATGACAACACACAGAATTCTATGTAGCTTCTTTAAGAAGTAATTCATAGATTTGAAATTTTCAGGGGAAATGGACTGTTGAACAATCATGCAAAAGCTACCGGCTTCACATAAGTGCTTTTCATCATTTTTGTCATTTAACTTTATTTTTGGTTTTCTCCTTTTTAATTTATAGTCAAACATTATTGCTTGGTTCTTGTTTTCCGTTGGTTTTCTTCTCTATTTGTACTATTACTTCAGTTTGTTCACTTTGAGGTTTTTTTTCAGGTGTTTTGCGTTGCTGTATAATCTGCATTTAATCTTAATGTTGCTTCTTTGATTTTCAGTAGGTTGTACAATTGTATAGATGTAATTTGAAATAAGGTTATTCTGATTTTCACAAATTTTTATTGTTAAACTCACAACAATTGTTTCGCTATCACAGTAGCATCATCAGGTAAGATCACATTTTGAATAACTAAGCTTGTTTCCGAAATCCGTGGCTATTTATATTACAGTAACTACAATAAATTTTTATTAGGCACTAAAACCCAAAAAAGAGGGGTCCCTGCAAATTCCAGCTTATCTGAATATATTTAACAGAGGTGAGCTATTTAAATCTATTTGTTCGTTAAGTAATATTCCAATTTTATTATGTTTATTTATCTCTAGGGATTCTAACAGATTTAAGGCATAACTTTTGCTTTCTATATGTAGAATTTCAAAGTTATGGTTGAAATTATGTCCTGTTTCTAACAAATGGTTGGAATATGTGGAATTGCTTTTATTGTTGAGGAAACTCTTCAAATGTTCACACATCCTATGACGGAACATTCTTCCAGTTTGACCTATGTAAATTTTAGGGCAATCACCGCAGGTTAACTTATAAACCCCAGATTTATCATCCTTATGTGTGTAGTCTTTATTATTTTTGATAAATTTACTCAAGTTTAAATTAGTTTTGAATGAAGTTCTGAAATTATTTGGTCATCAGAAACATCAGAAATTTTAATAATGAATATGATCCAAAGTTGATAGACAAATTATTGATGAAGAAAAATAATAAAATAGCTTTAAATATGGTGTTTCCTAATATAAAAGAAAATTTTAAATACATTTCCTTAAATTACACTAAAGGTATTTCTGAGAAAATTGCTACATACCTCAAAAATAAATATAATTTGAGAACTTCATTCAAAACTAATTTAAACTTGAGTAAATTTATCAAAAATAATAAAGACTACACACATAAGGATGATAAATCTGGGGTTTATAAGTTAACCTGCGGTGATTGCCCTAAAATTTACATAGGTCAAACTGGAAGAATGTTCCGTCATAGGATGTGTGAACATTTGAAGAGTTTCCTCAACAATAAAAGCAATTCCACATATTCCAACCATTTGTTAGAAACAGGACATAATTTCAACCATAACTTTGAAATTCTACATATAGAAAGCAAAAGTTATGCCTTAAATCTGTTAGAATCCCTAGAGATAAATAAACATAATAAAATTGGAATATTACTTAACGAACAAATAGATTTAAATAGCTCACCTCTGTTAAATATATTCAGATAAGCTGGAATTTGCAGGGACCCTTTTTTGGGTTTTAGTGCCTAATAAAAATTTATTGTAGTTACTGTAATATAAATAGCCAAGGATTTCGGAAACAAGCTTAGTTATTCAAAATGTGATCTTACCTGATGATGCTACTGTGATAGCGAAACAATTGTTGTGAGTTTAACAATAAAAATTTGTGAAAATCAGAATAACCTTATTTCAAATTATTTAATATGGATTTTCACCAAGTAAGGACTGATACAATTCAATATGTATAGATGTTGTACAAAATTGGCCCTAATAATGAGCCCTAGGGTACTGCTGCCTTTATTTTTTCTACTCTTGGTATTTCTTCATTCGCTCTCATATGAAACTTGATTTTACAAATGGAAAAGAGACCTTTATCGCAAAGAATGGTTTCCAATAGCTATCTAGAGATATTACTGTCACCTAGGTGACTGGGCGACCTTAAGGGACATTTAAATATATTCTTATCACAGCGTCAAATCCAAAACAAAATCTTCTAATTCAAATGAATATTAGTCTACATACAAACTTATTTAGACAATTTCCAACTTACCTATGAACAATCAATTGATATCTAAACTGAAACATCTTTCCGCACAAATCGCACACATTGCTGCCGTTGATGATGCTTGGTCCGTTCTCAATATTATTGCTTGTTGATGGTTCCTGCTCATCCTTGGTTTGTACTGTTACATTAGAACCCTGATTTTGAAGACCTACATTGGTCCCTGTACTTTGAATAATGCCCTGCGCGCTACTCGTAGGAAGCTCACCCTGTAGTTTTCCGAATACTTCATGATATGCCAGCAGTTGGTTGAGGTCATCGACATTGACCTATCAATAAATATATTCTTAAAACTGAAAATAATACATGCAACGTTAAAATTATACCTTGTACATATTCTGTACCATTTCAACACCTAAAGACTTAACTAATTCTTGCTCTTGAACATTGGCTGATATCTTTAAAATTGAACCGTCTGGAGTTCGAACATCCATAAGATTTTCTTTAAGATTCTGCAAACCAAATTGAGTAGGTATAATTTTACAGTTCTGCTGCTGAGATTGACTCTTTTCATCTTTTACTATCTGAATATTATCACTCATATGCACATCGTTGTTGGACTGATTTTGGTTGTTCTCGACAGAATTTTCAAGACGAACCTATAAAACATCAAATATTAGTCTATTAATTCACCAAATCTGTCCTCTCTTTATTACCATGAACATGTTCAAAGCCAATTAATTCGAGGTACGTATTCATTTTCACTGAAGCTCTGATATGATTAGGAAACATGCAATCTTACCACATTATCTAACACTTGTTGAACCTGATGCTGCAACTGTTGTACAGTAAGTGCCTGATGGTTCATGTGATGATTTTCACTGATATGAAGCTGTGCTTGTGCTTGGGCGTGAGCATGCGCCTGAGCTATATGATTAGCAATCGCCTCCTTATGTTCTTTGCTATCTTCTATAACTGACACCATATTGTTATCTTGAACCTGAACTTGCACCATATTTTGCTGTTGTGAATGTTGTTGTGAGTGGGATGAGTGAGAAGAGTGGTGAGACATCTATTGGTAATATTTTTTATTAGCTTAATAGAATAAATTCACGGTGGTTGTAGAAAAGGCTTAAAAAAGTACAATTTAGATGATTTATTTTTACACACCGGACCTGATCTTTTATACTGTTTTTCCAAACTAGAGTAGTAGTGTTTATGTAAGGATGTATTAATATCCAGGTAGCCTAGACCAGTTCCATGGATAAATACAATATTATGACACCATAGCACAATAACTCAAAACCATAAGTATAGAGCTTCACGTCAAAAAGTAAAACCAGAGCTTATGATGGTATGCTTGATACTCCTGTCCTTCATAAGTGATCATGAAAAATTGGATTGGTAAAGTTCCCATTGGAGATTAATAACTAAATTGTATTGTTAATATGGGAGAAACTTGGGTACATTACTATGACCTAGAAACAAAGCAGCTATTGACACAATAGAGACACTGATTCTCCAAGGCCTAAGAAGTTTCGTGTTTAAAATTCTGCAGGAAAAGTTCTTTCTTTAATGTTCTGGGATTGACAGGAGTAATAATGATTCTTCAGCTGGATATGTCGAACAATAACAGGGAATAACTATTCAACGTTACCAAGCACTTAAGTGAAATAATTATAAAGACAGGGACAATTATTTAAAGGTGTGTTATTTTAACAAGATAAGACCCCTGCACACAAATAGCGTGTTGCCAGGCAAACGATTCGTAGTTAAGTAGTATTATTTTCATCTTATTTAACGAAAGCATAATGTTAGAAATAAAAATAAAAAAAAGGAATTTATTGGACACTATCCTGAAGAGAAAAACTAAACTCATAAACTCCTCACAATCAATTTCTCCTGAACATCTTTGAAGAAAGAATAAATGGAATAAGATCCAAAGGACGGCAAAGAATCAACTACTTCAAGGACATCAAAGAAAGGTTGAGTTTTGAATCCTTCTGTGATATGAAAAGATGCGCAAATGACAGGAATCAATGGCTGCAGCGACAAGGCCTTTAGAAGATGATGATGATTTAAATTTGTAGTTTGAGCACTCTTAACGGAAAATTGAGAAGAAAAATGTGAATGCTAATACTGACCTCTCTAATTTGATTCTGCTGGTTAGATACATTCTCAGAATGCTGTTGAGAATGATGGGACAAAGACGGGTGATTATGTTGACTGTCGATATGCATAGCTCCAGCTGGAATGGCTAGACTTGCTACACCTTGTGATGTTGATATACTGACCGGAATTTGGGAGTGTTGAGGTATTAGTAAGGGCTCTGTTGGCATGAGCCCATGTTGAGATAACATAGCTTCCTGAAACAAAATAGTTCACAATTCAATAATTTGAAAAATATATTGATGTTGATACAATAATGCTTATTCATGTTTATTCTGTATATAATATCCTAATTGTGTTATTTCATATGCTAATTTTATTTTTTCTCTGGCAAAGATCTTCTAGAGATGTAGGTACTGTCTTGAACATGACACTCTTTATATGACCACACAAAAAAGTCTAGAGGGGATCTTGGAGGCAATTCCTTTTAAATGGCCTCCAAGATCTCCTTTCAATCTCGTTGGAAAAATATGTTTTCTATCTGATCATTATTTTCTAGAATCTCTACAATGAGTGATTAGATGAAACCTTGGAGTAGATTAAGGTCAGATTCACCTGTTAAGTTGTCAGGAAGGAAAATAGAACCCACAAAGCTATTTCATAAATTTCCAGCCTAGACATTCAAGTTTTCTGGATACTGTGTATGCTGTTCTCTCAGAATCTAGAATTTGAATCACTCCAGTATCTACAGTTACGTCTGTTGACATTATCATTCAAAAAATAAGAGCAGAAGATCAGAGAAGCATATTGAATATAAAAAATTTTGAATGATCTTAATTTTTTATATTCAGTATGCTCCTCTAATCTTCTGCTCTTCCTTTTTGAATGGTAATGTCAACAGACGTAACTGTAGATAGTGATTCTAATTCTAGAATTCTGAGAGAATCATTGAAAATTTTTTATTCATCTCTATTCACAATATTGAAGTCACTGATCAGGATCGTCTTCATTGAGTTCTTGGAAAAGCTAAATTTTATAGGGATGGAAATGATGTTTCTTCAAGATAGCCTGAATATTTGTTAGCGTAATTCCTAAAGTTTCTGCTAACTTGACAAAGGATCCATTTCCATATATCAGGACTGGAACTTCTGCAGCTTCGTCAGTAATACTGAAATGCTTTTAAGGTTTTTCGTTAGCAAGGGACCCTGTGTTCATTTATACCAGTGTATCAAACTATTTAAACATATACCCAAGAAGATTAAATCTTTTGAGCTCAAAGAATTCAAAAAAGTAATCAACACTAAATTAATTAAGGAGTGTTTTTATACTATTGTCGATGATTATTGAAAGTTTTCAATTTTTACTTTATTATTATGTTTTTCTCTTTTTTATCTGTCCTATACTTATAAGTATGTATTTATGTCTTAAAGGTTCAAAAAATATTATTATTATTAAATTTACACAAATTTACAAAAAGTATAAATAGAAACAATAGAAACGAAACGTTTTCAAATTTTTTTCTGGTATCCAGAATTTTATTACAAATGAAAATGTTCTATCTTACCTGACTTAATTTTTGCCCATCTCTCCCAGTCCCCAGTGGGCCATAGACTGATACTTGCGGTATAGGAGCTGTTAGAAGATTGGTTAATACCCAATATTTAGCCACACTTGCACTCAGAGCAACAGTATTCAGTGCAGTAGTGTTGACTCGTAAGTCGGTAGGAATCGTTGATGAGGGTAATGATCTCTCAACCTGAAAGAAAAAAAATGGTTAATAGTTTGATTCATATTGTACAGAGTTATTTTTCATTGGGTTTAGTTCATTCCCAACATGAAATAGAAATAGCACTTTAAATATTTAATTTCTAGGAACACTTCTTCAATTAATTCAACAACATTATTAAAAAAAAACAATAAGAAATTATTATAATTTTTTATTAAGTTCTGAAATTATAATACAAATTTGAATATTGCATCCTGAATGAATATTGTACCCTGAATGAATATTGCACCCTGAATGAATATTGCACCCTGAATGAATAATAGGTCTAAATTTGAAACTTACTGGATGAAAATTCATTTTAATTTAATAAAATAATGAAGAATAATTTTTTCCACCAATTTATTAACAAGCAACAATAATTTTGACAACACTGTTGCTTCTTAAGGTTTACTTTTTTAACTTTTTCTAAAAAAGTAACATTACATCTTAAATAGGTATGGTTTAGGCAAAAACAGTGAGATATATTAGGGTCAGTTAGTTTTATGATAGATTGGGCCGTTGCTTGGTAGAAATCAGTTGTAATTGTCATTATAAAATAAAACACTTGTTTACATTTTCTACTTTATTTTATAAAATAAAACACTTGTTTACATTTTCTACTTTATGCCTCACCAACCAAGGTCAGTTAGTTATTGGAAATTCCTAAACTGAGTGAAAATATCCAACTAGGAAGATCTGTCAATATCCATTTGCTCATTCAAAAGAATAATTATAATAATGATAATTTCGAGTGATCCTAACAGTACTAGCCTGGTGAGATTTTGTATAACTCCTCTGGTGTTTCTTGAAATATCTACCAGTTTGGCGAATACATACCATCATTACAACTTATAAACTTCATATTCATTGTGTTTTATTTTTCTTGTTTTCCTTAAATATTCCTTTAATAATTCTGAATGCAATATTATAGTCATGTTTTTCTTGAAATAATCAACAATGTTATCCGATATTCTTGCGATATTTGCGCGCTATTTCTAGGGAACAGCCTATCGTTTCGCCTAAATATCTGTAATTTTCGAATTTTGTGAGGATCGTGGGTTATTTGAACTAGTAAGCAAAAGCTGTTGACTTCACGTCAGTGCTTGTCCTTTTTTTAATCAAATCTTTCATGAAAGGGTACAGAAGATGCAATGCAATTTGTCTTTGCTTTCTTAAAATTTGTATGCTAATAATGTGATTATCACCATTATTAGATGCAACCTGTTTAATAATATTCAATTCTATAACAAAATTATCGGGATTCATAAGAACATACGTTAACGGATCTTATTCGTAATATGCTGCCATTTACTGGTTAATAGGGTGGTTTGAAGTTTGATGAATAGTAAAATCGTTCTATGTACGTAGTATTTTGAAAAATACTACAATCATGTAAATAATTTTTTCTCGAAATTTTAAGATCAAAAAAATGTATACTAAAATAATAAATACAGGTTTTTTTCTTGATAGAAGGATTATTACAAACTTTAAAATATCATACAGATTCCTTCTCTAAATCTTCTACAAATTTGAATTAATAATTAAAATTTTTTAAAGGTTTACAGAAGAAATCTGTATATTTTAAATATTAAAATTTGTAGGTTTACAGAAAAAATCTGTACGAGATTTTAAATATTAAAGTTTGTAGAAGGTTTACAGAAGAAATCTGTATGCTATTTTAAAAAATGTACACTACGTTATTTTCTTTTTTGAAAGTGAATTTTATTGCTGTATAGATTTTATTACTAAATTCTCTAGAATAAAGAAAATATCGGATAGAGAACTAAACATGATGAGCTCAAGACTTATATCATCCATTTTTTCCATCATCATTTCAACATTATTGTTGATTCAGATACTTCTGTGAGTTAATCACTGAAGGAATAATTAATTCTTTCTTCCCTGATATAAATCTTTATAATGATAGATAACTTACAATATAGTTCAATAAAATTTCCAAATATTTATTTATATAACGATCATTTCGTCAATGCTTAGGCTTCTTCAGATACATCATATTTGGTGTAACTAAATTAGTAACGAAAACATTATCTTCATTAAATCGCTTTTTCATTTTAGTATTCTTCATTATTGTTTTTATTAATTCTATAATATTATAACTTTTTTTATATATTATAATTTACTATGAAGAAGTTTTTTGAATATTACAGATAATAAATGTTTTCCAGAGATTCATTTAGATTAAAATCTGTAGAGGTTCTGTAGAATTAATACAGCTATTATCTGTATTATTTCATAAAAGTTAAACAAATTGAAAAGCGGAAACTTCTTAAATGTTTCCATTTAATGACGAAGAATCAATCTACTATTGTGTAACTATAGGAAAAAAAATTTTGATTCTTGAATGTTGTTAATTCTTTTTAATTTTGTATATCGTATAATCAACAAGAGTGAAAAAATGTCCTGAATTTTCTCGATGCTTATTGATTTTGCATTAGCAGATATATTCTGCAAGTTATTAAATAGAACATAAAAGTAATATTAAATATTTTATTAAGGTTTTCAGAATTTCCCAATTTTTTATTTATCTATATGAATAAAACTGAATGGCTTAATGTGTTGTTAAGAGCAAAACCCAAAAAGTTTCCTATAAGAAGAAAAAATGGAAAAACTTTAAGGATACACGTAAAAACCACATTATTCTTTTTTCCAATCAAACTGTTCCTAGCTGTCAATGCTAGAGACGGACTATCTAAGAGCAATTAAAGAAGAATCGATTTTTGGGGATCATAAATATAAATTTAACTTTATTTATGGATGCGCCCTTGAAATTACTATGAACTACTTGAATGCAACTGTAGATTGGATATTTTCTCTTTCTACTCTAAGCAGTTTGTCTCTGATAGCTTCTTTTAGTAGCTTCTTGGTTCATCCTCGATTTATTTTGTGTAATTAAACTGCACAGCAACATGAAGAACGAAATAAAATTGAAAAGATTCTGATATAACAAATCCATGCAGCGCATCATTCAATTAAGCTGTTCTTGCAAGTTTGAAATGATATGCTTTCAGTTATAATGTTTCAGTTGACAACATTACCTACCAATGAGTTCTTACTAGATATATGAACTTAGTTTGCCTATATTATAAGGCATTGAAATACAAAAAGGAAACCGCTACACATATAATAGAAATGCATAATTGGAATGTCTGTACATTGAATATATTTGCTTTGCTGGAAATTGAAAGGGAGTAATCAAAGAAGAGTAACAAAATAGAAAAAAATTACTTTTCAATTTTTGTCCTTCTGTTGAGCCTTATTCATTCTAAATAATCAAATATCAAGCTTTATTTCAAGCTAATGTATGAAATTCCATTTTCATACATTAAGACAAAGTCAACATGAAGAACATCACAGGTATCAACCACTTAATTATTATTTACAGTGCAAAGGATTTTTTCTCCTTATATATCAAAAGCCAAAATTTACAACTTTTCTTATTATTCAATCAAATATGATGGCTATTTCTCCAGAATTAAGTAGTGAAAACATTTTATTAGTTGTTTTCACAGACTTTCCAATAGTATAAGATCGATTATGGTGTTTTTTTCCTCTATTGTATTCAATAATTAATCAATATGTATTGCAGACTAACTTTTTTCACAGGTAAACAATATTTGTTATGGTGTTAATTATCAGTCATTAATGTTGAAAATTCAGTGGTTTCCAGGCTACACTTGAGCATACTTGGTTCTGTGATTGAACATTTTTGTTTAATATTAAATATCTGATCTGGTCAATTTTGCCTGTTGTGTAAATTATAAAATTAGATCATCTTTTGAACAGCATGCAAATTAGATGCCTATTTATACCCACAAAGAATTACTCACATATTAATATCTAATATCAATAAACATATTCGGGAGGAAAATCCTAATCAACTAATTGGAGATAAATGGATTAATTTCTTTTAACTTGTCTGCGTTTACATAGATTCTGATCAGCATAACCACTGTTGGAGTGGAATCGTAATGAACTGAATTTGCACATATTCAACCACAATTATTCACAATATTTGAATAATACAATGTAACATTTCAGGTTTTTGGCGTAATACTATGAGTTTCTGAATCTTAATGCGAACGCTGAACAATTTTCAGTACCCGGAAAATATATTACACCTGTTTTACAGAAATAAATAGACTTGATTTATGTCCTGTCACATCGACAATTAACAGAGACATAAACAATCAGGGTTTTGGTAAATTAGAATCTGCTAGGAACTGTTTCGAACTACATGAATATAAATAATTTAAAATATTAGACTCTTGGGTTTTTAGCAGGAAGGAGCTTTCCAGGCAATCACAAATCTTCTATTATGAGAGGAATAAATGGAGAATAATTAATTCGCTGTGATTTTAGGTAACACTAATTAGGTAAGTAAAAATAAACAAAAGAAATAGTGGTTTATTGATGTTCTTGTAAAACCACGATCACAATTAAATAAAAAATTAAAGCAAGGCAAATAAAGACGATTCCTTAGTTAAAAAATTTAATGCTGATTGGTATGTTTTTCATTAGCGCATAAGTCACATTCTACATGGAATATTCAAATCTTAACAGCGAAGTATGACTGAAATTGTCAAAAACATTTGTTCCTGCCAAAATAAGATTTCACAATAATGGAAAACATATATCATATATTGAAGTGGGGTAAATATAAAACTGAACTTCCCTCCGGAGGTCCCCGGATTAATGTAACTTGTGATAAAATAAGTAAATTCAATAAGTATACGAAAACATTTCTTACCTCAGAATTGCTAGAATTATGAGTCCCATTATTCAGAGGATTGTTCTCACTTGTATTCATAATGAAAATAAAATAATAAAACTAAAGGATCATGTTCCATTCAAAAAAACAGTTCGAAAAAATTCAATAGGGGTAAAGTTTTGAATAACACGAAAGAACAATATCCCCTGTCATTGTGGACAAAGAGCAGGGGGTCGCGGAGGAAGCCATTACAAATATCGAATCTGATTTTAGAGTTTTCACATAATTTCAGGCTTCGATTTGCGAAATTTCTATAGTAAAACGGTTGAAACTACTTTACAATCGTATATTAGTCGCTTATCAGCTATTTATTTACATAATTTAATCACTTTTTTATATAAAATTCACCACGGACGCGGGGAGCAGCAAACAATAAACAGAAGTAAAGCAATATGGCCGCAAATGAATACAACTGAAATGCGTCATAACATAAACATCATTAACTTTGATTTTATAGGTTTCCTTCAATTTATTTTCATTCGAAAAGAAGCTTCAATCATGTTGAAAAATAACTGCCTCAAAAGTACAATCTGAAGCGGTGATTCTTATAAGAAATGTGCAATTGAAATTTGAAATAAAATCCTCGCTCCATTCTTTAGGACCGCCCACCTGCGTGTGCGTTGACAGCTGAAGGCGCCTGTTTTGAATGCATGAATAGATTCAAATATTGTTTTGTATTTTATTAATTGTTGAGATTTCAAGGGTTCCTGAATATTTTGTGATGATCATAATTCGAAATAAAATATTTTAGTAAAATATATAAGTACTGTTCACAATTATTCTTGAGATAATGGTATTTTGTTGTAAAATTGTTCTTTCTTGTAAGGCAAATTATCAGTAGTCACTAAAGTAAATAATTTTTCGATATTGAATAAATATGATGCCTACCTATCTTACAGTACAATATGATTTTCGAATTTTATTTTGTTTTGACTCAATAACTATATATCAGTTCTTCCAATAAGAGATATCATTTTGACTTTCGCGCTATTCTTGAAATGTCATAATAAAAATGACAGGAAGATGGCAGGAGAAATATCTGGATTCAACAAGTAAAAATTATGAAGTTATGAAAAATGGATCAATTTAAGGTCGCAACATGTATTGAAATAGTAAAAATGCGCTATAAAAATTCCACGAATACACTTCGTAAAGTCCGTCCCGAGTTGGCACTAATGCTATTACGAAATCAATCAATTAATTTGAAAGTCTTGGACAAATTTGATGTGAAGACCCAAATTCGTGCTCGTTCGATCATATTTGTTGAAAATATCGCAGTTATACCTGAAAGTATATCAGTGAATGGATTGCTTTACCGAATGATGTTAATTGACGTTTTCTGATCCGGAAATGATGCCATGTAGACAAAGCTTATTTTCAGCAGGATGGCGTAACATGCGAACATTTTCCCATGCAGGACGAATATAGGTGCGTGGTTTACTTGCATACGTTGGACATACGAGCGCACTGATGATTGAAGCCAATAATCTTCGAAACATGTGCATGTCTGTGCTTATGTCCAATCGATCAACAAAACTTATTCGAGCTTATTTGAGTTTTGAACTGTTACCATAGCTCATACTCCTTATTAATCATAATGTTGTAGCACCAAAAGACCAATGTGTTACAACTTCGTTTAGAATTCTCCAAAAAAGAATGTTCACATTTAGTTCGCGCAATAATGTGTGGTAAACTCTTTACTACGCGCTTTAATTCCCTAAGGAAGGGCGTAAGGGCACCTCAAACATTCCCCAGAAATCTACCGCATCCACCACAACTTCCCAGTATTTGGGCACAACTGCTCTCCTTGTCACTCAGTCCTCTACCCGCCTTGAAGTAGAACAGCGAACAACGCTTCCATTCCTACAAGAAAAAGACCCCCATATCTTTCATTGGCAGGTTTGCCATAGAGCCAATATGAAGAGCATATAGGCATGGGCCAGACCAAACGTATTCCTCCGGCAAAACGAGAGATCTATAAGGTCTCTTATAACGCGGCTTCTTAAAAAGCTTCATTGGATCCTTTCTCTAGCCTCCAGACATCGTCTTACAATAAAGCATGACCCCTATGACCCTCACTATAGGAAGAATTATGTGGAGATACATGGCCTAACTCTCTACTACGCGTTTTAATCATCCGACACGTGAGAGCGCGTCAAACATCCCCCAGAAATCTAGTCTGCTCTACCGAAACTTCATTCGAAGTAGAATAATAGAGAGAGCGTAACCTTTCTCCTTGTTGCTCAGTCCATCACTTCCTCTAGCTTCTGGTAGAGCAGCGTACTAGCGCGCCAAGGTGTAGAAGTATGAAACAGGAAGGCCGCTTCTGCAGCACCATCATCTCCCTCTAACAGCTGACGCAGATTTTCAACACACAACAACCCATGCACTGATATATTTTTCTATAACCTTGATTATATCGAATTTTATAACTACGATTTGCGGACACCATTAGTTTTTTGTTATCATTTGAAGAAAACTTCTGTAAAATCACATCGAATACTTGTTGAATCATACCTTGAACATGCTTTTGGTAAAAATTAGTGTTTCGATTGGTTCAAAAGTGGTGAATTTAATGTGTAAACGAAATGCGTGGGAATCCACCGAAAAAGTTCGCAAACAGCGAATTGCAGGTCTTATTGGATGAAGATGATACTCGAACTCATTGAGAACTCCGCAGATCAATTGATTGTGATGCAGAAAGTCATCCCCATTCCTTTAAAAGCAGGAAAGATTCAGAAAGTGGGATCTGCATGAAAGGAAGCAAGAAAATCTAAAAATCACTTCTGAAATGCTGCTCCACAGATACACAAGGTGATTTCTCAATCCAATCGTGGCAGGTGATGAAAAATCGATAACCGTTAACAATAATCGCTATCAACAGCAAATAATCAATTTAAATCGAGTATTGCGTCATTATGCTTCATGATAATAACCCATCACACACATCAAAACGGATGACGGAAACGATCCTTGTGCTTAGTTGGAAAATACTAGCGCATGCGGGTTATTCTTCAGGTTTAACTCCATCCGATTATCATCTATTTGCATGGACATGCTCTTGCTGAACAACGCTTTAATTCGTATAAAAATGTATGAATATGGCTCGATAACTGATTCACTTCAAAGGAAGAAGTGTTTGTTGGGCGTGACATTCATAAACTGCCAAGAGGTGGGAAAAATGTATAAATAGTAATATTTTGCATAAAATATTTTTTCATCATTTTCAAGTAACAGATCTGTAATTTCCACACAAAAATTACGGTTTCATACTTCTACACCTGTTAAAAGTATCTCGTTCCTATAGGAACAAGTTCTCCACATGTATCATTGGCTTGCAGCCATATAGCCAACCTGAAGAGTCCATGGGTGCAAACGGGACGAAACGTTGAACTCCCTTAAAACAAGAGATCTGTAAGCTCCCCCATAAGGCCGTTTTTTGAAGAGCTCCAATTGTAAATAACCACCAACTAACTTCTGAAATTTGAATTTTTCATTGAAATTTTTTGACCTGCATTTCTGTCCGGTGTCTAGAAGGAGTGATATTGTAACAATAACCCATATATGTTATGTCATATCTCATTTTAAAGATTAGTTTGTTTTTCTCAATAAATTTGTTGTTTATTGATTTTTACACAAAATCACATTTGTTGAATGACTATTTTCGGAATAAATCTCTTGTTATTGCTCCATATGAGAGCATGAGCCTGAGATAAGACATAATTTAATCCTGTTTTACACCGTATTTAACAAAATGAGCATTGTGTAAGAATGGGAAACTTCCTATTGGGAAGGATTCTTCCAAGAGAATTTGGTAATAGGTTCCTTTATTCTTTAAAGAAGAAATACTAGAAACCAATTAATTTCATTTTCAAAAGTTACCCAGTAATTCAACTAATACATTAGTTTATAGTATATTTATACATATAACAATGATCAAATAAAATAATAGAATCTCTTTCAAACTATGGAAATACACAAACATTCTTTCATTCTTCAATAACTTCTTCAATTTCACCCTCCTCTTTATCTACAGGTGTAACTTTTGTTAACGATGGAACAAGGACAGTAACAGGTATATTCAATCCTTTTGCTAATGCCTCCAAAAGTTCCTTATTCAAATAATATGTGATTGAATTATTAGAAGAGGTATTGAGAACTTGTTTAAATTCATCAAATAGTTGTTTGGCTACCATAAAGTTTGACGATTTGACATTGTGATAAATCATTTGCGCATAGATATCTCCCCTTCTCACTGCAACTTCTAAATCCTCTCCACGAATCTCAAGAAGTTGCCTGCATTGAGTTAAACCTGAAAAACAAAAATAAATCATAGTTTTGCCGAAATAAAAACAATAAGATATAATTAAATTGCTAACCTGTTTGAACATCACCCCTTTCAAACAATTTTTTTATGTCAACAAATCTTTTAATAATTGCACTCCTCTGTTTTATAACTTCCGTAATTCTTTCATGTTGTTTAGGGTCTTTCGGGGCAATGATTTTTGCGAGACAGGCGCCTGCTTCCATAAAAGCCTCATAGGCCTTTTCATAGTTCTGAAATTCATCAATCTCAACCTGAAATTATTTGAAGTTTATAACCTTGTTAAAAAGAATTATGTCAGATAATTTACCTGTGCACAAGCCACATAAAAATTAGCTAATAATGCCAAGGCTTTAGCTTTTGAATAGAATGTAATAATATTCCTTAAAATTTCGGGATCATTTTGCCAATCTACAGTTTGCAAATAATTGGCAGCCATGATATAGACTTCTTTTTTTCTTGAAACAGAAGCGAAAAATATTATTCTATCAGTATCTCCCGATTTCAACAATGCTTTCATTGCTTTTATCTAAAAAAAAAATAGAATACTTTAGCAATGTAATAAGAGATCCACAAAAAGTTAATGAGATATCATGTTAGCTTATGTTTGGGGAAAAATATTTCAGTACAAACTGAAAAGTACAAGTACAAAAAACTGGAAAACCTATTTTGAAATTTCAATTTGGACAGTACTCAAATGAATAACAAAACAATCTTACTTAATTGAATAAAAAAACACTATAATAACATTAAAGTTCAATAAATAGATGGCATAATTCATAGTTATTTCATACATTGTAAATACAAAATGAAATTTTGTATTTTTTATATTGCATAAGTGATATGTAAATCAGTTGCATGTTTTGTAAAATTTCCTCCATAAATTGTATTATATCTTAATATTTTTTCATAATTTTTCCTCATATCAAATTTAGTTTTTGTCTTTTAAGTCGAAAATAGTCTCAAACGACTGGGTTGTACTCTGAGATGAATAATCTGAGGTCAAAAGTTCGTAAACACTCTAAATTTTGAAAGAAAAGCGAGCTAAAAACTTGTTACTTTCAGGGTAGGTTTTATGCCTGAATATATAAGTTAAGATCGTTAATAGGCAAAATTGGTCCCATGATTTCGTACTTATTCATATTTGAAACTTTTTCTAATTTTTCACATAGTTCCAAAACTATTAGTTCGATCGAAATCAAATTTGGTATTTAGGTGTATAAAATCGAGGGGAAAGTTTATGCTAAATTTCAAGTAGATGGGCTATCTGCGTAGAGGACTGGAGGTAAAAATGATAATTTCTGAACAAAAAGACCTAGAGACTAGAAATATTCAATCTAAATATATCATTATGTCCTAAAATTAACAGAATCTGTTGTGATCTACATTTTTCTTAAGTTTGATGTAGTCTTTAAGAGAGTAGATGTACTGAAACATAGAAAAGATATTTCAAAAGGTATTTTGTACCTTGTCTCCAGATAATGTAAATTTTTGTGCAGCCAAATGATAACTTCCTTGTTGCATCAGACTCTCTGCTAATGTTTCGAGAATTTGATTACGACTCTCTTCATCCAACTGATCTTTATCTGGAGTTAATTTGGTAGCTAAATCTTCCGTTAGTTGCACATTATGTGTTGTACAGAGAACGATAGCTTCTTCAAACTGAAACAATTTTCACTTCAATATATATTGAACATATAACCAAGAATCATCAAACCTTTTTCCCAACAGCTAAGAGATCAACGGCTTTATCAAATTGTTCATTGTTAACAAAATATTCAGCACACTTCTGAACCAAAGCAGGATCTGAGTCGGCATCTAGGTCAGTAGCAATTTGTTGCAAAATATCGTATTGATTTGATTTGAATGCTAGATCTAATGCTTTGTGCAACATTCCAGCTCTATGATAAAGGACAACAGCCTTCTCTAAATTGTCGATCTCTTCAAAGTAACGAGCACAATCAATTTTTTCACGATTGGAAGCAACTAGTCCAATATTCCATAATTCATCAGCCATATGATTTTCCCTACATAAACGAATAGCATTACCTGAAAAAAAAATATAATAATAAAACTAATAATTGAGGTTTCACTCTGTTCTTATTATTAGGACCTTGGTATTTTTCCCTGAGAATAACTTATTTTTGGAAAAAATTTTAAAAACACATTACTGAATGCAGAACTTGACCTATTATTTCCTTCTTTTATTCTTTTCGAAGTATACTTATTCTGGAATTTGCATATTAATTGAATCAATGTTCAATTCCATAATTCTTGTCAGTTTCATTTTGTCATTCTGAAAATGGCGCAAAATAGAGGATGTGATAAAATTTCCCATTTGAGCATTTACTAGTAGGTATTGACTAATTTTGGAATATTATATATTTCAAAATTAATTAGTTATGTCTTCACCCTAATAGTAGCTGTTTTTCCTTAATATGAGGAATATTTGTCTATGTGTTGGATACTATAAAAAGCTTACTGTAAGCGTTTGCCTTCACAAAGAAACTGATGGCATTTTCATTATTGCCAACTGTTTCATAATGCCGTGCCATGTGATAAAATGCTGCTTTATCTGATGACTGTCGTGCTAAATCTGCCGCCTTTGATTCTTCCCCTAAATAGCACAAAACACGGACTTGAGAGTATATTTCATTCGCTTTAGAGTAGATCTTGAGGGCTGTTGCCATATCTCCTTGAGATTCTACATATTTTCCCCACCACTTCAGAAGCTCCCTAAAAAAAATTAATTATCAAAATAATTTAATTTTTTCAACAAGTAGTTATTTCAAGAATTCATGAAAACAATTGTCTCTTAAGGTTTAAATGTGTGCATAAAACTCACAGTTTATAAAGAAAAATAAAAAGAGCACACATTAATGAAATATATCAGGCCGAATAATAATTATAATCACGAAAGAAAGTACATTTTTAGAACGCTAATGAAACAAGGAACTGATTAATTTGTATGTAAAATTGCTAAGTTCACTAAATTTTTTCAATTAATACTGAACTATTTAGACCATTTATTCCTGAGATTATGCGAGTTTTGGGTAAACATTTTTTATAGTGTTCACTCATTTTTCAGCTTTCAAAAAAGGATCAATTAAATGTTTACAGTAAATAGATTTTACATATATATTTTTTTTGTAACAAGGTAAGAAATTTGTAAAAGTCGAGTAATCATGCATTTTTGAACCCTGATTAACTGTAAAATTTATAACAAATGATCTCTAGTATAATCCTTTTGAAGGATAATGTCGAATTTCCATTCACCCTGTATAGTGTTGTAGGTATACATTTCAACAAGAGTCTAATAGGATTCTTGTTACAAATATCAATAGATTTTGGTAAGGTCTCGGAAAATATTCAAAAGTAAATTGTCTACTTTTTTTTCTATCATCACAAGTTTACTCCTAAAATTCGCTTTATTATCATGGAAGTAATGTCTTCATTGTTTACTAAGGATTGAAAAAAATTCGAGTTAAAGGGAGATTAAGTAGAGAAATTAAAATATTTGGTCCCAAATTTTTCTATATTAAATTCAAAGAACTCACGGGTCATTCGTTCTTGACATATATTTTTGAAGCTCTTCAGGTTGATCTACTAGCATCCTTGGCACCTCTACTCTGTGAGTATTGGCCCTTTCGTACTTAATTGCAGCCTCCTTAAAATCGCCCGCTTGTTCAAGAGACCTCGCCCAAATATGTTCCGTATTTCGTAAATGGATTCTATCTTTTGTTGAAGCAATGGAATAGGCTTCCTCCATTTTATCCTGATCTTGATACAGCTGATTGAGCAAATCAAACCTTTCGCATTGCTTATAGAGTTGCTCAGCTTCATCCTAGATTGAAGACGAAAATTATATGGAAAATCCATCAATCTATACCACAAACAGAACTGTATCTCTAGTTTATTGGTGGATATGGTTTTAGGATCTCACAATTTAGAAAGGTGTTCTTTGGGGACCTAAACTTGGAACAGTTTTTACATTCAAATTCTGTTTTTCTTGTGACTAAATAGAAGATTTTCAAAGAATATTTCACATTTTCTGAACTTACCAGCATGCCTAATTCAATAGCTAAAACTGCCAATTGAGCTTCAATTGGTAGTGTTAAGTCTGCCATTGCCAATCGCAAATTTCTGGCTGCTTTTGCATTTCCCATATGGCCCAAACAAACTCCAGCAACATCTAATCTCCTTGTTTTGACACACATTCTAGCCAAGCTATTCCAAACACCGGAACTTTGAACAAGCTTAATAGATTTGAATGCTGCATCCATATTACCTGAAGTTAAAATTACATATACAGGTGCTATAAGCGCTATGACAAACTGTGGCAAACTGTACTGATTCTGAATATTTCTTTTTCTATGAACATAGGTCCAATTCGTTTTCGTTTGGAGGATACAAGCATTCGAAAAAATATATTTTCAAGTTTAAATTCAAAGTAGGCTGACAAATGAAAATATCTGTCAATAAGACAACTTGTGTTATTTTAAATATTCATTTGACACTCGGCATATGTTCTGGATAAACAATGCACTCAAGGGTATACAGATATTGTGTTTATATATGGGTATTCTAATAGAAACTCCAGAAACAGCTTAAGAATACTGCAGGAAGAATTCAAATAGACACCAACCTATCCACACAATATTTAGTGCATCATTGCGAAGGCTTGGAGAAATAGGTAATACGCTTAAAAAAAAACCATTGGCCCAACTGAAGCAAATGTAATAAAAAGGGGAATTTTTACTTGATAGAAGGTTTTTTCAATATCTTAAATATCAAACAGAGTAATTCTCTTATACCTCTCTACAAATTTTAATTTTATGGAATTTCTTAGAAACTTTTTGAAATTCAATGAAATAAATCCCTTAGAAACACTGTTTTTTTTAGCAGACATATATAATTAACACACAGCATCAAAAACAGATTTAATTTCAAAAGTTTTTAAGAAATTTAATAAAATTAAAACTTGTAGAGAGGTAACAAAATTACATTGTTTGATATTTAAGATATTGAAGTGAATGTAGAAAATGTATTAGAAGCTTTACTTGGCCAGTTAGTTTTTGGCATGTAGCTACTAGTTTTCATTTATTTCGCTTGTTATGTGGACGTTACGAATAACAATCATAACAAACATGTGTGGGCATTGCAAAATCCACATGCCATTAGATCAAGACGATTTCAGCAAAGTTTTAGTGTAAGCCTTTGAGGTGGGATTTTCAACAATGATTTGATGCCTGTACATGTTCATATAAGTGATCATTTGAATGAACATGAGTGTGGAAATTGTTGGAAATATATGGAATCGGCCTGTTGGTGCACCATGACATAGAGACATAATCTTAAGATTTGTTATTACCATTCATCATTTATAATTTTTATCGTTAACTGTCAAAGAAGATTAATACAATGTTCAAAATTTAAATATAGTTTTGATTTAAGTATATTTTTTCAGAAGTAACTTTTAAACAAAAACGAATCGGACCTACGTTCATAGGGAAAATATGTTTAGAATAAGCACAACTATCTGTATAAACTTTAAAGTAATGATAGTTAAAAATGGTCTGGTTTATATTTACTGAATTATGTACATATAAGCATTTGAATTATTTAAAAGCTTTTGTTTTGCTAATGCCCATGTGTCCATCACTATACAGACATCTTTCTCATTGAGTTTTATTTCTTCAATAGATTTTTAAAATAAACTAACGCAAAATTTTTTGAAAATGATTTCTCTTCCTTCATATATTTCTTACCTAAACTAAGGTAATAACTGAAATCCAAAACAGCTTCCCTAGTTACTTTATCACATTTCTCCAAACCAACAAAGTCACCTAACACCTCCTTCACCAGGGCCAGTTTCTCCAAAATAACAATATAAGGTGTAGAAACATCAACAAGTCTCGATTCGACATCTATTGCTTGTATATCATGCATTTTGATTCCATTTTCAGAAGAAACGAACATGGAAATAGCAATGTGTTCTTCATCTTGTAATGATTTCTTACGTTCCGAACCTAAAAGATTAATCACTCATGAGAGTATTGCTTGTTTAAATAATTTAAAGATTTAAATCGCCTAAAAACCTAATGAAGAAGAAAGATTTGTCAGTACTAATTACAGACTATAACATATATGCAAAAGTTTTTTTTTGGATTGAGTTAATTATTAGGAGTTTAAATAAGTTTGTGAGGTTTCTTCGAAAATTTAATCTTCATTCTGAAAGATTCGTTATACATTCAAAGATCAAACTATCGTCCATCGCTAGCCATTACTTTTTCCATCTTTCTGGCAGTTGACGAAGAAAAGGCCGGCTCAATTGTCGTTGGTAAATCTCCCCGTTTGATTGTAGCAGCTCATAATATATCACACCCAGCTGGTCCCACCAAATACACACCATGATGTTCTTGCCATGAATATTTGGCTTGACAGTTGATGATGAGACATCCATACGTTGCCCGACATTCTGGATTATCCCAATGGACCCACTTTTCATCACTAGTCACCATTCGATGTAAAAACCCTTTTCTTTTTTCCCATTGGAGCAGTTGTTCACACGTGTAAAAACGGCGTTCGACTTCTTTTGGCTTCAGTTCATAGGGCACCCAATTTTCTATGTTTCGGATCATTCCTATTACTTTTAAACGATGGCAAATGGCTGGTTGAGTGACTCCAAGTGTTTTTGCAAGTTCTTCTTGCGTTGATAATGGATCTTCATCAGGCCTCGCCTCAATTTCTTCATCCTTAAACTTTGGTGGCGCCCTAGGTTGTTCTCCGTCTTCCAAATCAAAACTGCTAAATCCACTAAAATATGTGACTTTGCGGCAACCTTTTTAGTAATGAAGTAAAACTCCTTGCAAAAACACATTATTCGTTACAAAAGTTCATATTTTTAGAGCACAAAATAATGATGATACTTGAAAATGAAGGTACTGACAGATGAAACAATGGTAGGGAGATATGTTATCAAAACCGCACAAACTTATTTTTACTCGTAAGAGTAATTGGTTAGTGAAAATTAATACTTCAAAGGATATTATCTTTCATACTACAGGACGGCAGAATAGAATTAGTACTTTTGACCTTGGATTCTTCATCAGTGAGTCCAATCTAGTCGTTTGAGACCATTTTTGGCTTAAAATTCGAAAATTACAGACAAAAAAATAGCCCGCTGTTCCCTAGAACAAGCATGTAAAAAGAAAAAACGTGCATTTCTATCTATTTCTTTAGTGAACTACTAACTATTTGACTGTGCTAAGTGCCATTACATAATTTAAAGTGACCAATCCATTTTGTGAGACCCATAAGGAAGTGTAGAATACAAAGGAGCAGTCATAATCACCCGATTTCTTCTCAGATTTTCTGTTCAAAGACCCATATTTCAGTCTTTTAGCGTTACAGATAAGAAGCCTTGGATCATCCTTGTCCCAGAATACTGATAGAGGTATACGATTCTGACAGATTTCTGTGTAACTAGAAAGCGTTTTCTCCTCGTTAATGTCTGTGAAGGAAGCTCCATCTGCTCCATTATCCCCTGTCTCAATTTCATCATAGGATTTTCGAAAATTATAATCGAATAAACTGTTACTATCAATGTCCCATACATAAAGTTTTCCATCTGGTATGAGATTTGTTCCAGCCAGTGTCATAGCAACTTGAGTACCAGTAGCGTTACATTTAGCTTGTATTATTTCACCGAAATCTGGCGTTATCTCCATCAAATTTTGTACAGGAACATGCAGTTTGGGCTGAGAGTCTGATAAATCGTATATTTTTAGAAACCCTTCCAGTGTGAAGATGGTGAGATAATTGGTGTTTACATCAATGCCTAAAATCATATGGGCCGATTAAGATGATTTAAGAATAAACATGAATAAACTCACCGATAGCTTCTCCTTCTGAAGAATTATTCAAGATGTTATGGACATTATTTCCTGACAGATCTTTTATAGCAACTCCTTTTTGTGTTAAAACAATAATACTGTCATTGTATATTATGACGTAATCATTGTCACAGTTGAAGCTTGATTGTTTTTCTACCGAGAACTCATTTGGCTGAGATTTGGTCGAAATCTTTGATAATGGAATTGACCTTTCTTTCCATGCAATCGTGAAGGTAGAAATGATTCTACCGTTTGTGCAAGCTAGATTTTTCTCATTTATTGACATGTCAGTTACTTGATGCTGGAAACATAATAAAATACCAGGATGTAAAAAAAATCATTATTATTTCTTTCACATATACGGGGATAAGTTTTGAGATGTGACAAAACTGAAGTGAATAATATGTCAAACCTCCCATTGTCATCGTAAAGTTTGACATCTGATATTGCAAGATCGTCATGTGACATACCATGATATGACCAGGTGAGTGTGGTTTATTATGAGTTGATACAATCGAACGAAAGTATTACGGGAGAGGTCTTTCGATGACAATTGATGTGTTTGAGCCAACGTACTTAGTAATCCTTCCGATTACCATCTTTTTCGATCGATGCAACATGACGTGGCTGACCAGCAGTTCTCCAATTACAATGAAGGCAAAAAATGTATCGATGCATGGATAACGGACAAAGAGCCGGCCTGGCATCCGTTAATTGCCAGAAAGATGGGAAAAAGTAGTGGCTAGCGACGGACAATACTTTGAACTTTCAATGTATAACCAATTTTTTAACAATAAAGCTTCAATTTTCGACAAAAAACCGCACGAACTTTTTATACACCCAATAACAAATTTCAATCTTTAGAAATTATTACAAAGGATTTCATGTAAGTAAACATGTAGGTTATATTAAACGGAAAATAGAAATTGATTTGAAAAAGAAAACAGATCAAAATAATATAATATTCACAGAATGAGATAACGGAAAGTAATTTATACTCCTAATAATTTGAGACTACCCTTGGAAAAAAATTCGCAGAATATACAGGATATTTTCAAAGGTGAGTCTTTTTTAAACATGTGATAGAACTCTTCAAAATAAATTATTTCACCATAAATTGCACATATCAATATTTAAAAGTGGAGAAACAACCTGGCACGTGTGTATTTTATATGGGCAATTTTTGGTGAACTTGTTTATTTTGACGAATTCCTCCTTGTTTTAAAAAAAGACTCACCATTGAAAACATCTTCTAGGTAAACTAAATGAAAGCGGTTTATAAATAAGGAGTATATACTATGGTAATAGAAAGTTCTAAAAATCGAGACAGTGTAACATACATCTATGTAACAATTCTATACTCAAACAAACTCGACAAGGTTTTGTTGAAACAACAAAACCTTGTCGAGTTTGTTTGAGTATAGAATTGTATGTTACACTGTCTCGATTTCCAGAACTTTCTATTACCATAGCTCATACTCCTCATTAATAATTTTTGGTACAGATCAGCTGAATTAATTTATTTGAAAGCGGTTTAATATGAACAAGGAAAAAAATAATTAGACTGAATTTTTAGAGATGAATCTCACCTCGACTGAAAGTAAATAATCTCCATTTTCTGATTCTAACAAAACCTGGGAAGCAGTTTTTTGTGTGGCCCATATTTTAGGAGAAAAGGCTGTTCCAATATTCTGCTCCTTCATTATGTAAACCGATGTAACACAATTCACGCATAGTAACGGTATTTTTAGTTGAACAGATCCCCACACCAGATGTTTGACAGTGCCACCTATGTTATTGATATTGTTCAATTCCCAAAGACCTTCTGTTACCTCACCGTCAGTGGTGATCTGCTTTCTACTCCAGAAGTAAATTTTTCCCAGATTTGTACCTGCGCAAATTGTTTGGTTCAATTTGCAGTAAGAAATACAACAGAAATTTTCGTTGGTCGGACGGATTTTTTCCTCATTGACGTACAGTTTCATTGTTGTTGGCATTACAAAATTATCGTTTGTTTCAACATCCCAAATCCTCACAGTTAAGTCTCCTGAAAATTTTGTAAATAATTAAATGAGGAAAAATATTCATTACAAATTATGAATTTTAAGTCTACTTGGAGAAAGTTCTAATTTAGAATTAAAAATTAATATTCGAAATCTGAAAAACTTTCATTATACAGGGTGTCTACCTTTAAAAGGGCAAAAATTCAAGGGAAGATCCTACAGGTTATTTGCAACAAAAAATGTCATATAACACATGATTGAAATGTTGATGGTTATTCTTCAATTTAACATTTCTTGATTTCACCACATATTTCAAGTTTTTCTATAAAATCGATTACTTATTCTTCAATTTAACATTTCTTGATTTCACCACATATTTCAAATTTTTCTATAAAATCGATTACACTTCAGTTATCCTTGTAGCCTCATCAAATTCGACCACATGTCTAGAAACGGCATTAAATTTGCTACAAGATTATTTAGTTCTGTGTGCCAAAAAATTCTTATTGCGACCGTGGTAAGGAGATGAATATCACGATTCTGAAGTGAACTAATCAGTCATATTTTTCCAGTGGTTTTATCGATGAGAAATTATTAATTATGGACATGTTTTCTTTCGAGCAAAAAATACCTCTTTTAGTGTGCTTTCAAATGATATAGTAACGAAAAGTTGAAATATTCCAAACCTAAATTTACCTCATCTTGAAGCTCCTTGTAATTGAATATCAAAGTAAACATTGAATTTATTTTGCAGGCTGAAAGCGCAATTGAATATCAAAGTCAACATTTAATTTATTTTTGCAGGCTGAAATCGTATCTGCACAAAATCTGACTGCAGACGATGAATGTAGGCTGTGTCTTGAGGACAATGAAACAGCCATACACATAATCTCAGAGTGCTCAGGGGTCAGTCGCATCAGATTCGAGGTCTTTGGTCAGGGTTTTATAGCCCACTTCGAACTGAAAAAATTACCCCAAACAAGATTATCGGTTTTATCCAAAAACTGGATCTCGTCAGGGAAATATAAATTAGGGGTGAACGATTTCATGGTCTGAAGATTGGGAACAAGCATGAAATACTTATAATAGCTTCTATTTTGAATGAAATATTTCATAATTTCTGTAGTCTTTTTTGGGTTTTTACATCAATGGATAAATTTAGGTATATATGTTACATATAATGTCATAAAACGAAAAATAAATGTTTATTTATTGATATATATAGTGAAATATTTTCATATTTCTGTTATTATTTTTTTATTCTGAACAATATTAAATAATTCTAATACATGACGAGTAGAAGAAAATAGAAATGAAATAAAACTTGTCATTATGAATTTCAACGAAATATCAAGCACTTAAATCTATTATACATAAAATTTCCTAGATTTTAATATTAGTTATCACAACCTTCATTACTTTAAGGACTTCCCTCACTCAGATCATGAGATTCTGACGTACCCGTTCAAGGTCAATGACTTAAGGACCCTAGATTCTGTCAATATTACATACCTAACAATTTTGTCACTCACCTCTGAATAAATAACTTTCGTTTGTTTAATTATTTCACTCAAAGCACCCGAAACTTCCTAGCATAGAATAACAAATGCTATATAGTTAAATTTACAATAATTTTAAATTCCACATTTTCGAAAAATCGACGACTACTGATACTATAATCCATTAAAAATCGAATCGGTTATGGCAAATTAAAATGTCAGTCTTTCATAGTTTTATTCATGGACCTTTGAGTATCCCCTTAAAAGTAGTTAATTTTCAAAAATAAGTCAACATGTTTAAAATTATAACTGTGGATGACTACAGAACTGAAATTATAGATAAATTAATGAAAAGGAAAACTGAATAAAATGAGGAATATGAGCTATGATAACAAAAATTCTTCGAATCGGGGTGAATATAGTTGAGTGACATTAGAGCTGAGTATGAAGCCAATAAGCTTCTAATCATGTGCACGTCTGCTGCTTATGTCCCGATGATTGAAGATACCTATTCGAGTCGATTTGAGTTCTATTATCATAGCTCATACTTCTTATTTTACCTCCACATTGGCTGATACTATAATAATGAGCTATAAAAATTCACAGATGTGTAAATACATAAGATACTTTGTAATTTAAAATAAAGTGCCATTTGTTTCCTACTGAGGATACTTGTAAGACCAAACCGTGTGCCAGGATTTTGAATAAAATGCAAAACATATAAACCCAGTGCTATTTCAATGAAAAAAAAACTTCATAGATAAGAAAGCGTGATGGTTGTTAACCATTTGTTGAAGAAATAGGCAGTCCATTATGTACCTGTTAAAATAGCTAAGGAATCTCCTCCGGCCCAGGTTATCCGTTGGCTATAATCACTGCGACCTTGAATTTTACCATTTAATTTTACTTTCGCCTTCTCAGTAAGGTTACCTTGATGATCAACAGAGAAGTGTCCAATTGTAAGACCTTCCATCATAACAACTACTATATCTTTGGAATGATGATACAGAACATTAGTTAGTGGTACTCCCTCTGTGTTCAACACTTCCGTACATGAACCTCCAGTGTTGACATAATATAGTGAACCTAAGAGAATAAATTTGTTGGAGGATAACATACTCTGTACCTTCCAAAGTGAGCAGAACTTTTTTATAATAAAAACAAAGCACTACACTTTCAAAAAAATATTATACACTGCTGCCATGCATGTTTAACAGAACGTCAGTGAAGAATGCACCTCTTCAACTCAGACAGCCATCAATAGGTGGCGCCACTAAAGTGCAATTTTGAAAAGGTCATCTTACTTCAGTAAGTTGACTTGTTTGATTTTTTTCATTAATTATTACCAACTTGTGTTCCAACGAAGAAACACATATTGTCTAGCCCATCTTGAACTCTGAACTTTCTTGCTGTTGTTTTGGGTCTCCAGTTGCTAAATATATCCAAAGCCTGCTCGTCTCCATTAACAGCTGCCTTAGCTAATCCTTTAACATCAAACTCTGGATGTTTGATGGTGATTCGAAAGGTGACGTGTGTTATACATTCTTTGAGATCCAAATGAAACACTGTCGCAACGTGGCCTTTATTGTCTACTTTCCATCCTACCAATGATCCGCTCTAAAATCAATAGCATAAACTAAACTAAAGGATTTCAATATTCTAGGACATTAATTATTGTTGAAGTATTGCATGTATTTTGAATTTTTTTTTAAACAGTGTAATTTAATGTTTAGGAAATATTGAATTAATTAAATTAGTTGTTCCTGCAAAACACTCAGATTTCCCATTTTCAAGAAAATCTTTTTATTTTGCAAAAAGTCTTGTACCTCATGAAATCATTCTAAGAATTATACCCACATTGCAAGCATTTTTTATTGATTTATTTAAAAGAGTAACTTTCTTCGTATTAAAACTTCAACAACTGATAAGTGTTAAAGTAAGTATTCAAATAAACTCAGCTATTCTCAGTAATATGACAGTTAATTTAAGTAATATTTGATAATACAATTTTATGAATTTTTTTTTATAATAGTAAAATCTCATATGAGACTGATTATTCAGTTTCTTTTCTGTACAAAATATTGATATTATTCCTTCCTGAATTTTTAATGTTAAATGAACCTTTTAGACTATTTTGACCGTTTTTTTTTTGTATTGAACTCATACTCTCACGAAATTCCTTAGTTTTTACATTATTGTTACTCCAGTCAAAATCTTACAGAATCACATGAAACCAGACGACCACCCTTTTCGCTGTACTCGACATGTGTAATCGGTGATTTGTGTAATCCAGTTAAATTTATAAAATCATTTTCTGCCTCATTCCAAATTTTGAGTTCACCATTCTCCCATCCTGTCGCTAGACTGATTATTTCTGGATGCCAAGAGAAAGAGGTGATTTGGTAGTTTCGATGAAAGGGATAATTATTTTCTTTCAGTGAATCACCCTGTAACGGAAATGGTGTTTAACAGAAGAATGTATGATTTTTTGTATGACTTCACAATATCTTACCAATTCGTCGAACACCGTTATAAACCCTCCTTTTTCTTGTGAAAAACTTGCGACAGCCAGAAAGGGTGCATTTGGATGCCATTTCACGTTTAAACTTATTGAACTCAACTCCCCCGATCTTAAGGCATTTTCGAAATAAAGCGTCATTGTGCTTTTACTGAATTTTCGTTCTCAATTCATTTCATTCTTAATGGAAATTAAGAATGTAATTCATTTACATTTTTCATTGTTGACATTTGGTTGCCGGAGCAACACTAACACTACTGTCAGGTGTCAAAGTTTAACAGAACCGGCTTCTGCACATTGAACATTCTACAATTTCTGCAGGAGTACCTTTAATACTGCTCAGTGGAACATAACATTTCTTCTTGAAGGAGGTTTCACTTTCCGTTTGTCTTTACCACTGCTATTTCAGAAAAGTAATTCATTTTAAAGTGGCTGAATACAATTGATCTTTTCTTTGAATTTTCTCATTCTTTTTCTTTGTGTCGAAATAGGGAGTACACCATATTTAAATTTTCCTAATATTGCATTAAATCAATTGCTGAACTCTTCTAAAACTTGAATGGGCTTATAACACAACAGCTCATAAGTTCCCGGTTTAATGTAGAAAACACACCTTTTTGACTTTATTCATCAACAATCTTCTTCAAAAGTGTTACACAATCATTGCAGCGTTTCTCTAACCGTTCAATATCTTTCTGGAAGAAGAATTTACCTTTGCCTCAAAATAGGCGTTTCTTTCAGCGATCATCTCCTCATTAGATACATATCATTCCTTTTTCGGAGTAACTACCATTCTAAAAGATATGGGAATTCCCGATTATCTAACACTGCGGAAGTGGTAACATCTTTTGAAAACTGTGAAGTTGAAGCTTATGCTGACGATACCCATGGCCTTTTCTGTAGCTGATGCGAGGTTAAATTCTGATGGTGTGACTCGGGTTGAAGCCATCAATCCATTCCTTGGTTGATTCGGGTTAGCAGTGAGTGGTTGAATTTTGTCTCTTGTGCAAGAAATCTCGACCTAAATTTTGACGGGGACACGTCCTTCAGATCTCACGTGCGTGAAATTGTGGACAAAAGTTATGATGCTTTCAGGGTATTGTTTGGCATCAGAGATCTTCTAAATTTCCAACTCAAAAGGAAACAAATGTTAACTTCCGCTATTTTATTGATTTTCACAACAATTGTTTCGTCATACCATGACTTCATCAGGTGAGTACCTATTTAAACTGAGGTATACAATGCAAAACATAAGCATCATGGTATGACGAAACAATCAAATGAAAATGTGAAAATCAATAAAATAGCGGAAGTAAACATTAATTTTTCTTATATTGAAGATGAATTTCCGTCAAGTAAAGACCGAGACAATCAAAAATCAAAAGGAAGCTGTGAATCACTGGTGACTCCTAAATGGAATTATGCAGATGTGATTTATGGTAATTGTTTGGATGTAATGGAATAAAACAGACTCCAGGGGCAACAAAACATTTGTATAAAGTTGATTTTCGGTTTAAGGAGGTTGGCGGAATATGAAGGATAAGCGCATTCACCATTGAGTTGTATATAGGGCGAAGAGAAATGATTTTCTGCTTCACTTAATGATAGGTGATTTTTAGGTCATCTCTCCAATCGCATTAAACAAGCAACAGGGGATATCGTTATGCCACGTTTCAGTACGTCCATTTTTAAAAGAAGTGTCACCTACAATGCCACGTATATCTGCATACACTAACCTTCCACCTGAATTGAGATCATTAAGCACTAGCATTTTTATATTTAGGCTGAAAAGAATTTTGTCAGGTCTTCAATAGTATTTTATCAAGATTAATAGCTTGAATCTAAACACTTTCATAAACTGATGCATTTGGCTTCACTTTTTGAATGTTGTATCATTATTTTACTTTGATTTCCTGTGTTTTTTCTCTAAAATCATAGTTTAAAAATACTTGGTTACAATTTGTTAAGGTGAAGTTGATAAGCAGTTCTGCTACACTTCGCCTTTTTGGCAGGTTTGAAGAAATTTTTCAGATTATGTACTTTACTGCCAATTAAAGTTTAAGCTCTTTTAGGGTTGCGATGTTATGAGGAGCTTCTAATTTATTAATTTCGGGAGGAAAGGTGTTTCATCCCAACTTGCAGCCCCTGAACTCTTCAGATTGGCAATGAGGTGCAAGTCTGCCAATAACGCCCGTGAGCTTGTTCCACGTTGAAACGTCGGTGTCAGAACGCTCGCGCTCTGCTCTACTTGAAGCCGGCCAGGACGGTGAACTAACAATCGGAAAGCGGTAGCGCCATCTATGCATACGCCGGAAAGTTGTAGCATAGCAAAGCGTAATTCTGGGGAAGCAGCGGGTACGTCACCCGCCATAGAGTGGATTATTATTATTATTTTGTTCAAAGAAGGATTCATATTTTAGTATTGTTACTAAGCAGTTTTAATTTTTTCCTCAAAAAAACTTGAGGACTTATATGAATATGGAAATATAATAATAATAATAATAAATAGAATAAAATAATTAAAAGGGGAGTTTTACTTTATAGAAATATCAAACAGAGTAATTCTGTTACATCTTGCTACAAATTTTAAGTTTTTAAAATTTCTTAGAAACTTTTTGAAAATAAATAAATACCTACTATAGATAAACAGTGTTTTTAAGGCATCTATTCAATTTATTTTTGAGAAGTTTTTAAGAAATAAAATAAAATGAAATAAAATAGATTCTTTCTTCAATTTACTTTATATTATTTTATTCAATTAAAATGAATTTCCATCAAGTAAGGACCGGATCAATTAAATTTTTTGAAGAAATTTTTTAGCGAGGTGTAACAGAATTACTCTGTTCGATATTTAATATAACAATAAGTTTTTTAATGGAAAGGCTCTACCGTAAACATAATTTATAATGATTATTTAAAAAAAAATTGTATCCTGTTTCTGACCATTCCAGGTTAGGCGCTTTTGTTATTATCTCCAGTTTATGTATAACTAAATTTTCTATACAAAACAGATGACAGGTTAATGAGAAAACTTATTCAACTCATAGCTGGATTTATTAAAAATAATTTATTTCTATTATTCTTAAAGCTAAACACATTCACAACACTAGCAAATAAATATACAAAAAATACCAATATAAAATCAATATATATGTTTCAGTTGTACCTGTTTCATTTTGTATAAAAATTGTGTATAAATATAATATTTGGCTTTGTTTCAATTTCTGGATGTGTTCTAATAGGGAATATGTAGACCAGAAAAATTCTTGATTAACATACATAAAATATTAAAGTCATATCAAATAGCAGTAACAAAAAATTTAGTTTTCCAAATTGGTAAATTTTCGGCATTCGGGAGTTATAAAAAATATCAAAAATATTTAATTTAGTTTGGATGAGTATTTTCGAAAAATTGGTAATTTAGACTCTCCATCCTAACAAAGCATCAATCAGGAAGACAACTGCGTTTATGATGGCTAGACTGCCCTTTATCAGACCATAATTTTTGCTGTCTGCTCCGTCATCTTTGAAAGTGTCAATGTTATAATATCCAGCTGCTACGAATAAGACAACTCCAACGATGGAATAGTATAGGTCGATTTTTGATGCTACACCAGAATCGACCAATTTTCCTGTGAAAAGAGATGATTTTATTATTATTATTCTTATTAACACAAATTCAGAAATGTATTGTTATTTATTGTTGATATGCTTGTCATTCTATACTACTACGAACCACGTTATAAGTAATACATGTGTGTGTGCAAAATGGAAGGCAGTTTCAAACGGACAATTTCAACTGATACCCTTTTTACAATTCCTCATACCGATGATTTTGCAATGTTGATATGATGTCCTATCGTCATTTGGAAACCACCAGTTACATAAAATCGTAGAAAAACTAATAACTGTAACCTCGCATTGATAAATTTATTCCTTTTACTGATTCACCAAAATCGACAAATCAACTTGATCTGCAATTTAGCAGCAATTTCAGGTTAGATCAGAGCACAAAATGTTTTGTGGAACCCAATTTGTACTTGATCAATGATCAACAGAGGTTAATCTGTCATATTTTGACACATTGACTAAATCTGTGATCAGAAGTTGGGGAACATACAACTAAATAAATTGTAGAAGCACTCCATGTTTAACAGGCTTTGACTAAAGTTCTGTGAAATCTACTGAATAAACTTTGAACCTTTAGAACAAGTGTTCCGCTATGACCGCAATTGAAATAGAACATGACTTACCTCCACACACATAATCTGTGTGTTTCTTAAAGAGCTTATACATAAAAGATAACACTTTTGCAGTAGGGGTACAAAAACAAAGAACTCTTTCCAATTATGAGGTTGAATTTTAGGATATCTAATTAAGAGGAAGTATCAAAAACATGAAAAGTTAAATGTCTGTTTTTGTCAGACTGATGAAATTAATTTACCAATAATATACGTAGAGTATACAAATATAACGTATATGAATAGTTGCAAAAAAGTTTAGGGGGTGATTCCTTGTCAAAAAATAGGGTGGGTCTTTCACATAAACTTTATTTTTTTGAGCCCCCCTGCTTGATTACAGGCCCTTAAAGATGGCGCCCGAAAAACAATTTTCTTAAAAACCAAAAAACTGACAGGAATAAAATTAAGCAGAGATTTTATGCGGGCGAGAAGGCACTCAAAACATTTTTGGTGTTCCTCTTTGATTGCAAGGGTTAAAAAAAGCCACCCCTAAACCTTCTTTCGCAAGAAACTTTTTTCCATATTTCTATTTTACAATAAGCAAATTCATTTTGGATAGCTTGATCCATTCTTAACAAATAAGGTCTCCTGTAATTTCTTGCTAAAATTCAAGGTTTTTGAGAAAAAAAAATTATCAACATGATAGCGTGAGTCGTAGAGGCTGAAATTATTTCCGAACTAAAAATTAATCTAGTAAGCGGATGTCATTTTGTTATGACAACTGACTAGTTTAAGTTAATCAAAACTAGTCAGTTGATTCAGTTAAAATAATTTTTTGATCTGGCTTATCATTTTGAGATTTTTGTCACATACTACTTTAGGGGGCTGTAAACAGGAGGGCTTAAAAAATAAAGTTTATATGAAAGACCTACTCTATTTTTTGACAAGGAATCACACCCTGAATTTTTTCGCAACTATTCATATACACCCTGTATATGGAAGTAAACAAAATGCCATCATTAAACGTACCGTGTAAAGGGTGCTTTAATATGGGTGATTGTTTTTTTGAGTAGTGATTACTAATATATTTTTTGCGCGCTTGTTCCAGGAAACAACGTGATATCTTTTCGCCCAAATGTCTGTAATTTTCGAATTTTCAGCCGACAATATTCTTAAACGACTAGGTTGGACTAATTGATGAAGAATATGAGGTCAAAAGATATTCTGTCCAGTCGGTCTGTCCGTAAAATATTAATAAAAATAAGATAAAATGTCGAATGTGAATAACTCCGAAACTGTTCGATAGATTAGGCCGAATATTCACGCAATAACGAGTTTAACCGAGATATTCAGACCCTAAACCTACTCCGAAAGTTTCAAGTCTCTTTCCATTCGAAAGTTTTTAGTATGTAAGATAGCGCTTAATGCTGATGCGTTCGAAAAACATTTTTTTTCGAATTCTAATTACGCCATCTTCATAAAATTTTGCACAAAGATGCGCGTTATTATTCTTTTTCTGAATACGTAATTTTAGATCGATTCTAATGTGTGGTTTCGGAAATATTGTAAAAAATATTAAACATTTTCAAACGTGAATAACTGCAATACTATTGAACCGATTTTGCTCATTAAAGAACTTAGCAGATATATCTAGATTTTAAACCTTCCCTCAAAGATTCAAAACTCTAGCTCTTTCTGTTTGAAAGTTAGCGTGTTTACAGGCGGACAGAATTATTTCTGACGTCGGATTCTTCATCACCTAGTCGTTTAAGACCATTTTCGGCTCAAAATTGGAAAATTGCGGAGAATTGGACGTAACGATAGCACGCTGTTTCCTGGAACAAGCGCGCAATAAAAGTATACGCAACACGCCCAGAAACTGTGTGTTTTGGACTCGCAAACTTATCTCGCCTGCTCGAAGAAATCAATATTTTCCGGACTTATTAGGTAAAGTACTATTTATAAATAGCAATAATACGACCTTAATTCTCAATGAATAGGACCTTCAGTATAACCACAGAAAATATATACCTCAACCAGAAAAATATTATATTTCTAAGAATAGAGCTAGCTGAATTCTCATTCTTATACAGATTATGTTTCCCTTGTATTTTATATCAACTTACCTATAAATAAACCAGCGAGAATGATTGTAAACCCACCGAAAGCGGTTATAGATACCATTTCAGCTGTTGAGTTACCGGTGTGACTTTTAGTATGAAGAAACAGACATAGAACGGCAATAGCCTGCAAAAAAGCAACAAAATATTACACACTGCATAGGCATAAATTGAATAAATAGGAGACTACCCATAATTTAGTTTTTATAATGGAGAATAAACCATACAGTACAGCTTTATTGTTATATATACAGAGTGTCTATTTTTAAAAGGGCCAAACTTCAAGGGGAGATCATACAAGTTATTTGCAACAAAACATATCATATAACAAATGGCCGAAATTTAACATTTCTTGATGTCATGAAATATTCCAAGTTTTTCCATAAAATCAATTATACTTCAGTTATACTTGGTAAGGACATGAATATCACGATTCTGAAGTGAACAAATTCAAACTATGGTTTTATCGAAGAAAAATCATTAATTTTGGATATGTTGCTTGTAGCCAATTTGTATATGGATATGTAGTCAAATTTGATGAGGCTACAAGGATAACTGAAGTATAATTAATTTTATGGAAAAAATTAAATATTTCGTGAAATCAAGAAATATTAAATTGAAAAATAACCATCAACATTTCGACCATGTGTTATATGACTTTTCTGTTGCAAATAACTTATATGATCCCCGCTTGAAGTTTGGCCCTTTTAAAAGTAGACACACTGTATAATTGCACGCGTTCCATCTAAGTCGACCTTTTATTTTCCATAAAACATGAGAAAATATAAAATTTGTTTTGTTTCATCACTTGTTACCCGGAACTATGTGAATTGTCAACATTTCTGTAAAGAAATATTTTCAACAATGTTCCTCAACATATTAAACTTTTCTGTCTTTGAGGACAGAAAGGAAAGTAGGCGCTCGAAGACCCTGATCCTTTCAAATTTATTCATATTTAAGTAGGATTCTTCTTGCAAAGAATTTACCACGTAAGAGTTCACGCAATTTGAAGCTTATGTTTTTTTTTGTCAAGAAATATGAGCAAGTACGCCTTGATTGTACTCCAGTAAGGAAGGATTATTACAAAATTTTAAATATCATACAGATTTATTCTGTTTACCTCCTGCAATTTTTAATTTGAAAAAAAATTTATTCAAAAACTTTTAGAATTAAATTAAATTAATGTCTTTAGAACACACTGTGTCAATTCAGTAGACATGTAGAATTAACACTCATTACTTAATACCAAAGGAAATAAAAGAATATAAAGAAATATAAATTGTCCATTAAAAATCATTAAATAAATACTTGAAGAGTACAAAATTTTGCTTCGTACCTTGTTTTATTAAAATTCCAAAAATGCAAAACATAACCTCCAGAACTTATTCAAAAACAACTTGCTCAAAATAAGTTCCTTCAAAAAAATTCCTAAAACATACAGAACATATTCAAAAAGCAATTTAGAATTATCACAATTACATTCATGGTAAGATATTTTTTGTTAATTATTTTTATTTTTTAAATATGAAGTAGAGCTGAGGAGTTTCCGTTGTCATAATTCTAAATTGCTTTTAAGATTTTCTCCATGTTTTAGGAATATTTTTGAGGGAACTTATTTTGAGCAAGTTGTTCTGGAAGCAAGGTTATGTTTTGCATTTTTGGAAAGGAATTAAGTTTTAATAAAACATGGTACGAAACAATATTTTGCATTTTTCAAGTGTTTATTTAATGGTTTTCAATTGAAAATTTATATTTCTTTGAATTCTTTTATCTCCTTTGGTATTACGTAATAAGTGTTAATTCTTTATGTCTACTAAATTGACACAGTGTGTTCTAAAGACATTTATTTAATTTAATTCAGAAAGTTTTTGAATAACCATTTTTTAAAATTGAAATTTGTAGGAGGTTAACAGAATAAATCTGTATGATATTTAAAATTTTGCTACCCTTACGAGTCAACCTATAGACTCCTGATTTATTATCTTTGTTTGACGTATCTCTATTATTTTTAATTTATTTATCTATGTTATTTATGGTTCTGAAAGAAAAATTTTAGTTACACAAAACTTTTCAGGACCATTAATAACATAAACGAATACATTAAAAATAATAAAGACAAATCGAATAACGATAATAAATCAGGAGTCTATAAGTTGAACATATGTAAGTTTTCACACAGTATCAGTTCAAATGTAGAACATGATTAAGCTACAGCGAAACAATTGTCGTTCAACAATAAAATGTTTGTAGAAATTGAATGTTATTTATTACTAGTTATTCATCTAGTTATATTTAAAGTCATGCTTACAATCTGTAAGTTTATCAATCCTTTGTGTTTAATACAAACTTCTCCCACGAATCTGTTGTTTCTATCAGTCAGAATAAACCTTAAATTAATCCAATGATTAATTCACTCATTGTTTGAATTTCAACAATCTTCGTTTCAAGGTATTTAAATCGAACAAATTCTCCTTCATAAACAGGAGGTGGTCTTTTTCGCCCATTCATCACATATATTATTATTATCTATGCCGGTTCAGAACGAACTACGCCGTTTTCCGACACTCAACCTCCACTCTTCTCTATTCGTCCACACATCTTCAGGTATTTCTCTATCTTTCAGCCCCTTGTCAATTCCTTCCCTCCAGCTAAGCCTTGATCTACCTCTTCTAATCCTTCACAGTGGTGTCCACATGTCTGTTTAGGTATTCTATTATCTGGCTTTCGCTGAACATGCCCATACCAAATCAACTGCTTTGTTCCTATGTCGGCTACAATGGTGTGTTTTATATCCACAATTTCTCGTATTCTCTCATTCTTTATATTTTCAATCCTCGATCTTCTTGCTGACCTCCTCCAAACATCCATCTCAGCTGCCAGGAGTATTCCCTCCGTTCTTTTCATCAAACGCGAAACCTTGCTACCATGGTTATCATATTTTTTACAATGGTGTTTTATTATCTTTAGATATTACTTGATACCATAACACTGATATCGCCATCCTGCCCATAACGATCTGCTCTTTTATCCTTCATCCATTAGTCCATCCCTTGTTATCTTCAACCCTAAGTACAGTCCTTTATCACTCGTCCATCCTTCAGTACTACATCCTCCATAGTTCCTTCTATGGCCATGCACTGAGTTTTTGTGATGTTTAGTTATAGTCCCCATTTATCTTATTCTTCAATGAGCTTTCTTGTCATGTACTCTGGGTCTTGATGGTCTGGCGTTGGTACTATTTGGTCATCAGCAAAAAATAGTGAGTACAATGTTTTCTCATCGCTCAATGGTATACCCATTGCTCTACATTTTTTCATCCATATTTATAGGGCCTTCTGGAGATATATCCTGAATAGAACCAGGGAGAGGTAGCATCCTTGCTGCAGTCCTTTTTTGATGTGTATGAAACCAAATAGATTGTCTTTGATTTTCACCCTGGCATTGGTGCATAAACCACAACAAATTAACCTCATGTTATAAATACTGGTCTTTTGATCATTGATCATCACATTTAAACCAACAAAATACTGCTATAAAGTAATGGAGATACCTAACCGGTCAATTAGTCATCAGACAAACCCTTCCTTTTGCAGTAAAACATCGATTGAAGCTGTACGTTCTTCGTCATGTACCATATATTTGTATTTCTGTAGTTGAAGACTAAACGTGGGACACTTAATTACAATCGAATACAAAATCACAATTGGCTAGGAATTTCGCTGAAGGTTCAGGCAAGATAACAATATATGAAATCAAACACCTGCAATGTTATGTAGTTTCGTCTTAGTTTGTTTTGATTGATCTAGAAAGTAGCAGGTGCATCATTCATTTCCATCCAAGCCCCCGAATTAAGATACATCTGACCATGAAAGCCTGTAACCATCTGTGGTGTAACTATCGGGGCTGGCCATGAAAATGCGACCTGTTTATACGCTGGACTCAATGGCGAACAGTAGAAGCAATTTTTTTTTCTGTATCTGCACAGGAATTCAGAGCAAAGCATCAACTATATATTAAAAGATTATCGGTATTGTATGAAACTGCTCATCTTATATTGAAATTACATCAGTAAGAAAAGCTTTCAGAGATCGAGTAGCTTTAGTTCTGAATAAACACAATCTTATGCGAATGAAAATCCAAATATTTTCTCAAAATACTCCAAGTTGTCATTATTTAAAGGGCCAGTTTTTGAGAATGTTAATTAATAGACGGATTTGTATTTTCACTGTTAATATTCTCTTGGTTTCTTATCTTATTGATGTGCTGGTGAATTCTTAATTTTATGTTGGACATTTTTAGAGTGGAATCTGCTTTTTCATAATACCGGTATGAAACAGTCTACTGTCTACACTAAATGTTTGTTGGGTAAGTTCGATCAATATTCTATATTTGCTCTGAATTCACTTATCTCATTTTGATATTATGTGATTAGTGTTAACTCTATATGTCTCTTGAAAAGGAAACAGTGTTTACTAAGGCATTTATTTAATTCAGTTCAAAAAGCATTTGAAAAATTTATAAAATTGAAATTTGTAGTGAGGTATAACAGAATTGAATGTTTGATTGTATCGGTCTCTACTTGTCGGAAATACGTCTTGATGATTAAAGTAATTAGCGGAAATTAAGTTGTTTTACTTTGATCATCAATATAACAGAATTACTCTGTTTGATATTGAAGATATTGAAAAACCTACCATCAAGTGAAAAGAACTCTTTTTATTATTTTACTCTGTGAATTTGTGAATACCAGCGCATGGCAAATGCCTATGGCAGCACATAGGCAAATTCCCATCAACAACAGTACATTGTGCCCTTTTTATGTTTTATGTCTTTCAATCATATTATCCAAGAACTGATATGTAAAGGGTTTTCCAATAAGAGGTTCCATTCTGATATTAATTAAATTCGCACATTTGCGGCTGTATGTTCTCGATTTCTTCACGAATTCCATCTTTAAGGTCTTGAATCGAATGTAGACCTTATCTTGCACGTGGCCCTAAAGAAAAGTGTAGGTATCGTTCCATTTTTAGTAATGGCGTAGTCTTTACTTCTCAAATGTCAAAAGATGACAGCTTCAAAATGACAGCTGCTCAGATAGCGGGCTATTCAAAATGAAACTTATTGGAAAACCCTTTACCTCATTTGTAATCAGAACAGAATATAACCTGACGAGGTATTATACAACAACAAAAATTATTTCAACTTACACAATATATAGCAGGTTGAAGAAAAATTTGGAGAAATAAGAAGAAATAGTCAACCCAAATCATAAAGCGGACTATTTACGGAAGGATATTCGTGTATAATTTTATTATCATTCTATCCGTTAGTAATTGGTTGTGACTTCTATTTCTATTCTCACCTCATTCAATATTCAACAGGTTAAAATATTTTCTCTGAATGCAAAACGATTTAATAATCTATTTTTAGATCTGACACATTTGAGCAAACACTAACAAACCGGAAATACTTAATAATCCTGAGCAGTCGATGCAAATCAAACACAATTTCTCATTCTTTTCAATTAAGAAGTTGAACAGGTGAACTTGAGAACCTCAGTAATCTTCAAGGAAATACATTTTATGCTTTTGGGGCAAGGTTAAAACGAAGAATTCCAGTGCGAGATGTTGTCAGCGAAGAAATAACTTACAAATATGGAAGATTACATCATCATGTTATAATCGGTAATGATATGTGGTAAGCCGAGGCGTTATAATTTTATTAATGCTCGGCAGAATTGAATGGACAATAGTAACAATAACGCAATTCATGAAATGGGGAAATTTACTTTTAGTGATAAATTGTTGGTCTGGCAAGACGAGTTGAAGATTTGAACGACAATAGATTAATTAATAATTGGAGTGTAAAATATTATCAACATAGAGATCAACATCCTTACCGCATTGGACTAAAGTGTTGGTTTCTGACAGCAGAATTCTAGTTCTGGGGCAAAAGTATGAGTCGAAATTGTTTCTCAAACCTGATGGACTTTTCATATCATCGACACATAATAGTGCATATAAAAGGTGTGCCATCTAGAGCGTGCATTTTGAAGTAGTGGTTATTTCGACGCTTTTGTCAGAAAGTTTAATATTTGACATTCACGAAATGGATCGATTTACGCTTGAATAAATCTGGGAAATAATGAAAACTTATTTCCAAAGTGGTGAATCTTCTATCCAAACCGTTAGAAATTTACGTGGAAAATTTAATGGAAATGAAATGCCCTCACGGTATTTTTTGGATCAATTTGCTCGTGCACACTGTATAGTTATTTGATAAAACAACAGGTACTCGTCTAGTGAGCTCACCTGAAAACATTGCTGATGTAGCCCAGAATGTGACTGGACATTCATCAACATAAACTCGTTATCGTGCTCAAAAACTAAACACATCTCATACTTCTTGCATAGAGACCTCGGTATGAAGGCTCACAAAGTTCAACTTGTGCCTCATGTCCATCCAATGCTTTTCCACTTTGCTCAGTGGGCTAATGATAGCATAGTCGAAGATGAGCATTTTTCCAGAAAAATTATCTTTAAAGATGACGTTCATGTTCACCTCGGAGGACTATCATTTGAATGATATTGTCTTTCATTCGTAAATGTCAATAAATTCGCAACTTTGAAAAATCATTCATTAGTTTTTTATTTATAGCCGACCAAAACTTCAAATTTTAAATGGCCCACCCCTAAGCTTGAAGGGTGAATTAGGATACCCAAAACCTTGTCGAGTTCATTAATAACTATGTATTGCAAAATTAGAGGCTACTAGTGCCAACTTGATTAACGAAGCTCAATGGAGTTTCAGATGGCATTCAAATCGATTTTATTGTTTTACCAACGTCTTCTAAGTATCCGGAAAAAACAAAGCTCAATTGTAATTATTAAGCATATATTTTCAATTCTTGAATTAGAAAATTATAACAAGATATTCATCTTATTTACTTATACAACCTTCATTCAACTGTAAACACTTGACTAAACGTCGAGGTACACCCGAAACTAGATCACCTCCATAATTTTCGGTAATGATAGACCAGGACTGTAAAACTGACTGAATTGAAACATCTTTATTTCGTAGCGCTGCTCGTTCAACTTCAGTCTTCATTAGTCCCCACATGTTTTCAATGGGAGTAAGATCTGGTGAAGCTGCTGGCCATGAAATGGTCGTCACTTGGTGTTCTGGCATCCAAGCTTGAGTATAGGCCGAAGTATGGTATCTTGCATTATTCTGCTGAAAACGCCACCCCTTTGGATGTAAAGCATGCGCCGTTTCAAGGAGAAAATCGTTTAGAATGCCACAATACTTTTCACTATTAATGGTACCATCGACTATACAGAGAGGCTTAGCACCACGCTGAGATATTGCTCCCCAAACCATTATTTTGATGGGAAATTTGAACGGTAAAATGTTGTTTTGATAGGATTTTTAAGTGTTTAACAACTTTAATCAGATATAAAGTCAATATGAGAATTATTCTCTTGAAAACGTTGACAAAATTCTATCCTTCGTTCCTTTTTAAAGGTGTCATTATAGGGATTTTTTTTTGGTTTCCTTTTCAGTGACGTACGTTTCTGGACATGCTTTTATATTTCGTTGATTTCAAAACCTGTTAGTCAATTTGCGGAACCCTAGGCGTGGATTGTGTTGTCCTAAGGCCAATAAAGCGTTAAATTGTTTCCTTTAAACTTACGCGGTTTTCCTGAAACTGGTCTATGCCTCATATCTATGCCTTTTTCTATTCTCTTTATTGTCTCATATACAGTTCAGTCAATTGCATTAATTTTTTAACGTTTTGGACCTGTTTTCTTTTCTAATTGTGACATTATTTCCTAAATTGTATGGCTGACAATATTTGATAAATAGAGTTGTCATCCAGGTTTGGCCATAGCAAACTATCTTTCCAAAACTGCGGCATTGAGCTGTTACTATTAAAAAATTTAATGTTTTTAGAGCTTTTGATCTTTGATATTTTGACAACGGACCGATTTGATTTGTACTTTCAACAATAAAGCCCTTTAAACAAACTAAATAACACTACTAGTTCCTGAGCATAGAGTCCAGTTGTGCCAGGTTAACGAGAAAAACAATTTTGGCAATCCCTTCAAGAGGGATTTTTGAATGATAAGTTCCCGGTACTGCCTTCAAATAAGGTATAGCAGAGTTGAGCCATTGAAAATCTAATTGTTGCTAAGGAATATTTTGAGAATCGACTACCACGCCCCAGAAATTAGAATCAGGTTTGGTCTTTTTATAATATGTCATATTATGGCTCCTCAGAAGTACCAACTACTATGTAACTCTGAAGTCCGACACTTTTATCAGTTAGCTACTGCTAAAAAACATTTCACTATCTCCATGCAACAAATAAGGAATTTTCCTTCATTTCACGATTCGTATGATTCAAAATTTATATTACATACGTACATTAATTTGATGACTTAAACTTCGAATTCAAACAATAATATGTTTTGTTCACGAAATCCTTATCTGCTTTATTTTGAGTAATAGGGCTCATGCTATTGGGAAATAAAGCATAATTTCTCTTATCATAATGTAAATTCAGTAATCGAAAAACGCCGATGTTACTCATATCAGAAATATAGGAAAAGTAATATTCGATTGCTTGTGAGAATGAGGCAATAAACTTTGAGTTTTGGCGTACTAAAAATATTCATCACCTGATGTGATTGATAACTTTAGCAAATATTCAACGAGGTACTATAGTCCGTTTAGAAAGTATTCGAGATTAATTATTTCTCATAATTTTAATATACTTCTTTTTTGTAGCATTCAAAGACAAAAGTTATGTATAAAATAGGTTGTGCAGATAGTCGGCTATGGCCAAAGTTGCACGGCAACACTATTTATCAAATATTGTTGTTCATTAATAGGTATGAAATAATGTCGCAACTGAAGAAAGAGAAAACAGATAGAATATTTGTATAGAAAAGGTTTTCGAAACGTTAAAAAATTAGTGCAATTGACTGAGCTGGGAAAAAGTGCTGTATATGAGACAATAAAGAAGATAAAAAATGGCATGGATAAGAGGCATAGACCAGTTTCAGGAAGAGTGCGTAAAATTAAAGGAAACAATTTAAACGCTTTATTGGCCTAACGACTACGCAATCCGCGCTTGGGGTTTCGCAAATTGGCTAACAGATTTGGAAATCAACGAAAAATAAAAATATGTCCAGAAACCGTCTGTATGTCACTGAAGAGACAAGGCTACATATCAAGAAAACCGAGAAAATCCTTATAATGAGACCTTCACTAAAAAAACGAAGTATAGAATTTTGTCAACGTTTTCAAGAGGATAATGTTAATAATGTCTGTATATATGATGGAAGTTGTCCATCACTTTAAAATCGCATCAAAACAATCTGTTACCGTTCAAATTTTCAAATTTACACCCAAAATAATGGTTTGGGGCGCAATATCTCAGCGTGGTGCTGCGTCCCTCTGTATAGTTGATTGTACCGTTAATAGTGAAAAGTATTGGGTTTAAGCGATTTTCTCCTTAAAACAGTGCATGCTTTATATCCAGAAGGGTGGCGTTTTCAACAGGATAATGCAAGGTGTGCCATACTTTGGCCTATACTCATGCTTGGATGCAAGAACACCAAGTGACAACCATTTCATGGCCAGCAGCTTCACCAGATCTTAGTCCCATTGTAAATATATGGGGACTAATGAAGATTTAAGTTGAACGAGTAGCGCCACGAAATAAAGATGATTTAATTCAGTCAGTTTTACAGCCCTGGACTACCATCAGCGAAAATTATGGAGGTGATTTAGCTGATTTAGTCGGGTGTACCTCGACGTTATACAAGTATATAAGATAAATATTTTGTTATAATTTTCTAATTCAAGAATTAAAAATATATGCTAAATAATTACAATTGAGCTTTGTTTTTTCTAGACGGTCTTTATGATATAAAACACTGTTCAATATTTATTCCAAACAATTTCTCAGCATCAAAATCCAATCGATAATACAAAACGTGTACAAATTGGACTTAGTTTCTAAATAAAGAACTAATTCCTCATTTTCACTGTTTTTGCCAGTTTTTCGCCATCATATTTTGATACCTCTCGAACTACTTGCTTTAAATGAAACATTATTCTTATTTTCGCCCTATGTTTCTTTTGAATTCGCTAGTTTAAAGTTTTTGAGAGAAATTTTAATCGCTAATCATTAATCCTTCAGACGGAATATTGGAATATCGAAGGATATGAATATGATAATCGATTTTTTAACATTATTAAGATTTGAATATCAAAACAGATTTAATCTGTCAATCTTCTACAATTTTAATTTCAAAAAAATGTTTTTCATTCAAAAAACTTTTAGAATTGAATTAATGTCTTATAAGCACGGCTTATATTTAATAGAGGTATAAAATCAAAACTCAATATACAATATCGAATGGAATAAATAAACCAACAGATATAAATTGTCAATTAAAATTAATAAATAAAAATTTTGTTTCTGATCTTACCATTATGAACACCAATTCCTTTTCAAAAATATAAAACACAATTTAAGGACTTCATTTGAAATATTCAATATATTAAAATAAGTTAAATCAAAAATCTCTCAAAACATGCACTATATATTCAAAAAACAATTAAACTTCCGATAATCTCTTCATCGGCCCTAAATTATATTTAAAAATCAAAATCAACTAACAATAAATATAACTTACCTAAAAGTGGTGACTGGATCATTGCTTAAACAACTAACTTTAAAATCAAGATATTCTATGTTCGTCACAAAAATCACAGAAAACTATAAGGTATTATAAGGTTTTCTTTAAACCATTGATATTCCATAATGAGATTTTTTTCAAACCTAAATATAATTATATATTATGTATAAAATAAAATAGAAAAAGGCTTTTTACTTGATACAAAATTTGAATATCAAAACAGATTGATTTAATTAAAATTGTAGAAAATTGACAGATTAAATCTGTTTAGATATTCAAATTTTGTTATATTCCTTCTATCAATTTAAAAGCCTTTTTCTATTTTCTATTATTAAAATTTCTCCTTTGGTGTACCATTTAAAATTTGAAAAACAATATCATTTAAATGACCGCCACGACTAGCTATATTTCTCCATCCAATCAACCCAATTTTCAACAAGTGACAACGCATCGAATGGCTTCACTCCTTGCACTAGTTGAACTTTGTGAGGGTCTTTATTCAAAATTCTCCTCAAAAAAGTGTGAGAATGTTCTGAGCTGCAGTAGCAATGTTTTCAGGCCTGCTCAGGTGAATGAGAACTTGAACGGGTTCTTTTATCAAAAAACGATTCAGTTTTCAGGAACAAATTGATCCACAAATTGCCGTGAAGGCTTTTCATTTCCAATGAATTTTCCACGTAAATTTCTAACAATTTGGATATAAGATTCATCTTTTTGGCAATGAGATTTTAATATGTCCCAGATTTGTTCAAGTGTGAATCGACCCATTTCGTAAATGTCATTAAACTAACATTCTGTCAAAATACGATAGACAGTGTTGCTGGACTCGAAAAAACCACTACTTCAAAATACAAACCATAGATGACCCATCCTTCATTACGGAGAAAAGCTTTGAAAGATATGTGGTTTTTAGGATCATTTTATATTGAATAATTAACTTTGGAAATTTCTATTTATAAACATGTAATTCGGAAATTAAATAAAAAAATGCGTCTGTTCTTTGCTTCCCAGAGTTTTCTGGAAAAGTGCAAGAGATCAGGCAAGGAAACTTTAAACAAAACTCGAGTTCAGTCCAAGCATGGTGCTGTAACAAGAACCTATTATTTGGAACAAGTATATAGAAAGAGTTTTCACTGGCTCACGAAGAATTACCTAAATGACAATATGTTAGTTGAAGAAAATATTACAGATTAAAATTAAAACTTATCAAATGACTTCCGTTCGACATGTGACATGTTAGATGATGATTCATGGACGAATGACGTGAGGAGAAATTCTGAATAATAATGGACTTAAAGGAAATCAAGCCGAAGATTAAATTATTTCATTTTGGATTTAAGATATTCTCTGAAAAATATACTATCATGAAATTGATACCGCCTGAAAAATATAATATTTTGAATGAATCTTCTTTTACAAGAACGAAATTACATACGGGCTTGTCGAAATAACATCTGCTCCTATCGTTATCCATAAATATTTGTTTACCCATTTAATACTACATAATAAACAAAATGGGACTCTTTTTGATAGTCTCGGTCTTTACTTGACGGAAATTGGAAAATGGGACTCACTAGAGGACACAAAGAAGAAATGAGGGAAATAGTGAAACAGTTATTGGCAGAGGTGATGGATTCTTACTTCAACAAAAATTTTTCAAAAAATATTCGACATTTTGAATCTATAAAATATTTTGAGGATAAAATCTATCACTTAGAGCAAGAGAATAGATCGAGAAATATAAAATTGTTTGGTATTCATACCTGTAAAGAAAATAAGGTGGTTGTTGGAAATGAAAACATGCACAGGTGTTATCATTTTGGAAAAATGAATATATATATGTATATGTATATATATATGTACTACTCTGTCAGGAAAGTACCGGGAATTTTCAATTAAAACAACATTTTTACATTTAATCGTCAAAATTTATTGGGTCGCCTTCAAAATAGGCTCCATTTGCTTCAATAAATCTATGCCAACGGCACTTCCAATTATCGAAACATTTTTTATAGGCGCTTTCCGGGATGGACTTCAGCTCTCGCGCCGAATTTTGTTTTATGGCTTCAATCGACTCAAAACGGGTGCCACGAAGGGGCAATTTTAGTTTTGGGAAGAGGAAAAAGTCGCAGGGAGCCAAATCCGGCGAATACGGTGGTTGCTGAAGCACGTTTGTTGAGTTTTTGGCGAGAAAGTCAGTCACAATCGTAGCTCGGTGAGAAGGCGCGTTATCGTCATGCAAAATCCATGAGTTGTTCGCCCACAAATTTGGCCGCTTCTTACGGATACGCTCACGCAAACGTTTCATAACGCCTAGGTAATACTCCTTGTTTATCGTCTGACCCTCTGGAACGAATTCGTAGTGCACCATGCCACGGATATCGAAGAAAACAATGAGCATCACCTTCATTTTCGAGCGGCTTTGGCGTGGTTTTTTCGGTTTCGGCTCATTTTTTGCCACCCATTCCGATGATTGCTGGCTTGTTTGCATATCGTACTCGTAAACCCAGGTCTCATCACCAGTTATAATGCGTTCCAGGAATCCAGAATCGGAATTACAGCGATCCAGCATGTCTGAAGCAACCTGTTCGCGATGACGTTTTTGAAGAAAATTTAGGTCTTTCGGTACGAGTCGTGCGGCCACCTTTCTCATGCCCAAAATATCTATCAAAATCGTACGTGCGGACTCGTGGGATATCTTAAGATCATGTGCTATCTCTCTCAAGCTGGTACGACGGTTTTCCAGCACCCTTTCCTTAATTTTATCGACGTTATCTTCGATCGAAGCCGTCGATGGTCGACCACTTCACGACCGTCCTTGAAGGCTCTGTACCACTGATATGCACGAGTTTTCGATAGAGCATTATCACCAAAGGCCTTTTGCAACATTTTCAATGCATCGGCACACGAAAATTCATTTGCAACACAAAACTTTAAACAAATTCTTTGCTCAACGTAATCACCCATAGTAAAAATCGGCACGCACTCTGACATCGACTGACTTAATCAGCTGTTGCAAACACACTAGTTGACAGATCCCGCTCAAGCTTGGCATAGTAATTAAGGACAGTGGTACCAACCTAGGAAAAAAATTTTTTACCTGCCTCATTGCCCCGCCAGATTTAAATCGATAATTCCCGGTATGGGCATGAGAAAGGTGGCCGCACGACTCGTACCGAAAGACCTGAATTTTCTTCAAAAACGTCATCGCGAAAGGGTTGCTTCAGACATGCTGGATCGCTGTAATTCCGATTCTACATTCATGGAACGCATTATAACTGGTGATGAGACCTGGGTCTACGAGTACGATATGCAAACAAGCCAGCAATCATCGGAATGGGTGGCAAAAAATGAGCCGAAACCGAAAAAACCACGCCAAAGCCGCTCGAAAATGAAGGTGATGCTCATTGTTTTCTTCGATATCCGTGGCGTGGTGCACTACGAATTCGTTCCAGAGGGTCAGACGGTAAACAAGGAGTATTACCTAGGCGTTATGAAACGTTTGCGTGAGCGTATCCGTAAGAAGCGGCCAAATTTGTGGGCGAACAACTCATGGATTTTGCATGACGATAACGCGCCTTCTCACCGAGCTACGATTGTGACTGACTTTCTCGCCAAAAACTCAACAAACGTGCTTCAGCAACCACCGTATTCGCTGGATTTGGCTCCCTGCGACTTTTTCCTCTTCCCAAAACTAAAATTGTCCCTTCGTGGCACCCGTTTTGAGTCGATTGAAGCCATAAAACAAAATTCGGCGCGAGAGCTAAAGTCCATCCCGAAAAGCGCCTATAAAAAATGTTTCGATAATTGGAAGTGCCGTTGGCATAGATGTATTGGAGCAAATGGAGCCTATTTTGAAGGCGCCCAATAAATTTTGACGATTAAATGTAAAAATGTTGTTTTAATTGAAAATTCCCGGTACTTTCTTGACAGAGTAGTATATCCAATAAAGAAATTTATCTTGCAGAAATAAAGTTATTATTGCTATGTGGAAGTCTTGAAAAAACGCTATTGAATATTAGGCGAAAAACCGATAAAATAACAAGTCTTCTAGTAATACACGCGAAATATTTGACCAATGATATCTGACTTTACAATCAATTCTTCAAAAATAACCACTTCCAACATCTTCGTACAGAGCGTTTTTGAGAAAAAACTTTCCAATGATGTCATGAATACAACCACTTCGCCAGAGTTCGAATCCTTTTAAGCTTCAAGCTGAATTAGCTTTGCTCCTTAGATACATTAACCCTTCTTCCTCGATTACAGTATTCATTGAAAAATTACGCAAAGTCTTAGAACAAATGACGTCAATTGAATTGAGCAATCAGAATTAAGTGGTTGAAAGAATTCTGTTCCAAACAATCTTCTCATTTTCGCTGTAAAAGTAGCGAACAATTCAAGTTATGTTTCTTATTTTGTTTAATAATTTGTTTCGGTTTAAGTATTGTAAATTATCAATTTTCAAGGGAAAATAATTGAAAATAGAAATAGGACTTCAATAATAAGAAAAAGACATTTTTAAGTGAAATATTATTGCACAGAGTGAATTGGAAATCAATACGGATTATGTATATCCAAGAATACATTCGATGCCTTCTGCATTTTCTCTCACAAACATCTAAATTAAGATACGTTATTTCAAGATATTTTCCAACTATACACGTGCAACTGTTTTAGTACGTATTTGTTTTCAGCGCATCATCAAGGTGGTAAGTATTCGGGAAACAATTTCATGCTACATTATATTACTTCGTGCAAGCATTCATGTTTACGAAAAAAGTCATATATCGTGACTTATTTTTGAAATACGAAATCAACAGAATATAATGTTACTTCATTATTGAAATGAGAAAATCAGGAGTGGAAGCAAAATTTTAAGAATGGGCGAGTCTCGACATATTGTCACACCTACTTAAATCTTCACAAAAGTTTTCAATTCATTATATTTACGAGGAGTCAGCGATGTTAGGAATTAGAAGAATCCAAATACTAATCATTTTAATTTTCATGACTGAGGATATTTTTTTTCAGTTTGTTCTCTTATGGTATGAATATATACAAAATATTGCATTCATGCCTTAGGTAGTTATTTAGTAATAAATACGTCAATAGTGTAGTTTCATTTCGTTATATACTTAAAATACTCCCTCCCCAAGTGAACCCAGGACAGCTGAACAATTTTTTGGGCCATCTAGAGTAAGCATTTTGAAGCAAAAGTTATTTTATTGGAAACACTTCTTTCATTCGTGTTTTGTCAGAAAGTCAGTTTAATATTTGAACGAAATGTGTCGATTTACACTTCAACAAAACTGAGAAATATTCTGAACTCATTTCCAAAGTGTGAATCTTCTATTCAAACTGTTAGAAATTTATGTGGAAAATTCAATTGATATGAAACGGTAATTTATGGATCGATTTGTGAAGAAAGTGCGTGAAGCTGTATCTTTATTTGATAAACCAACCCGTTCACGTTCTCGTCCAGTGATTATACCTGTAAACATGCTTCAAAACTTCTGTTTTGAAGGGGACGAATTTCCATCATGAGTTTGTCCCGAAAAAAACACCCTTATGAAGGTTGCATCAACCCCCCAAAATTTATTGGATAAGGAAGAAATGTTGAGTGTTGGTAAGTTTAAAAGTTATTTATGTTCTGTGCACAACCCAGTAAAAATTTTCAAAATCGGTTCACTATTCACGAAATAAAGTAATTTGAACTTACCGCCAAGTGGTGCTATTGAACAGACAGTTAAACCACACAAACTCAAGAACCTAAGAGTTTTGAAGAATCCAAAAATAATTTCAAGTTCAGTATCAGGGAGAAAGAATTCCTATGATGACATTGTTCTGAAAAAACCACATGAGGGTGACAACAACTCCCAATTTTTTTTAATAAGAAAGAGATGGTGGATATGTTTTAGTTAAAAAGTTTTGGGGAAAGATTTAATTACTCAATGCAACAACAAGACAAAGAACTGTATGTACAGAAGAAAATATCGCTGCTCTAAGTCATAGTGTTAATGATGGTCCAGATTTGTCTATTCGTCGACGTTCACAACAAGTTGGACTCTGTGCATCCACCACATGGAAAATTTTGCTTAAGATCTTGGTCTACACCCATACAAGATCCAACTGGTTCAAGAACTAAAGCCACTTGACCATAATAAGCGTCGTTTGTTTGCTGATTGGGCCCTAGAACAGCTTGAAGTTGATCCACTTTTTATCGTGAAATTGTGTTTAGTGATGAAGCTTATTTCTGGTTGAACGGCTATGTAAACAAACAAAATTGCCGTATATGGAGTGAAAACAATCCTCAAGAAGTTCTGCAGGTTCCATTTCATCCTGAAAAATGCACTGTATGGTGTGCTTTACACGCTGGAGGCATCATCGGTCCATATTTCTTTAAAAACGATGTTGGAGCTAATGTTACAGTGAATGGTGCTCGTTAGAGATAGATGATCTTTGGTTATTTGTTTCAAAATTTAAATGGTATCGACCCAGAAGTGTTTTGGTTCCATGCTGCTACCATAACAATTTATTTATTGAAAGAAAGATTTGGCGACAACATTATGTCAAGTCATTGGTTTATGCTGATAAACCAGAAACAATAGACGCTTTGGAAGCCAACATAACTCGTGCTATTGATGAAATAAGGCCTGAATTACTCGAAAAAGTGGTCCAAAATTGGTCTGGTCGAATGCCGTTCCAGAGAGCTAGTCGTATTAGACATATGCCGAAAATTATTTTTAAAACATAAATGGCTTCAATCTTAATTTAAATGTGTTTTTTTTCAATTTAGAGTTCTATCACTCTAAAAAAAAACACCCGATATTTGAATGTATTGGGTTTCTGTTTGAATTACCCTTCTGATAATAAAATTTGAATATCTAAACAAATTGAAATATGTTTATCTTCTACAATTTTAATTTCCAAAAGAATTTTTTATTCAAAAACTTTTAGAATTAAATTAATGTCTAAAACAAGCACCGCTTACATTTAATAGACGTATATAATCAAAACTCAATATACAATGTCAAATGAAATAAATAACCCAGCAGATATACGAAAGTAATTAAAATTAATAAATAAATATTCAAACGAGACAAAATTTTGTTTCTGGTTTTATCTTAAGAAATACTACTTGCCTTATAAAAACATGAACACACTTGAAGGACTTCCCAAAGAATATAATTTATTTGAAATATTTAATACATTTAAATATTCGAATAAATTATTTCAAAAAACTCTAAAAAATGTGCACTATATTTTCAAAAAACAAATATAATTCTAGATAATCCCTTCATCAGCCGTTTTTAATAATCCAAATATCAAAATCAAAAACATAACCTACATCACTCACGTGTTAAAAGACTTAAGCTTCGAACTACAGATCAACTATATATTCAAGATTGATCTATGTTCTAACAAAATCAAAGAACAAAGTGAGTTATTTTAAGGTTTACCTAAATCCATTGACACCGTATAAAAAGATTTATTGAAGCCAAAATATAATTATATATTATATATAAAATAAAATAGAAAGGCTTTTTACTTGATAGAAGAAATATAACAAAATTTGAATATCAAAACAAATTGAAATATGTTTATCTTCTACAATTTTAATTTCCAAAAGAATTTTTTATTCAAAAACTTTTAGAATTAAATTAATGTCTAAAACAAGCACCGCTTACATTTAATAGACGTATATAATCAAAACTCAATATACAATGTCAAATGAAATAAATAACCCAGCAGATATACGAAAGTAATTAAAATTAATAAATAAATATTCAAACGAGACAAAATTTTGTTTCTGGTTTTATCTTAAGAAATACTACTTGCCTTATAAAAACATGAACACACTTGAAGGACTTCCCAAAGAATATAATTTATTTGAAATATTTAATACATTTAAATATTCGAATAAATTATTTCAAAAAACTCTAAAAAATGTGCACTATATTTTCAAAAAACAAATATAATTCTAGATAATCCCTTCATCAGCCGTTTTTAATAATCCAAATATCAAAATCAAAAACATAACCTACATCACTCACGTGTTAAAAGACTTAAGCTTCGAACTACAGATCAACTATATATTCAAGATTGATCTATGTTCTAACAAAATCAAAGAACAAAGTGAGTTATTTTAAGGTTTACCTAAATCCATTGACACCGTATAAAAAGATTTATTGAAGCCAAAATATAATTATATATTATATATAAAATAAAATAGAAAGGCTTTTTACTTGATAGAAGAAATATAACAAAATTTGAATATCAAAACAAATTGAAATATGTTTATCTTCTACAATTTTAATTTCCAAAAGAATTTTTTATTCAAAAACTTTTAGAATTAAATTAATGTCTAAAACAAGCACCGCTTACATTTAATAGACGTATATAATCAAAACTCAATATACAATGTCAAATGAAATAAATAACCCAGCAGATATTCTTTGATTTTGTTAGAACATAGATCAATCTTGAATATATAGTTGATCTGTAGTTCGAAGCTTAAGTCTTTTAACACGTGAGTGATGTAGGTTAGGTTTTTGATTTTGATATTTGGATTATTAAAAACGGCTGATGAAGGGATTATCTAGAATTATATTTGTTTTTTGAAAATATAGTGCACATTTTTTAGAGTTTTTTGAAATAATTTATTCGAATATTTAAATGTATTAAATATTTCAAATAAATTATATTCTTTGGGAAGTCCTTCAAGTGTGTTCATGTTTTTATAAGGCAAGTAGTATTTCTTAAGATAAAACCAGAAACAAAATTTTGTCTCGTTTGAATATTTATTTATTAATTTTAATTACTTTCGTATATCTGCTGGGTTATTTATTTCATTTGACATTGTATATTGAGTTTTGATTATATACGTCTATTAAATGTAAGCGGTGCTTGTTTTAGACATTAATTTAATTCTAAAAGTTTTTGAATAAAAAATTCTTTTGGAAATTAAAATTGTAGAAGATAAACATATTTCAATTTGTTTTGATATTCAAATTTTGTTATATTTCTTCTATCAAGTAAAAAGCCTTTCTATTCTATTTTACCTTCTGATAATGTTCAATATCAAATCGCCGAATTTGAAATTTTAACTAGAATGTTCAGAGAACAAAAACGCTTTTTAACCAACATATATCCGCCACCTCTTTCCTATTAAAACAAAATTGGGGTTGTTGCCACTCTCAGATGGTTTTTTCGGAACAATGTCTCCCTAATATAGAACTTGAAAATTATTTTTGGATTCTTCAAAACTCTTAGGTTCTTGAGTTTGGGTGTTTCAACTGTCACCTTTTGACGGTTAGTTCAAATTACATTATTTCGTGAATAGTGAACCGATTTTGAAAATTTTAACTGGGTTGTGTACAGAACATAAATAACTTTTAAACTAACCAACACTCGACAATTCTTCCTTATTCAAAAAATGTTGGAGGGTTGATGCCACCTTCGTTAAAAATAAATTCTTCCTATCCCAACCACCTTAAAGAAACAGGACATGATTTTGACCATAATTTCGAACTTCTCCATATAGAAACCAAATGCAAGAGACTGGACTTTTTAGAAGCACTAGAAATAAAGCAGCATTATAAAAACACATTTCACTTAACGACCAGACAGAATTGAACCGATTCCTGTTATTGAGCCTTTTTAAATAAATTCTGAAAATTCCCAAAACAAACCTTCATGTTACCACGTTTCTTTTTGTTAAGACTTGCATTTAAGGAGTCCGATTTTGTAAGAGTTGTTAGTTAACATACTCACCTGATGAAGTCAAAATGTAATTGACGAAACAATTGTTGTGTAAACAATAAATATAAAATGTACGATGAATTTCCGTCAAGTAAAGACCGAAAGAATCAAAAAAATAATCAAGGATAAAATTTCAGTTTGCTGAAAAAATTGAATTTTCAACGAAAAAGCTATGAAAATGAAAATTTTCATTCACAATAATTGTTGGGTTTGAATTTCTCTTTATAACGTTCAGGATCATTATTGAACATTCAGTTATACTCTAGAATTTATCGTGTTATAAGGAAAATTGTTTTTTAAATGACTGTGTTCGATTCAGTCGTAAACAAATGTTCTTATCCTTCGATTAGTAAGTACTTTCTTACAACAATGTGAATTGATCATCGTAATAAAATGAAACATACCAATTCAATAGCTTTGATGAGGGTTATTCTGTTTACTGCCATTGTCAATAGAAAAAAAGACTTGTTACACTGAACGAAGTTATCGATCGACCGATTTGTCTAGTCAGAGTCTGCAGACAAGCAACACGTCTGAAGTTCTGGAGTGCACTGCGAAGTGAAATTCTGTGGGACAAATAAAAATCGCCCGACGAACGGATGGCGTGGCACGATCCCTGACACACATTCGTGACATCACTTCTAAAACAAGTTTAGATAGCCGAAGGTACGAACCGATCGCTATTTCATTTCATCCGTGATGTAATGGTCGAAGGTAGAAACGTTGATGAGTCACACTGACGTCGCTTATCTACCAATGTTATTGTTAAAGCTACGAGTCTTTTAATTAATACGTTATACTAGTCGTATTTTCAGTCATACTGTATATCATGTGAAATTTCATGATTTATCTTGATAGAGAGATTTAAAGGAAAAATATTCTTGAACTCAACTGCAGTTAATCAATTTTCAGCTAAAGGACAGAGAAAATGCTAGGGCAGTTCGATAAGCCAGTGACTTCTTGGCAAAGAAGCGTTTTATTTCCCAACATGATCTCGTTTGAGTTCGATACCTCAATCCAGCAACTTACCAATTTTTGTAACTCCAATCCAAATAACAATATGACGATTCTCCCAAGGTCTTCAAAATAAGCATTCGTTTCAGTGACGACTTCTTCTTTTGAGACAAATCTCTTACCGCAAGCCATTTCTTCAGGTTTGGAAACAGTAGACACAAAGGGCTAAATCGGGAGAATGCTGAATGAGATAGCAGTTCACAGCTCAAGTCAAATATTTTTGCCATAGCGATTATACATGAAATCCAATTAGTTTACAAGGTTATTTCGCAATTTTGAGAAACTTTTGGCCAGTAGGCTTTGCTCATTCATGTATAAGTTCAAAATTTTCTCTGAGGAACAACATGGCTATCTAACAAACAGAAGTACTACTATAGCAGTGTATGAATTAGTATGTGATATTGTTGATGCTTTGGAGAGTGATGAAGTACATGTTGGGCATTTTTCTAGATTTATTTAAGTCATTCGATAGCGTGAATCATGAATGCCTTTTGAAGAAACTCTCTTTATGTGGTTTTCGCGATTGTCAACTGGAGTTGCTCAGGAGCTACTTGTCTGATCGAGTTTATAGGGTTTGTATTGATAGTGAAGGACTAGTTTTATGTCGGAGGATAAATATGTCAACGTCCCCAAGGAAGTAATATGGGACCCTTTTTATTTTTGATATACATTCTGTCAAGAAAGTACAGGGAATTATCGATTTAAATCTGGCGGGTCAATGAAGCAGGTAAAATTTTTTTTTCCTAGGTTGGTACCACTGTCCTTAATTACTATGCCAAGCTTGAGCGGGATCTGTCAACTAGTGTGTTTGCAACAGCTGATTAAGTCAGTCGATGTCAGAGTGCGTGCCGATTTTTACTATGGGTGATCACGTTGAGACGATAACGCGCCTTCTCACCGAGCTGCGATTGTGACTGACTTTCTCGCCAAAAACTCAACAAACGTGCTTCAGCAACCACCGTGTTCCCCGGACTTGGCTCCCTGCGACTTTTTCCTCTTCCCAAAACTAAAATTGCCCCTTCGTGGTACCCGTTTTGAGTCGATTGAAGCCATAAAACAAAATTCGGCGCGAGAGCTAAAGTCCATCCCGGAAAGCGCCTATAAAAAATGTTTCGATAATTGGAAGTGCCGTTGGCATAGATGTATTGGAGCAAATGGAGCCTATTTTGAAGGCGACCCAATAAATTTTGACGATCAAATGTAAAAATGTTGTTTTGATTGAAAATTTCCGATACTTTCTTGACAGAGTAGTATATCAATGAACTCGACCTATTGTTGTTTGTTGACGATACGAGTGCTTTGCTGCTTAGCAAGAGTTTTAATTCGAGTAGTCAACAAACAAGATTAGCCTTCGATTCAGTACATCATTGGTGCACTCAAAATGAGTTACTTCTCAATGTCAGTAAGACTGGGTGTGTGATTTTTAGAACAATCCAGTCTAAAAATATGTATCCTCAGTCAAGAACTCTGGATAACACCCAGATCGGATTTTTGTCGTCGACAGAATTTCTTGTAGTTTCGTTTGATTGTCACCTGAAATGTGACATGATCATGTGAGTCAGGTCAGCAAAAAATCAATAAAGTTTTGTACATTATCAGGATATTGTCACGGAGAGTGGATAAGGAGCTTTCACAAACAATTTATCCTGCAAATTTTGTTTCACTTCTGAGGTACGGGCTTGTCGTATGGGGTGGAAGCAGTGATATAAATTGATTATTCATTCTGCAGAAATACACCTTGAGGGCAATAATAGGATTGAAATATAAAGAATGGTGCAGAGGTCATTTTAGAAGTAATTACCTGCTCACACTTCCGGGACTATATGTTTTGGAGTGTCTGCTATTTGTGAGAAAACATTCCCAAGATTTTAATGATCTGTTGAATAGAAACAACACAAGACTTACTGTTCCATACCACTTTCCGAGGCATTCCTTGACACTTACTGAAAGAAACACAAAATATATGTGTATAAGATTGATCAATGTACTACCTAAGGAGTTCATCGATGTATCTAATGTAAGAAAATTCAAAATCGAAATAACTAAGATTATTGTAGATATAGAACCATATTCAATTAGGGAAATCATGGAATATTTTTTCAGATCTTGTTGAAGTTGTGATATTTTTTTGACGGTTTCCTCTTTTCATTTGTATGATTGCATTGATTATGAGAATACAGTTTATGTTATGTTATGTTCGTTACTTGTATGTAGCAGTGAATTGAAATATCCCGTGGAACAGTAGTTTTTTTCACTGCTAAATGATGTTATTTTTGCTTTAAATCAATGTTAAATTGGTCCTTCAGTTCCGAAATATTCACCGGTGATCGTTTTACCCCTTTTGAAGTTCTCGACACGAAGGACATCCCAAAAAATGTCGCTATGATCTTATTGACCGACAGACCCAACTTGACTTCCTTGGTGCACTTTCCCTTGAAGAAGTCCACTGGTTTAAGTGTCTCCGATATATTGTAATAGATCAATGTTTCGTTCACGGTTACAAAATGATATGAAAACTCCTTATAGTTATGATTAAACATCGCCAAACACTCCTGTGAAATGATACTAGGGTTGCAAGTATTAACAATCTCACGGATAGCTTTTTTATGCACAAATATTTATGTATAGTCCGTCTAGAAAGGAATTTCTTATTCTTCATAATTTTAGTGTATTTCTTTTTTGTTACATTCTAAGACAAAAGTAATGTATAACATAGGTTGTGCAGATAGTCGGCTATGGCCAAAGTTGCATGGCAACTCTATTTGTCAAATATTGTTGATGGTCAACAGGTATACAATTTATGAAATAATGTCGCTACTAGAAAAAAGAAAACAGGTTTTAGAAGCGTTCGAAAATTAGTGCAATTGACTGAACTGAAAAAATGTGCTGTATATGAGACAATAAAGAGGATAAAAAATGGCATGGTAAGATTAAAGGAAACGATTTAAACGCTTAATTGGCCTTAGGACGACACAATCCGCGCCTGGGGTTTCGCAAATTGGCTAACAGATTTGAAAATCAACGAAATATAAAAGTAGGTCCAGAAACCGTTCGAATGTCACTGAAAAGACAAGGCTACATATCAAGGAAACAAAACAAATCCCCATAATGACACCTTTACAAAAGAAACGAAGGATGGAATTTTGTCAACATTTTCAAGAAGATAATTTTAATAATGTCTTTATAACTGATGAAAGTAGTTTATTACTTGTTGGAAATTACTTAAAAAGCCTATCAAAACAACCTGTTAGCGTTCAAATTTCCAAATTTCCCACCAAAGTAATGGTTTGGGAGCAATATCTCAGCGTGGCGCTACGCCTCCCTGTATAGTTGATAGTACCATTAATAGTAAAAAGTATTGTGGCATTCTAAACGATTTTCTCCTTGAAACGGCGCATGCTCTAATTAAAGAATTACAAATATATACTAAATAATTACAATAGAGCTTTGTTTTTTCTGGATACTTTCTAGATGGACTATAGAATGTGATTTACTCACTCACGCTCACAATTGGTTTGGCAACTCATTGTTGTATAACTTCTAGGCTGCTTAAATCAAATTTCTTCTTTTATCCCGTTTCAAAAGATGAAGTGGTGAAAGTAATCCAAATACTTAATACCAACAAGATTATATCTCAACAAGGGTTTTGAAATTGATAATGAAGCCATGAGTTCGGACAGCTCAGTGGTAGAGCATTGGGCTCTTAACCAGAAGTTAGAAGGGTTTGAATCCTGTTCAGGCGGAAAAAAAAATTTCTAGTTGGACGGGTGTCGGCCACCATTTCACTGTTGTTTTAAAAATTAACAATGCTCTGTCCTAAAAGTGGTGCAAGATTGCAGTAACAAAGCCTTCAGTTGTGTTCTGCAACTGAACTCCTAACTCGCACAAGCTGAAAAAGCTTCTCAGGGATGTTTACAGATCTAGGAGTATCAGGATAATAATAATTTAGCTTCTTTTATAACCATGTAGGTATCTACTGGTCAGTTTTCGGAAATTCTGAAGACAGTTATTTCAGTTTAAAGGTGATCCACAAGATATCGCCGTCTATCAATCCAGAGTTTTTTCTTAACGGCATTCGAGAGAATAGTTTCAAATGCTTGATTGTTTGAATTGATTCCATATGATCACTAGCTCTCAGTGTGGTTTGAAATCAGTGCATTCTACTGAAACTGCGGCATTTTCGTTTGTCGAAGATATTATTTATAAACTGGAGTATTTGCATGGCGAGATTGTTTTTCGATCTCTCTAGAGTGTTTAATTCGTTGAATTTTCGTTTTATATTGATTAAATATTATAATTTTGATTTAAGGGGTACATTTTTGATTTGGCTTATATATCAACTCGTTCTATACGTGTCAGAGTCAATGACTCTCGTTCAGACTAGTATGGGATGGACCTGGGAGTTCTTCGGGGCTCTATAAATGGACCACTTCTGATCTCATTGTTGATGAATGATGTACCCGAGAAAGTAAGAGTAGTATTATTTACATTTTTTGCTTAGGATACCTCTATAATGTTCGCAGAGTGCAGCCTTGAGGAACTGACAGCGTTGATATAATTGGTCATTAGTATGTTCGCTGATTGTTGTACTCGGAATGAACTGATGGCCAATTTTAATAAGACTTGTTGCTTTTATTTTGGTCAGAAAATTGGAAGAGGGGATCTTTATGGTGTCTGTTGGAGAAATCTCTTTGAAGTGAACTTCTCTATGTTCTTGGAAATTTATATAGACAGTGTTTTGCGATGCACACAATATATAGATGTAGTTTGTAAGAAAATTGAATTCCTGAAATAAGTAATTAGTGAACAATTTGCTCACATTATCAATTTGTCCATTAAATCAGGAGAATTTCTAAGTGTTCTAAAGAAATCACTAGTTATACAAATTTTCAAGAAAGGAAATATTCATGAAGTAACAAACTGTCAGCATATGTCGATTCTTAGCATTCTTTCCAAAGTTTTTCAGCGAATCGTTTTCACTAAAATGATGTCAACAAATTCTGTGTACTCAATTATGTCCAACATGGTTTCAGAAATTATTGTTCCATTCAGTCAGTCGCACCTAATTTTGTGGAATCAATTAACGAGTGCTTGGATATAGACTTACATGTGGCAGAAATATTTTTTCGACCTTTCTTTTGCCTTTGACTCTTTGTTTTCAGTTCATCATAGATAAATGCTACAGTTGGGGTTTAAGAGGTGCCTTTTCCGAACGGTTGCGTAGCTTTCTCCAAGATGAAACGATATCAGTTAGAATTGATGAATGCTATTTCAAAGAATACAATATGAGTTCCTCAGGGCTCCGTGTTGGAGCCTCTATTTTTGTTGTTTCTAAATGACTTGGCCACTTATTTGACTGATGTTGCTGATAAGCTTGTAAAAGACTTGTTTCTGAGTTTACTATACTACACGGCGTCTTTCAAATAATTTGGTAGTTAATATCAGTAGGACCACTTGCTTATATTTCGGTTTAAGAAACAATGAGAAAGGTCCCTTAACAATGAATTGATCACAAACAATATTGGTCCCAGTTCAGTATAATAAATTTCTGGGCGTTCACATGGATAGAAATAGACTCAAAAACTCGTAAGCACGTAGTTTCCTCATCGATATTTATTACAGCTTTGTTTACAGCCATCTATCTTACAATATTTCGCTCTGGGGTGACTATAGATCTTTTTCTAGAGTTTTCATGGTTCAAAAGAGAGTTATTCGTCTTACTTACGTCATATCGGCTGAAATTTACTGTCAATTGAATATTGTCACTACTTTTTATACGTATTCTTAAGTGTCTTTCATATGCTGAGGAAATTGAAACTAATTGGGAAACACTCTCGAGTTCACATGATCATCAACCAAAAAATGTACATGTACTCCTGATTCCTAAACACAAAACTCGAAGATTTGAATGTAACCAACTGCCATCTTATATGAAATTTTTGAAGGAACACAAATCCAAAAAGGGAAATTAAGGAATTATTTCTACTTAAATATTGAAGATTTTCCTACAGATTCCTTAGATGCAAAGAATGATAATTAATTTGTACCTATATTTTTACCTGGCTTATTCTATGCACATTGTAGTGTTCTAAAGTGTTCGAACTGAAACACAAACTGTTTTGCAGTTTAATTTCTCTATCTCAAAATTAAGTGCACTATGGGACAAATGGAAAAAAAAATTGTTTCCTATGCATTTCATACATAATGATTTAAAATATTAATGAAAAATTTAATCTATATTTTCCAAAGTAGATATCGCATTCGCCATTTTGTGATAAAATTCCGTACATTAAATTCTAATCAATCCGTTTTTAATTTGAGCATATAATACTTTTCTAGGTGAAAAACTGAATTGAATTAGTTTGAAATTGAAATCAAAGGGATATTAATTAGTGTTTTTCATGAGAATTCGCGATTTTTCCCACGAAATCTAGTTCCCAGGTAAATCGTACTGATGCATCATCCGAATTATAACGATTACATAATAATAATGTTCGATTCGATGATTATTGAAAGTATTAAGCTATCTGATAACCATTTTTGAACAACTTGAGTGATACAAATACTGGGAGATACCGCTAGTTACATATGTTTGAGAACTGATACTTGTGAAAAGCAAGGTGTCGTTCTTTTTAGCAAACAATTTATTCGATAAACAGACATTATGGCACTCAACAGAACTATTGTTAAGGTCATTCAGTTGGTGAGTGAATTTTATTTAATATATTCATTCTTATAGTACTGGAAATCTAACGTTCGTTGATACATATCACTAATTTTTCGCTGGTAACTTACATTGATTCGAAGCTTTTTTCTACGATTAAAGTCACAATTATCTCCCCAGAAATTTTTTCAACCTTCTAGAAATGTCAAGGGTATTGCATGCCTTACATGACAATATATTGATTCAGCCCAAGCTTCTTCATGTAGGTACTGAAATTCTTAGAAAAAATATCCGTGGTAGGCACACAATTTTATAAAGAATCCATACTAAAAATTTGGTGACGAAAGCCTGGCGTAAGTTTTGAATAAAGCAATATATGGGGTGCACCATTTAAAATTTGCATTGTTGATCGGCTATAAATAAAAAACAAATAAATATTTTTGCAAATTACAGTTAATAGCTGGTATTAATTCTCCATAACCTCTACAGATTTAAATCTAAATAAATCTCATGAATAACATAAATAGAGGTCAATTCTTGATTCATAAGATTGATAAGCAGAAACAAAATTTTGTCTATTCAAAATGTTTAATTTATAGGATTTTGGTTAATGATTTTTATTTATTGGATTTTGTTATACCATTCGGATGTCTTATAATGAATGTTTATTTTATGTCATGATATAAGTGGTACTTATACGACATTATTTTAATTTATTTTCAGAAGTTATAATCATTGAATATAATCTTTTGGAATTAAATATGTAGAAGGTTAATTTTTTAAAATTTTTTAAAAATTTTTTAAAATATTTATATTATTTTATATACCTTCTATCAAGAATTGACCTCTATTTATGTTATTTTATTCATAATATATAATTATTTGGTTTCCTCAACATTCTTTATACAGATAGTCCTTGTGCTATAGCAGAGGCCGTTAAATTTGTCTTTCAATCTTCTAGATCAGGTTAAACCACAGAGATATTTCTGTGTGTAGTGAATACCTATTTAAAGGTCTCATTTAAGTAGAACTTTTTCTGGAGAGTGAAAGGTGAGTTGAATATATATTATTAATTGATGTTATATTTATTGAATATGAATATTTGAATACTGATGAGCAAAGTCGATTTTAAAACTTGTTTTTCGGTAATGTTTTACATATCTTGAGTTTTTATATAAAGTACCTTGGTTAGATATCCAATAATATTGAATAGTCTAAGTAAGATAGTTTTGTGATGAAATTCTTAAGATTATGTTGGATATTCTTGAAAGATATTGGTTTTCATAAGATTGATAAGCAGAAACAAAATTTTGTCTATTCAAAATGTTTAATTTATAGGATTTTGGTTAATGATTTTTATTTATTGGATTTTGTTATACCATTCGGATGTCTTATAATGAATGTTTATTTTATGTCATGATATAAGTGGTACTTATACGACATTATTTTAATTTATTTTCAGAAGTTATAATCATTGAATATAATCTTTTGGAATTAAATATGTAGAAGGCTAATTTTTTAAAATTTTTAAAAATTTTTTTAAAATATTTATATTAAATCTCATGAACAAATTAAGAATTAAATTTCTGAAAAATATGTCCTAGATACACTGTATCACTTTATAGACATCAGTATATTATCATCACATGTGGTGAAAATCAACTAATAAAGAATCAAAAGAAATATAAAAAAATAAATTGATTAGTTGTTGCAGAAATATCTGGTGAAAAAAAGGTGTTTTATATATTTTTTAATGATTATTAACTCTAATCTCCTCCCTATTAAAAAAATGTTGGGGTGATGCCACCTTCATGGGGGTGGTTTTTTTGAAACAAACTCATGATGAAAATTCGTCCCCCTCAAAACAGAAGATGAACTATTTTTCTAAAATCATCGAAAATTTTTCGTTTATGAGTTCTGGGAGGGGTCACATTTTCATTTGGACACCAGGTATAAGATATATTACAGTTCAAACATAATAACTACATCAGGTAACAAAATAATGATGCAGTTTAAGTCTAAGCTAATCTAAATCTAGGTTACAAAATTTCTATCTGATTATTTTAAAATTTATTTGCTACAATCGAACTAATATTTACACGGATTCTATTTACAAAAGCTGATTTCCAAAGTACCAAAGCAAGTTGAAGTCTGAATCATCCCACAAATTTAATCTTCTAATTAAATAAGAAAGGATACTGGAATCATCTAGTGGCGGGAGAATAGGAAGTTTCATTGTGTAGACAACCCAAATTACACCTAACTAGAGCAAGGAAACAGTGACTGGGGGTTCAAATATTCAAAACATAGTAACGTCAGAATAATATTATATATTATATTAGTAATATTGAAAAGCAACAACCCTCGATGAATGTAAACAAACATTTATCAGCCTGCTGTTAAATCTACTCTACTCAGTGGTTCGTGAAGCTACACAGTGAACTCAATAGCGCCCCGGGTCTAAATGACTTATTTCTACATATAGTTAGGTTGGTAATTTGGTCGAATCGAATATGGTTCTTATACAGCGGAAAGGATTAGAGAGGACAGGATACAGCCAGCATGCACCTACAATTGAACTTCCGGTAACCACTGCAGAACCTGCAGTTACAAGGGGTAAGAATTTGGGTGGACAGTAAGGTGGGTAACGTGGTATGCGCAGGAGATGTCCTTGAAGAGAACTAACATAATTCGAGTCGACCGGAAGAGTTACTATCAAATGGACTGTATCTGGCCTCCTCGGGGTGGCCAAGGCCTAGCAAGGCTCAGATATTACTAAAGAACGAACCGAACACTACCTGAAGGGTTACGCAAACTAATTCTGGGGATATCAAAATACCTCGCAACAATGATCTAGCAATCACTCACATATTCTCACAGTAGCGTTGGATATCCGGAGATATTTACTGTCTCTATACGATACGTCGTCCTCTACTAGGACTATTCAATGATTAACCTTAAAGAACGCTACTGATTCAAATGGAATACAATCTCTCAAAGTGAGCGGACACATGCATGTGGCAAATATGTACACAAACTGACTAGGACATTATAAAATGGATTCAGTACCCTATCACTTGTGTTAATAAAACACAATAAAAGAAAGAAAGAGGTTACCGACGAATCACTCAACAGTACATGCAAATCAGTCACATATCAGACACTGCGAATACCATGAACAGTACAAATAAAGAACCGCTATTAATAAATACAACAGACAACAAGTATGCACCGAGAGAAAGTATACAAAGTAAATAGAAAACTTGTGAGGGTCGTGCCGCTTTAGTTATATACAAAAGCGATGCATTTTAGTAAAACATTCCGGTCGGATTAAATGACACTGAAGCCAAAATACAAGAATGAAAAGCGATGAGTGGAAGTACAATGAACGAGCGTGCAATCACTAATTTCACATTAAAACTAAGGTATTATTCAAAGCGTAAAGCATGCAATTAACCAGAAGCATTTAACAGAACTTTACTTACTAAGAGTTACCAAGAGGGACTGTTACATGTGCTATTATCTTGAGTATGTTTTTAAGTCGCTCAGGAGGTTTATTTCCAAGAAGCTTTCTCTCTGCCGCTTCAAAATACAATGGGAACGCCATAAGGACGTTGTTATCTTTGTTATTGTCACCGATCACATACGTGTCAAGTTAAAGTGCCACATAATATTTGACACAGAAATAAGCGATGTAGTGATGTAATTTATGTAATTATGGGGAATTCTGTCACTCGTATGATCCTAAGAGAATACGAATCTCTTCAGTGGGTCTTTAGTTATTATATTGAGCTATCCCAACCTTTTAAGAGTACTCTTAGATATCCGGGATTTTACGGAGTACTCTTAGATATCTGGGATTTTACGGATTACTCTTAGGAACGCTAAACTTTTTATCGTGATCATCTAGTGGCGGGAGAATAGGACACTACGTTGTCTAGACAACCCAAGTTACATTTGAACGAGAACGAGGAAACAGTGATGGGAAGTTCAGAATGAAAGGATGAATAAAAATACAATATTTGTTTGCGGAAGGCAAGGTCCCACATCTGACTTGGTGTATGAGAGCGAGGTTATACTTTAGGACAAAAAAAGAGTCAGGGATAAAAAACCTTGACCTCTCTTCAGCTCCCATACATTCTTCAACCCTGTCCTTTTCTTTATTCATAAAATTAAGGTTCCAGAGATCGACAACCTTTCTAATACCCTAAAACATAATTAGTTTGCATGTAAAGGTAAATTCAGCAATCAATTGAGTGAACACACAGATAACCTGGCAATAAAAACATGTAACAAAGATCTTCGAGGTAGTTTAACAATAACCCTTTGGTCAAGAGTTCCCCATTCACACATCTACTATTTAATTGGATTATTATGATCTGGGCGCATAATATCGTTGTTCAGGAATGTCTTGTTGTGACATTCTGAAGACACAGAGGTTGTGGTGGCTTTTATTCAACTACCTTTTCGTTATAATATTTATATCTAATAATTGTTTTTCAAGAAGGCCTTGTTGTGGCTCTTTCTGAAGACACATGGTTGTGGTGTCAGTATTTAATTGCGGATCCACATTTCATTCACTCTAAACACTCTGAATTCTTAAAAAAGGAACATTGTATTTTGTACTGACCTCTCAGATCCCAATAAATAAAATGAATCAATACAGTAAAATCCACCAACGGATAAAGAATACATGATACAAATAACACTCACGTTGACCTCAGGTAATTCAATACAATACAATAACTTTACATGTTAGCAGCTCAGTCTACTTCCCTTTGTGTCTAACCTTCACTTTTAATGAACAATGTACAATGGCGTTCTATTTCTAACAAAGAGAAACTGGACCCTCTGAAACCGGCGTTCAGTCTACAATGAATACCACCAATCTTCTGCAGAATAAAAGGATCATCTCCCGGGGTTATGTTTACCTCCTCAGACGCGCGCGCAAGTCTACGAAGCTACCATAGACTCTTACTCCTGTCATCGATAATGACAAGTAGGCATAAAGTTCCGTAGGTGGTCCTTCCCGTCTAATCTTCCTTTATAAAAATATGTGGATCTCTTCAATATATTAGATGTCCATATTCTAATATCGGTCTGCAAATAGTTTTGCAGATTCTTGAAGCTGTGGTGTTATTTACTATATGTCGCGGTTTTTGTAGTGTCTAGATCTAGCATAATTTTTCTCTTTTTATTACTGGAATGTATTTTCAAATTGGTCTTATTATCCACTGTGATTCCTGAGTATTTAGCATGTTGAACTGGTTTTATATCATGTTGAAGCATTCTAATGGTTGGTGATTTGTCTAATAATCTATGGCAAAATATTACTAGTTAAAATTTGTCAGGGTTTGCCAGAAGTATATAATTTTTTATAATTCCATCTCTATATTCGTTTATGAAATAAATATTTCTCAACACAATACGAATATGAGGAAAAACAAATAGAGTGTTTCACTGTTGATATAAGCTATTTCACAATTCATTACTTGTTTTAGGTGCTCACACTTGTATGTTTGGGATTACATACACAATCAAGTACTTCGATCCTTTTCACAGAAATAGTGTCAATTACAGCATATGCTGGTTTGCTGATCATTATCACTGGATTTTTCATCGGTAAGATTGGGAGATTTATATTTGAAATTTTTTAATGAATTGAAATTTGGTTAGTTGATGGTTTTCATATTTGAATCATTATCGAAATGAAAATACATAAAGTTTTATTATGTATAAAATGAAATGATAAGAAGAGGTTTTTTACTTGATAGAAGGAATATCACAAATTCAAATTGTAGGAGACTAACAGATTAAATCTGTTTGGATATTCAAGTTTTATTATAGTTTAACTTAAAGAATATATGGTATTAATAAAAATTGGTAAAATTTTAATATGAGACAGAAGAATGAAGTGACGACCTATAGTTTTGTTCGTCAACGAAGAACTAACCTGTAAAGAAGGTTATTACTTTATTTTGTTATATTAAGCCAAATATTATGAAGAAGCCATATTGAAAGTAATTACAATATCCCTACTGCTCATATGTTTTTCAAGAAATAGATCCTATATTTATTAAAAATTTGTGCTTTCTATCGATTCTTTGAAGAGAGTTGATTTAAAATGCACAAGTAGTTCGTTTTAAATTTGCTGTACTGTTCTGTATTTTGGGGAGTTTTTGAAAATCCTTACCTTTCCTTCGTGATCATCTGATTGAGATAGAGAGAGAGAGAGAGATTGAAAGATATTGAAATATTAAAAGCATAGTTCAGTCGAACAGTATCTTGATAACAAGAAAAGGAAGCAACTCTCACTGAAATAAAACTAATATCTGCTGGTACGTTTACTTCAATGAGTTGTAGAATGCAGAGTGAACCAATAACATCCCCGGTATGTTATGAGCATCTCATTTATATAGCGACGGGAATCTTACAGTCTGAAAGCACTTTTTTTAGTCAGCTGCAGCTAAAAGGATGCTTAGCACAGGATTTGGATGGACACCGGCGCTAAACGTTGAAGTGTTGCATAGTGGTCATCTTCCAGTAACTGCAATGGTGGTATTTACGATGTATCTGACATCAACGGGATGCCCAGGGCTGATGAAGGTTCAGGGTCGCCTGAAGTATTACTAGGGTATTAACAATACCTCGAGTATAGTGATTTAACATTTACTCACTTATTTTACATATCAGTGTTAGATTTCAGGGATGTTCACTAGCTCTAGACAATGTTTATGTTGTCCCTTACCAGAACTACCCAACAATTCACCCTAAAGGGGGTTACAGGCTCATAAAGAATACAAGTTTTCATAGTATAACTACACACATCAATAATAAAAGCAGATTATATGAACCAACTTGGATATTATAATATTGCACAGCATCACAAACCAACAATTGTGCGAGGAATCGCACAATATGTGCATGTGATGCAATACGAATCATATAAATACCACAAATATGTAACCATTATTAATGAATACAACAAATAAAGAAACAGGTATACCTAGAAAAAGTATACATACAACGTAAACATGTGAATTGTGAGGGTTGTAAAACTTAAGTAATATACCGAGAATCACAGTTTCACAATTTCGATTCGGTAAATATCCTTGATGTATACAACAAGTTGAAGAACAGACAATGAAAGAAATAATACATAAAAAAATGTATGAGTATTTTTACTTCAATCTGGTAGTGACCACTTAAGGGGTAAAACACTCTTTCTTATCATTACATGTGTAAAGTTACGGTACCGTAGAAATTGTTGACAAAGTTATAGGCGGGTATAGTGAGTGAATACCGTGATGGTCGTCCATATGATCCTTAGAGAAAGTGGATTTTTTCACTACTTTGTGCATATATTGACTAAGTACACTGTTTTTATCTGTACAAATATTTAGCTAGACCTAGACTGGTCTCTCACCCTTTGTGTATTCCAAGGCAAGAGATTAGAGCAGTCTCAGCTAGAGCGATCTAGCAAGTATATACACTTGAATGTACCATAGAATGTTTTAGCTAGGTCTTTTCTATAGTCCAACTATGGCTAAAACTATTATTCAGAAACAAAAGTTTTATTATGAAAAAAATTAATATTTGTTTGTGTAAAAGTTTTATGTTGAGTAATGTCTATTTTCTTGAGAACTTCCAGGAGCGGGGAATTCAAGGGGACTGTCTACTCATTTACGAGGTTTATTATAAAGTAAGTACGATACTTAAAGATCTCCAGTTATTTGCCTTTCTGTTCTAGATGTAAGATCGTAGGATACATACAACCTGGGTAGGTACAATTAGATTCAAAAAAATGTTTTGCAAGATTAGAGGTATCTTTCCAGTGCTTGAATGAAGTCTGATCTTCCTTAAACTCTTTTGTGAATGTTCTCTTCGTTTGACATGTAAATATATGCTATTGAATCCTGATAACTTAATTTATGAGCTCCTGAGTTATTACGAAGCCGATTGTTCTTGTATTTAGCATTGAAGAATAAATCGAAAATTTTATGGAAAACGGAAAGAACATTTATAAAATCAAGGAACATCAGGATTCATTCGAGCAGTGGAAATATAACTCTAATTTTGCAACAACATTTTTTCGAGATCAATCATGCCCTCCGAGAATAAGATAATTTTGAAATCTTACATCTGAAACCGAAAGGCAAAAAACTGGACATCTTGGAATCAACAGGGGTCTTTGAGTGCTCCAATATTCTGCAATAAAAGTCTTAAATTAACAAGAGTACCCTTGAAATTCCCCACTTTTAGCCGTTCTCAAGGAAATTTGCAATTGACAGTTTGAAAATGTAGAAACACCACGAAACTAGCGTCACTGTATATTCCATAAAGAGTAAAATGAACGAAAGTTAATTTCTTATTCCATTTTGATTGAAATATTGTATCGTTAAATGTTAATCTTTTTCAAGGTCATGAAAATGTATTAATCGAAGTAAGATATTCTGAAAATGAATATGGCAAATTTATTATTATAATCACTTGTTGTTCGCCATAAGAATTAAAATTAAAATTTTTGTGAAATAAATGGAGGTTTATACTTGATAGAAGGTATATAAAATTATTTAAATATTTTGATATTTACTGATATATTCTGTTAGCCTTCTACATATTTCATTTCAGAAAATTATATTTAATTTTATAACTTCAGGAATTAAATTAATGTCATATAAGAACTGCTTATATCAAACGACATATAAAATAAACATTCATAATAAGACATCCAAATGAGATAGCAAAATCCAATAAATATAAATTGTTAACAAAAATCCTATAAATTAAATATTTTGAGTAGACAAAATTTTGTTTCTGCTTACCCCTCTTATGAAAACAGATATCTTTCAAAAATGTTTAATATAATCTTAAGAATTTCATCATAAAACTATCTTACTTAGAATATTCGATATTATTGGATATCTAACTGAGGTACTTTTCAGAAAATCTCAAGATATGTAAAAACATTACTAAAAAATAAGTTTTGAGAGAGACTTTGCTCGTCAGTACTCAATCATATTCAATAAAATATAATATCAATCAACAAAAACTATTTACTTACGTTTAACAATTCAGAAAGCGTCTTGGTAAATGAATACTGAACATTTAAACGGATTCTAATGTTGACTCAAAATGAATAGTTCTGTGGTTTACCATTGATCTTAAAGATTGAAAGTTAATTTAACGGCCTCTGTTATAGCACAAGGACCATCTGTATGAAGAATGTTAAGGAAACCAAATAATTATATATTATGAATAAAATGAAATATATATCTGTAAATATTAAAATATTTAAATAAAATTTTTGTGTTTTACAGCTGGCTCTTCGCCTGCAAAGGTAGAAATATTCTATGCAATTGTGGGCTTCGCTTTTTGCGCTGCAGCAGCATATCTCAATTTTCATAATTTTTACAAAGATTCAAATAGCGACGAAAAAACACTTGGTTACATCAAATCAGGTCTATCTCTCTTGAACGCAGTTGCATTTTTGCTGGAGGCTGTATTGGTTTGGAGAGGTACGTGGTTATCATTTGTGTTATTATTTTAATTCATCAATATTTTTCCAGATTAATCATCGCATAGGAAAGGAAGAAAAAATTGGTGAAATCGTGATCCAAGATAGACAATCAGTCAGAATATTTATATTAAAAAATACTTCCAATGAATCTCTTTAATTTGAGATTCCTTCGAAACTTGAACTTAATCTTTTAGAGAGTAAATCGAATTATCTAGCCGAAATGAAAACTTTCATGAATGAAAAAAAAAATATTTCGAAAATATCGAAATGTTCTGGCAAGTGAAATAACAATAACATGATTATATACATAAAGAAAAATGATTCTACATCCTTCCAACTTGTGTTTTCTTTATTATAATTTACATATAAAAAAAACTTCCATAAGGCCAAAATTTTATTTCCTGCTTGATAATTAAATAACATAAGAAAACAAAGAGTACACGAAAGTTGACAAATTAGTTATAACTAAGTTATAACAGGCATTTTATATAAACAATAAGCTTGGATAGATGTGAACACAAATAAATTATTCAACATTACTTCCTTCCTATATTATGCCACCAATTTTACTACCACATGCTATGATTTTCCGTTTTCTTCTTCGAATTTCTGTATCTTCTTTTTATGTTCTTTGAAAAATAATCTCTTGGTGGCTTTTTGAGAAATGCATATTTATTTCCATTTGATTGGTATTTTTCACTTTCTTTATCGTATTCTGAAATAAGTTCAAGGACATTTTGTGAGGATCATGGGTGATATGAATTAGCACGCAAACACTCCTGACTTAACGTCAGTGCTTTTCTCCTTATTTTGTATATATTTTACCATCTTAAATATTCATTATTTCGATTCATAATTTGTTATGACTTTCATCGAATAATTCCATTCAAGCTGAAACACTGCTACACAAGATCATGATTGGCTTTATGTTTTTGAGGAGTTAAATATTTAAAATTATACAATCAACGCCAGGATGAATTTTTTTTTATTGATCCTCATCTGTCAGTTCGAGAAAGTTTTTTATAATGCATAATTACCATTAAACTTTTGAGTAGTTAGTGTTAAAGATCAACTATGAAATACATAAATTGAAGTACTATATCATACATAAATAAATATAAAGTTGTTCGGAAAGTAATTTAGTTTTCTCCCGAAAGAAGATTTAATTGTATTTTTTCGAATTCAACTTCACACTTAAGCTTCGTAGTCATCACGTTTTGAGAGCTGATATAGCAAGGCTTATGTGTGAATAAGTTCAATTAATTCTACGCAGTAGTTTTGGTTGGTGCCTTTTTTAATATGGAGAGCAATAAGCAGCATTTTCAACATATTTTACGTTTTTTAATATAGAAAAGGTAAAAATGTCAGAAAGAATTTATGGAGAAGATGTTTTGACAGTACGCCAGTGCCAGAACGTTCTGGAAGGACGGTTGAAGCTGATACAGACACGATAAAGGCATTATTTGATGCAAATCAGTGAAAAACAACACGTGAGATCGGTAAGAATTTAAATTTATCGAATTTAACGGTTTATGACTACATTTGAGGCCTGGGTTTTACCTTGAAGCTCGATATATGGGTTCCCCAGCTTCTCACGGGGAGAAATGTGTGTCGTTGCGTTAACGTCTGTGATTCGCCTACCAAACGTCACGAAAATGATTTTTTGAAGTGCATGGATACTGGGAACGAAAAATTGGATGTATATAACAATGTCAAACGCAAGAGAGCATGGAGACAAAAGGATGAAACGGCTCAAAGCATTTCGGAAGCCAATATCCATCAAAAAACGGCTATGCTGTCTGTTTGGTGGGATTTTGAAGCAATTCCGGTCAAATTTTTTGGACGGTCAAACCTTCACTTTAAATGAAAAGGTCAGAAAATCACCTGGATCAGTTTTTGCCAGCAGACAAAAAATTTTATGAGCGTGGAATCATGCTACTGCCAGAAAGATATCAAAAGATGTTGGGCTAGAATGTCCAATGTATAATTCAATAAAATATTTATTCATTACAGGAAAATTGTCTACTATTTTCCTAAAAACGAAACGAAAATACTTTCCGAAAAACCCAATATATTTTCATGTGGAAAAAGGTGTTTTGTTCACATTATTGCCAAAAGAAATTTGAATAAGCTACCGTGAAATAGATACTATGATTTTAATATGCAATTGATAGGATTGCCTATGAAAATGTTGATTTTAAAGTCTGGTGGTTATTAAATTAAATGAATTAGTATATTGAAGACGTCCATATCACTACTATTTATCTTTGGATGGAACTCGCAAAGAAAACCTACATCCATTAGGAAATCAAGAACAAAATCAATTTTGATTCTAAATGATCTGAATACATAAATTTCTTACTTCAAATATAGTACCTGATAAAATTATATATTATTTTATTAATTTATATTTGCGTTTTCGATCATTATTAACATAATAAACAGCTCAAAATTGAAGTGGATAATTTGCGTACATATAATAATATATTAAGGGAAATGAAGAGGCGATTTTGTATAGGTACTGATGTATTAAGTTAGGTGTCTACATATGATTGTTCTGCCCGAAATGGCATCAGTAATCAGGACAGGTTTAGAAGGAGAAAATAATAGAGAAATAAACAAAATGAAGATTCTGATCTGGTGGCGTCTACAGGCTTCTATTAGAACCTTGAAGTTTATTACCAGGTAGGGCCTCCTCTAGCTCTAGTAGTGTTTTTACTCTATTCGGCATTGTGTTAGTGGGGTTATCAATGAAAGCTTGAGGAATGTTTTGCCAAATGTCCAGCTGTTTTAATGTCTGCTGTGTGCTAATTATTGTGACATTGCAGACTAGACATATTCAGTGCAATTTTGGTATGGAGAGACAGCGCGTCAATCCATTCGGTTAAAACCATGCATTTTTATTAGTCCGTTTATAATTCTTGCCTAGTCTGGACAAGCACTCTCGTCAATTACCGTAAAATTGTTGCAAATAGCTGCTACAAAGGGAACAATAATTGGTTCTACAATAAAATCACTGTCATGGTTGCGTTAATGAGGATAATAGAATCTGTGTGCTCATTGAAACAAATGCCTCTCCAAACACACACTGAACCACTACCGAAAATAGTTGTTGACGTCCTGAAATGTTCATTATGCCGTTGGCCCCATTCTCGCCACACCAGCATTCGCCCATCAGACTGATCCAGACGTAATCTGAACTCATTCGTGAACAGACAGGATTCCCATCTTTGCGCGTTCCAGTGCTTATGTTCAAAAGCCCAACGCAATCTTACAGTCCGGAGCTCCCTACTCAATCGCTGGTGCCTAGCAGATCTTTTTGCCCTCTAATTGAAACTGTGCAACCTATACCTGATTGTTTGGTCAGAAAATATCCTACAGCAGCTTGCCGAAATGAGCTATTAATTCGGACTGCTATGAACAAGGGATTTCGTCGTGAAACTGTACGACGGTTAACTAACCATATTAGCCGATCTTATTGCTCTTCCACCCCCATGAGTATATGCAGCACTTCCACTAATACGTTTGCACTGTTTACTAACTATTATTATTATCCTGATATTCCTAGATCTTTTGTGAAGATCCTTCAGAACCTTTTTCAGCTTGTGCGAGTTAGAAGTTCAGTTGTTTCTGGGTAGGCTTTGTTGCTTAGATCTTGCGCCATTTTAGGTCACAGCAGTGTTAATTTTTGACCCAACAGTGATTGGTGGCCGACACCCGCCCAACTGGAAATTTTTTTTCCACTTGAACAGGATTCGAACCTGGACATTCTGGTCACGAACTCTATGCTCTACCACTGAGCTGTTCGCACTCGTACTATACTCTATACACTCATACTATACTCTTTACACTCATACTATACTCTATACACTCATACTATACTCTATACGCTCATACTATACTCTATAAACTCATACTATACTCTATACACTCATACTATACTCTATACACTCATACTATACTCTATACACTCATACTATAAGATAATAAAACAATTAAAAAAATATAGTATACTTTGCAAAATCTGGAGACGGTTAGGAGCTTCTTGTTGAGTTAAACCTTCGATTAGCCAACACACTAATTGTTAAAGTTGAACGACTTCTAAACGGAAGTTACGCTCGTGACAATCAATCCACAACTGATATTACAAAACACACCAGATCGATTGCAATAGTATAATTATATATAACACAAAAAAGAAGATCATATACCTACATGAAATGAGTTTTTTGTAACTGTGCCATTCAGTGTCTATATTTTGTGTGTGTGTGTGTGAGCAAACATACGCCTCTCCACATGGTTCAGCATTCCTGAAAATTTGATTCAAGTGTAATAAGTTGAATTTCTTTCAAATATCCACTTCAATTTTTCAACAGTGTATTTGCCTACAGTTGTGACATCTATCAGCTTCACATAAATATTTATACATCAATTTATATCCCACTTAAATTTTTTATTATTGTAAAAATGCATTATTTTCATTGTGATCTAGTTCTCTATGATTTCTTCTGGGCCTTGTACTTAAGCCCTTTAGACAATGGTGACAAGTTGTTATTCTGAATCCCACTATTTCTTAGTGAACAACACCAGACATCGTTTGATATAGATGAAGACTTTATGGACTTACTTGAATTTTGTGGCGCAATCACGGAAACAGATGTCCGAGGAAACGGAATACTGTTAGTGGTTACTCAAGGACATTAATGTCTTATTGAATGAGTGATCAACTTACCTCTTCTAAAAAATCCGAATCCCTGTGGAACACGACAAAATTCAACGGTCCTAATTTCTTCGGAGTACTCGTTGAAATTTAGTGTCCTCTTACTAGCACAAATATCATTATCGAAACATTTTTCATAGTTGTCACACGTTTCCTGGTCACTACGACAATCGCATTTTTCACATTGTAATTCTTCTTCTTCGAATTGATTCGGTCCTTGTGAATTTTGGAGCAGCTCCTGCGTGTCTTGGGATTTATCCTCTTTATCAATATCCAGTGACGACAGTTCGCTCGACTCCAACTGAACAGCCTTACAAACTTGAGGATATTCACAAACGCACTCTTCACTACGTTCAGTCTTTTTATAACAGATTTTGATCTCACTGAATTGATTTGTGCAGTCTATCTCAATTATTTTCGCTTTTGTTGGGTCCAGATCGGTGAAATACCTCTTTCCTCTCATTAAACTGAGTTTAACCTTAGAATTTTGACATTCCACATAATTTTCATTTCTGAAAATAGCTTCTTTTTTCTTTTCTTCGAAGACGTCCTTGGTAACATGCACTCTCACGTCGTTTGGACCCAAATCGTAGGTGGCGAAGAACGGTCTATCTTCACATTCTACCCTGTGTTCAACAGATTCAGCAGATCTTATCGATACGTGATCCCAGTCATCTTTTTCGTTCAAATAAATTGTATAATATAATTTTCCGCACTTTTGAAGGTGATCGTAAACCTTCTTCCTATCGAATAATATCATAGAATCTTCCGATAAAACTAGCAGTCGCTTATCTTTCTTTGGTGCATCTTTTTCTTCTTCGTCTTCTTCTTCTTCAATTTCGGAAGAGTTTTCCTCTTCATTATCATACTCAGGTTCTATGATTTCACTGGAGGGGATTTCTATCAGCACAGGATCTATTGTAGTTGCCTTAGATATTTCCTTCGTTTCTTCCATTATCTGGCTGTAGTTTCTCTTGTGGAGATAAAGTTTTGATGTTTTCGTTTTTGGGTATCTCAGTTTTGATCTTAGAACTTTTCGTTGTTTCATTAAATTGACTTCAGCGTTCCACAAAGCCTCATTACTTTTTTTCTTAACTAATTCCTCCCGTTTGGAGTTCATTCCAAACGATTTGATCCAGTTTACCATTTTCTCGGTTGCTTTCTTGCAGGTGAATTTCGGCTTGCGTTCTTTTAATGAAAAAGCCGTAGTATTTTCTTCTGCATATAAATCTACATCAGCAGTGTATAAAGATATATCACGTCCATATGGTTGATAAGTATCTTTAGTGAAGATCTTATTAGACGTGATAGTCTTCTTTGAATGGCCTTCCTTAGAGATGGAAGTTATAGCATTATGGGAAAGTGATAGTTCATGAATATTTGACGTCAATTTGTTATCTTTAATTTCGATCCTACTCGAGAGAACTTCTTCACAATCATCAAGAACTGTGGTAGTTTTATCAATGGAACTAATAGAATGAAACGATGAAGATTTGTGAAGAAAGAAAAACTTTTCTGCATCACTAGAAAATACAGCATCTACATATGAAGTTTCATTGACTGGTTGTTTTTTCTTTATGGGAGAGTTTATTTCATTTCCAAATTTACGAAATTTCCTCCATTTTCGTGCACGCTGTTTTTCGTAATAGTCAAAGAGTTCCCGTCTCCTTTTTGCAACTTTTTTAGAATATTCCAGACATTTCAACCTCGAAATTTTCTCAGCAGTTGAATTATGAAAGGTATTCTTATTATTTGTATTTTCTGATTTTGAATCGATACTGATATCTTGAATTGCAGCCAGTTGCTCATCATTAAATTGGTATCCATACCTGTATGTTTGATTTAATTCTATACTATCGTCTTTGCTCATTAAAATTGTTTCTTCTGATTTTGTGAGGATATTGAGGAGAGTGTTGAAAGACTTTTCATCGAAGGTGAAGCTTCTTGATATGTTCAACGAAAAAATACTTTTCATTAAAAAATTATCCTCATTTTCGATAGGTTTGAAGGATATGCGAGAAATAATATTTTCATATTTCTTTCCAATACTTTCACAAGATGTTTTTTGAATATTCATTAGTGATGTGTTTCTACCATATTCTAGAATCATACTTTCGATATCCATCTTTGGTAATCTATCCTTCTCTTTCACTATTATTTTAATAATTCTAGAATTGAAGTTAAAGATACTAGAATGGTCATTCCCACAGATCCGTAATGACAATGAGGAGTTATTTCTGGACCTTTGTTTCATTGTCCAAGGAAAATCAGATAGTGTCCTTTGGTTCTTCGAGTGAACATCGTTTGTGATAAATTCGTTATACTGACTAGACATCGAACTTTTTGTTTTATTTATGTTATAGTCAACATTTTTCTCGCCAGAAAACGAACATTCTGGTGTTGAAATGTTCATGTTACATTTTGGCAAACTATTACTTCCTGAACAAATAAATATATTCGTATTCAGTTTATAAAAATTTTCTTTCTTGTATGAGCAAGGATTATATTTATTGTGCAAATTTAGTGAATTGGTTGTATTTGTAAGAATATTTTCATCATGGAATCTGACACATTTTTCTGACACACATTTGCGTTTAAATGCAACAGTTTCACTATAACTTTTTTCATTTTTTTCCTTATTTCTTTCGCTGAAACATTGAACAGATTTTCCTCGGCATTTGAAATTTCCTTTGTCAAAACGCAATGAAGAGTGGGGGTTGAGTGTTTCGTATTTATTTAATTTATTTTGTTCAGATATTGTTCGTGTGAAACTTTCAATAGCCTTCGAAGAATAAACTTTTGCACATTCTTCTTCCTGTTCTTTGTTTTGCCATTCTAAGGGATTTTCGGGACTGAAACAACTATTTTCTTTCTGTAGAAAATCGCAAGCTGAAAAAAATGTAGAACTCATGCTGGATTCTGTTAATTTTAGTGTTGATCCCCGAACATTAGATAATAGTTCATGAATTGGATTATATTCTGCAATTTTCTTTAGATCCTTGATATTTTCACTTGAAGTACTTGGGACTTCGCATCGTTTTCCGTGCTCAGTATGCTTTCTTTTAAATTTTTCCATCAATTTTTTGAGGTTTTCATTTTCAATTGGTGAAATTTTGAGATTTGTATTGATACTATCAGATGATTCTAGATGACCAATTTTGAGTGTTTCATTTTTATTTTCTGTCAACGATGTGTACCCAGGACATGAACATATGTTCTTATTACTATTTATTCTTTTTGATTGATTTTCGTTACAAAAACATGTTTTAGAAATTGGAGAGTGTTCTGTCCCTTCTAGTAACACTATTTCTTCAGTTTTACTCAGAATTTGTCTTGTTGCTGTATCTTCATTATTTGTCTCTTTATTTTGTTCAAATAATTTCCGATCAACAGTTTCACTTATGGGCGTAAACGACTTAAGATTACGAGGTATAAAGCGATTTTCCAAATATTTATCTTTACAAAATTTGCTTCTTGAATCCAAAGACTTGATCGATGTCTTCAACGAAGATGAAGACCAATTATCTTCAAGTTCACATAATTTATATTTTGATGATTTATTACAAGAATTATCAGAACTGACTTTTGGTTTCTTTTTTATAAATGGCGTAGATTCTGTGAGAAATTCTTCCATTTCAATTGCTTTATCCAGACAAATATCCTCTAGAATATCTGCATACTTCGCTAATTTTGTGATATTAATACCATCATCGGATGATATTCTGGATCTCATTTTCTTCAAATATAATTTTATTTTCTTTTCATTTGCATCATATTCATTTATATTAAATTTCTCATGAATAATATTATTCACGTAACCTTTCAAGGCATCAGTAACAAATTCAGAACTAGTTTCCGAAAGAATCTCTTTTTTTTCATCAAGTTGTGATTTAGTATCTTTCAATTGGATTTTCCTGTTCGGATTCGGTTCTTTTTTCTTCAAAGCATTATGAGAAATAAATCTGTGATAATATTTTTGGATTTTATTTTTTGTTATTGTTCCTAAATTATTTCGCCCCAAATGTGCATTAATTGTGCTCTTCAAGTTGAATTTTTCGTTTTCAGTACAATGGAGGAGCCTGTTAATATCACTATTTTCCTTCTTTGTATTAAATTGACTTCCGAATGGTTTTCTAATATTTAAGTTTTCCTTCAAGTCATATTTTGTACCTTCCACTTGTCCCATTGAATGTTTTTCTTTGATAAAATTGTATTTTTGTTTTGAATCAGTTACATACATACCCTTGCTTGTATCTTTTCTTATGTTCTGATCGAAAATTAGAGCTGATGGATCATTTCCTTTTTGTTGCGAATTATTACAATCCTTTGTCCATGATTCTGGTTTATACTGTTGTATGGACATGTTAGAAGTATACTGCTTTGGGGAATTTTGAGCAGTTAGTTTTAATCTCTTTTCATATATTTTATTACTGTCTTTAATTACATCGTCGACGATTCTTTGTGCTAAAGATTCAATATGTGGACTTCTTTTCCGTTTTTTCTTTTCCATGACTTCATTAGCTGCGAAAGTAGGTTTCTGGATATTCTTTACGTTCGACGGTATTGTCTCCATTCTATCATCTCTCGATTGGTTAATTTGTTGTAATCTCTTCTCATAAATTTTATAACTGTCTTTAATTACATCATCGACGATTTTTTCTGCTAGACATTTGAGATTTTCAATTTTTTTCCGTTTCCTCTCTTTCAAAGTTTGATCAGTTGCAAAAACAGATTTCTCAATATATTTTGCATTTGAACGTATCTTTATCTTATTATCTGCAAATTGATATTGACCAATTTGTTGCAATCTCTTTTCATATATTTTATAACTCTCTTTAATTACATCATCGACGATTCTTTCAGCTAAAGACTCAATATGTTTACTTCTTTTGTGTTTGTAGTTCTTATTGTCGTAAATATTAGTATTAGATTCATCGTGAAAAGATAATTTATTACTTTTTCCACATGTACATATCTCATTTTTCCCAGATTCATTTTTCTTTCCATTTCCCGCATTCAAGCGATTCCAATATCGTGAAAATATTCTTTTTCCGTTTTTTTCTTCATCTATTTCTTTTGATTTCCATTTATCATTTTTTTCATCTAAATTTTCACATGTCGGCTTGCTTATACTCAACTTTTCTAATTTTTTATTGATTGTTATGCCATATTTTTCTTTTAAATATATATTTTCTCTTGAAGCTTTCTGTTGCTCCAAATTACTTTTTCTATCTTTGCATGTTGTTTGTTTCCATGGAATTGTTGATATGATTTTCAATCTTGTTAAAGAGTCAGTTTTCTTATTAATATGTGGTATTTTTTCAATTGGTGGATCTTCATCAATTTTCTGTTTACTTTCTATAACCTCACTAGTATCCTTATTAATTTTAATTGATCTCATTTTCGTCTTGCTTCTGATTTCTTTATTTTTTTCATCTGTTTGATCTTTATTCTTTCTTTCTGTGAAATATTTATTTTTGGTTTGAACTTTTGTTTTACCATCATTTGTGAATGTTTTTTGACTTTCCAACTTTTCTTCTATGGAAGACAATATCGCAGAAGGTTTTGAAGACCCACAATTACATCTTCCTTTACATTGCCACATGTTACTGAAATGTCTCTGAACAGAGGTTTCTGTTTTCATTTCATCGCAAATATCTTTCTGTTGTTTCAGTCTCTCTCTTATACAGTTGATTTTATTTTTACTTTCTCTTTTCAATGTAGGATTTTTTGCTGATGGTACATTAAATATTGTTTGTGATAGTTCTTGTTCTTTATCCTTATCACCTTTATAAGTAATGCGATTTTGTTTTTCTTCTGACATCAGAAGCTTTCCATTACTATATCGAGAATTTTCACCTCCAAGAAGATATCCAAGACCAAATAAATCATCAAGAGTTTCACAAGAAATAGTCTTTTTGTTGTCTGCCATTCGTCTTTCGATATCATGATAAAATGAATTTGGCAGACGCGTCCTAGCAAATTTTTTGAGGATAAAATCATCGTCTGTTTGTTCAAGTACGCTGCTATCATATGCCCTCACAATTCTCGTTTTCTTCTGTAACTTGAGAGATTCATCCAAAAAGGTATCTGTGGATTTTGATATTCCTAAATATTTGCCTTTTTTCTCGTCTGTGAAATGTGGTACTCCAAGTGTCGATGGAGTCTCATCACTTTCTTTTATATCTATAATTTTTCTAGGTATTTTTTTGAATGGATGGTCATTTTTGTCCTTTGGTTTCTGATTATGCTCTGCTGCTTTTTGTTTTATTTTCTCACCGTCTTCTTTTAGCTTGCTTTGCCATTCAGCTGAAATTCGTTTCTGTTCTTTAAGTCTAGGTGCCTTAGTTATATGCACATATTCTTTAGCTCCATCCTTTTCGGCAACTTTTGTTTTTCCTTTATAATCCTTCTTATCTTTCGTAGTTCGAGACTTTACGCTTGGTTTTTGTTTAGCAATAGATGTTAACTTGAGCTCCTTCTTTTCAAGACTTTTATCATCTCTTCCATATGTTTCGAAATCACTGAATTTTTCCCGATATTTTTTGTCTGTTTGTGGTTTAGATTCAATGATTTTTTGTTTTTCTTTTCTGAATTTCTCTATTTTTTTACCCTCCACTTTCTTTGTAACTCTTTCTCCACCATTTTCTTTCTTCCTCATATTCATTTTATTTGAAATATTCTGTAATGTTCGTTTTTTAATCACGAATAATTTTGCGTCCTGAGGTTTATCTCTATGTTCTTTGCTGTCATCTTTCTTCTCCGTTTCTATCAAATTATATGCATAGTTTCTTGAAATTGTTCTACTGGCCTTTCTCAAATCTGGTTCAGATTTTGATATTCTTTCTTTGAATTCTGGCGATTTTGTCATCTTCTCTTTAGTTGTTAATTTTTTACCATAATCTTTTCCAAAACTTTCAGATAGATTACTTTTCCTATCAAGAAGTTTAATTTCCGAGGAATCGAATATTTTTCCAGAATATTTTTGGGATATGGTATCAACATGAGATGGTTTTTCATTCTGATTTTGAGAAGCACCTGGTTTCTTTGTATGGCTAAATTTTTCATACTTTTTTTGGGAACTAGTTGAATCATCTGACAATTTGTTGTCTCTGGTTGAATCTTCGAACTGTTCATAATTTTTATTAGATTTATCATGCATTTCTTCAGAAAAAATGTTTGATTTCCCTTGAGAACCGAATCGGCTATCAGAAACTTTCCTTTCTTGTGAATTGAATCTCTCGTGAGAAATGTTTTCATGTTTTTGCTTTTGGATGAATTCTCCATATAGTTTTTCATTCTTCATTTTATGATCTGATATTTTTTTTTCTCCTTGTTTGGATACAGAATCTCTATATAGAGCATGCAAATTAGTTTCATCTTCGTTTTTTAATCCAACTACATTATAACTTCCATGGTGTATGGACTCTTTTATATCGCTATCAGAGCCTTTGGTTGTAGATGTCGATAAAACGTCAGTTTGATCCTCAGTTGTTGCTTTGGAGTTATTTGTATCAGACATCAATCTCACCCTTTTCAATACCTTCAAATATTTTTGAAGAGAATCTCTTCTGATTCGATCAACAAACTTGGCTATTATTTCATCGTAGTTTTCAGAATATATCTCAGAATCAATACATTGATCAATTTCAATGTTTTTAGCTTCAGCCTTCTCGGAAGCAGATTCAGATAATAGTTTTGGTTTTCCTAATCTTGAATCGGGAAACTCTTCACTGAGTGAAATTTCCTCCTCTACGTCTTCAAGTTTCTCGTTTCCTAAATCTTCTTGAGCTTCGTCGGCATATTTTGCATCTTCTTCAAAAATTACATCTACACTTGTAAATCTAGAAGGATCTTCAAAATTACCCATTTTTTCCTCTGAAGTATCGTAAAATTCCTCATCAGATGATGGATTTCCTTCTTCTCTTTTGTTGATTTCTGATCGATCTTGATAAAATATATCATCATTTCTGTTCTTCACCTTCACAGTATCGAATGTATCTGCCTGAATTATATCTTCTGGATTAGAAGTGACAGAAACATCATGTTTGTAGGCAGACGGCGTGTAGGTTTCTTCAGAAATCATAGTTTTCTGACCTGTTCTACTCATTTGAGATGGTTCCTCTATGTCATATGTTTCTGGTACTTCTATACTTGAAATTACAGTCTTAATCGATATAGTGGAGGTTTTTATGGCAAGTTTAGGTGTATCTTCTTCTTTTATTGCAGTAACTGAGTGACTCCTTGTTACTTCTGTTTGGGATATCTTATCGAGAAAACTCACTCTTCTTAATGATTTCTTGCTACCACTCATGTTGGAATATCTACGGCGCATCTGCTCTAAACTTATGTCTGACGATTCAATGCTGGTGTATGACGATTTTTCATTTACACCTTCTGATAAATTTGTAACCTCCCAATGAGGATGCTCACCAAGTTCTTCTCGACATAAGCATTTTCGTTTCAAAATTATTACCTTCAATAATTCTTCTAATTTTTTCTCCCTTTCCTTTTTTTTATCATAGTCAATAGGGTGATATTTCTCTGGAATCACTTCGTTTAAATCCTTACAATAACATTTACTTTTAATGTTCAATTTACCAAGCTCTCTTCTTTCTTTGTCGATCTCTCCAAAACTCGAAGTTATTTCTATTTTTCGATCAGTTTCTCCCGCAGTCATTTTTGCATCTGGAAAGTCCATTATATCTTGAGAGTGCGCATTTTTTTCTAATTTTTGATCATGTTTCTCAACATTTTCTGACGGCTGAAATCTATTGGCGCATAGACACTTAGTCTTGTATTTTATCTTTTCTATTAGTGCTTGAATTCTCTTTTCCTTATCCGCTTCTTGTTCATATTCTCTCATTTTTCCAATTTTTTTCTTATACGTGTCTTCTAGTTCTGGCTCCAGTTCATTTCGATTCAATACTCCTGTTTTTATTTCTTCATCTTCACAGCAAATTTTGCAATTATTGACCATTTCTTCGCAGATACTTCGAACAGATTCTATCAAATCACAGCCAAAAATTTTTTGTGCATCTACTACGTGTCTCAGATACCTTATAATTGTATCTATTGCCATCTGGATATCTAGAAGACTTTCTTCACATCCGAACACCACTAGCGAATTTGAAGATTCAGGATTAATTTGTTCATTTGTGTAGTGCGTTTGCTGAATATGCGGAGCAGATTTTATCTTAAAGTAATTTTTATTACGACTACTAGGGAGCAATATTCCAAAATTGTTTTTGTTAACAGTTATCAGAGCTTCTGCATCTTCTTTCGTAGATAGAAACTTTTTATTCTTTTTCGCTTTCTTACAATTGGTTTTAACTTTTTCGTGTTGACTTTCATCATTGTCGTTCGTTTCAATGAGACTTGAAGATTTAGGTTTCTTCTTCATTTTAGATTCAGCATTTTCTTTATTTTCTGCAGTAGTGTTTTGTTTCCGAAAGTTTTTATCTGGAAATAAAATGGGATATGTGATCCTACAGATTCTGCATTCAGATATTTCTTGATAGATGTTCCGTTCAGGGCAATAATGGTGAAATTGTTGTTTTCCTTTGGTATATTTATATTTTTGTAGAAAATGGTCCATAAATGATTTTTTCATTAGTTGTTTCAATAGTATATCTTCCTGAAATTCATATTCGTTGTCCACTTGTGTACTGAGTTGATATTCTTCTGCCACTGAAAATTCACAGAATTTGAACCTAAGCTGCTAATGTTCTTTTCAAGTTGGCTTATGTTCTATGTGTGAAATATACCTCCTTAGGTAGGTACTAATGTAAACATACATATTTCATCGTGATAATGATTTACAGAACTTTATCTAATGTTTGATGGACAAATGATTTAACAGATATATAGTATTTAGAGCAACTTACTTTGGATTTCTTTTGAATCATGCCCCAAATCATCACAATTTTTGGTGAAGGATGAGATAGTAGGTTGACATAAATCTTTAGGTATTGCTGTCCTGATATATTTTGTATTCGCTGTAGTTGAATTGCTTCCAGAGAAAGTTTTGTTACTAGGAAAAACTATAACTTTCTTGAATAAACTATTGAATTTTTTTATTGCTCTTAGTTCAGCTGTAGAGTAACAATGCTCACTACGGATGCTTGAAAGAACCCTGAAAAATTATTGTTATATTTATTTAATTGAAGTTCATTTACTTCATCAATGATTCAATGAAATTTTCCGATATACTCATCAGATTCTTCTTGTATTTGGATTCAATATAAATATTTATTCAAGTTCTATTTTCTTAAAAATTGGAAGAAGTTTTTTGTACTTTGAAATTTTCATTAGATGTAATCTTGGATTAGCCGTTTTCTGGTTGCACGTAAGAACTTCTAATTATATTTTGTCCAAATTTAAATGATGATGAAACTTAATTACAAACTATTTCAAATGAACCATTTCGAGTGATTAAATTCTTCATCGAAAATACGGTTGAGCTATACACACAAGATTAAATCGCATATGTCATTAACAGGAGTTCTCATATCAACAATATGACGAAAGTCACACGTTGCTCTTCGAAAGAATATCAGACATTTTTCATATGATTTCATAAAGTGAAAGAGATTATCCTGCATTCATTTTCTACATTATTCGTTAAATATTGAAGAAAATATATAAATAGGTACTATTAGATAGAGATAGTGCAAATAATTTCTTCTAATAACACAAAAAAACTTCAAGCTAATGAACCTGTATAAGATAAGTTACCTTCTTAACTAACGAGGTCTTAGAGGTAAGTTATTTATTGTTAATTGATTTTATTTTTTAAATATGATGTTGCACTTAAGAAGACCTTATCTGAATTTTAATGGTTTGTTGAGGATGTGATACAAGTTTTGAGAAATTCTAGAAGTAATTTATTCAAATATTTAAATATATTAAATATTTCATATAAATTATTCCTTTGAGAAGTTCTTAAAATTATGTTTTATATTTTTGAAAAGGATTTAGTTTTCATAAATATAAGATCAGAAACAAAATGTTGTCTCCATCAAATATTTATTTATTAATTTTAATTGACAATTTATATTTGTTGGGTTTTTTATTCCATTTGATATTAAATAATGAGCTTTGATTTTATATGTCTATTAAATATAAGGTGTTCTTATAAGACATTTATTTAATTCTGAAAGATTTTCAATAAGATTTTAATTTAAATTATAGGAGACTAACAGATTAAATCTATTTTGATATTCAAAATTTGAATTAGAAATTGCATATCACAACTAAATTTCTCTCAAGACATCTACTCACACATAAATTGACTTTCCTAGTCTCTAATTGATAAAAGTTGTTAAGAAATACTTTTGAAAAAGACTCATTTCAAATACAGAACATCATTGACATCAATTGAATTTCATTGTAGTTGAAACTAGGAATCATGAATTGATTGAAAATTGTGGCTACATGAATATATTTAAATAACATCAAATAACAAAAAATGTTTTAACATTATAATATGAAATATTCACGACACAATGAACTAGTTTTAGTCCTTGACGTTAGACTTGAGTTTTTGTACTATTTTCTTCGTGACACCTTTACTTCTCAAGTAATCACAAAGTTTAGGTTTAACATCATACAAAACAATTTCTTCCTTGGGATTGCACAATTTTACAACATACTTTTCCAAGTAACGGTCATCGGGACCGGAAGAGTCTGATTTAGAAGAATATACAAGATGATTCTTTTCTTTCTTATCGGGTTCATCCCTATGCTTGCGTTTTGATTTTGATCCTTTAACCTCAGAGCTTTTAGATCTCTTTCTTTCACGTTGTTCACCATTTTTGCTTTTCATTTTGCTATCATCGTAATTTAGTTTGAATTCATACGGATTTCCTTTGTGTTGTTTGTCGAAGAGAAATGGAAGACAATGTTTGGTATCAACATATGAACGCCGATTTTGCTGAATTTTATTGTGATCTGAGTTCTTGGACTCTATAGATCCCTGGCTGTTGTTAACATTTCGTAGTTCCCTTATGACAATTGTGGGACTGACATCCTTTACTAAACGTTTTGCATAAATTCTTTCTTCACAAACCCCAGACTTACGTCCCTTACGTTTCTTCGTCGATTCTATCTCACAGAAATTGTCTTTGTCTGGATCCTTCATGATGAATTGTCTTTCGAATTCGAATTCAGTGTTGAAAGTTGAGGAAGTGGAATTTTCAGAACCGTTTATATCTTCGTATTGTGTCGATTCGTTTTGCACGATCCGCAAATTGCTCCTCTTTGATTTCAGTTGTTTGTCTGCTTCAGACGTCGTCCAATGTTTCTTTGCAGATGTTGGCTTAGGCGGGCGAGGTTTTTTCCTCACATGATCAATGTATTGTGTACCTTTCTCCATCAATAAGCATTTTTGCTTCGAGGCAGGTAAAGAATGTTCAGAATTTTTGAGTTTTTCAGTCAACTCTAGCAGGAGTTTGCTTAAAACATTAGAATCCTTGAGTTTATTAGACTCATCGGACTTTGTGTCAGATTTACAAATCAGGAAAGTTTGATGGCTTCCAGGTTTAGTTTCCGTTATTTGTGTACCAGCATCTTCACGTTTAGTCACGAATTGCTCGCTTCTAGTCAATCTTATAGCTTTCCCTTCAACTCCAACTTTTTTGCTCTCCACTTTGATTTTTTTAGCGGATATTTTAGAAGCTTCTGATTGACATACTTGAAGTTTTTTGTTGTGAACTCTCTCGACTAAATCATACTGAGTGTCTGAATTCTTATAGGATTTATGACTTGAATGATTGTACAGTTTCATGTTTCTGTATCCAAAATCATATTGGTACGGATTGTATCTTGAATCTTCTTCTATGTAAAGCCAGTTGTTTGGGTTTCCGTATCTGGAATTTCTGGGATAGTCTAAAGTATAATAATTATATCTATTAGTATGCATTTTTCTGGTAGACATAGGGTAGGTAGCATGGTTGAAATAATCATATCCCGCATAATCGTAATCTGCGTACTTGGGTCTCCTGTTATATTCTTTATTGTTATGTGTTATGAAATTACCTTGAGAATATGAAGGTTTCGTATTTGAAGGTAAATAATCATTATAATAATAGTCATAGTCTGATTTCATAGGATACCACTCAAGGCTTGATGAAGCACAATATCCATCTTCCCATTGGACTTTCTTGGATGTGTTTAGACCGTTAGAATAATAATGTTTTTTGTGTGATCTGAATTGATCACTACATTCTGTTTTTATGTTTTCCTCCTGATGTACCGGCAGTTTTGTAGACTTTTCGGTTTTTTTCAGATACTCAACATTCAAGTGTTCACTGGAATTTGGAAGAACTGTAGATCTGAGTGATTTGCATTTCTTGATCGATTCCTCCATTGGAGATTTGAAGTCAGGAAACTGCTTGAACGAATGGTGAACAGCATCATTCTGCTTCCAATAATAATTAGCCTTTTCTTGCAAATGGTTCACTTGAAATTGCTTCTTGTGAGGCTGCAAATGTATGCTTCCTGGTCTTTCTGATGATCTTGAAATCTCGAAGTTTGGCTGAAGAGACACTTCTGTGTTGACATCTTCATTCGATATGATGATTTCTTGCGGATGAATTTTGCAGATACGTTCGAATTTCGCTTTGCGTCGAGGCCGGTAGGTGTCATTCAGGGCGAAGTCTAGAAAAGAATTGTCAATCAGGCTTCAAAGTTGGGAAGCAAAAATATGTCTTTCATTTCTTCTTGTATATCGATACAAGTATAGTCATTTCAACTAAATGTATTCCTTTATTATAAGCCCTCTTTGTAGTACTCTATAATTTATTTAAACATTATTTGGTCGTACTAATCTATTTTGAAGAACTTATGAGATGTTTTTAATGTAATCAAGTTCAAAATATTGCTTTTCTGTGTAAGTCGTGAATTGAAGTGAAGGTTTGAGAAATTGAGGATTGTTAAGTTCTGGCTATATTCTTGAACTGCTAAGAGATATAGTTACTTGAGATATTAAAATTTTGTCACATCAATCCACTACGAGAAGTATATTTCTATAGTCCAATATATAATTTGTTGGTCCACTTTATGAAGAACTATTTCTCTGAAACTACTGGCGTGTCTTCATTGAAAAATTGAAGAATGAAAATGTTTGTTGAAAATAAGAACGAATAATTCTTCATAACTAGTCAATGTACGAGAGTTTGATAAATCAGTAATTTCTTTGAATTCCTGCCTAGTAACTTCCAATGCAATATTGTTCCTGCCAAATATCATCTGTCAATAGACTGACAAATTTTAAACAGGTTGGAACATTTAGTTCATGTTTGACAGTCTTTGAAAGCAAACAATCCCGTAGATTTCGATGAAAATGAAAAAAAGTAAATTGTATATACTGATCTAGTACTTTTATGAGGGGACGTCGATAACCTAATAGCGACAATCAGCGGCGTTTATTGTTTGAGAAGTACTCAAGTTAAATAAGCTTTCATATATCGGTCACCAATGTCAAGGAAAAATTTGATAAAAACTATGGATAGTCTGTACCATCATATTGGTGGTTTGTAAGAGGTTTATTGAATACCGTTTTGGTCCTACTGGAACAAATAACGCCTCAGGTATGTTGCGATTGCTCTGGATCATAAGTACAACCGTGTGAGCAAGTCGAAGTAGTGTTTCGAGATGTTCAACTATAATCCGAAGAAATTTTTGCATCAATCTATTACAATATACCGAAGACTAATGAAACGTCAGAGTAATGAACTTCTTTGGAGGAACGTGCACTAAACAAGGCCAAGTTGTATCTGTCGACTAACAAGGTCAAGATGATCTGGAGATGTAACAAAAAGTAGTATTGAATGAGGGATGCTAGAACCTGATACAGATGAAAGATACAAATATGCAGAATTATAAGGCAAAGCACAGCCAATAGTCGTATGTAGATAAGAGTTCTGCCAAGTTCTATAGCAGAAAATAAATTCGCAATACTGAAAAGCTGCAATTTTCAAAAGAATAAGAACATGAATGGATAGAAACTTCAAAGCAAATTCAGAAGTTTTTGTTCTATGTGAGTGACCTTATCCATATTCAAATAAAATAATGAAGATTTCCACAAATTTATCGAATGAGCAATAATTGTTTTGGTAACACTGTGGTGTTCGGATTTACATTTCGAACTAACTACAAAAAGTAACATTTATTCTTGAATAGGAAACGTTTAGGTACCAACTTCAAAGAGGTATATAATTAACAGTAAGATATGTTGGGATCAGTTATCGAAAATAATTATTAATATTCAACAAGAGATATCTGTCGATATCTGTTTGTGTTCAAATTTACTTTGAACAAAGAATTTTTAATTCACTTTGCAGGTACGTAACAATTACGTCCCCAGAGTTCAACAATTTAGGCCTCTCAAATATGAATCATTTAATTCCTAGAAACCTAAACGGGCCTAAACTTCAATTAAGAAACGAATATATTACTCTCTTAGATTAATTCCTAGAAACCTAAGCGGGCCTAAACACCAATTAAGAAATGAAGATATTTCTCCCTTAGATCATTCCTAGAAACCCATTAGAACCGTTTTAGCCGTTTCAAGACTATTGTCGTATCGGAATTACCTGAGCCACCTTTTCGGCCACTCTCTCGTTCGCCAGTTAGCAAAAAGTCGAACAGTTGAACACATCCCGTGCGCAAGGCAGGTCACGCGATAGAAAAGTTCAGTTGAAGACAAGTTCTGATCCCACGCACATCCCCTTGAAGTAAGCTCTCGTTACTTGTGAAACATTTTAATCTCGACGCTCGAATTATTTTATTTTCGCATTTTTCACTTTAAACTTCCATTCTTACATTCCACATCTGGTCACGAAACAACTCCCTCAATTTGGGTAAAATAATTCAACTCTCTGAACTTGTATTATATGTATTTTAGGCTGTGAATAAAGCATTTAAGTCTAATATACATCCCTCTTTCACCCTCCATTTGAAGTATGCTCAACCAAGCATTTGCATACTAATTGGTTGGCGTTTAATCAATTACTTTCAAAGAATTCAAAAAGGTATCTCTACATACCAAGCAAATCTTTACAGCTTGCTCATTTGAAATTTCAGATTTTTGAGGTTAATTGACTTCAATATCTTTTTCTGTTATTTATATTATTACTTTTTTATATTTTCACTTAACAATTTCGAATATTTGATTCCTTCAAACTTTACTGTTATTTGCATACTTTCTTAAAATTTTTGACGAAACTATAGCTATAGAGAACGTGATGTTATTTTTTTAGAGTTAGTTCAAAATGAAAACCCCAAGAAGCCACCGCGTTAACGAAACAATTGTTGTTGATTTAATGAATTTTCAGAAATATTCTATGTTATTTTATTTAATTAAAATGCATTTTTATCAGATAACGACCGATTCAATTCAAATATATAATATTAAATGATATATCAGATGATAAAAACATCATTTTCTTGATCTTATAATAGTAAAACCAAAAATAAAGTGTAAGAAGAAGTATAGGAGATAAAATATGAGCTCAGAAACAAGCATTCGGATATTGTGTAAAAAATAATAGCTGATGTATTCATTACATACTTGTGGATATCTCGGAACAAATGAAGCGAGATATATCTGACAATACAAAATATTCTCAATAAAAAGTCAATAAAATTCAGCAATACGAAATTGACCGGAAATTTTAAAGAAAGCTGTAACTCATTTGATCACAAGAGCTAGAAAATGTTCAGAAGAGAGAGGGGGTATTTTTGAAAACAAGTTATAATTTGTTCTCTTATTTATTTTCAATTTTTTCTGGTTCCACACATGTTTATAAGATACATTTTATATTTTTATTATTAAGTCCATTTTATAATAAATTAAATGTTCAATGTTAATTCAAGTTTTCGGTTAAATTCAGTTTTGCAAAAAATATTTGATGTTGCCCCTACATTCATGTATTGGATGGAATAAGATGCAGCACAATACCTAAGTCATGTTACTGAGAATTTCAATCGATTCAATATGAATAGACGCATTATTCGGAGATTCAAATTGAAAATTCCTAATATTCAATGGTTCATAAAATGATGATGCGAAGTGTGCCATTGATTCTAGTAGGCTTGTTTGAAAGAGTATTTATTGTAAATTCTGAAGAGAATTTCACTTTTTGAAAATTTGATGTACAAGGTGTTTTATAGGATGTGTGATAAAGAATGTGTTTTTATCAGTCCGGACTTTTGCTATCGATAAGTCATTATGGGCAAATATTTGGCATTGGCCTATACTCATTCCCTCAAGTTTTCATGAAGATCCATGCAAGCGCTCAAGAGATATGCCGATTGAAAGTTTTTGATAAAATACATAAAACATCTTGTAACTCTTAAACGAATATAGTAAGGACATATTTTGAGCACTGATTCAGATTCACCAAAATGTCTTGCATCTGCCCTGAAAGCCTGTACAATCATTCGTGAAACACCCTGTATATTATGAATTTGATACAATTGGGAGAGTTCTGATTTGAATTTCTAATTAATTTTCTGAAAATTATATTGTAATGAACGTAATTTGTGATATGAATAATGTGAACAAATTAACCTACTTCAATGTTGTACGTAAACTTCTAATCGACATTGTAATGATGCTTCAAAGAATCAAAAATAAATAGTTTTTCAAAATTAAATGGTTTGTACTTTTCGTGAGTATCATTTCCACTAAAATAATGTTTTGTTTTAATTGTCTTCTGTTTCAGTTCATTCTGGATTCTCCTACTCGTCACAAGTTCTACTGTTTCCTTCTAAAAAAATTTTTTATTCTTTATAGCCAACCATGTCAATTTACTCCGTTCATTTTCTTGGTTGATACTTGGTTCAAATATTGAATTTTTTTGTTATATGTTCAGGTAACGAATTTCTTGATATCAATTCACTCAAATAATATTATCTTTTTTTTAGGTTATGGAAAATAATTTTTTTGGAGGAGAAATTTGAAAAAAGACCGACATGGTCGGGACTCTTTTGATTTTCATACTGAATGACGTTGTTTGACAAGTTATATAAGTTCTCACATCAGTGTAATTAAATAATTCTTGTTTATTAATAAAAAATTTGTGGAAAATAAGTTTCCGTGAAGTAAAAACCGGAGCCATCAAATATTTACCAAGCATTCCATTTTAAGCAATCGGAATATTGTTTTAATTTGAAAAATGTGAATTTTCAAAGAATTTTACAATCACTTTTACCTTGGTCGTGTGAAATTTTTTCACTCCCTTGTTTGAAAAATCATATTTTCCAAGAGTAAACAAAGAGATGCATCAGCGCCAGATAATTTAGCGACAAAAGACTTGTGTTTCTTCAGTACTTCTAGTCTTATGAATAGAACGGAATCCCTTAAATCATCCTGATACCCGCAAGGAAAACTGACAGTCTCATAACCGTTTCCGATGGTCGATTCATTTCTAATACTTTTTTCTCTTCGTACTCCTTCATCAGTACTATCTTGTTCAATTATTTGCGTTGAAGTATTGAATACAATTATTTCAAAAAGAAACGAAACTTGATAATACTTTCTTGGGGAAATTTGGCGGCTTGTTTTGATTCTAGATTTTAGTTTTTTCAAAGGTTTTGTGCTTTGGGACGAATTACTTTTCAGTTTTCCACAATGTTCAACTTTCTTTTCAACCTTTTGACTTCGAGAATTTTTGTTTTTATTCTTAACTTGTTTTCGTTGACATTTTTTCTGTTTGTCAAGTGTTTGTTTATTTAGAATAATGAAAGACTGATCCAAGAGTTCATTAAGTTTCGTTGCAGCTTTAGAAATATTTCTTGTTGTAATAGTTGATTGACATTTATCACTTAGTTTACAATTTTTTCCGATACTTGAATATTTGTTGACAGGTCTTGTTGAAGGACTCACTATATCGGATCTGAAACCATTGAAAACTTTCTGATATGAAAATTTTTGACTCAGTGGCCTCTGAAAATGTACTCGTTTGGTCAAATTTCCATCTTTAAAGTCCTCCATCTTATTACTTGAAGTATTTTTAAGACAGGACAACATTTTGGGATGATTCCATCCTTCGCAGTTTGCAACTTCTTCATTTTCAGACATAATCTTGAAATTCCCAAATTTCTCCTTCATTTCATTTATAAATAAAATCTCTGATTTTGAAAGAATGGGGATATTTTGGCAAGGCGCAAATTTCTCGACTTCATTCTCCATTTTGTTCTCAATGTGGTAACTTTTACCAACATTACTACATGTATTTTTAATATTATTGAAGAATGGGTTTTCTGAAGATCTCTTAAATGCCCCATAGTTATCTGGTAAAGTGCAGAAATGTATGTCATTTTGTTTGTATATTTTTTTCAGTATTCCTCTCGGTTTTTCTTGAGCCAAGGTCTCATTCAATTTCTTAGTGCAAAGCAAAGTGCTAGTACTTCCAAATGATATCTTACATTTTTTCGACTTGATTGTGTCGTCACCGTTGCATTTTTTTCGAGACAATATTGTTGGATCCGAACATCCTAAGTATTCCTTTGATGTTATACTGCAAGGAGGATTCAATTCAATGTAATGCCTATTTGTAAGTCTGTGGCCACATTGACAGAGTTTTATTTCCTTAAGCATCTGTAGTTTGCAACTACATATTTTTCCAGAGTGAGGTAATTCCCTCACATATTTTTTCTTTCTGTTTGCACAAGTTGAACATTCATTAGTGTTCTTCAGCAATGGTTTCGTTTTTACAACTTCACATTTACATGATTTTTTAGTTCCTCTTTCATTCTCAGAGTTTTGCATAAATATATCTCCTTTAGAAACTGTTTCATATTTCTGTAGCACTTTAGTATTATTTTCACTTTTTTTCACTATTTGAGTTTCTGACTTCATTTTGTTATGGCAACATTTATAATTTTGCCGAAATCTAATCGGTAATATTTTTCCTTTCACCATCTTCTTTCTATTGGTTTTCAATTCAATTTTAGAAGACGGTTTTGATATTTTATTTTTGGAGAACCTCTTTAATCTTTTTCTTCGGAAATTATCATTTTGAGCAGCAACTGACCGTATTACACCTTTGTCCATATCATAAAAAAAAACATCTGGCATACTACATTTTTCATTTGAGTTCGAAACTGAGAGTGTTTTCGTGTATTTCTTGCATTTCTTTCTTGTTTTCCTATAATTTTCCTCAAACTTTTTTTTCATTTCAGTTTCATCTTCTAGTATATGTTCTTCGATAAGCTGCTTAAATGCGTATTTAATTTTATTTTTATTATGTAAAATTTTCTTCATAGAACACACATCACCATATGGTTTCTCAATACGCCCTCTACCTTTTATTCGAAAATAGATTGTATTCTTGTGTGATAAAGTCAAAGGTTCAAATTTTTTGAAATGCCATCTTCTTCTTTCTTTAACACTAATCGATTTCGATTTCGTGGAGAAGGATTCTTTATTCATAATAATGGACGTTGTTGCATTGTCTTGAGTATGTTTGATTATGTTGTTACATGTATCTAGTTGTTCTTTTTTTTCGTTCTTTATTTTCATTTCTTTCTCATAGGCTCCATTTTCGTTTCTTCTGCAGTTAATGAGTATTTCCTCCTCTTTTGTTATGTACTTATAATTTTGTTTTTTCCATTCTTCATTTCTCATTTCCTCTTGTGTTTGCTTCACTTGAATATTAACAGGTTTTAAATATTTTTCATCAACTGAATTCAAAATTTCAATTTTTTTTACATCTGGTAGAATTTGAAAGAATTTCCTGAAATTAATCAGTTGTTTGAACAGTGATTCCTTAGGATTACAAATGTATTGATGTTGTTTAAGTTCGTGTTTATTCGTGAATGTATAATGTACTTTTCTGGGTGGTGTGACACAATTGCATTTAGAGGATGTTTCAGTTTCGACATCTTCATATCGAAACTTGCAACTACATTTTCTCCGTTGATTTTCGTTTTCTTTCATCAGAGGTTCTGATGCAATTATTTTTGAAATTATCAAGTGGGGCAATAATTTGGAAGTGATTGTAGGAAGAGATTCTTGATGTTTCGTTTCATTTTCACAGGAGATGTATGTAATAGGCTTGCTAATTATATTATTTTCCAATTGTATTCCTTTACTTTCAATCTTTTTAACGAAATTAAATCTCAACTTTCTCTGATATTTCTTGATCCTATCATGAATCACTTCAACTGGAATATTTACAGGCAATAATTTAGATTCATCTGTTATTCTTGAATCATCTGAGTTGAAACAGTCACACTCTGGACAATCTGATTCACGAACTCTTTTCACATCAGCAGAATCTTGTTGATTAATGATTCTGTAGTTGCTATCCATGGCAGTTTTCAAGATTTTTGGAAACATTTCATGCTTCAGTTCTTGGTTGGGTATTACAGGAGATATTGGGGATTTTTCAGCAATGATTTTGTCTGCCTGTTGCAAAACTTCATCATCAGTTGATATAGTAGAATTGGTTTCAATGTCACCTTTATATTTCGCACAATTTTCATTGAACGATTTTCTTCTTTCTTTTTCGGATATTTGGTTTCCTAATTTCCTACTCTTTCCAATGGAATCAGTATAACTATCTAAATCATTATGACACATTTCTTGGTCAATCCTATTAGGTTCTTGTCTGTCATAAATACACATCATACTGTCTTCAAAAAAATCCATTTGGAATGAAGCATCTTGCATATTCTGCAAATAAATTTCAGTCTGCTCTTCTTTCTCAGGATGTGAAATCGTTTGAATTCCCCTTGAAATATCTTGACTTTCAGTACTGGTCGATTGATTATCAAAGCTTTTCGGATCAGTTGATTTATCTGATATATGTGAAATTCTTTTTAGTGTTTCAACACCTGTTTGGTCTAATTCTCTATCTTTATCTCGTTTATCTCGAGATGAAAGTTCTTCATCATAAGTACTCTCTTTTTTATTTATATCTATCTTTGACTTATAGATATCATCTTCTTTCGGAACCATGTCAGAAGTTTCCATTTCTGCAGTTGTAGAGGTTTTAATTTCTGTTAACCCCTTATGTTGGTTAGCATATCCAGGGCCATGAAGAAAAAAATTTTTTTTCCTTGAATTATTCCTTGAAAAATGCAAAGGAATTTTTGATCTGATGATGCCTCCAGATCCTATATTTTTATTAGCTTGTTCTCCATTAGAGATCTTCGATTCAGAAGGATGCATTTTCTCCCCCACCTTTAAATGGTGTTTTTCTTCATCAATTTGGTTTGGACTAGAACTTATACTAGTCACTTCATTTTCTACTGAATCCTTCGAAATAAAATTTCTTTTCATATCTCGCATATTAGGCTGTCCTGATCCTCTTATTTTTGTTTCAGGAATTTTTCCCATTGTTTTTTTAAGCCGCCCAAATGCAGTATCTTTTGTTGGAGTGTATTTTTTATTCAATGTTGTCAAGGCTCTAGATTGACCACCTGATATCTTGAGATTGGATACTTTTGATTTTTCTATTGGTCCTATTTTTGATTTCGATTTTGTGACGGGTATTTCATATTGTCTTACAACATATTTAGGCCTTGTAATAAGATTTTGCTCCTTCTTGAATTCTTTTGCTATTTTTCCTTCAATTATAAATTTATCATCTGTTTTTCTACTTTGATGAATATTTTTTGTAAACCCTTTCTTGTCCGGAGCTTCACGTGTTGAAATCATTTCGTGATCCATAGTTCGTTTCAATGTAGCTCCTTTACTAACATTTGATTCTTCCTTAATTTTATCACTTGTAACATCACCATATTCCTCTTCTCTGTCCATTATGTCTTTGCTTGTGATTTTTCTCTGTATATTACTTTGTTTTACTATGTTTCCTTTTTTTATAACAGAATCATCGGTTTCTTTATCCTCTTCATTATTTATTGCTATTCTGCTTGAAGTTATAGCCTGCTCTTCTTTAATTTTATCACCTGTGCCTCCAATAACAGTAACAACTTCAGAGTTATCATGAAGATTATTTTTCATTATCTCTCTTTTATCTGGAGATTCATGGTCCAGGATGTCTTCTTGCTTCTTGTTTTCTTTTTGCGTGTCTGTTCCACTAGCTGCAGTGTCTTTCTTCTTATAAGAAATACTATCTCTTAGTTCTTCTTTCGTATCTAGAATCTTATTATTTGACATTATTTCCTGCTTCTTTTTAATTTGATTTGGAATGCTTTTCCCAATATAAGCATAATCTTTATTGTCATCATTTTCCTTTGTCTCATCTACATTTATTCGTTCTTTCCGTTTTATTTCTCTTTGTATTTCTTCTCCTTTGAAGGATATTCTATCTTTTTTCTCATCATGAATACCTTGCTTCCCTTGGACTATTTTTTGCACTTCTTTGGGGTTTTTCAGAGTTTCCTTATTTTCAATATTTACTTCCAAATTTTCTTTCTTCTCCTTTCGTTTTCCAGTCTTATCAACATATTCATCATTGTTCTTCTCGTCAAATACTGTATCTTTTATAGTTCTCAAAATTTCACGACTTGAAAGTATTTGTTGGACCTCTTTCTGTTCTCGCTGCTCTTCTTCAGTCTCAATAACCTTGAATTTTTTATCTTGCTCTTTAGCAGAGTCCTCCGTTTCCTCCCTCACCTTTGTAATTTTGTCCCTATGTTCTCGTTGCGCATCTTCTTTTTTGAAACGTGGCCCATCCCTTTCTTTATCAGAAAGAGTATTTTCCATTAAGTTTTTTATGTCCGGGAATTTATGAGTTGTAGTTATTTCTTGAGATTCGTTGGTCTTTTCTTTCGATTCTTTTTTCTCAGTAACTAGAGTATCCTTTTTTTCTACAAGAACATAATCTTTGATTAGTTCTTTATCATCTGCAATGTTCGTTTTTGTATTGGAGTGTTTGATTTTCTCCTCTTTACCCATATTTTCCTCTCCTCTAAATAGATCTTTCTTTTCATTCTGTACATCATTCTTGTTTTGCTCCGTTTTTTTCGAAGAACCACCTTTGGAAGTTATATCATCCTTTTTCACGATTTCATTTTTGGTTCGTACTATGGTTAGACCTTCATCCTCTTCGTGCATAGTGTCCTTCATCTTCTCATGCTTTGCAAGAGCTTGAGTCTTTGAAATAATATCTTTCTCTCCTTCGGCATCCAAGGGACCAACTTTTGCAACAATTGAAGCGTATTTCTCTTTATCAGGAACAGTATGTTTTATTTTTTCATCTTTAATTTGTGTTGAAGTGATGTCATACTTTTGCCCAGCTTTTCTTTCGGTTTCTTCTTTCTCACGAACTTGTTTTTCAACATCAAAAGCATTAGTTTTATTCTCACTGGTTATAATTTCATTTATTGAAATTGAGTCCTTCCACTTTTCGGGTTCTTTTTTGTCAAAAACTGAGGTACTTTTTCTTGTATCATTATCGATAAACTTTTTATCATCAGTTTCCTGATATGAGATTGTATCTTTCTCTTCGGTTTCACTGCGCGTTTGCTGTTTTGCATCTGAGGTATATTTCTCCAAAACGAGAGGTGTATCATTCGTTTTACTGCTGTCTGTAGTTCTCCTTAAGATTTTATCTTTTATTTCCATAACTTGTTGTACCTTTTTTTCTCTTGAACTCACTTTTTCAGCTTCAACAGCTTGAAGATTGTCTTTTAGTTGGTTGATAACGTATGCAGTTTCTAAATCTGAAGTCTCATATTCTTTATCCGTAGTGACATCTGGTTCTTTATCATTTAAGGTCATTGAAATTTCACGATTTGAAAAAGTTTCTTTCCTAGTATCTTCAGCATATATTCTATCCATATTTTCGTCGTTATGTTTTGATAGCTGAATTTTCTCTTCACTAAATTCACCTCCTAATGTTTTTTCTGACCATTCGGTAATTATACTTGTCCTTTCTTCTTCCAATGGATATTTTCCTATTTCATACGTTTTCTTCTCATTTTCATTCGATAATTGATTATTTTCAATCTTCTCTGCATACGAAGGTAGTTCAGCATCAGATGACACTGTTCTATAATTAATAAGAATCTGGTCTTCACTGGTAGAATCAGATAATTGAATTTCCAATATATTCTCTGCCGCATCTAGCAACTTTATTTCATCATTTTTTTGTGATTTGGTCTTTATTGACTCATTGGCGTGAATTAAATCTCCCACATATTTTGGAAATTCTGGTAATTTAAAGTTTGCCTCAGATATTATTTCTTTGTCCACTTCAACAGCCCCTGTTAAAGTTCGCTCTGTTAGCTCATAATTTTCTGTGCCTTGTTCAAGATCAGGAAACTTCATACTCTTTGTTCCAGACAGTGTTTTCTGTTCTATCTCCTTTTTTGATAGTTCACTCGCATTTCTTCTCGCACTATCTTTGGGTTTCAATATAGTTATCGATAATTTTGGGAAACTGGACTCAGAAAAGTTTTGTCTTGAGTTAACTTTAGCATCGTCGTTTTTATTTACCACCTTTGATTTTTTTACGGAACCTCTTCGATTGCATTTAAGGGATTTCGGATCTTCTTTGATTCTTAATGGTATAAAGAGAACTTTTTCTGTAGATAATTGAACCTTCTCTTGATACTTTCTGTTAATTTTCAAGGAGAGACCATGACGTAAAAATGAAGATAGAATAGGTTTCTTTTCATAATCTCGGCAGAAGCCATTGCTTATATTAGATATTACATCAGGTTCTTGAGGATGATACTTAGGTCTTTTGGTAGCATTATATTCTACAACTTTAACATCATCTGAAAGTAATTCTTCGCTTTTTGATGAAAAATTATCAATTAATTCACGCTCAAAACAAGAGGAATATTTTCTCGGGATGAAACGATGAATAACATATATTTCCTTGTCTTTTTTCATTGTCAAAATTTCTACTTCACCACTCTCACTGATTGATCTCTTTATATCTCTAAGTGAGCTGTCGACTGGAGACTGAAGTATATTCTCGTAAGAAGCTTCATCACATACTTTTAAGCAATTTTTAGTCGTTTCACAATATTGTTCAGTTTTTACGCAATGGATCTCACCGTCTTCAATGGCAGTTTCATAATTTTCGCTTGATGATCTGTTCAAGAACTGTTGACTGTAATAATGATTATGATTAATTCTGCTGAAAATTGATGAGTTTTCACAAAGTGGGTTTTGTCTTGAATCACAACAGCAGGTTCCAACTTCTCTCGGGCATATATCTGCCATTTTCAAATGTTCGAATCTATTAGATTCCTTAAAATTATCATTTTTTCTTGTTTTTTTTCGTATAGAATAGTCGAGGAAGGGTCCATCGAATTGTAGATCATAGTTCGATATTTTTTCTAGAAAATGAAATGGATAAATCGACCCATCTTTGTTATCTCGTTTTTTAGTAGTGTTGCCTGATTTTTGTCTTCTTTTTCTTATTGATGTTATAGAATTGTCTCCACATTCCCTGAATCTCCTAATTGGTTTGGTCCCGACACTCTTATTTTGTCGAAAATGAATTTCCTTTTTTATCCTTACAGAATCCTCTTTGTTCGACTGCTCGCATACATTCACAGCTTGTTTCATATTGTAAACATATGTTGTGGTTATGTAGATGGCTTGGCTGGAATAGTTTTCTTCATATTGGAGATCTTCATTGGATTCTTCAGAAGTGTCAACAAAGTAACCCCCTTCTTCAAAGTTTTTCTGAGTAGAGCAGTAAACACTCCGGACAATTCTGCTTCCAAAGGGAATCATTGCAGCTGCACAGAATATAAGAATATAATATTTTTCATTGAAACACTTTTAGCATCTTACCACGATTTAGACTATTCTTTCGGATATAAATAGCTGCTTTCGAATATGATGATTTAAGAGTTTCATTTTCATCTTGGTCCAGAATATTTGTTTTCCTGTGTGCATTACAGTTATTACTGCTTTTTGCTTCAGATGGTTCAGTGTTAAACTGTTGTGACAACAATCTTCTTGAGCAGTATGTGCGTGTTCTGTAAAAAGTTTCTTTTCAGGGTTTTTGACTTTCAAATTTTAATTTGTATTCCAGAGGAATTTAGTTGCTCTGTCGGCCACAAAGGTTTTCAACTGAAGTTAGGATGTAAGGAAATGTAACTGTTAGAATTATATTTTATTGTTCAATTCTGTAAACAATGATTAACGTAAAGTATATATTTCAACAATATATTAGGTTCACAGGAAGTTGTAATAGTTGCTAGTCAAAAAAAATGACATGAATGGCGAAATAAAGATACGTGTTAAGTTCATCTTTCTTTTGGTAAGTTGAAATTTCCTCATCAAGTAATTAACTCGTTTATCCAACGAATTCATTCAGTTGGTCACGGATCCAGACTGCTTAAGTAAACACTTATCAGAGTAATTGCAGAGCTCATGGTGAAATCATCCGCAAAACCATGCGAAGATTATATTTTTTATCACAATAGCATGGTATTCGAGCAGATAACATTTATAGAAGATTGCGGAACCTCGAAGGCAATGAAGGAAAAACTTGACTCAATATATTGTCAAAAGTCTGAAGATAATAAATTTATGGCACTCAAAAAGTTCCACTTATATAAAATGGATCTCAATGACTCTTTGGTAAGGCAAAGCATGTTGCCCAAATTGAGCACTTTGCATATAAATTTTGAACACCTTACCACACAAATATAAGAATGTAAGGCAAGCTTGGACGAGAAGAAGCAAACAGTATAGAATCTGACTGACCAACTTCAAGATGAAGAACAAAGCTTAACAATGCTAGGAGAAGAACAGGAGGCTCTTGCCACGATGACCTTGAAAATAAAGAAAGTGTTCCAAGGGCAGCTAAGAAAAAAATATTCCTATTCAAGTGAATTTTTTGCTACAAACGCGGTTATGTGTTTATAGTCTGAACAGAGAATATTTGGATTTATCGGTCAGTAAAATCACCAGATACTTGAAAAATACTTCGAATTATGGAATAGAATACTTATGGAAACCTAAGTAGAATCTGAGTGGTTCAGTGATGCTGACCATGCATCAGAAAAGAGTAGAAACAATCAAGAATCAGAAAAAGGACTAGTGGGTACATATTCAAGGCCTCAGGAGGTCTACTTGTATGGTCAAATATGAGGCAATCAGGTATCACTTTAGCGACAATAGAAGCAGAAAATGAAGCTAAGTGTAAAGCAACCAAGGAAGCTATATGGTTACATCAGTTACTGAGTGAAACTGATATATCATTAAATGGTGCGACTCCTTTTAATGTAGATAACAAAAGTACTTTTGAATGATAGCAAGTACCAGGTTGAGTGACTCCGAGGGTTTTCACGAATTTCTCATGCCTTTGTAAAGGATCTTCATCGAGCCTTGCCTCTAGTTCTTCATCCTTAAACTTTGGTGGCGTTTCAGGTCGTGCTTCGTCTTCTAAATCAAAATTTCCAATTTTAAATCGGACAAACCACTTGTGGCAACAGCACAAAAGACCTAATGTGTAGCATCGAAGTGATAGAGAAAGTAGGGAAGTGAAACACCATCGAAGTGGCTGCACCACTAAATGTGCAGCACAGTATAGGAATCATCTAAAGAAATACCGGGAGTGCGAAAGGTAAAATCGAAAGCGAAGTATGGACTAACAGATGACACCACTAAATACAAATCTCCGAACTCAAACTACCGGAAGGAAGTAAAACATGAGAAGAAGCTAGAGACAGGACAAGATCCCTCCTGTAGTACATCTATAGTCATGTGAATTTTAATCATGATTTAGATCGTGTTGCAGAGTTTCTCTGTACCGGATTAATTCTTAGTGCCGTAGTTACCTATATATTTCGAGTTGTCATAATTGTGTAATAATTGCATATACGTCATGTCAGTATTCGGAATAAATTATTTATTGTTGGGTAACTGAAGGTATATAATTTATTTATCCGTTGCACTTCACAACTCACACACTTCTGACACGTTCGTTGAGCTGGAGCACAGTCAACATTAACATCCACTAAAATACGATGACTTTCGGCAGTTTTTTCCTTCATATTGAAGTAATGTAGTATAACTCCTCTTGAAAACATATTATTCGGTACAAACGTTGACATTTTGAGATCATACAGAAATTATGTTGATTCCACTTCAGCGAAATGACCTATACTGAATAGAAATCCTAATTATGACGTTTCAAAATGAAGCTATTTACAAATGTAACAATGGAATAAAAATCTAGGAGCGACATCTGTTATCAACACAGCACGAACTTATTTCTACTTCTAATACAATGAATTTTTATGAATGATACATACTACTCTGTCAAGAAAGTACCGGGAATTTTCAATTAAAACAACATTTTTACATTTAATCGTCAAAATTTATTGGGTCGCCTTCAAAATAGGCTCCATTTGCCCCAATACATTTATGCCAACGGCACTTCCAATTATCGAAACATTTTTTATAGGCGCTTTCCGGGATGGACTTTATCTCTCGCGCCGAATTTTGTTTTATGGCTTCAATCGACTCAAAACGGGTGCCACGAAGGGGCAATTTTAGTTTTGGGAAGACGAAAAAGTCGCAGGGAGCCAAATCCGGCGAATACGGTGGTTGCTGAAGCACGTTTGTTGAGTTTTTGGCGAGAAAGTCAGTCACAATCGTAGCTCGCTGAGAAGGCGCGTTATCGTCATGCAAAATCCATGAGTTGTTCGCCCACAAATTTGGCCGCTTCTTACGGATACGCTCACGCAAACGTTTCATAACGCCTAGGTAATACTCCTTGTTTACCGTCTGACCCTCTGGAACGAATTCGTAGTGCACCACGCCACGGATATCGAAGAAAATAATGAGCATCACCTTCATTTTCGAGCGGCTTTGGCGTGGTTTTTTCGGTTTCGGCTCATTTTTTGCCACCCATTCCGATGATTGCTGGCTTGTTTGCATATCGTACTCGTAGACCCAGGTCTCATCACCAGTTATAATGCGTTCCATGAATGTAGAATCGGAATTACAGCGATCCAGCATGTCTGAAGCAACCTGTTCGCGATGACGTTTTTGAAGAAAATTCAGGTCTTTCGGTACGAGTCGTGCGGCCACCTTTCTCATGCCCAAAATATCAATCAAAATCGTACGTGCGGACTCGTGGGATATCTTAAGATCATATGCTATCTCTCTCAAGCTGGTACGACGGTTTTCCAGCACCCTTTCCTTAATTTTATCGACGTTATCTTCGATCGAAGCCGTCGGTGGGCGACCACTTCACGACCGTCCTTGAAGGCTCTGTACCACTGATATGCACGAGTTTTCGATAGAGCATTATCACCAAAGGCCTTTTGCAACATTTTCAATGCATCGGCACACGAAAATTCATTTGCAACACAAAACTTTAAACAAATTCTTTGCTCAACGTAATCACCCATAGTAAAAATCGGCACGCACTCTGACATCGACTGACTTAATCAGCTGTTGCAAACACACTAGTTGACAGATCCCGCTCAAGCTTGGCCTAGTAATTAAGGACAGTGGTACCAACCTAGGAAAAAAATTTTTACCTGCCTCATTGCCCCGCCAGATTAAAATCGATAATTCCCGGTACTTTCTTGACAGAATGTATATTGACACTCAAATTAAATTCGACCGATGTCTCACTCAAGTTTTGACAACGTTAAATTCATGCTGGATATTCATTTAACTGAAATGATTACCCTAAACTCAATATACGATATTATCACCATATTTAATTTGCTCTAATCCATATATTCCATTACTTACCCCAATTATTTTATCGCGTTGCCCATCCATCACTTTGTTGAAAATTTTATTAAACAATCATTGTCTAAAAACTACTCACCTGGTACGTTTATGGCGTTGATCTCCATTGTGTAATTGAACAGGAATAAATTGTACTTGGTTTTCTTCGAATTTTATTTCCGTTCCTTCACAATTAGAGTTTGATTTATACTTTAGTCTACCTTTGAAATTTTCACTAGAATTCTAGAACAGAAGAAGATCAAAATCTGGCTTTCGATATTTTCTAATGATAAGAAATTTACTTCGTCAAAATGGGACATTATTCATCATACTCGCAGGAATTTTGTTCCTACAGGGAATTTATATACATTTTCACACTTTGTAATTTTGACAATTCGGAATTTTCAAATATTTCAATTTTATTGGATGTCAGGTAAATCATAGAAATGAAATCGTTAGGTTCATAACAGATGTGCAAGATTGAATAAAATAATAAAATTTCTACAATTCATGAATTAACGATAATTGTAAATTTGAACTTAACAACTAGCCAATGAGTTGAATCAATTTATCAATTAACGACAATTGTTTCACTAACAGTGTAGCTTCTTCAAGTTCATAGTTTAAAATGCAAACTTGAAGAAGCCATATAGTTTGCAAAACAATTGTCATTAATTAAAAATTTTATAGAATTTGAATATCAAAACAGATTTAATCTGTAAGTCTCTTATAATTTTAATTTCAAAAAATTTTATTCAAAACTTTTAGAATTAAATTAATGTCTTATAAGCACAGCTTATATTTAATAGACGTATAAAATCAAAACTCATTATATAATATCAAATGGAATAATTAACCCAACAAATATAAATTGTTAATTGAAATTAATAAATAAATATTTGAAGGAGACAAAATTTTGTTTCTGATCTTACAATTATGAAAACTAAATCCTTTTCAAAAATACAAAACATAATTTTATGAACTTCTCAAAAAATATAATTTATGTAAAATATTTAATATATTTGAATATTTAAATAAGTTAATTAGAAAAAATATATATGAGACAGTAATTTATTTCCACAAAAATGTTTGTACTACTACAACAATTGTTTAACTACGATGTGGCTTCTTCAGGTATCACATTGTACTGTCTGGTGGTATTCAGTGTAACCGAGTTTAAATACATTGTTAGGTACGTGGCCAAATAATGGAAGCACAAGTCATAAAAACTCTAGGTGTTTATTGGAGTTTGCCGCTAAAAATGCCATTAAGAAAAGATATTCAGTAATGGACACTTATCAACATGTGTTTGTTCGTTCAAAAGGATTTTACGGGCATTATACCTGCTGATTTCAAGAAATTCTAAAAGTGCTAATCTAGAACTTTTGCTTTCAACGTGGATAATTTCATAATTATTGTTGAAATTATGCCTGAATTCCTTGAGATGATTAGCATATGTCGAATGTACAGAATTGGATATATAACCCCTTTGGTGTAAAATCCTTTTGAACGAACAGACAGATTATGATAAGTCTTCAATTATTGTAGTAGCGCAAACATTTTTGTGGAAATAAATTACTGTCTCATATACATTTTTTTTAATTAAAGTGAGTTTCCACCAAGTAAAGACCGAATCAATAAAATATTTAAATAAGTTACTTCAAAAATCTCTCAAAACATGTATCATATCTTCAAAAACCAATTAGAATTCCGATAAGGTTTTCATCGGTTCTACTTCACATTTTAAAATTAAAATCAATTAACAACAAATATAATTCGCCCCATGGACCTCGTGGTATCCTCGCTTGAACACACTAACTTTAAAATCCAAGATATTCTATGTTCGTCACAAAAATCACAAAAAGCTGTAAGGTATTATATGGTCTTCTTTAAACCACTTGATATTTCATAATGAGATTTTTTATTCAAATCTAAATATAATTATATATAAAATAAGATAATAAGAATTACAAAATTTGAATATCAAAACAGATTTGATCAGTTTTGATATTCAAATTTTGTAATATTCCTTCTATCAAGCAAAAAACCTCTTCTTATTGTTGTATAATAATTTTATTTAACTCTTTGGTTAGTTGTTACGTTTTGTGAATTTATGTTAGTGGGGTTATCTGTTTGGGTTCTTGTTAATAGAATTGTTTCACACGAAACAATTTTTGAATGACACTAAGATTTACAAGAATTTTTTCCCAGTTTCAGAATGGCGTTGAAAATGTCCTCAATTTTATTTGGTGGATGCGCTTACCATGAGAATTTCTAACAATTTTCAATCAGTATTCACTTGAAAACGGTCAAAGATACCAATAGGCGAATTAGGATAATAAGTCTATGTAGATACCTTACTGATCGAAACGTTGTGAAACACAAAATGTAATCTCGTTTTGACAATTCCTATTGTAAACATTGCCGCAATAATATCTTGATTATATTCAATAAATTTTCTGGTTTCAGATTCGAACCATTGTAATTTATTGTTTACTTTCCAGGACATATTCCAACAACTTTTCATATTATTTCATTTGCTTAAATTTTTTCAATTTAACTGAATTCTATCTACAATAATAATTGTTTCTGACTCAGGATATATTTTTGACCCATTTTACAACAATTTTGTATTTCACAATTTTACATTCTTATCCTTTTTTTCGTTTTTGGTTTAGGGACTTCTACAATATATATTGAAACTATATACAAAAACTATCAAAATGATATGCTTATATATATATATATATATATATATATATATATATTATATGATTATATATATATATATATATATATATATGATTATATATAATCAATATAAAATATTTTTCAACGTCTCGAAAAAAAGCTTTTTACATCCCGACATGAAACGTATTCATGCAAATATATTAACAAGAACTATATAAGTATGTATATTAACATACAAATACAAGAAAATCTACTATCTCAAAATTAACTAAAATTCTTAACATAAAGGACCAAATAAAAATAATTGAACGAGAACTCCAACATTTTATAGCTGCTATTTGGGTCTCTAGACCTCTTCAGAAATGTTTTAAATTCAGATTCAAATATATCACAAGATCAAAATTTAACTCACCAAATAAGATAAAACCCGGAACGTATAAACTCGAAGTAAGTTTTGAGGTATCCAAAATAACACAGAAATGATCAATGTGTTGTTACCATTAACCAAATAATGTCCCATGATAAGAAAAATAACCAGAATTTCAAAAATAATAAATAATTAAGGAATATATTGTGGATATTTTAGACTCTATATGAATTTAATTCATAATTTAAAAAACAATTTGAATGTGAGTCAATACTTGATAGAAGTAATTTTGAATGACTAAATTGCCATGCCTGTGCTGCTAAAATCATAGTTGGTTTCCTTTTCCCATCGATAACACCCTGAGACACTCTATGTTACCATCCCTTCAGTTTTTATTATTCATAAGCAGACAGCAAAGTTGGTCATAAGCTGAATCATCGAAATTATGAATATTCAGCGAAGAAATGAAACCGTAGTCTTCCGAAGTGATAAAGAAATGTTTTTAAAAAATTGGGAACTTTATTGGAGCAGGTATATTGTCAAATCATTCAGGCATTTGAATCCAGTGAAAACCCTCCTTTTTCTTTTTCGTCTATATGATCTTTCAATATTGTTTCACAAATATCAAGGGGAATAAAGATCTTTATCTGATCCCCTGCTTTCACAACTTTAGGTCTATCGATATAATTCTGCGTGGTTTCGTATTTGATATCATAGCCACCAAAAGATTCGAAGAACTTTCTAGACTTTCCTATTCCTGGTACTGTAGCCTCTTCAGATTCAACATCGACTACGCCATCTTTCAATCGGATTTTGACTCGAATTTTTTCTACGTCACCTTCTTGTGACATTTTACGTGTGATCTCTACGTCAGACATATCTTGTTGGTTCAGTTCTTCTGCTGGAAGTTGCCCATCACAGAACACCCCGTAGGATACTTTCATACCTTCGATTGTTTGCACAACTTGGTCTACGAAACATCTACATGGGGTATTCACTCCAACAGCTTCCTCCTTTTTATCGATTACTGTACTCATTGTCTGACCATTAGAACATTCTGCAGAGTAGAATGAATCAACCGGTGATTCAGCAACGGTAGGAAAATATAGTTGATATGTTGGTTTTTCGAATAAATCTGATATATTCATCGGCTCTTCAACTGCTCTTTCTAGTAAAGTAAGTGGGAAGAAAGGAGGATCTCTTGATAATATGACTTGGTCTGAATAAATTTCAGATTTTGTGAGCTTCTGTTCATTAGGTTGAGAGGCAGATGAGCTGAAATAATCTTGTGGTGCTTCTTCTATAAGACTCAATGATTTTCTGTCATCTCTAAGGAAACTATTTGAGTTTATTTCTTCTTCGGAATGACTAGGTTCAGTCTTCTTCTCTGAACATTTACACGAAGAAGTATATACGGCTTCTTTCAATTCATTAGCAAGATTAACAAACTGCTCTAATGGAATAAAGTCTCTGCTGCTTTGTAGATGTGCTGGTATTCCATTGCTTTCTGTTAGTTTTTCTTCCCGTTTTAAACTTTTTTCAATTTCTGCTTCATTTTGCATATTCTCTGGAACACTTATAGAATCAGTATCATGTAGAAGAAAACTAGGACTCTGTTTGGAATCACTGATATTCAAAGAACTGTTGCTTTGAAGGGACCTCTGATGACCATCTGCGAAATCATTATTTCTTATGTGAACAGAGCTGTGCGTTTTATCACACTGACATGCTATTTCATTCATTTTAGATGTAATTTTATCATACAATTCAATCATGTTACTTGGTATATTATCATCAGTATTTTCCTCCTTAGTTTCGTTCTCCGATTTTGGAATTTCTTTTTCCAATTTGCTCTTCTCACATTCACATTGAACTTTGATATTTTCAAGGCAGGAAGTGATGATTCCAATATCTGTTGAAGTTTTCAGTATTTTATCGAGTTTTTCATCATTGCGTCTGTCGTTGTTTACAGAGAAGTTTTTTTCGAGAAGTAATTTCAATTCTGCAAACATGTCCCTCATTTCTTGTAAGCTCAAATAATCATCTTTTGTATTATCGTGACCGATTTCCGGCAATCTCATAAACTTTTCGACATTTTCCTCTTGATTATCTCGATTCGTTTCATCAAATTGGGATTTCGGAGAAGGATCTTCAAGAAAGGGAGTTGTGTGTGCGCACTCACAAGATAACTTATCCAGTTCATTCTTGAGTTTCTCGAATAACTTTTCGAACATTTCATCATCAACTTCCAAAGCTTCCGACTTGAACTTTGCTATTAGATCATCCATTTGTTTCCGTTGGCTACCTTCCTGAACATCAACGACTGGTAAATGAGATGTAGGTTGACTTTCAACTCTGTCATCTTGCTGGTGGAATTCTTCAACCACTTTGGAGTGTGTTACTTCAGAACTTGTATGTATTTTATTGTTCTCTTGCTCTGCTTCTTCGGTATCTATGAAATTCTTCGTTTCCGTAATCTGTTCAGTCTTTCCGACAGTCATTTGGGAAACCTCTTCTGTTGCGTTATTTGTGGGGAATATGTAAGATAAACAAGTTGAAAGAGCTGATACTGCTTTTTCGGCCAAATCAACTACTCCAGAAGTACGTGGTTTTGACGGAACAATATGTATTAGTTTGTGCTCTTCAGTCTTTTTTGGTTTCTTCTGATCGATGATTTTGATCTCGATACGATGCTTACTTTCTTTACGTACTGGTTTAAGATCTCTTCTAATGATGTGGTAGGATTTGGGTGGGCAAAAAGAATGTGACTTGTCAGACTGTTGTCTTTGGATTCCGTTACATAATCCTTTATCATTATCTGAAAAAATGTATATTCAATTGCTATCTGATCAAACGATTTTAAATTTGAATGATTCATTCATTTCTTTTTTCACTAAAAATTTGAGAGTGCAGGCAAATTGTTGATTTAATATGTGTTCAGATTTGATGAGGCTACGAGGATAACTGAAGTATAATTTATTTTATGGAAAAATTTGAAATATTTCGTGAAATCAAGAAATGTTGAATTGAAAAATAACCATCAACATTTCGACTATGTGTTATTGACATTTTTTGTTGCAAATAACTTGCATGATCTCCCCTTGAAGTTTTACCCTTTTAAAAGTAGACACCTTGCATATTTTCATCGATTAATTCAGTATGAACTCTTTTGTAATATAAAAAAAATGAATATAAGGATTAATTATTATAGGTGTACCTGCAGTTTTTCCAAGTCTCAAGTAACTTTCACTTCGGCTGCTAAACGTAGATGTAGAGGTGGATTGGCAACATTTACTTGATCTACGCCAAAACATATCAACTTCCAAGTATATCTAGTAGAATGAAGAACATCATCATAAGTTATGTTCCGAATGATTTGCGGCCAAATATCTTTTTATTATTTTGGATAGCAAAGTACTACTCTGTCAAGAAAGTACCGGGAATTTTCAATTAAAACAACATTTTTACATTTAATCGTCAAAATTTATTGGGTCGCCTTCAAAGTAGGCTACATTTGCTCCAATACATCTATGCCAACGGCACTTCCAATTACCGAAACATTTTTTATAGGCGCTTTCCGGGATGGACTTTAGCTCTCGCGCCGAATTTTGTTTTATGGCTTCAATCGACTCAAAACGGGTGCCACGAAGGGGCAATTTTAGTTTTGGGAAGAGGAAAAAGTCGCAGGGAGCCAAATCCGGCGAATACGGTGGTTGCTGAAGCACGTTTGTTGAGTTTTTGGCGAGAAAGTCAGTCACAATCGTAGCTCGGTGAGAAGGCGCGTTATCGTCATGCAAAATCCATGAGTTGTTCGCCCACAAATTTGGCCGCTTCTTACGGATACGCTCACGCAAACGTTTCATAACGCCTAGGTAATACTCGTTGTTTATCGTCTGACCCTCTGGAACGAATTCGTAGTGCACCACGCCACGGATATCGAAGAAAACAATGAGCATCACCTTCATTTTCGAGCGGCTTTGGCGTGGTTTTTTCGGTTTCGGCTCGTAGACCCAGGTCTCATCCCCAGTTATAATGCGTTTCATGAATGTAGAATCGGAATTACAGCGATCCAGCATGTCTGAAGCAACCTGTTCGCGATGACGTTTTTGAAGAAAATTCAGTTCTTTCGGTACGAGTCGTGCGGCCACCTTTCTCATGCCCAAAATATCAATCAAAATCGTACGTGCGGACTCGTGGGATATCTTAAGATCATGTGCTATCTCTCTCAAGCTGGTACGACAGTTTTCCAGCACCCTTTCCTTAATTTTATCGACGTTATCTTCGATCGAAGCCGTCGATGGGCGACCACTTCACGACCGTCCTTGAAGGCTCTGTACCACTGATATGCACGAGTTTTCGATAGAGCATTATCACCAAAGGCCTTTTGCAACATTTTCAATGCATCGGCACACGAAAATTCATTTACAACACAAAACTTTAAACAAATTCTTTGCTCAACGTAATCACCCATAGTAAAAATCGGCACGCACTCTGACATCGACTGACTTGATCAGCTGTTGCAAACACACTAGTTGACAGATCCCGCTCAAGCTTGGCATAGTTATTAAGGACAGTGGTACCAACCTAGGAAAAAAAAATTTACCTGCCTCATTGACCCGCCAGATTTAAATCGATAATTCCCGGTACTTTCTTGACAGAATGTATATCATTTTTTGATATGTAGATGACATATTAGCTTGTTTCTGCGGAATAATTTTAGAACTAGAAATCACACAGTAGTATCTTTTGCATTAGGTCAAATTCACTGCGGAACAACAATGTGATAATAATATGAATTTTTTGGACATAACTTTAATTATGAATAATGATAAAATTTCCTTTGTTATATTAAGAAAACCCACAACAATAGATATCACCATATCCAAGTTTTCAAACCATACTAACACCCATAAATTCGCTGCCTACTGATCAATGATACTTAGAGCATTTTAAATTCCCTTAAAAAATATTATGTTGAAAAAAAAACTTAATACAATCAAACATATAAGTATTATACAAAAGTCATTTCGAAACCAAAACTATAAACAAGAAATAAGAACAACTTATCCTGAAACAAATATCTCCCACTTCCAAAAGAGAAAACAATGACAAAAAATTTGTAAAATTAACATACTCGTATTTTGGACCAATATCACGAAAAATAGCTCAACTTATTTATAAAACTAAGATAAAAATAGCTTTCACACCCTCAAATAAAATTTTCAACCCCCTTTTTAATGCTAAAGACAAAAACAACCGGTTTAATGATTTTGGAGTTTATAAATAAACAGTCAACAATGCGGAGGCATATATGTAGAACAAACCAGGAGATCTCCCCAAAAAGGTTCAAAGAACAGCAGTCATCTTTTAGGATCCGAAAAGATAAGTTCAATTTTGCGAAACATTTTTTCTAAACCAATCATGTCTTCCCAGAATCAAAAAATCTTGAAATATTACATATGGAATTGAAAGGCTAAAAACTAGTCATCCTGTAATCGATAGAAATATTCAAACGCAAGCATGTTTTAGAAATAAAACTATTAAACGAGCAGATGAACCTTAGGCACATCCCACTTTTCAAAATTTCGCACAAGCTGAGGCCTTCAATGAATATATAATAGTTGAGATACAATTTTTTTATTCAATCTGAAAATGTAGTCACTGAGAAATTGGAATCACTGTAATAAAGTAATAAAAAGTTAAAAAATGTTGTAATAATCCTTCTATCAAGAATAAAACTCATTTTATTATATTATTGTTTATATAATAATTATATATTTTGGTTTACACTTAAAACATATTATAATTTGGTTTTAAAGAAGTCCATAAAATACCTTGGAAACTTTATGTAGTTATGATGAACATAAAATACGTAGAATTTTTAAAAGTTCACTTCATTCTAGTGTTAGTCTAGATAAATGCATTCAGTTTTGTATGGTAAGATATGTTTTGTTAATTATTTTTATTTTTCAAATGTGAAGTAGAGGGGATGAGTAATAAATCTAACTTGCTTTTTGAAGATGTTTTGCAAGTTTTAAGAATTTTTTTGAAAGGAACTTGGGTTATGTTTTGTATATTTGGAAAGGAATTTGGATTTCATAAAACAAGGAACGAAACAAAAATTTTGTACTCTTCAAGTATTTTTTTTAATAATTTTTTTATTGACAAATTATATTCCTTTGAATTCTTCCATTCCCTTTGATACTGTTTAATAAGTGTTAATTCTATATGTCTACTAAATTAACACAGTGTGTTCTAAAGGCATTTATTGAATTAAGTTCTAAAAGTTCTTGAATAAAAACTTGTAGGAGGTTAACAGTATGAAATTCAAAAAATTTGAATATCAAAACAGATTTAATCTGTTAGTCTCTTATAATTTTATTTTCAAAAAATTTTATTCGAAAACTTTTAGAATTAAATTAATGTCTTATAATCACAACTTATATTTAATGGACATTTAAAATCAAAACTCAATATATAATATCAAATGGAATAAATAACCTAACAAATGTAAATTGTCAATTGAAATGAATAAATAAATATTAGGAGACAAAATTTTGTTTCTGATCTTACAATTATGAGAACTAAATCCTTTTCAAAAATACAACACATAATTTTAAGAACTTCTCAAAGAAATAATTTATTTGAAATATTTAATATATTTCAAAAATCTCTCAAAACATGTCTCGCATCCTCAAAAAACAATTAGAATTCAGATAAGGTCTTCATCGGTCATACTTCACGTTTAAAATTTTGTAATAATATTTCTCTAAAAAAACCTCTTTTTATTATTTTAATAAAGTGTTGAAATACAAAATAATTTTTCATTTAATTCCATTGTCATTCATGTACCTAAGCAGTGTGTCATTTTATCGAAATCTTTCTGAGACAATGAACTCAATTGTGTTTTCTGGAAAACGGTTGAAATGATCGAATTCAAACAGTGCCAATATTAAGTAAAAAACGATTTTTACATCATATTTTTTGATGAAACTTACTATAAAGTTTCGTCAAATAAAGCTACCACTCAATTTCATTATCAGGAATTATTCACGTGGTGCCACCTAAAACAAAAAAGCTTCTATATTTTCAATGGAAAAATTTGAATGAAAATAAATCAGATCAATGAATTTTAATACTTTATGAAGTGAATCCAAAATAATTTGAAAAATACAAATATCAAATTCTATCTACGAACTCCAAAGGGACATTTTTTCCTTGACAAGTTAACAGAATTGTTCATTCTTCTTCCGGTCCAATTTTGCCTCCACTTACTCAGCTCATTTTCTATATTTTTCGGATGACATGACTGTTGAAGCGATGCATCCAGTCTATAAGATGGTAGAGCAGAAATTGGCATCTTTTCTTCTTCTACTCTTTTATCAGCCTTTTTCGAACACACAATGTGTGGGAGAGCAAAGCATTTCTTACAGCTCACAATTTTTTTCGGTTTGTGATGCTTACGTGACAATATCTTGTCTCTCATCGGTGAGGCTGGAGATAAAAACGGATCATAAGTACTGATCAGAGCATTTAAACTTTTCAGGTATGAATCAATTTCGAAATAGGAGCTTGGACATGCTCTATATCGTAATGGTCTTGAATGGAACCGACTCTTTTGATTTATATAACTTTGTTGCTTTGAAGGTATGAGTTCTTCAAGTGAGGGATAATGAACAGAACTTCTTATTACATCAAGTCGATCTCCATCTACTCCAACGTCAATTCTTATGACAGGAGTATGATCTCTTGAGAGAACAACATCGTGGTCAATGTTTACGATATTTACCAAGGGATTGTCCAGATTAGTTATATGGACAGGATTAATACTCAATACTCCACCATATTCTAGCATTTCGTTATTATCAGTTTCATTCTGCTCTATTTCAGACATATTTGTGGATAACATTTCGGAAATTTTTCCTCTTTCTTTGTTGTTTACTATCAAACTATCGTAATTATCTTGAGATGTTATTTTTGAATTTTTTATTGCATGAACTGGAACTGATGAGGATACATCCATTGAAGGAGTGTGTATTGCTAACTCGGAGGATCTATTTGCCATTTCTCCCGGGAGTTCAAAGATTACATCTACGTTTGTATTTTTTTCGTTACCATTATGAATAATTCGAGAATCAGCTGATTCTACATCATCCTCCATGAATGCACTAAAATCATTAGCTGCTATTGCTTCTTCCATTTTTGCTGTGAACTCAACTATAGAATTAATTCGTTCCAGTTTGTCTTTGAATAGTTTTTTGTTCAGCTCACCTATTAATTTGTCAATTGGTTGTTCCACCAATTGTACATCTGATCCTAATAGAGCCACTAAATCTCCGTCTTCTATGGCTGTCTTCATTTTTTCCGTAATAACACTATATGTATTGAGATTATCGACTTTCTCGTAAAACATTTTTTTGAAGCGAATTTTCATATCTTCGTTGATGTTCTGTGGTAAAATTTTTTCGTTCACCATGCTAATGATTTCTTCCATATTTTCAGTTATTTCAAGAATGGAATTTATTTCTTGGAATTTATCCTCAACTTTTTTTTCGAACAATATGTTAGTCGATGGATCTTTGTCACTTGATATTTCGTCATCTTCTTGTGGCTCGCAGATACATTTTTGAATATATTCCAGAGTATCCTTCTCTAAGTCAAAACAGCGTAAATATTTCAAGAACGGATTCTGTATACCATCGTTTGCAGTAGCTTTTCTCTTTTTGTTTTCATTCATTAATTCTTGACAGCTTCGATAATATTTGAAAACATTCTTTAATGGCGATTTACGATGCGACTTGGTAGGACATGAGTATCTGGCTTCTAAGAGGTATTTGTTCCTAATTACCTTATTCCCTGCGTCTGTTTTCTGAATCGATTCGGACAAAATGAAGTTTCCAATATCAACGGAAGGAGCTTGAATCAGTGGATTGCAGAGAGAATCTTCAAATTCTTCTTGAGTGGTTTGTATCGATAAATTGATTCCGGGAATGCAACACTTGTAATCTCTTCGCGCTTGGTTCCAATCTTGTGAATCCTGATTATTGATTTCATCCAGTTTCCCTCTGCAATGAATTTTACACTCGTATGGAATCTTAGGTTTTCTTTTACATCTTTTTGGTATACAAGTTGGTTCTTTTCGTATAACATCAATATTTTCTGGTAGTGAAAAAAGTGGAGCTTTCAGACGATATTTTCTACAAGGTCTTCTGATGCATACTTGATTTTTGTAGAGCAGCTTATGCAAACAAGCAGGCATCTTGCTACATCGTAGAGGATCACAGTTATAAGGCCATGTGTCATCTCTTTTTTCGGCGTAAACTGGTTTCCATGGCGATCTGTGATGTCTCTCATGTTCTAGTGTATCATGTTCTTCAAGGAATTGATATCCTTCTTTACCAGATGAATTGCACCACCAGGAGAAAGGAGTTTTAATCTTTCTTCGACAATGTTTACAGAAAATTTCCCCTTTCATATCCTCAGCAAAACATGGCTTTTTCTCGGGGATCTCAAAACATTTTTGTTTTTTCATGTTCTACTCCTTTTAAGTAATCCAACTCACTGAAGGAGAACAAATATATTAATATTCTCTTAAAATATGAAAATGAAAGTCTGAAATGTAGTTAAATTGGTTTATTCGAAAAGAGATGAAGATGATAAACTTCTCTTAGGTTTATTATGTTGCAATAAAATCAATCCTTTATCTTTATGTGTTATCTTTGAAATTGTACAAAAGTTGTTGAACTTCTGCTTCAGTTTCTCGATTGGATACAAATTAACAGTTTGGTATGACAGTCATTCTTGATATTCTCCTATATTTTTGATAACACTATGAACCACTACATCATATGCATGGACATTGTGTTTTTCCTGTTTTTTCAATTGTTTATTATGTATTATGTTCGACACATACATCTCCTGAAATTATTTCACGTTGATTATATGTATCTGTGCACCTGCAGAATTCTTCATTATTATACTTTTTTTGTTTTTGTCTTCTGCTACTTGCAGAAAATGGACAAGTAGCTTCTAATGCGCCTTTGAGTAAAATCCTCAGGCAAGGTGGGGCTAAAGGAAGAGATGTATCAACTGTTGCATTCTTTCTTCTGTGTAACAGTTTGAACAGCGGCATTGAGGTTTGAGTAGAAGTATGCCCGGTACAAAAGTATGGATCCTGTACTTCAGTTTCTCGTTCAGAACGTGGAAGAGCAGATTCGAGATTTTGAATAGGTTTCCCCATTTGTATGATATCTTCAATTACTCCTTCATTCAAATCGCCACGCAAATCTCCTCGTCCATCTTTCAGTTTCTTTTTCCGTTTCTTTTTCTTTGTTTTATGTTTGCACAAGTCAGACAGATTATTGGGTATATATGGTTGAGGAGCGCATTTTTTTACAGGTATTGTACAGTAATTTTGAGGTCTATTTATGATTCCAGGAAGACAGCATTTGAAGTGTTTGTTGTAATATGGATAACTTCCTGAGTAATAAGTTGGTGCAGCACATTGACATCTAGTTGACTGATACGTTGAATTTCGAATACAAAATTTGTTATCACAATGAAAATAACGCACTACAGTTGAGGTGCCATAAAAATTGTTTCGATCCGACATGTTTGAATTCATTATTTTACTTGCTATTCCTTAACACTGTTGACATCTTTCTTCTTCCTCTTGGTTGAAATTCTTGTGGACAATGGGAACGTTTTTTGTGTCAGACTGAATTTCATCTCGAAGATTCTAGCATATTGAAGCACTGTGGAAAAATAATCATTGATTTATGAACAAAAAACGAGACTTCACACCTCTAACTTTGCTTTGCGATAGAAGAATGCATCCAGAGCAAGCGATAAGGTAGTTTGATCGGACGTATCTAATTCGAATCCATCTTTTTTTTTCGATTTGAAATATTCCTGACTATTTGGGGGTTTACCTTGAGGTGTTACATTTTTATTAGAAGAAGGTTTAGAAGTGACATTTTTCTTAGAAGAAATATTTTTGACCGGAAGTGATGTATTCTTTCTTGAACCTTTTGACTCTGGGGTAGCCTTTCCTACAAATTTTTTCTTTTCTTTTTGGGAATCCTTCAATGGTTGCGCTGGATTTTTCTCACGAGGAATATTATTTCTGGTTGATGGTTGACGTACTATGTCTTTTTCTGAAGGAATTCTACATGGTTGTTTCCTATTAGGGAAAAGTTTGTCAAATAGTTTCTGCCTTATGCAGCTTCCTTTCATGTCACATTCCAATAGTGAACTCGTTTTTTTCACCACTAGTTTTGGATGGTTAACTAGCTTCAAACAACTATCTTTCGAGCAGCTCACTGTTTGAATTTCTGCTTTGTCGTCTTTGAAAGTCCATGATTGAAGAGAATCTGAAGACCTCCTTCTGAAAAAATTGGAGCTATTTTCATTTGCAGGAGATGAGCTAGGTTTTTCTCTTCTAAACAGACATTCGATATCCTTTTTTGTGCTGCTGGATGTTGCATGGTCCTCACATGAGGTGGTTTGACATGAGATCGTATTTTTTCTTGTAGAACATACACCTTCATCTCTGTCTTTATATGTTTCAGTAGTTATATTGATTTTTTCATTGGACTGTATGAATAGATCTTTTATCCCGTGAGTTTCGTCATCTCCAGAAGCTTTTGACTTAAAACAGCTACTTCTCCTTTCACATTCATCAGATAATGAATAAGGCTTCCCCTCTCGTGAACTCACATTAACTTTCGAATCAGATCTGATACATTGAGTAGTTTGACATATGACAGGGTTTTTTCGGGCCAATGAATCGAGCAGCATGGATAAATCCGATGTGGTCGGTTTGGTACAACATGAAGAAAGAGTTTTCTGTAACTTCAGGAAGAAGTCGCAACATTTTGTGTCATTATCCGTTTTTTCTAGATTAACATTAGTGTCGTTTTTGAACGGATCGGTATTTGTACAAGCAGCTGTGCAATGTTTTTCCTTATTTACGTCTTGATTTCGCGGATATTTGATCCTTATCTCGATGGTGTTCGTCTTAACTTTTCCATCCTTATTGCCAGTTATTGGACTTCCGATTAGTTCAGATTGGCAAATGATGCCACTACTGTTTCTGAAACATTTGATGTTGGACACGAGTTTATTTTCCTCGTTTTGTTGACTCAAAATTTCGTTCCTTGTATCTCTGAGAATGCCAGCGATTTGATCGAATTCTGAAGATGCGAAAGTAGACAACGATAAGTTATGATCGGTACCTGCGCCTAGGCCCTCAATAAGTTTGCAAATGTCACACATATGGGAATTACTTGCTTTTTCCCCTTCTGGGGTTTTGAAGGTAATCAACGGATCTTCTGTTGGAAGAAAATTATGTGCAGTTTTCTGACTCTTCATGATTTTACGATTTGATTGGCATACACACAGTTTCTTATTTTCCTTCTTTCCATACGGATTTGCAGAGATATAACCTTCTCTTGCGGACTTCATTTGAATCAATTCCTTACAAGGGCAAGGGCATTGTGGTTTAGAATATAGCGGCGACTCCGGTGGTGAACACAACGAATTACGAATTTCTTCATCTTGATTTTTCACATATGGGATACACTCACAACCATTTTTTTTGGGTTGGTTACTTTCTGTAAGAATGGGAGCCGTAGGTTCACAGGGTTCAACGCAGTCACACTTCTGCTTCTTAGATTTACCTTTGCTAATGACACTTTTATTTCTGCTGCGGCTTCGAGGTTTTATTCTTTTCTTGAACTTCTTAGCACAACTGCAGCTCTTTGGTATCATTTCACCCTCACCTATGGTCTGCATTGTGGACTTTTCCTTTCCACAGTCGCATTTTTTCTTCAGTTTTACTTCATTGCCACTTATCAATGACGACCCAATGGTGCCCATTTTCTTGAATTCTTGATCAATACTTTGTTGTATTGAAATTGGTTGGTTACAAGCACACCCACTACTTAGCTCTCCTTCAAATGGTGATTTAACTGCCGTATCAGTCTTTGGAATGTTTTTCAATTCTTCATAACACATGCAAATTTTATTGTCTTTTGCAGGACTAGATTTGTTTCTCTCCTTTACTGCCTGTTGAGCTTTGGTTGGTTGGCATTGACAAAAATTACCTTTCACCGCACAGTCACATTTTAGGGTATTTTCCTCTCTTCGGGGCTTATCGCCTCTTTCTGGAGCCGTGCTCATCTCATTTTGGTTCAGTTCTGAATCTTGAACAAGCGAGGGGTATATAAGAGCTCTGAAGGGATTCTCAACGTTCAGGTAATAAGCTAGATTTGAGTCAGGAAACTGAAACGAATCATCTAAGAGGTAATCTTCTCGTTTGATCAATCCGAGATTTCTCCTACCCAATAGTAACTTCGCATTACAGTCTAAGATTTCCGATAGGTATTTTTCGAAGACTTTGACGATCAATCTGGGATTCATTATCCCTATTCTTTTGACCGATTCTATGTTTCGTACAGTGATGCTCCTCACTATACGTTCAGCAGATTTTCCTACACGAGTGTGCAACCTTTGTGGAACTTCATCTTCCCAATTTATTTTGGAAATCTCTTTATTTTTTTCCGAAAACTTCTGAGAGTGGGTCGTTTTGAAGCTACCATTCATATTGAATCCTTGCTTCTGATACATTCTACTGCGTCTCGGAAAGATTTCTGTTCGACCTTGTAGAGTTGAATCCGGTAGGGGATCGTATTCTCCTTCTTCAGGTTTTAAAATGAAGGAATTGGTTTTGTATTTCTTCTGTTTCTTACAGGTTGCATAGGACGTTGATTCCATATTCCCTAGCAGAGTTGGAAAAAGACATATGCTTCTCGACCTGTTGAATCTATGTTTACAGTCGTTATTTATGGTTTCTAATTCCTTATATTGTCCATTGTTCCTCTTTTCGTTATCAGTTGGTGGGTTTCTTTGGAGTGATAGAGCTCCATCTAGTCAATAATCAGAGGAATTAGTAAACATTTTTTATATTGGGATAATCCTTACCGATGCCAAAGTTTACTTGCACTTTTTCATCTGTGTCTTCTTTCGATCCGTATTGCTCACAAAATTTGAGCTTTGGAATCTTGTCCTTATCTTCATTTTCTACTGAAGATTTACTAAATTCACTACTAATTTCACTACAATCATCTAAGGAAGTGGGGAACGATTCGTCATCAGTATATACATACTGTTTTCGAACAACTCTGGAAAAGGTTTTGTCTTGTTAAATTTGAATGTAAAATATTTGTCACAAAATTTTTGGTTTTGATTGAATTCAAAGTTTGCTTGGAATAATTTCGTGCAGCAGACTTAAAGTAAAAGGAAGCCTATTTTCTCTTCAATACGACATCTCCTACAGCGAGATTCTATGTTCTTAAATTTTTTCAATCTCTGATCGCTCACTTTGTTTGACGTTTTCCTTGGCCATTTCTGATGAACTCTGGAACTTGATTTTGCGTTTGTTAGTAATTTTTCTCTTTTTTGAAACGTTCCAACATTAGTTTCCTCTTTCAGTATTTTGTTGGTATGATCGGATGAGGGAAGTGATTGTAAATTCAGGCACATTTTCCTTTGGTTTCCTGTCATCAGATAGAATAATTCTTCAGTTGTCGTTCTTCGATTTGCTCTACCCTGTCCATCAGGTACGTAATGATTCAAATTATTCGTTACTTTGAAATTAACGCATTTCGTCATACAATATTCCTCCAATTCTGCCATAAGCTGTTCAAATTCTTCACACTCACAGTTTATGAGATCTTCGGTTGAAGTTACTTTCGGTTTAGTAGATGGACTGATTTTTTTGTCAGTAATCTTTTTTACTTTCTGGTTATCATTTTTACTAATATTATTTGAATGGACATTCTGTCTCTTTCTAAAATGCCTTGCATTTTCTGATTTTCTCAGTTTTGGTTTCATATAACTTTTATCAACTGACTTCAAGTCTCTTATATCACATTCAGAAGATTGTTCTTTTCCTCTTTCTGTAGAGGTATTTCTGCGAAAGATCGGACCAACTTCTTCATCTTCAGAGTCTGAACTTGGAATTTCACATACGTAATCTGAACTGTCAAAATCGTCGGAGCTTTCGTCTTCACAAAAACAACATGAACAACTTTTGTCCTGCATCTCTGGATCAGATCGCATAGAGAATGACAGCTTAAAATATTTTTCGTTAGATTTTTCATCAGTAGTTACAGTGAATGCTTCTGCAACAGAATTTGGTTGAGACTGTGTACCAACCTCATCAACTTCATACTTCTGTTCTTTTATCAGTTCTATATCTTCGCTATTTTTCTTGGGTTCTTTTGAATATTTTTCATTCATCTCCACCTGAGTATCTTTGTCCTGATTTGATTGATATTGGCAACATTTGTCCTCCAGTCTCAACATTCTTCTTAGGGCATTTGAAAATTGACATTCCTTATTGACTTTCTCTTCTGAAGCATTCGAGCAAATACGATATCCGACTTCCTCCCTTTCACTTTCTCTTCCACATATACATTTCAAATGTGGCTTTCTAAAGGATTTTTGATTTTCATTAAGGAGAGAACAGGTATATTCTGATTCATCTTCAGCTCTATTAGACATTGCTGGACATTTTTCATTTTTGCAAATATTGATGCTTCTTTTTTGGTTCTGGCGTTTCAAGTGATCATATTCGTTATCTTGGTCTTCAAGGTTTCCATCCTTCTTTTCTAATTGTGGTAAGACGTGAATTTTGACACATCTTAAAAATTTTCTTTTGAAGATCTCACTGTCGGTTAACTCATCATCTTCATGGAATCCATTCCGATTCGATGATTGTGTATAGTTCTTCAGTTCGCCACATCCACAACTTTGGCAACACATATCAAAAGACTTTTCCTGTCTCTTTCTTCTGGAAATTTGTACTGGCTTCCTCGTGTTGACCGTTTCGTCTTCGGCTTCTTCAACTGAGTAAGTATTCGACCGAGAAACCACAAATTTCTCTAGATTTTGCTCCATATTCTTCTTCATCTGTTGTAGGCATTTGCACTTCCTTGCTTTACTAGTAGGCGAAAATAGTTTTCTACAAGTCGATATATTTTCCTTCCCTTGGTTAAGGTTTGTTGTATAAGAAGAATAATTTTTCATTGTTCGAATCTCTCCCCGCTGCTTTTCTTCATTTTTATCAGTTGAGTTGTTCACAGATATACTTACAGCCTGATTTCCTACTTTCACTACGAAATTTCCTGTATCCATCATAGAATAACCCTGTTTTGAGGATCCGGATTTGAAATTTGATTTATTTCTGAGACTAGGAAATTGTTTTGATTTCTTTGAATCACACTTCCTCTCAGAAATGTTCTGATCTCTTCTTGACTTCACTGTGATTGGATCATTTTTCAATATGATTGACTTCGTCTGCTTTGGCACGGTTATGTGAAAGGAAATCATCGATGGATCCTTTATACATTTGCATTTTTTCTTCTTCCTTTGTGTTGCTTTAGATGCATTTTTGTCCTCTTCGGGAGTTAGTGGCTCACAAAGTTCAGAGTTGTTCCTATTCTCACATAAACTTCTAATGAAACTTTGCAATCTCAATTTAGAGATCGCATCTAGATGAAGTGGTGGAATTTTTGGCTTCCTCTTCTTGCCGCATATATTATCGCAGTTTGCATGTGAGCTCTGTTTATTACTATCGGTTTCAATATTCCAATAAAGCAGAGGTTTCGTTATGTTTAGATTGGCGAATGGAAAATTTTCGTCATCTGATATTTCTGGATAAGACCGAATTGTAGAGTCTGAGTGCGAATTAAGTGAATTTAAAATGGAATAACTAGAGTTTGACAGGTCTGTTTCCAATGAATTGAAACATCTTTTCGATTTCATTTGTGAGATATTGTCACTTTCGAGGTCTTGTAAATCTGTAAAATTTAGCATCTCTGGATCTCTGAAAATGTTTTTTCTGGAGACTTTCCTCTTCTCATATGTTCTTGTTTTTCTCAGACCATCATATCGGCATTTGTAAATAATTACAACAGTTCTAGATTTTCTTCGACATTCTATTAATGAAAACAATATGAGTTCGTGTCCTTCCAGAAGATGATCTCTTACCGTTCAGTTTTTCTTCCAGAAAGTGTCCTACTGGTTTGAACATTGTGAAGTTGATCTAATATATTTTATTTGAACTGTATATATTTTTCCAAGTTTCATTTAGTATTGAATCAATAAGCTCCAGTTTGATAATATCCACATCATTTTGCACTTCAAGAGTAATCGAAAAGGTCATATAATTAATAATAGATTTTCCAAAAATAGAGAATATAAGTGGAAGAAGATGCAGGATAGTAAATATTTATTTCAAAGCATGACATAAAAAATTATCAGAATTATATGAGAGTTCTGAGTGCACATTCTATTAATTTTTAAATTCCCCTCATCAAGAATATTAAGAGTGTAACAAGAAATTCATTTACCTATTAAAGTTTCCGGTATGAACTGCTCTTTCGAACTCAGTTTTCAGAGGAAGAAACTGCACTTCATCTGCTTGTACATTTGAAAACAACCAGTCAAATGGGTCACTATTATTTGTTATACCTTTGCAGTTATTATAATCAGTTTTGTTCTACAAAAAATCCGAATTAAAGACGACTACATTCAACTTAACGCTGTTTGTGATTATTGGTACTTACAGAAAGCGTACTTTTCATTCTTCATACTAAGAAGTATCAGAACAATTTATCGCGGAAAATTGGAACAGAGGTTTTACAACATGGAATTTGGAATAATTTTTGACAGTTGTCAGTTACAGAAATTGCAGATCAACGAAGCTCATTTATGGTTTAAAGTAATGTCAATGTTTTTCACTCACATCTACATAATTAAAGAAAAACCCAAACAAGAAGTTATTACCAGATCCAATATTTTAAATATCTACTAATTTTAAATCAGGATATTGAATAATCTTGAATGAAATAACTATAACTATAATAAATAAATACATTCTGAAAGATTTGTACGATTTACCCCTGTCTGATTTTGTTTTTTTTTTGTTAACTTAACTTCAGCGTCGGATAATAGAGATGTTTTTTTTTAGAGTATTCACATGTTTTAAGACTCATCGACAGATATTTTATCATTTAAAATAATCCATTTATTTCATTGATAGGAGTCCTATTTTGTACCATACATTCTCTGAATTTGTTGAATTTCATTATATTATATGACCCAATCGAAATATCTCATTCATTTTTTTTCATCAAAAGAATCATATTAGGGTTATTTGCAGAAATATCTTGATACTTACCTGACTCTAGTAGTGCCAAGAGTGATAGAACTTTAAATTGAAATAAAACACCTTTAAATTAGGATTGAAGCCATATTTATTTTATTTGAAAGATAATTTTATGACATTTATGTTTTAAAAATAATTTCCGGCATATGTCCACCATGACTAGCTCTGAGGAACCGCATTCGACCAGACCGATTTTGGACCACTTTTTGGAGTAATTCAAGCCTTATTTCATCAATAACACGAGTTATGTTGGCTTCCAAAGCGTCTATTCTTTTTGGTTTATCAGTATAAATCAATGAATTGACATAACCCCAAAGAAAATAATCCAGTGCAGTTATGTCGCATGATCTTAGAGGCCAATTAATTGGTCATTTCTCGAAATAATGTTATCGCTAAATCTTTCTTCTAATAAATCAATTGTTACGAAAGCAGCATGACGTGTAGCACCATCTTGTTGGAACCAAAACACTTCTGGGTCGATACCATTCAAATTTTGAAACAAATAATCATTGATCATCGATCTGTAATGAGCACCATTCACTGTAACATTAGCTCCAGCATCGTTTTTAAAGATATATGGACCGATGATGCCTCCAGCGTGTAAAGCACAGCATACAGTTCATTTTTCAGAATTCAATGGAACCTGCAGAACTTCTTGAGGATTGCTTTCACTCCATATACGGCAATTTTGCTTGTTTATATAGCCGTTCAACCAGAAATCAGCTTCGTCACTAAACACAATTTTACGATAAAAAAGTGGATCAACTTCAAGCTGTTCTAGAGCCCAATGACCAAACAAACGACGCTTATTATAGTCAAGTGGCTTTAGTTCTTGAACCAGTTGGATCTTGTATGGGTATAGACCAAGATCTTCACGCAAAATATTCCATGTGGTGGATGCACAGAGTCTTGTTGTGAACGTCGACGAATAGACAAATCTGGATCATCATTAACACTATGACTTACAGCAGCGAAATTTTCTTCTGTACGTACAGTTCTTTGTCTTGTTATTGTTGTTGCATCGAATAGAGAAAATGTTGTCCGAAATCTATCGATAGTTTGACGAATAAGCTGCTCTGATGGACGATTATGTAAACCATAAATTTCACGAAGTGCTCTGTAAGTTTGGCGAATAGAACACTGATTTTGAAAATAAATTTCAACAATTTGTAAACGCTGTTGAGGCGTGATTCTTTCCATGATAATTTGTCAATGCTTACGGAACAGAAATGTCAAAACAACATGGCTTCTACCTTCTGTCAAATCACAGTTATCCCTCTCGAAAGTTCTATCACTCTAAAAAAAAACACCTGATATTTGGCACCCAACGATAGCACACTGCTCTCTGAAACGAGCGCACAAATGTACCTGCAATGACCAACGGGTGTTGCAATTTGGAAAAACCATGTCTATTTTTCAATTATTCTGTATATTTAATTCTGGCGTGAAAAAATCAAAACAAAAAAAAATGGACGGATTCGGGCGTTTCATTTTCGAACTCGAATTCTAAGTTTTATTAAATTTATTTGATACTATTCGGGTATGATGTATATCAGAAGGGGGGGGGGGGGTATTTGGGTCATACCTTGTACTCTAAAAATTTTAATATCAGTGCTCAATTATATTTAATTATAAGTATACAAAGATATAATTTAGGATTTTTGTGGAAAGTACATTTCAATAATGTATTGGTATTTTCATATGTGTAGTATAAGATTATTTGCAGAATCCCTATTATGCGATCATCTTGCATTATATGTTTTTGTGAATCAACAAATTATGCGATTAGTTGAAGCAAATCTGGTAGAGTAAATGAAGTTTGAAACAAATTTTGGAAAATCACAATAATGTAAAATATTTTGTTCCATTAATGAATGGGAATAACATAGAATATAATAAAAATAATCAAATCCTGATTAACTGAGTCACTGAGCTCTAGTTCTCAATCAACTAAATATATTATTTATATTCTTTTCAAACTACTTTTAATTTCCATTTTGTGCAAATCCAGTTCACTATTCTGATTATTCAAAATTCTTTCACTCTTATGTATCTTCTTGTCCTTATATTTCTCAATTATATTTTCCAATTCAAAAAGTATTTAAATTTTTCATTTCAAGTCCTAAGCGGTTGACCTGACTTCTGCTAGTTATGGTTTCGATGTATAATGGTTGGCAAATTAAATTGGATCTGAAACTACCTTCGATATCCTCAACCTCTTCGGTAGAATTTTTGGGAACAGAATTTGTTGAAAATTCATTTTGGCAGTATAATCTGAATTTGTCATTCTTGATAGATATTTCCTCGAAATTATTCGTCATAGAAAGAATAACCAATTGTAGCAGTGCTTTCTCCTTGTTGGACTCAGTACGCCAAAAATAGTCTTTCAGCGAATTCATCAATCCTCTTTTTGAGGTATTTGTATGAGCAGATTCTAAGATCATGGAAATGGAGCAGAAATTTTTCGAATCTATGTAGGCACCAACTTTTTGACAGGAAAAATTCCTTTTTGTTACTCTTCTTGTATTAATACCCCTGTTCTCTCTTTTCGGTTCAATAAATTTGTCTTTTTGCTTGGAATCCTTTGGTTTTAACTTTTTATCGCATGATCTTGAGTTATCAGCATTCGTTATTTTTTGATGATTCGATTTTTCCAGGTGAAAACTCTTCGAAGAATTTCTCTGTCCTTTTTTGGAACCCTGTGTACTCACAACGAGTGATCGAACCTTCTTAAAATCTTGCGAACTTTTAGCTTTCGATCGCTTTTGGCGAAATTTGTCAGCTTCATTTTGGTTGGCGTTATTTTCGAGTGTTGGTGTTTTAAGATTTCTTTCCATATTAAGTTTTTTCGTATAGTTTTTACTTTGTTTACTCAGAAATTTGGGTATCATTTCCACCGAGTGTACGGGAAGAACTGCTGTTGGATCTGTTTCCATTAACGTTACTATTTCTTCAGATTCAGTTGAGAATTCCGTTTCCGAGTGATTACAGATCACAGATGGTGAATCTTGATTCAATGTTGACATGCTTGGAATACTCATGGATAGACACGTATCATTGAAATTACATTCTTTAAATCCAGTTCCACTATGGGTGAATGCAGAAATTGATGAAGTTTGGTTGATGCTTTTACTTGTGTCATCAAAGAATGCAGGTACTGCCGATATTTTTCTTTTATTTGGGATTGGAGAAAAAATATTACTATCAGTATCTTCAGAATTATACTTTTCATGTGATGATGTTGGTTCGATTTTGATCTTTTGAATACTACCAGAATTCAACATCCTCTCGATCTCCAGTTCAAGTTCTTCAACTTCTTTGTCGATACAATTCAATTTGTCGCCCTCTTGGGAACCTTGATTCTGGTCAATCCAGGTTTCTTCGACACGGTTTTTAGAACTGTTGTTGATGAAACTCCAAAGATTCATCTTGTTTTCAGTTCCTGCATTGCAATTTACAGTATCCTTCGATATACACTTTTCCTCAAAATAAATACGTTTCAAACTCTCTTCATTGAGAATTGCCTCGAGTATTACAGCTGAGTTTTTCGTTTCTTCATCCTCATTTTTACCATCGATTTCGTCAAAATTTTCCACTTTATCATGGAGCAAACTTTCGAAATTCAATTCAGTTGGATCGATAAGACCTGAAATTTCGTTCTCCAGTGTTTTTCTTGAAGTGGAAACATTCTCTAACAAAAATAAAAAATTCAACCTCGTTTTATAAATCAAGATTTATCTCTTACCGTTATCGTTTATACGAGAGTGTTTGAATGTATTTGAATATTGAATTTCATCATCCCTTAATTTGAAGGTATCATAGTTAGCATCATAATATTCATTCTCTGATACATTCGAAGCTTCGAAAAATTCTTCTTCCATGTTTCAGATCTTTGCCAGATGATATAATGAATAGTATTGACGTTCTTTTGTCTTGTGAATGTTAATGATACTTATATTGCCAAAATATAGTTATATCTCAATTTCATACCTATGATGTCATCAATTCTCCCCATCTATTAATACTTAATGGTACGGGGTGTTTCAAGAAAAACTTATATATTGAATGGGTAATATACTGTCAATTTTGAAGCAAGAATTTTTGATACACCGGAAACTTCATTCATAATATGACATTGGAAAACAGAACTTTGTTTCTATTTTCTACCATAGAAAGATGTAATCGATACAGTGTAGATTCAATTGTGAATAATCACTTTCTCTAGCGTTCTAGTGTACGCTAGAGCGAGTAGGAACACTGTCATCTATGAGACTACTGGGTGAGACCTGGAGAGTGGGCAGATTGAGGCTCCGGCGTTGAATCACTAAATTCAACTATTGTTCTTGATAATGGCTCCAAAATTGGAGCGCCGAAACGTCGAACACTTATAAATTTTAGACGCATTCCAACCAGGCATTTTCATATTCCATATATATATGGAAGATTAAAAGAAATAATTTTGTAAGCAGAGCAGCTCTCAGTGCTACGTAACCACAGTAGCAGTGGTATGATTGAGTAAAAATTCAGCATTTAGATATAAAATAACGACAAGGCTAATGCAAACTTTGCGAGGATCGAGAATCCTGACTTCACGTTAGAGCTGTTAAACATTTTTTGACTGTGTAGTTAGCTATCAACCGACCTAATTGGCTGATGAATATTTGCGGGAATGTTGAATTCTTTTTAACTACTATGGCAGAGTAAGGTCAATTTAGAGTTTAGACAATATAGAAAACACATTTCCATGGCTATGTATAACTTTATTAGTAAGTTTGAATCAAAGGGTCAGCCTTTCCTTATATATTTGCATTTCGGATTTTTCTCACATTCTGTTGACATAAATTTCTCGAATGCTCGTTTCAGATCACTGTAATCTTCCGTTAGTAAATTGAGATCATCTTTTGTACTCTCGCTATAAATGAATTTATTCGCACCAGAAACATCAAGATGCGAGAATTTATTGAAATTCTTGGTTCGCTTCAATTTTGTCGAAGCTGGTATAGCACTCGGCGTTAATTTATAAGGTGTTGTTTTCAGTTCAGTTGTCATAGCTTTTTCGGATGCTTTTTGTTTGGCCATTGCTTTACAACTTCTGCAACTAGTCTTGGATTCAGCTAAAGCTAACCCTTTACACGAGTTGGTAGTTAGCTTTTGCCACGTAGCAGAACAAGATGATTTCCTTTTTCCTAGAGCTTGTTCGACGTTCTCTCTGTTCATTATATCGTTTGACGTCAATGTCTGCCCATTTTGTTGAAACTTGCCACCGAACGAACATACCTTTTGAATAGCTGAATTCGTCGAATTGTTGAATCTAGATACGTCAAAACATATGCTGCAACTCTTGGATTGCGATACTGCTGCTTCTTGTATACGAATACCTGACATATTGCTAGAAGTTGCTTCAGTGTTAAAGGGTGAGTAAGTACGAGTATTGATTTGTTTCAGTGGAGGAAAAGGGAGGCTTTCAGCAGCTGTGATTGTTATGCCATGTAATGCTTTCATATCACTAGTATTTGGAAGCATTTTAGCTATCTTCTCAGTAGGTACTTGTGGTATTATAGTGAGTGCTCTCCCACAGTGGCTCGATTCAAGTTTTGGTAAATTTATCTTACATGAGGGTGGACATATGTTACTGAGAATTTGACGTGCTTGAGTAGCTGTAGCCTGGGTAGAATGTTGTGTAACATAAGCTGATGGCTGGATGCTGACAGATTTTTGGGAGATTGAAGTTTGCACACTCTCTGGCTGAAGACGTAGAGGGTTGGTAGTAGAAGGTTGGATAGAAGCCGATTTTTTGGAAGGGTTTACTTGAATTGAAGCCTGTTTTAGTTTAAGAGAGGAATAAGATTGACATTGGGTGGAAACCGGTACTTGCTCCGGTGAAACCATTACAGAACAACTTTTATCTTTGTCAGCTTGTACGGTTACAGATATTTTGATGCGAGGAGCTTGGTCATGGGCATTTGGATGTGTGAAAGGGTATGGCCTAACAGAGGAGCAGGAACAGACCGGTGGATTTTGTGTGGTTCTTATCGAAGGACAAGAACAACTTCCTTTAGAGATAGACGTTGAAGGACAAGAGCATATCACCGGGCATGAAGTAGAAGCATTTGGTCGTTTCATTTGGTTTTCTCGCGAATTATCAATATGAACACAAATCATGGCCGTTTGTAAAAGCTCATTACTATCAGATTTGCTACATCTGCAGTCGCCAGTTTTCATGTCATTTATAATAAAAAATAATGAAAAAGAGCCCAGAGACTCTATATTATCTTTATTCGGCGGGCATGAACAAAGGCTAGATTTCTGATTGGCTGCAGGACTAACCATCTTTTTTAATGTTGAATCCTTTAACATCGATGTACCCTTTATCTTCTGATTGATCAATTTATTCGTTTCTTTAGATTTCACTTCTGGCTTGTTCTGAAGTGGGTTCATTGGCTTTTTTGATTGTTGCTTGGTATGCGTTTTGTTCGTTAGTGGTTTTCGAAAGTTTTTTTTCTGTAGTGTTTGAGCTTTTATCTGGGGAGATTGAGCAGAATTTTTGGTTGGTGTTTTATTGAATACAGAAATGAGGTTTTTATCTTCTTCCTTTTCCGTAGCAGACGGTAAACTACAAATTCTCGTTACTAATGGACATTTTTTGCAGCGACTTTCAGACACTTCAATCGTTTTTTCTTTCAAAAAGCATTTTTGTTTCGTCTGCTTATTAGCGTACATACTATTTAGAGGAACGGTTGCATCAACTGCCATACAACAAGCTTGGCAACATTTTGCAGCCAAAATATCTCCTCTTACTGTTTTTTCATTGTTAGTGCTTGTATCTGGTTCAACTTTAGTCGCCTGTTTTTTAAAAGTGTCCACATAAAAAGTTTGGTTATATTCTTGTACGTCAAAAACCTTCGTATCATTTATGTTTCCTCCGTTAGCTAGTGAGGGAGGAGTAATTTCTCGAATGGTTTCACCGTTACACTTTAAGAGTATTTTAATAGAAGGGAATTTGACAATGTCTTGTTCTTTTTGTTGGCTTGAATGGCCTTCACAAATATTTTCTCCTGGATCGTCCACATCAGCGATCAAACTCAAGAGAAGGTTTTCTCCAAGTTTAATGGATACTCCCTTCTTATCATTCGTTTCGAAATGCTCATTTTCCGTGGGTTGTTTTGGTTTCTCCTCAAACGGATAAAGACAAGTAGAACGAACATTTCCATCTGGAGATGCTATCGTCTCATATTTTTCAGTAACGTTGTTAATTGTCTCAACTTTATTCAAACTGAGAGGTATATTACATTTTCTTTGAGTTTTTGACTTATTCGTTATCTGCTCCGTTTTGTCTGACTCATATGATAAGTTTAGGTATTCACGTTCATCCTCATTACTCAGTAAACTGTTCTGTGAAGCTAATGTCGTCCCGATCAGCCTTACGTCTACCATCGAGTCTGCGTGGCATCCTCTTGGAATTTTCAAAACTATTTCCGTTCGAGATTTAGAATGTTCTGATCCTACGTCAGAATTGAAATTAAGGGGGCAAGCCCAATTCGATGAAATTCTCAAATTTTCATCAACTGATTTCTTCAATGTACATCTAGATATTCCTGTGTCGGTCTTTGGACTTAACGTGCAAGTTTCACAGTTGTAAATGAAATGGTGTAGTAAATATGTTTCAGGAACTTTCAGTATCACATCTTCAGATGATAATTTTTTCCGTAGATCCTTCGAGATGTATCTGGCGAGTCCTTTTTCTGGAGAAGTGAAATCTACAAGGATAGAGCTCGATTAATAACAATTATAATAGTTGATTGAAATGCAAAATTTTCACCTCTTACAGAGTTATTCAAGAAACGAATCCATTCTGTGTTTGTTTTTGTAAAAAGTCCAATTCTAGTTGCATTTAAGAAATCGGGCTTGGATTTATTTTGTCTTTTTAAATCTTCAAGGATATTGTCTTTCAATTTTTCCATATTTCTTTGAGCACTTTTCGAGTAATCACTTCCACTTTCACTTTTCACTGCTTAAATAAGTGTTCTCTGTAAAGTGAGCATAAATTAATGAATTTTATTATTACAAAAGATGCTTGGATTCTTATTATCATTAATAATTCATAAATTAGAATCTAGAGGCTCAACAAACTGTTCATGTGTTTGAATCAATATTATAAAACTTTAGGTACGACAAACATATACCAATGTTCAAACAAGAAATTTTTCAACATGGCAATACTGTTGTTTCATCGTTATGATCCATAAAAACATTTTGAAACCATTGATTCTGGACGTCCTCTAATATCACCGGATTTATAGCACCATCATATATTAATTATGTTATTCAAATTTCATATCATTAGATTCAAAAGTCTAGCTTATTCATAAAAGAATCGCGAGATTTTCTTGAATCCTTGGTACTATTGTCAAATCTTTGTTTTTCTTAGGTTATTCGATTCCACAAACAGAACAAAAAAGTTATTAAATAAAGAGCTATTCAAATTCAAAAGGACATTTCGTCGCCAGTTGGGGATATTTATAATAAAATTGAGAACAGGTAAACAAATACACTTAGTTTAAGTTTCAAAAATGTTTAATTTATGTTGTTGACATATATTTTTCGTTTCATTTTCAAAACTAAGGAGAATTTACTCAACATTACAATTAATATATTTTCAGAACAACAGTTTGAAGTGAAGTGGGTTTTTCATATTTGAGGTTGGAACAGTAACGTATACCTGTTGACAATATTTGCTTATTTTTCAAAGGAACTAGTTATTAACAGATGTCAGTAATGGAATCGATGAAATTCCAACTTATCATTTTTTATCGCCAAATGTTTTTATGGGCCAAATAGATCTCCAGATATTCGAGTAGGTCCAACTTTTTGATTTTTTCACCTGAATGTAGAATTTCGGTTTTACTTAAATCTATGAAAGGGTTTTCTTATATACAATGAGCAGAAAAACCGGTAGTTATTTTATTTTGTAGTATAGATTTTTTATGTTCGTCTATTCTAATGTTGATTGAACGACCAGTTTGACCTATGTAATAGGCAAGGCACTCACTGAAATGGAATTTGAATATGCCACTTTTTTCTCCAATACAATCTTCATACAATCTTTACTTTAAACCAAAATTGAACATAGATTTTTCTTATTTGTATCGGGTGTTTTTTTTAGAATTATAAAACTTTCGATAGGGGTAACTGTGATTTGACAGAAGGTAGAAATCCATGTTGTTTTGACATTACGGTTCAGTAAGCATTGACAAATTATTATGGAAAGACTCACGCCGCAACAACGTTTACAAATTATTGAAATTTATTTTCAAAATCAGTGTTCTATTCGCCAAACTCATAGAGCACTTCATGAAATTTATGGTTTACATAATCATCCATCAGAGCAGCTTATTCGTCGAACTATCGATAGATTTCGGACAACATTTTCTCTACTCGATGCAACAACAACAAGACAAAGAACTGTACGTACAGAAGAAAATATCGCTGCTGTAAGTCATAGTGTTACTGATGTTCCAGATTTGTCTATTCAACGATGTTCACAAAAAGTTGGACTCTGCATCCACCACATGGAAAATTTTGCCTAAAGATCTTGGTCTAATGGAATGAAATAAGAAATTACTTTGTTTTCTATCACTTTTTAAAAAGTAATAGTGATAATAAGTGATAGAAATAAGAAATTACCTTGTTTTCTATCACTTTTTAAAAAGTGATAGAAAACAAAGAATTTTCTTATTTCATTCCACTAAAATGAACTATCACAAAGTAACGGACTACTCCATCCAAGACCTTGGTCTACACCCATACAAGATCCAACTGATTCAAGAACTAAAGCCAGTTGACCATAATAAGCGTCGTTTGTTTGCTGATTGGGCCCTAGAACAGCTTGAACTTGATCCACTTTTTTATCGTAAAACTGTGTTTCGTGATGAAGCTGATTTCTGGTTGAACGGCTATATAAACAAGCAAAATTGACGTATATGGAGTGAAAGCAATCCTCAAGAAGTTCTGCAGGTTCCATTGCATTCTGAAAAATGCACTCTATGTTGTGCTTTACAGGCTGGAGGCATCATCGGTCCATATATCTTTAAAAACGATGCTGGAGCTAATGTTACAGTGAATGGTGCTCATTACAGATCGATGATCAATGATTATTTGTTTCAAAATTTGAATGGTATCGACCCAGAAGTGTTTTGGTTCCAACATGATGGTGCTACACCTCATGCTGCTACCGTAACAATTGATTCATTGAAAGAAAGATTTGGCGATAACATTATTTCGAGAAATGGTCCAATTAATTGGCCTCCAAGATCATCCGCCGTTTTTTAACACAAATTAAATTTAAACGATGTGAGACTGCTTGCTGAGTGACTTCTAATGTTAGAGCAAGTTCTTTTTGTGTTTGAGATGAATCTTCCTCCAATAATTCCTCCAATTCTGCATCCTCGTAAATTTTTGGCCTTCCACTGCGATCTTTGTCTTCTACGTCGAAATCACCGTTTTTAAATTTTTGAAACCACTCTCGACACGTTCTCTCACTCAAAGCTCCCTCACCATATGCTTCTACGAGCAATTGATGCCCCTCAGCAGCAGATTTCTTTAAATTAAAGAAGTAAACTAATATTTTTCGCAAATGACGCTTACTTGGCTCAAATTTTGACATTTTCAACTTATAAAAATTATATTTTACCAATATAAAATCAATGATATTAATAGGTTATGTTGTTCTTGAATGTCCAAACTATTTTCTAAGCCGGTTATCATCTGCGAAAGTTAACCGAAACTCCCTGCCGCGCCATCTACAATAAAACGGCGGAAACTTATTTGTACTCCTAATATTTAAAAATTTTTAGTTGACAATTTATATTTCTTTGAATTTCTTTCATTCCGTTTGGTACTGTGTAATAAGTATTAATTCTATATGTCTACTAAATTGACACAGTGTGTTCTAAAGACATTTATTTAATTTCATTCTAAAAAGTTTTTTCAAATTGAAATTTGTAGCAGGTTAACAAAATAAATCTGTATGATGAAATTTAAAATTTTATAATGATCCTCCTATCAATAAAAAGCCTCTTTTTATTATTTAATTGATTTCCTGATTCAAATTTGTTCATTCTACTTTTATTATGTTGAAATCAACATTTTTCATGAATTCCATGGAATTATATTAAAATACATAATTAAAATTTCATAATTTCACTAAACAAGAAATAATAAAGAACTGCACATCACACTACAATACTGGCAATTATTACTAAGGACATGATGAATAAGAATAGAAGGGTTGTTAAGTTTCCTGCGTAATATCTATCCGTTTTAATCTAAATGAAATCATGAAACCTATCTAATTGTCTCATCTTGGATCTCAGTAACATTTGTATATATTCATTATTGTCCATTTCCTCGAACATGTTATCATAAGAACACTCTGTGAAATATTTCCTTCCTGCTGATGTAGAATATTTCTTGATCTGATTTTTTTGGTTTGTTTGAGTGTCCATATTTTTTACAAAGCATACTTTCTTTGTTTTACATTGATTTTTTCTCAATTTTAAACGCTGTATTTCCTCTATGACCTTGTCGAGAGTGTAAACGATCTCATTCTGATAAGTATTTATAATATTAGAATCTCCAATGGGATACGGAATTCCATTCACAGAACATTCCTTAGATGTTTTGAGTATACCCCTTTTCGAATATGACTGCAAGCATATGGAAGTCTTGGTTATGGATTTAGGACCAGTACCAAAGCTCTGAAATGTTTTCAAAGGCATTGAAGAGGAGGCATCCACAGAACAGTTGCTTTTATTTAATATTCCTGTTGGTTTGAAAGCAATATCAAACTTTTCTTTCTTATCCTTTGTCTCTAAAACATCAGCCTTTGAACTTTTTTTCCATTTACCTTTATTTGAGGTCAGACTAAATGGCTCAATATTTTGAAACAATGGTTTCACATGACGTTTCTGTATTATTTTTTCTTGTACCTCATGTAGCGATGGAGCTTTCTCTCTAATAGGACCAACCAAATCAGTCAAACTCGTGATCTCTATTGTTTTAACAAGTGCCTCTTTAGGTACCTCACCATTTTTTGTGATATTTTCGGGAAATGGGAATTTTAAGCTAGTCCTTTTGCGCACGATTTCAGCGTTTCTGGAAAGAACCAGAGAATTTCTTATATTTCTGTCTCCATACTGGGTGGAATTCTTATTTGATGATTTGTTTCCTATGAGTTGTGTTTTTTGTATATTGATCGATTCTTCTTTTACTACTTGTCTATCATACACTTTATTATGCAATTTTGATTGTAGTTGTTGTATTTTTTTAATTTTGATTGATTCTTCTCTTATATCTGGATCATTCTTCTTTATTGCTTCTTCTTTTTGTACTTGTTGTAATAGAGTCACTTCTTTTTTTGCTATTTCTGGATTACTTGGTTTTCTTGATAGTCCTTTTTCTAAGTTTTGCACTTTCTTCGGTTGAATTAACTCTTCTTTTACTTCTTCTTTATAACTAGTTTTTTCTGGCTGCTTCTTATCTTGTCTCATCTTTCGTATTCGAAATAATTCTTTTTGGACTTCCCCTTGATTTATTGTATTAATATTTCGTATTATTTTTTCAGGATCACTTGTATATTTCATTTGTTTAGGTTTATTTTCTCCATTATGAAAATTGTTAAAATTCTCGTGCTTCTTATATTTACCACTTTGGATATTTTGCTCCGAATATTCTTTTGAAGTTTTTCTGGATCCTGTGAATAACATTCCAATCAGAAGTTTAACTCAATTTAAAGTAGTTCCAGATATATTCTATTCGACGTATTATATAAGAGCATCTGAATATTCATACAGTAAAGGTAACCAGAAATTAATATCGAAGAGGAAATAGCAGCGTTATAAATAATATGCTTATAGGATTTCTTTAAAAACTAAGAAGAAGAGAAAAGAACTCCAGTATATTACAGTTATTTCTTTGTGTCAGAAAAAATTTGTTATGTTAAAGAAAACAATAGAGATTTGATGAAAAGCACTCAATTTTGAAAACTTGTAGGAAGATCATTATTCTCAATCAGTAAAAAAGACGAATGTAATGAAGCTTTAAATACCTCTGAGGAATAAAATTTAAGTGGATGAATGGACAATTATCAATTGTGCAACGAATTTGAATAAAGCTTCTCTTTTTTACGGAATACGCTGCAATGTAGCTTGTGATATATTCAGAACAAAACTGAACTATATCGAAAATTCAATAGCTCTTATTCAATGACACCAGTAAACTGAATTGAAACTACTTAATTTGTTTCTTCAGTTATGTACCTGTAACACTCGGGTAGATTGAATTCTTTTGCAAGCCATTAGATAGAAAGAAGTTTCTGGCTAAGGCAGTCAAGAGAACCTTGCTTTCATCTTGACAGTAACGTTCATCCTTTCTTATACAAAATTGGCACTTTTGTTGTGTTTTTATGGCTCTGATTAAATTCGAATATTTTTCGCTGCTTTTTTCGAAAAAGTTTTCAATTTTGAAAGCTGAAAAGAGTCACTAGTGAACGTTTCTTCTTAAGTTACCAATTTTATCTTACCGTGCTTCTTTTCTTTTCGTCCCAAAGTATATTTATAACCCTCTGGAAAAACTATACGAGCATTAAGTTTTTGAAAATATACTTCATTTTCTGAAACTGACGTCCATGCTTCAGATGATTGGCCCTTTAGATCCATTTCTGAAGTTGAGGTGCATGCCTCAGCAGATTGGTCTTTTGAATTCATTTTTGAATCAGTTTCACTGACATCAGAAAAAGATTCACTGATAGTGTTGTGGATTATATCTTCAGATGAAGATTTCATAACGTTGCGGCAAGTCCGGTTGTTTTGGACCATCAATAAATGTTCGTATAATGTTTCATGATGATCGACTTTTCTGAATAGTACTTCTTGAAGACTTCCAGTGTTCATAGTGAAGTCACTGCGATCTTTTCCAAAATACATCTGAAATTATTTATTTGTTTCAAGCTTTTTTAATCTTTGTATATTCTGCAAGCACAAATACTTTTTAACGGAAACACAAATCTCTTTAAAAGATAGCAATAGTTTGAACACAATCATTGATAATAATTCATCCTGCATCATATTAACAACTTATTCATTTCAATCGAGCTTATGATCTAGAGCTCAGTTGTTGCTTAATTATATTTTTCAGTATTATTCCTTATCCTTTAAAAATCTTCATTGAATGTTTTTTTTATATCATATGGTATAACAACTGAAATTGCGACGATTTTCTCGTTCTATTCCGTATTTTCCCTTCTTATCAGCTGAAGATATCTTTCATTCTTTATTCTTTGTCGTACAACAGAATTAAATGCTTTCTTCAGTGATGAAGTGCACTTTGAGGCAGCAGAATTTTCGCAATAAATAACCCTTCGGGTGCTTCCAAGTTTTCCAATTTTTTTTAGAAAACTCATTCACTTGATAAAAAATGGCTGTTAATGAATCTAAAAATCACACAAAAAACTCAGTATGCACAGAAAAAATAACAATAATCTGTATATCAACTTGGAAAAAAAGAACTTTTGTGTAAAATAAACAGCATTTTTCAGGTTAGCTTAAAGGATCTTCAACATCCATGACAACAGTACACATTAGTACAGTTGTTCGAATTAATAATAGTTGAGACAACATAAAACATATGCCAAGTGAGAAGCAATTGGGTTTCATTTTAATTTGCACAACACTATTTTATTTTTGCAAACCTGCTATATATCATTTTCCCCTGAAATTTAAATAAATTTTCATGCAAAATGTTCCGTTTCTTCCCTTTGTTTCTTTGTTTTGTACATATAAGATGGATATTTCTAGTTTCCATTGGAATATGATAATTCTGACTAATTTTTGGTAAATAGTCGAGCCTGAAATTCGAAGGTATTTCTAATATTAACGTATATCAGAAAATTTAATTGGCTTTTAATAAATAAAATCCCTTCTTTGGAAAACTGTATGTGCTTTTAAAATGAATCTAAAAAAGATAATAATTATACTAGTTTTAACAGATTTATTGAAGAAGTGATATTTCCAAAACGGAAAAATCGTGATATATATTATCCATTATTAGCTCGTTTTAGATGCTAAACCTTGTACCCCAAAATTCCTATAGATTTTCCCCTATAACTTCGACCCAGTTAATCTTCCAATCGAGTTTGATATTTTCTTTTTTTTGTCAGTAATAATCATTTCAAATATTTTGAACTACTTTCTAAATTCATCATTATTATAGATAATACAATTATTATTTTATCAGGATCAATATTTTTGCAATAGAAGCATGTTAATCATGGAAATAGCTAAATATGAGTGCCGATAACTCAGTGATAGAGTGGCTAGCAGGAACTGAAAGGTCCTTATTCAAGTGTCACATCGATAGAAAAAAAATTTCTAAATGAACAGTTTCGGCCAACATTTCACTGTTGGGTCAAAAATGGACAGTTTTGAGTCTAAGGTGGCGTAAAGACAGAGAAGCAAATACTAACCAGAACACACCTGAACTCCTAACTTGTATAAGCAATATAAAGCTTCTGAGAGATCTTAATAAAAGATCTAGTTCGTTTTTTCCAACGTTACAAACGCCGAAAACTTTCCTCATGTTCAAGTCAGATCTGTAACGCTGTAGTGCTCATAATTAGCATATTTATAATCAAATAAATTAATTCGGCTGATCTGTACCAAATATCATTACTACAGTAATGGAAAGTTCTATAAATCGAGACAATGCAACATACATCTGTAATCATTGAAGTCATTGGACATTACAGAGTACTGACGAGAAAGCAACAACTTTCGAAACGTCCGCATGGGCGCTACTTATGTCCCAGCGATCAACAAAACTTAATCATGCTTGTTTGAATTTAGAATTGTTATACAAATGTATGTTATATTGTCTCGATTTATTTCAATTTTGTCGGTGTGTACTGCCATATGATACAAGATACGACAGAACTTGTAGAGGAAATGTTTAGAGAAACGTATCCTGGCACATAGGATGTAATTTTGCTTACTTCCTAAATACCATTGAAACTTCGAGAAAATCATAAGTCTTGTATTGATTATTAGGTACATGTAGGATATTTTAAAACATTCAATCGTCATTCAATAAATTCGGTTTGACCTTGATGAAACGATCCATCGCTAATTTCAATGCGAAGACATCTTGATCATCTAATTTCGTATTCACTGTTTTCTTGGAGCACCTGGAATTCCCACAATCGTCATTGCTATGAGGTTTCTCTGTTTCGTCAGAAACTCTTTCATCATGCAACTTATCTACAGATGATAGAGTTTTCTCTGGACAAACTTTGTCACTACATTCCTCGAGATCTTCTAATTCTTGCTCAATGTTTTTCTGTTCTTTCAGCCCTTTAGCGAAATCACAATCACTCGGATCACAGTTTGATGCGCAAGACACTTCATCCTGACGTGGTTCTTCCTTCATACCACCAGGACTGCATGACGAATCACAATATTTGGGAATCATTTCACTCATTTCGATTTTCTCATCAGGTGGTCTAATAGTTTCGTTCAAATTATCACGGTCATTGAGTTCACGATATTCTTTTTCGATACACACCTGGCTGGCAACATCTCCCTTCTCGCATTCATTAGTACAGATTTGTTTGTCGCAGTATTCAAGCTTAGGAGAAATGGTTTCCTCGTGAGGCATATCTGTGACGGTACAAACATCGCAGCCAACTACGACAAGCATAGCCCTTGGAGGTTTACTCGAAGATCTTCCCGTAGGGGAAATTTCTTCCGTTTGTGTCGACACACAGGTCTTATCGTTGGTATAGTCGTCTTCCTGTTTCTTGAAATCGCAAGTGTCAAGTCTGCATCGAATATCTTTAGGGTTTATCCCTTGTGTTCCAAGTGGATTGGTAGAAGCGTCAACTTTTCTCGATTCAATTTCTTTCATTTCATCTTGTTGATGACAGTTACTTACGGTGGTAGCGGTTGTAGCCAACCGATTTTCAAAAATACCATTTGTTTGTCTATTCTCATGTGGTGCTTCAAGATATTCACAAGTATCAGGTCCACATTCTTTATCTTCAAAAAGTTTTCGTAGCACTTCATCTGTCATATAATTCTTTGTTTTCTTTTCGAAATATTCACATGTATCAGGCCCACATCCTTTATCTTCAGCCATCTTCCGGGATTCCGCTCCTCTCATATCGTTCCTTAATGCTCTTTCGCACGTTTCAGGACCACACCCTCTATCTTTTTTCTGGGACTTTTTGAGATTTGATGGTTCCGATTTCTGCTCTTTCGTTTTTTCTAATAACGTTTCTAAGCACATGGGTTTGCTTGGATCACAAGATGGTCCTATAATTTTGGTATTTTGTAGAACATCAGGTCTCTTCTCGAAGTAATCTAAGAAATCACAGGATTTCAAAGTATCAAATGAGAATATTTGGTTTTTGAAACATTCAAGTGGACTCTTTTTAGTTGATGGTAAATGTGGAGATTTATCTACTTTAGGCTTAGTACTGCTCTTAGAAATTTTCTTATTCTTTGTTTCTTTCTTAGTTGTCGCCTCGTCTTCTGGCTTGGTGAATATTATGTAATAATTGGGTTCATAAGGTTCTGTTTGCACTGGCGTAACTGTTATGAATACATATTTTTCATTTTTCGTCACCTTGAAATTAGGCTTTGGTTTTTGAGCATTTTCAACATTTTCGTTTTGATGGCAGGAAAGAGCAGAAGGTGCACATTCTTCGTATGATTCAAACCGCTCGTTTGAGATATGGCTATCAGCTTCGTCAACTGACGGGATTTGATTAAGGTTCATGGCAACTTTAGTTCTTATTCCGGGTATATCGGGACCACAGATATAATTTATTTTGCCCTCTACCGTCGGCGTGGCTTCAGACTGTTGAACTGTACGAGGATCAGTCAGGATGAAGGTAGTCACTGTCTGAGCTGTCTCGCATTTTGAAGGATAACTTGAGCCTACTTGAACTTGAATAGACCGCATATCATGCTTTGAGGGTTCTCTGAGCTGTGGACCTCTCGATATATCCTGAGAATTTCTTCTTCGAGGCGACGAATTGTTCTTCTTAGGCTCATTACCTGCAAACTGATAAAGCAAAGTTTGAATGATGAATTGTTCAGGGGGAGGACTTTCTGCGTTCGAAGAGCAGCTCGCGACGTATGATGCTATCATGTCCTGCTCGAAGGTCCCCCCCGTTTGACTAAATTGTTTGCACCTGACCGCTTTCATTTGAGAATTTTTTTTGATGCAGCCTTGAATTTTATTTCTAAAATTTTCTTGGTCTGTTCTTCTTGCTGTATGACAATGTGAAATCTTGACATCTTTATCAGAAGAGTTTCCTCTGGGGCAAACCTTTTCTGAGCTGAGTGGTAGGAGCTCGCTACATGGTTGGCATATGCGAACCACTGCTTCTTCAGAACTCAGAACTCCGGATAATTCAGCTCGAGTCTTATATTTCGAATCGAATTGTCCAGTTTTTCTTTCATGAAGTTTACTAGCTGTACTAGGCCTTTGACAATATTTGGAGCAAATATTAGCAGTTCTGGCTGCTGTTTCGAGTTTACTGGATCTTTTGTTTGAACACACGAATGTTGAAGATCGTTGAGTGCAGCCCGTTGCCTTGAACTTCGAAAGTTTCGTTTGACCATTTGCTTGATTGGGTATAAATTCATCATTCATTTGGATCGTCTTGTCAATAGATTTTCCACACTTCTTATACAACGCAACGGTACGATCGGCTTTTCCCTCGCATTGTTCAACTGTTTCTGTTTGTTTCACTGTTTCTGTGTTCGTTGAAATATTACAAAAGTGACATATTTTCTTACCTATCAACTCCGTAGGTATGTCACTTTTGGAAATGAGTTTTGAAGTGCGTATAGGTATTCGACTACGGTTTTTTCCATTAATTTTGCAATATCTGCATTTTCGTGAAATTATTTTGGGTAATTCGTCAATATGACAAATACATATCTTGTTATTTTTCTTTTCGAATTCTGAAATGTTTACATCTTCGTTTACAATAGGAACTGAATATTTCATGTCTTCGTTGATATTTTCCTCTTGGCGTGAATATTCCATAACCCCTCCACTTTCTTCTTTTCCTCCAACAGAGTTATATACATTTGTTTCAGTATCTTTTTCTGTTTCCACTGAATATTTGATGACTTCGTCACTACCCTTTTGATCTTCAACTGATTTGATTCCTCTATTGTCTCCTTTATCCAAAATAGAATATTTTATATCTTCTGCATTTTCGGATATTTCTATAGTTATTGTTATATCTGGCATCCTATCCTTATTATCTTCATGTTGCTTTGGGTCATTATCACTATTTTTGGCAAACTTATCTACTGAAGATGAAGATACTCGTATTTCCCTCTCTCTCTCCTTCGACGTCATCACTTCATCAAATTCATTGATTGATTGCCTTAGAACAGCACATATATGTTTCGATTTATCCATTCCTGATTGAAGTTTACATATTGAAGGTTCTTTCTGATCTTGAGGTTTCTTCAGACCCTCTGGTTTCTGACTGTTTTCAGTTTTATTATCAACTGGTTTTGCAGGAACTGCTGAAAGTTCTGTGTTCCTAGATGTCTTGTATTCTGGTTTCTTGTATATTTCGTGTTTAACATTCTCAATAGCTTTCTTATCTTTAGTTTTATTATCATAAATTTGCGCTGGAATTCGTTGGCTTTCTTCTGGATAATTCATATCTTTTACATTTTTTTCATGTTGTTGATCGTAAATTTCAAAATTATGGACATCTCCTGCCTTGTTTTCGTCTTCAGACTCATACAGCTCTAGTTCTTCAATATTTTCAACCTTCTTTTGCTCTCGCTGCATGGAAATTATTTGCTGATTATTATTTTCAAAGTACTTTTCAGCTTCCAGCTTCGAAACAACTGATTGTTTATTATTTTCAGATCTTTTTCTTCCAGAATTTTCCTGAAATCCTTCTCTTTTTATAGTTCGTTTCATTGCTTCTAGCTGTTGAATATCTATAGTTTCTTTCTTTTCTGGTTGTTTGTCTTCCTCTATTATGTTACCATGTTTCTTAATGATTTTTTTTTCTCTGGTATCCTGTGGTTTTTGAGTTAGTTTAATCTCTTCGGGTTTCTTTAATTCATCAGAAATTACTATTGCAGGTTGCCTTATCTCCTTTATTCTATTATCAGACTCTTCATTAGTTTCTGATTTTCTAATGTCAGAGGCTTTGTCATATTGTCCGTTTTTATCAACTTCAGCTTTTGTCGGTAATTGAGATAGTTTTTTTTCCTCAGAGTTTTCTACTTCATTAGATATGTTTTCAACATTTTTCAGAGGTTGGGGGCTTTGGTTTGTTGGAGGTTGTCTGACAGAACCATAAAAGTTTTCTTTTCGATATCCACCATCATTTTTATTTTCCAAAGCCTTTGCTGCTATTTTTTTATTGTTATTTTCCATCTGTGGTCTCTGACAATCTCTATTTTTTTCTTCGTTTATTCTTTCTGGTATAGCATCAATTTTATTAACCGATTTGGGAGTGCGTACCTTTTTATCGAAAAATGAAGTAGAGATGGATTGGGGTTTTGGCTTGGCTTCTTCAATTATTCCGGCCAGCTTATAATCTATCCTGTTGACTCTTTTCTCACAAATACATTGCAATTTTTCTCGGAGTGGGGGCATTGTAATAAGAGGAATTGAATTCTCCTTTTTGCAGTTTTTCTTCCATTTTGAGCATAGACAGCTCGAAATGAGTTCACTACAATATTTGCATTTAGTGAAACTCACTGGTGTCTTTAAACTGCCACTGTTGCAACCCTTGAAGAATTTATCACAAAGAATGCATTGTTTCAGTTTCAAAGTTTCAGTCAGTTTATTTCCCATGGCACTATGCACCAAGTGTAGTTGTTCTGAGCTAAAGTATGACAATTTAGGTAGATATGAGGAGCTCGAAACATGATTTTTTTCAAGACTTTTACACCCACACCTTACAGGTATCCTGCAATCACTGCTACCTGATTTGGTTGCGGACCTTGAAGTGAACTTATTTGGATATTTCTGTTTGGTTGGTATTCTGTTGATATCTTTTAGTAACGAACTCATTTCAGAACTCCCACACTTCGTTTTCGAATTTGTGGAATCATGTAACTTGCTACATTTTGCTGAAGGTGTACAAAGAGTGCATTTTTGCTTCTTCCTGGATGAAGAACTACTACGTTTCGAATGAAGAAATGCTTTTCCACAAGCACAGAGATCATTAACTTGGCAAGACAGTGGACATTGTTTCTTTTCAGGTCTGTTCGCAATCTGGCATGTGAGTATTGTTTCTTCAATCTTCTTGCCAGGGAGATTCCTTTTTTCTAACAATTCAAATGATATTAGAAAGGTATTAGAGGCATTTAGAACATCCTTACCGGGATTTCTGCAAGTTCGGAAGCATTTAGGGCAGTTGTTGTTCAGAACCACCCTGGCTTCTAAAAATTGACTGTACACCCCGAACTGGAGAGATGTACAATTATGTTCCCAAATGCAAATAGATGACTGAAATTCGTGAAGTTCGTACTTGTCCTCTTCCGCTGTTATATTTTCCTTGCTCACTTCATTATCTATAGCGTCCAAGTAGAGGTCCGAGTTTGTTCCATCATTAGACAAAGGCAGAGTGTTGTCAAACATGATTTTATTGGAAGCATTTGCGCATCAGGATTCTTTGGAATAAAAGTGTCTGCAAATATTTAATTCGCTTATTTGATTTATTCCCATAATAATTTTTACTATGTATTTTACTTTAGTGGATATTTCAAACATTTTTCATAACGTTCTTGCCTCAAAATAAAGCTACCTCGGTATTTGTTGAGAAAATCTGAGTAATAAATCACCATAGAAAAATTAATTTTCATTAATTATAACAATAATTTATTAATCTTAAGGACTCTACAATGTGCAAAAGACAAGTTAGATAAATGTATAGGTACAAATTAATTATTATTCTTATAATCTAAGGAATAAGAAAGAAAATAGAAACATTTGAGCCGTAACAATTTCTTTAATTTTTTTTAATTTGTGTTAATTGAATGATTTCATATAAAATGGCAGATGATTGAAGCTCAATGTTTTGATACGATGGGGAATATTCGAATCTACGAGTTCTGTTATTTGATGTGAACTTTAAAGTGTTTTCCACTTAGTTTCACTCTCCTAAACATATAAAACGCATTTAAAAAATATATATACAAGGTACTGACAATATTCTATTGCCAGTAAACTCTGGCAGACATGACGAGCGAGGATTCAGACCACAAGTAAGACAAATAACTCTTTTCTGAGCTACAAAAATTATAGTCACCCAGAGCAAATTTTGGAAGATAGATGTAAACAAGGCTATAGTAAATATCAATGAGGTGACTATGTGGTTAGGAGCTTTTGAGTCAATTTATAGCAGAGAAAGCACTATTAATTTTATCACACAAGATCTCGACATGAAGTTCGTATTTCGATCCATGTGAACGTCCAGAAATTTAGTATACTCAACTGAGACTAATGTTGTTTAGTCCATTTAGTTTTAATGTATCTTTTTCACAGTTTCTCAAACCTAAATACAAATCTTATTGATATCAACCATCAAATTGTTTGAACGACACCACGCATTTAATTCATCAGCAAGTCGTTCATAAGCTTGCTGAAGCTCCTCACAATTTCGCGCAGGAACAACCACAGAAGTATCTTCAGCGAACAAAATCAGCAACAAGCAAGTTAAATAAGTAGGCAAAAAATTTATAAACAATAAAAATAGTAGAGGCCCCAACACGGAGCCCTGAGGAACTCCTAGTTTCATAATATATTCTTTGGAATAGCATTTATCACTTCTCATTGATATCGTTCTATCTTGGAGAAAGCTACGCAACCAATCGGAAAAACTACCCCTAAAATCCAAACTATAACATTTGTCTAATATGAACTGAAAAGAGTTTCAAAAGCACAGGAAAGGTTGAAAAATATTTCTGTCACATTTAAGCCTCTATCCTAGTAATGGTGAATTGATTTCACAAAATTAAGTACGGCTAACTGAGGAGAACAATAATTTTTTAAGAATGTTGGATATTATTGAGTAAACTGAATTTGCTGGTATAGGACATGATTTTCGTGAAAACGAATCTCCCAAGAACTTTGGGAGAACGCTAAAAATCGATATAGGTTGGCAGTTGGTAATTTCATGAATATTTGCTTTCTTGAAAATCGTATATAGCCAGTGCTTTCTTTAGCATACTTGTAAATTCTAGACAAGGCCTTAATCCAGCTCCTTTCGATTCCCAACCTATAACTCTAAACACCTGAGCTATGGAGACTCAAAATTGCTGAAGCAATTTTCTTGAGGACTCTGGTTAAACTGTTATTAGATACAACACTTCTTTTATTTCTTAAGTTTTTAATAATCTCCTCAATCTCGAAACTCCAAACCGGATGAAAGAAAAAAATACTCATTAATGATGAAGAAATCGTACAAGGAAGCGATATACTCGTATTAAATCTGAAGTAGTATTAATTTATTTGCAATTTCTTTCCTGTCATTGTTTGCTTTCGCCGTTTATCATGGTTTTTTTTCAATTCTCTGTAACTCGGAATTTCCAAGAAGCTGAGCCATTAATTAATTCTGGTTCAGTCTTAAAAGTTGTAAATGGAACAAAGTCGATAGGAGCGCTGTAAAACAATCCGGATTATATTTGAAGCTATTGTAATTACCCTAGATAGATATCATCATACGCTTTTACTTAAACTTTCACTGGTATAAGTCAACATATTCTGGTTTTAGACATCTTGGAATATTCATATTCGGAGTTTTAATCACAATTCTGTTTACAGCGACCTTCAGTTTACAACGATTTCCTGACGTGAAGTCAGGAGCTTTTGCGCGCTAGTTCATATCACCCACGGTACTCCCATGAACATCTTTATTCTATCTTCATGAAATTTTGCAGAAACATGCATCTTAATATTCTACTTCCAAATACTGAATTTTAGATCGTCCAAAGTTTCGAAATTATTGAAAAGAATATAAAAAATTTTGACACGTGAATAACAGCGAAACCATTCAACGGATTTTGCCTATTCATGAACTCAGCTGCAGTATTTAGACTCACAACTAACCATGAAAGTTTCAAAGCTCTAACTCTTTCCGTTCGAAAGTTACATCCTCTGAATTACATTTGACCTAGGATTTTTCATCAGTGAGGCCACCCTAGACGTTTAAGAGCATTTTAAGCTGTGAATTCGAAAATTACAAACATTTAGGCTAAACGATAGCACTCTGTTTCCTGGAAATAGCGGTTATTTCGAGTCTGGCAACACTCGTGTTTTGATGAAAAACACATATTTCTAAAGTGGTTAATATTCTATCCAAACTGTTATAAATTCACGTGGAAAATTCAATAGAAATAAAATGCCCTTACGGCAATTTGTGGATCAATTTGTTCGTGAAAACTGGAACGTCACTTGATAGAGCAACTGGTTTACGTTCTCGTTCAGTGAGCACACATTGCTACTGTAGCCCATAATGTGACTGAACATCCATCAACATCAAATCGTCATCGTGCTCAAGAATTGAACAATTCACGCAGTTCTCCGAGGAGAATTTTACATAAAGATTTCGATATGAAGGCTCACAGAGTTCAACTAGTGCAAGAAGTATAGCCTCGTGACCATCCGATGCGTTTCGGCTTCGCTCACTGAGCTAATGATTGCATGGCCGAAGATAAGGATTTTCCCAGAAAAATTTTCTTTAGCGATAAAGCTTATTTTCACCTCGGAAGACTGTTTTTTGTGGAGATCCATTAGAGATAAGTGTTACGCTAACCATACAGAAACGATTGATGCCCCCCAGGCATTAGATCTTGACGTGATGGGGGCGCTCTCTTGACTAGGACCCTAGTTTCGTCCCGGCGAAATGGAGGGTTAAGTCTTGGTGTCTAACGTAATGCCACTTCGCGCCAGTCACTGGACCTGTATGGTGGAAGATCTCCGAATGGGGCCCTAGTTTTACTCAGGTGAAATGGAGGGCTGAGCCGGTTGATTAACTCAGTGACAAGGGAGTCTGTCGCAGCACAGGGCTTCTCCCTTAAAACTAGCGTACTCTACCCTATCGCAGTATAAATCTTCGGATTCTGTGTAATGGCTGAGTGCGTTATGTAGCATACTGCGTTACCTCGGGGGGGTGGTCTTGCCCACAGGTGTTACTTGTACCACCTGGCCACCCCAATTGGTGTTGGACTCGAGGGGGCAGTGGTTGAAAGTCCGCATGCTGGACTAGAGGGGTATTTCATTTATCTGTTCGCAGACCCCCATTTTCGGGATATTCTCATGAAACGACTCGGGGTTTAACGGGACTTAACGGTTCGACCGGCCTGTCCTGGCCCCTGGATCTGTGCGTAACTATTTAGGGTTTGTGGATCTCGACGAAGTGGCTCCGCCATTAGTGCTTGACGCCAGGATCAATCAAATGACCTCACATGGGTTCGGTGGGTCAGGACGTATAGTCCGCTAGACGGTGCTCGTACCAGGATCAATTGTAGTCGTCAATCTTGAGTTTATCTTAGTTTATGGGACTGCGTTCGGGTGGATGGATAAGAATTCCCTCCGGCGGGTGAGTTGCGTCTCAAACTAACTCGGGTACTGACCTGTTGAGCCAGTAGAGGTTGGATAGTGCTTCGCTGCTACCAGTCAGACGGTTCTGGCTTTCGAGTCGGGGTCCAAACTGGAAGCTGGTGGGTTCATCTCTTCGGAGGGGTTCTCGCCACGAGCGATGATATGGCGTAATCCTTATCACACTTTCTACCTCTAGGGGTGGACTGTGGAGACTGCTTGGTAGTCACTTGGAAAAGAGGCCTTCCCCAAATAGCCAATAACTATTCTGGTATAATTCACCTGATGCCTTCAAACAGAAAATTTCAGTTGCCATTCAAGAGATTGAGCCCCAGACACTCGACAATATACTGAAAAATTGGGTTGATCGAACGGGATACTGTAGCCAGTCGATCATTTGAATGATATTGTTTTTCATTCATAAATGTCAAAGTTCAATCTTTCTGATAAACTCACAACTTTGAAAAAATATTCATCAGTGTTTTATTTTATAGCCGATCAAAAATGAAAATTTTAAATGGCTCACCCCTGACTCAATATCAAATCACTATTTCTATTTATTTATACAATGACTAGTTCTCATATGAAATATCCCATAAAACCCTGACAATTGGAACATTTTATTTTCAATAATGAAGAAACATTTTCAACCTACCGATTCAAATGGACGTCTCTAGACCTCAGTCGTCGCAACAGTTAAATGTTGAATTCGCCAGGAAGTTCTCTTTCGTCACTGATGTCAAAATTTACTGGTTACCTCTCATTCTGTGAATGAAATCACTGTTTAGTTAAATTTTATATTATTTCTGTCCTTCTCAAGTTATCATGTATCTCCTTTAAGTGAAAAAACTTATTTTTACCAGTCAAAATAATCAAATAATTTCCACTCCATTTCAGGAAATGGATCAAATGTCATAACCTATGCTTACCAGATCTTGACATGGCTGAAAATTCTTGATTACTGAAATGTTATATGTTATAGTCGAAATAGTTTAATGATACAACGAATTTGACTTTTAAACGAAATTGACTATTGTCATTCTGACAGAACAAATGAGGAATGTTGTTCATTTTATAAAGTTGCATAGAAAACTTGTTTCATCTTCTCCCACTAACATATTGAATTTGAAAGCATATCTTGACGTGAGGATTCGTGTTTGTATAATATTTTTTTTAGATTATTATATTATTATTTTTATTTCTGTTAATAAAATCGTGCTTATTTTTTTGTCATGAGGAGAAGAAAATAACTGCGAGTTAAGAAAAATTAAAATCGATAACTTCCCTAGAAGCTCCAGAATTTTCTTCAATTTTAGGCAACCGGTTGTTATAAAATAATGAAATTTCAACAGAGAAAGAATGTTCCTGTTTATATTATTATATTATAGTAGAGGAGTAGCAATGTGCATTATAAATTTCAATCGTTAGTACCCTGTAATGTCCAACGAATACAAGTGAGCCACGCACCCCTAAGCAGGACAAGTAGAAGTGCGTGACTGACTTATAGTCATTGAACATCGTACAGATGATAAGATTTGAAACGTGCGAGTGTTTTCTGCTTATGTCCCAACTATCAGCAAAACCTATTCGGGCGTATGTGAGTTTTGAACTGTTATACAGTTGTGTTCGAATTTACATCGAACAGGGAATTTTTAATTCACTATGCAGGTACATAAAAATTAGGATCCCCGAGTTAGAAATCTAGGCCAATCAAATCTGCCTCATTTTTTTTCTAGAAACCTTTGGGCCTGTTAAAGAAAATATTTGTCCTTTGCAGTTTTCTTAGAAATCCATAAGAACCGTAGACGACAACAGTCGAATGTCGTACCGGATTTACCTGAGCACATTTCGAACCCTAAGAGAGTCTCTCATTTGGTCAGTTAGCCAAAAGGTTCAGTTAAAGAAATCCCTCGAAGTCGTTCGTTTGCCCTCTCTTCGTGTTTCGACCAAACGGTTACGCACAATTCTCTGGTCTTTGAACATTAAGTTCTGATCCCACACACATTCTCTAGAAGTAAGTTCTAATCACATTTCTCTTTGTCTCTCAAGTTATAATCACTCATCTCTCTCTACTCTTGAATTATTTCATATTCGCATTTCACTTTAACCTTCCAAGGAAAATTCTCTCTTACTAACCCATAACGCGCTGAAGGCTTAGAATTGAATGCATTATCTACATTATTCATTTCTATTTAGATAGTATTTTGTGAAAAGTGAACCCAACAGTGAAACCAATGAAAGAGAATTCGGTGAAAGTGGACAACGGTGAAAAAGCTCAAAGAAGATTTATTCCACGAACAAGATAGTGTTTTCTCCGCAATAAGAGTTAAAACTACACCAAAACAACACCCTCAAATTGAGTTAAAAATTCAATATTCTAATATATGTATTTAGGCTGAAAATAAATCATTAAAGCCAATTACCCATTCATCTCTCAACTCCATTTGAAGTTTACTTAACCAAGAATTTGGTTAACGTTTAATCAATTACTACGCACAATTCAAAAACATACCATACAAGTTGTATGTTCCACTGTCCCGATTCGAAGAACTTTCTGCTACCATAGCTCGTATCCTCAAATAATGTTTTTTAATCCACAACTCTTTATTCATAGAATATGAGCCAGGAGATATTTCAAAACAACTTACAATTTGTCTATTCAAAACATTTTCTCGGTACTACATATTATTTAGTTTAAAAATAATTCATGATATTTATTCGAACAGTATTGTCGAATTCAATGACGAATAAAGTTGATTAAACTCGGTAAAATAATAAATAAACGATTTCAAACAGATGACTATTTCTTAGTCTTCACGTTTTCACCACCGTTCTGTTTGCGTTCTTCATTTTTGCACTCATGAAGTTTCGTCAACTCTTTCCTTACTTCATCAGTCAAACATAGACATTCGCCTGTAGACTTTCCACAATGGGAACATTTCTGGTTTTTCAAAGATTCATTCAGTTTATTTGTCGGGATAGAACGTGATATTGTTTCGTCTAACTTTGGTAATTTCGTACATTTTTCTGAAATTTTCATAACTCAAAGAAATTAAAGAGAAAAAATTTATGAAGAGGTATACTTACTCTCTTTTTTAACACATCTTTGACATAAATAATCTTCAGGAAACACTTGTTTAGTTTCAATTACCCTTAGATTTTCCTTGTGTATATTAGTTGCAAGTTCTTCTTTATCCTTTTCATCGGATGACATCTTTGAATTAAATGTATGTAACTATATGAAAAACTGAAATTTCAAACCTTGGTCTATTGGTTCTTCATTTTATATTATACGATTCCACTATAAATTTCTAAACATCTCTAATTTAACTACCACTCAAGTTATGAAACGTCAGTGATAAAGTCACAGAAAATGTTTTATTCCAGAAAATTCATGAAAAATTTACTTGAATTCTTTTGTTTAGGGTTGCTGGTTAATATATTGATCAATATGAAATGTTTCCAAACACCTCTTATGAACTAATTCGACTTTGTTCAAAATTAAGGAGGCACGTTACAACCTTATACAAGATGTTGTGAAAAATTTGATGAAGCTTTTCAATATTTCATCTGATAAACATTTTTCGAACGTCCCTTTTTGAATTTTGAAGTTATTTTCCATTTTATCACAGATTCACAAATTCTTTTGAAACCGAAATGGCAAAAATTGTTCAAACAAAATTAATAAACAATGCAAAATTTAAAAAAGTACTAACGAGCTTTAGCTCGAACAATAATAATTGAATGAAGACTGATACATTCATAAGTTTATTGGAATTTTGTATTGGACAATTAAATCAATATTTTCGATGGTTGCCACATTATATATTTTATGGTCTGTGACCATCGAGCCAACTGGTTTAAAAAAAAAAATAGCTAAAATGCTGTTTTTTAGACACCTACTTAACTTAATTTTATCGTCACTTCATATAGAGAGTTTCCTTGTAAATCTTACAATTCTGCGCTTCAACTTTTACATAGACTTGATTTTGACTTGAACTTGTCCTCGACCGTGACCTTGATTTACTGAGACTTCACCCTTCACTTTTTCTTGGCTCACACTTAATCTCTAATGTGACTTTGACTTGATATTTGTCATGATTCTGAACTTGACTAATACTTTAACGGTTTAACTCTGACATTGATCCTAATTTCAACATTGAATCGATTTGCCTTCGAGTCTGACTAACTTTAATCTAAACAAAAACTAGCTCTGATCTTGACTCAACTTTCAAACTTTACTTCGGCTTCATCCATCAGTTTGACTTTGAATAGAACTTGCTCCCAAATTTGACTAATTCACCGAAAAAATACAATATTTGTATGAAATTCCCAGTTGAATCTAATGAATATTCAGAACCTACTGAAATAATTTTTTTCATGTACTTTGAGCTACGATTAACGCGAAATTTTGTAGAAATATTCTAAATGTTACATTTGGACTGCAATATTTCCTAAATAAAGAGGTCAACGGTAGAATTTCCCATTTTTGGTCTCTTTTGAAAATTTCAAACCTTCATGTTGTTTCTTTCTGAATTATAGTGTTATATCAAAAGACTCTAGCAATCATTTGAGACCAGCTTCCGTTCAAAATTTGAAAAATGCGCAAATTTAGATGGAATCTTAGGCACTCTCAACAAGCGTTCAAAAAAGTAATTCCTGAATAGTTCAAAAAACAAACGAAGCCCCATAACCTGCCGAGAGCTAGCGAAGGTTAAGGATACATATCCGACTGATTAACATTTATAGGTTTGTATATTTGGGAAGATTTGCATTCGTACAAATATGCACATACAGTTTTAATGGTTCAGTTACAAATCTTATTTTCGGAAGCCCATTAAGAGTAGATATTTTTCCAATGCGCTTTTCGTCGTTCCTTCAAAACATAGTGAAAGGTGAAATACATTTCATATATAGCAATAAGATGAACCGTTTTTTGAGCATCTAGTACTAGTGACGATACAAGACGTTTCCTGATTAATTTATCAAACACTGTGATAATAAAGATAATTTTAGTTCTAACCATTTTGAACTTGAGTGGATTCGTCTACCATATCGTTTGCTAAAATAATTATTCTGATTTTGTTTCCATCTTCCTCTGTGTCTGTAGCCATGTTGACTCTTCCGTTATAAGTAGGACCAACATCAGATCCTGGACCTGGGATAAGGCTTACAGTTTGTGGAGGTCGTTGTGGTGCACTTTCTAATTGATTAGCTCTCTCTACTCCAATACTTTCTTGTACTACTAAATCATTCTGGCTAGTACTTATTGGTGTTGCTGATAATTCATTAGTGGCTGCTTCCCTGGGTGAAAAATTCTTGTCTTTCTCCCCTTCTTCTGTAATAACTATGGCTGGTAGTTCCTGATTCCTCAATTCTTCTTTACGCCGATCAGATTCGTCTTGCCGTGAATCACTTTCTACACTGGGTCTTTTACCATAATTTCTTCTACGAGATTCTTCATGTTTACTAGATGATGAAGAACTTTCACTCTTCTTCTCTTCTTCATCATTCTCAGGTGATCTACCAACATTTTTTCTGGAATCTTCATTAGGATCCCGAGTTTCATTTTGCTGATAACCTCTACCTATACTGAATTTCTTATCACTGCTTCTCCTTCTAGAACCTCCGAAATCTTTAGAAGAATTGGGTGATTTAGCATCACTTTTTCTTGATCGTTCATTAGATTGATCAGCATTATTTTGTTGGGAACCAACCGATCTGTTAGCATCACTTGTTCTGCGAGAACCTTCAGAATCATTAGAACGTGTCACATTTGATTTTTCAGTATTGTGGGGACCGTCCCTTGGTGGCAATTGATGTATATATAACTCGATTCGTATATCCGTTTTGGATTGCTTCGAATCTTTCGGGGTGTCTATAACTATTGGTCCGTGGCATCCGGTTGAAAGTGCACACGAAGAAACTTTTATCACTGTGGATTTTGTTTGAGAACATTGGGCCACACAGCGTTCTTCTCTTGATACTGTACCAGCATTGCTCTGGTAAGGACAAATAATTTCTTCGGGTAATCGTTTCTTGCGTCCAGGACATGTTGATTTGCAGTTAGAAGAACGATCGTCTTTTTTCTCAGGTCTGAAACTACAATCTCGATTTCTTGGACAACTCATTGTCTTCAGATCTTCTGGTGATCACATATCAGATACCTTGAAACTTCCGTCTGCTTGAATTAACAGTTCTGGATGTGTTCAAGTTTGAAAATAAATTATGTAGTGCATGATGATGAAAGAATTCGAAACAGAAATTTTGACAACTAGTAAATGTCTATTGAATGAAACTTCATGGTGATGTAAGTACTTAGTAAACTAAAAACAATTCTTCTTCTCCAATTTTCCTTTTTTTTTTCGACCTTCTGCCACACAGAAGATATGATAATTTCATATGTCTATAAGAATAGACAGTTTCTGAGACATTTTATTTAATTTAAGTTAAAGAAAAAATTAAGAGATTTTTCAGATAATAATTTGTGAAGATTTCAGAAAATTTCCCAAGTTTATATTTGAAATGTTTGAAAAAACGCTATTCAATTCATGATAAACCATGAAATAATCAAACTTTGGCAAATCTTTGATAGGGCTGATCCAAATTATCTCTACAGTCTAAAACTTGATCCATATTACATTTGAATTCGAAATATTAACAACAAAGAAAATGTCGATTTCTGTGAATAATGTATTTCAATACTTAGAATTTCATGACGATAACAAATCTGTACCTCAATTCTAATCTTTTTTCAACAAACCACGAAACAGACAAAAGTTAGCCATTCTTTGATAGGCCTGATTTAAATTTCCTCTAGAGTCCAAAACTTGATCAATATTACACCTGTTTTCCAACAGGTTTTTAGCTACATCCGAGCATAAATAATCGCTATTTAACATATATTCTTTTTTGATGTATTCCTTGGTTATTCGATGAATATCATTTGATTCATCTAAATCTATATTCTTCCTTTTCGAGCTGTAGGAATCTGAAGTATTTTGATCGGTTTTAGAAGTTACTGTTTTCTTTTTTTTAATCATTTTAATTCGCATATAATCCTTTTTATTCTTCGATAGTTTTATTTTGTCCTCTTTGATATTCTTAATTTTCCTTTTATCTTTTCCATGTACAGTTATTGTGAATGATTCTTTGTTTCTATTTATTACTTCACTTCTTGTACCTTTTATATAATTTTTTCGAAATTTTCCTAGTTGTCTTGAAGAATGTCTGATTTTGCTTCGGCACTCGTTTTTTATTTCATAGGAAACGATTTCATTTATCAATTTCTGCTTCTCTTCTGTACTATCAGTAATAACAATAGGGTCTCTTACTGACGTAGACATTAAACTGACACAATTCCTAGCAAGAAGTTTCAAGTTACTGAGGTTTATTACTATTTTTGTAACAGGAAGTTTGGGGCACTTTTTTGGGATTGGGGATGAAATTGTTTGCTCTAATTTTGTTTGAAAATAATTTACCTTTACAGGCTCCTGCTGAAACTCTTTAGCATCTTTTTCTAACTCAGTAAGACTGAACTTCTTTTTCTTCGAAGAATACTTCGGTCTTGTGAATAAACATTCGGTATACCAGTTCTTATGTCTCCGATAATAATCGTGATTTTCCGATTGCGGACAATGGTTCTGCTGATTTTGAGCCACATTCGAAAGTTGCTTCGTAACTTCTTCCAATTCTTTTAGTCTTTGCACTAGTTCTGTATATTCCCTTTTACCGTCAACAGTCCGAAATTTCGTTTGGGAATCTTCTCTACTCACATCACATTTGCCGTCATTATCGCAATAGTGTTTATGATGTCTTTTTGTTCTATGCTTTCTTTCTTCGCCTCTATGATAATGTTTCTCTCGATGTTCCTCTTCAACTTTTCTCATGCGACTACGGTGTTTCGACCTATGTTTATGCCCTCTATGCTTGCTCTTGGATCGCGAATGTTTCCTTCTTTGCTTGACCTCATGCTCTTCACTCAAATCATCTCCGTCACTCAGACGAAGTGCTTCCTCGATTTTTTCTTCAGGATCATTAACTGAAACGTCATTAGGGCCTATTTCTTTCACCAGATTTTCTATGGCAGACTCCACTATCCCAATATCTTGATTCTCAGCTTTCTGTTTAGAAATTTTGATGAAATTAGCTAAAATTGATTCTATTTTCTGCCGACTCTGCTCGCTGAGATGCGAACAATGTTCCATAATGATTTCTTTGATTAAATTGTAGAGAGTTAACTCTACGATACAGTCTCTCGATTTGACAAAACTGCTGTTACAAAGATTAACGACATCCCTTATCAAAACTGTCAATCTACTATCATTCTTCGTTTCCTTTGGTACTTCAACCTGAACCGTCTGGTTTTGGTTAAAATTTTCCTTTTTTGGTAAACTTGTTATACTATCAACTTGCGTAGATTCCATCTTAACTATATCTTTCGATCTACTTTTACGTCTCTTTGGGAGAGCAGCAATAGTTCCGGTGTTTTCGAGCTGTATCCCAGATTCTTCCTTATTCATATGTATCAAATTCGAGTCAGAAGATGTCTGTAATACCACTTTACTTTTACGATGAATTATTTCTCTTTGTTTCTGCTTAGAATTTTCAAGTTTCACATCTTTAATAGTTTCGGTTTTTTCTATTTCCTCACCGATTATGTAGTCCCTTTTCTTTTCAAGACGTTCATTGTCTTCAGCGAAAAGTGATAAGACAGATACATTTTTTCGAGGAGGGTCACAATTAAATTTAATCTTGTTATTTTCTACCTGTGTACCTTTCATATCATATTTTTCAGCACTATCGTTTTGTGTGCTAGTATTCGTGAATTTTTTGCAAGGTTCATTATCAATCTCATCCTCAAAATGCACTTTCGGTAAACTTACAACAGAAAATTCATCGATAGAATTGTCGAAAAAATTGTCTCCAATTGTCTTTATCTTTTTTCTATTTGACTTTTTTTCATTTTGTGTTTGTGTCAGTACGCCTCGTTCTGTTTCACATTGCGTTTCATTATCTTGAATGAGCTTAACATTTGAGGTGTTAACATCTGCATTCTTCAGATTAGATCTTCCTGTAACTTTCAAGTGTTCATTATCCTTAGTTGGTGTTTCTAATCTCATATCTAGCGCTTGAACTTCAGAATCGCATTTTCTGGGCAAATTACAAAAACTGATATATTTTGGCTTCACTTTGATATCCAGTCTAGAAGATACTTGTTGAATTGGAATATGAGTCATTTTAGATTCTTCATTTGATACGGATGTCTCCAAAAAGATTCTTCTAGAACTCAGTTTGTCGTCAGTTTTACTAGTACTATAAAAAGAACTTTCATGCACATGGTACAATAGTTTAGGTTCTCCAAAATATTGCCGATCACTAGAATCTGATCCATCGAACAGCTTCGATATTTGTTCTCTTTTTTTTCTGTAACGATTAGGAGGTAAATTCAGGAAGAAACTTTCTCTTTTATTCTTAGTACTAGGTCGAACGTCCTCTTTGAAAAGTGAAACAGAAGAAGTTTTCGGAGTTGTCAGAATTTTTTTATGAGCATAGCGAACTGTCTCTCGAACAACTGGTATAGAAGGAAAATCTGGAGAGCTTGTCGAATGATCGGAAAAATAGATTCTACTTGTTTTTGGTGCAAGATGGCCGAAAGGATTAATGTTAGAGCAACTGGTTGCCTTATTTCCGAATAATTTTTTAAATGTTGAAAGTCGCTTAGAGGACATGCTTTCTCTGAGTAGCTTATTGTGCTGGTATATTTCCGCTGATTTTCTGCCCATCTTCTCTGGTATAGTTTGTAAGTTATCGTTCACATAATTCTTGGGAACGTTAACTTGAATGCTTTTGTCATAAGCAGAGGAAGAAGGCCTTCTTATACTTTTGTCTGTAGAATTACTAATTGATACAGCTTTATCCTGACATCTTTTTTTCTTGGACGTCTTAATTTTGGACACGATATTTTTGAGTGGTACACAAACAGTTATCGTAACGTTTGGAATGTCCTTATGTTTCATACCGCTGAGTTTGTCCATAAACTGATCCTTTATCAAGTTCATAGTGCTACTTGAAATTCTTCCTTTCAAACCAGATGTCTTGAATTCTTCTTCTAGGATATTTGACACCAACTCTTGCGTGGAGCTACGATTTGTATCGAATAAAAGTTCATCTGAAGTTGATTGTCTTTTTTCCATCACTAGTGGAGGAGAAGGTTTGAACACGAACCAGTTGGCAGTAGTGGTGGAGGTACTGAATGATGAATAATTTTTTGAAGACTCACATTTGAGACTAGGCTGCATTTTACTCTTATAGAAACTGTCTTGGTTTGAGGAATTAGATACTTCGCTGCTTAGAAAAGATGTCGATTTTGTTCTATGAAGAGTGTTTTCGGTTTGACCTTTCTGAGATGCGATACTCTTGAGTTTTTGTTCCCCTTCTTTCTTTTTCTTCTTTTCATTCTCATGTTCTCTTTTATTCAATAAAACGGGAAATTCGTGTATTGGTCCAAAATGAAGAGCGCTGAAAGTATTCTGCAAGATCAGTTTTTCTTTCATTGATGGGCAAGAAGGGCCAACGCATCTATCCATGGCATTTTTTTGCTGCGTTATATGATAAACGACGCATTTGTTATAATGTGGTTTTCCTGGTTTCATTTTCATCTTCAATTGTCCATCTTGACTTGACGAAACGTTATTCAAAGCTTTTCTAGTGAATCTATTACATTTACATCGATAACCACGTCGACGACGTCTTCTCGTCGTTTTTCGTGGTTTCATGTAATTAAAAAGATTTTTATCTAGGGTGATGTGTTTTGAATTAGACTTGCATTTATTTGTAGTTTCTGATGAAAGTTCCACCATGATTCCTTCGTTTTTAGTTTGGTTACAACTTCCACTATCCGTGGAAGTTGATATTTGATTCAATGGCATTGCTGCAGTTTGTGTCCAAATATTTTCTGCTTCGAAACCTTCAGTTGAGCTTTTCTTAACTTCGGGTTCACACAGCTTATGCTCATTATCATCCTTCAGAGTTTTTTTTTCTTCCAAAACATTCAAAACATTTCGCATTTTGGAAATCGTTGTTTTGAATTCTTTAAACAGGTCTATTTGTCCCAGATTCACAACCTCATATTCCGTTGTATTGTCCGAAAATGCTTTAGAAGAATCTGTGATGATCTCTTTTGGTTCTTCACTGTCGTAGGAAGTTTGATCTACGACAACGTCTGTGGAGTTAGTAGAACGAACAAAGTCTTCCAAAAAGGTTCTAGGATCAGCCACGTGATCTCCAGAGGATTTTACATCGTACTTCATAAGACCGAAGCCTTCTTCGTTCTTGATAGTTGTGAGATCCATCTTCACTTGAAGGTTCTGTTCTTCAAATGTAATTTTGGAGCTTTCTGTGTATTCACTTTCATTTTTCTGGTATATTGATATAGGAAAATCTGAATGAGGTTCTAACTCTTCCAGAACATCGTATATCGTACGATTCGTTTGTGTCACTGGAGTTAGTAATTCCTGAACATTGTTTTTCTTTGAAAATCCTACTTTTAGAGGACTGGTTATTTGTGATTTTCTATTCCAGTCTTCGAATGTTCCTGTATTGGAAGATACAGAAACCTTCCTTTCTGATTCTTCATTGTTTTTATGGGGATTCAGTACTTTTTCTGGGAGTTTCTGTCCCATCTTCATATAGTCTGTTTTAGCATCAGTAGATTTATCTATTTTAGTTTCTTGAAAATTAGTAATCCATTCTTCATTTTTTGTTCGATCAGAAGAGAATTTGTCTTTTGAAAAACTCTCTTCTTGTTCAACATCAATGGTGGAGGAGCTGGTACATTCATTCTTCTGGCTCTTCGGCCGTTCTGCCACCCTTCCAAGAGCCCGAGACCAGATGGTGGAATCGTGCAGTTTCACATGGTAAGAAAATACACAATTGTTTGTATGATTCAGTTGACAAAGACGATTCAAACTCTTGGTACACTTGACTTCCTCCTCTTTGTTACCACTTAGAATATCGCAAGTGCCATGTGATCTCTTCAATTCATTCACACTGCTGAGACCATTGCTGATGGTACCTGTTGCTATACTTTCGACTGATTTTGATTTTTTGAGGAATAAGTTTCTGTTTGTATTTCCAGAATCTTGATGGCAAGAACTTTCGAAGGTATTAAAGCCACTTTCACTCGTGATATTGATGAAATCATCTTTATCTTTACCAAATTCTCGTTTCTTACTACCCTGAAACAAAAAATCTTGAGTCATATCGATTATAAAAGGAAGAGAAACATATTTTTTCCTCAGAAAAAATTAAGCATGATTTCGTCAATGAATTTTCGTCTTCACGCAAAATTTTCCATGTGGTGGATGCACAGAGTCCATCTTGTTGTGAACGTCGACAAATAGACAAATATATACGGCGATATTTTGTTCTGTACGTACGGTTCTCTGTCTTCTTGTTGTTGTTACATCGAGTAGAGAAAATGTTGTCCGAAATCTACCGATGGTTTGTCGAACAAGCTGCTCTGATGGACGATTATGTAAACCATAAATTCACGAAGTGCTCTATAAGTTTGGCGAATAGAACACTGATTTTGAAAATAAATTTCAACAATTTGTAAACTTTGTTGCGGCGTGAGTCTTTCCATGATAATTTGTCAATGCTTACTGAACACAAATGTCAAAACAACATGGCTTCTACCTTCTGTCAAATCACAGATATCCCTATCGAAATTTCTATCACTTAAAAAAAAAACACCCGATATATACCGCGTTACCTCGGGAAGTATTCGTACGACCTGGCTACCCAATTTGGCTTGGCGTTGGACTCGAGGGGTAGTGGTTGAAAGTCTGCATGCTAGACTAGGAGGGAATTCCATCTATCTAGCCGCAGTAACTCATGATTCAAGATTTCTCGAAAAGTACGTCGTATAGCGGAACTTGACGGTTGGACCTGTCTCGTCCTAAGAAATAAGAAGACCCTTCGGCGTGTGAGTTGCGTTCCAAACAACTCGACTACTGACACTTCAGAGCCAGTAGCAATTGGATAGTGCTTCGCTGCTACAAGTCACGGTATGAACATTCAAACTGAAGTTGAAACTGGAAGCGGGGTGGGTTCAACTCTTAGGAGTGATTCTCGTTTTGGTGGATGACAGGACGTTTCCTTATCACACAACTTGGTTTCGGGTAAATTGTTGAGACTGCTGAATAGTCATCTTGTGAAAGAGCCACGTTCATATGTCAGTTACTTAACCCGGTAGAATTTACGAATATACGAACCCGACGAGGACTGTCAGTTAGGTATTATCTGAGACCGGTCACGTCCTCTATATGCTATGCTGTGAAGCTGTAGCAGAGCAGAGTAAAAATCTTGGCGAGGAACGGGACACGTCGCCACAAAACAATTAGTGCAGAATACACCGCTGTATACAGATTTGGCACGAATCTTTTTCATAACCTGGTAGAAGCACATTTTGACAACATTTCATACAGTATAATTCACTATTTGGTAGTTTGTCATGATTAAATGGAAAAGATTTTAGAGATGTTTCGCTACCTATAACAAATTTTGTATTGTTTACACATTTTTGTGAACACAGACCTTCAGTTGTCTGAAGATGAAGTACTATTCGAAACTACAGTCATAAAAACGTGTAATCATTTCAATTTTTTGAGAGTGAAACATAGTAGTTTCTAGTTTCACACTGAGAAGTTTTTAAGTTTCAAACCTTCCAATGGAAGTTCTATATTTAAATATCACTACAATGCCCTGAAGATGTGAAACTGCAAATAATGAAAATCATTCACGAAACTCACCCTGAATACTCGTAATAAAGTCCCTAATTTATTGATGAAGGTTTTCCCCCTGAAATAAGTGGAAGTCAAACAAAAGATCAATCGTAATTTGATTATCTCACATCGTGGTTATCCTCTATACAGGCAATTTAGCAATAATTTTCATCCATTTCGTGAAAGCACTTAAGAATTTGGTGCTGAACCCACGACGATTTAAAATGTTGTCACGAAAATTTTCTGGCATTATTATTAATCATTCAAACGTCAAATTTTAACGTTGAACAATTTTTGGCATGCTATCAGCACACTATATTTTCCATTAGTAATTGAAGGAGTTATCAATAATTATTCTACACCTATATTCACTACATGAAAATGTCCCCAGTTTATTAAGTACAATTAGAAAATCTATTTCGTATCCAAATAACTCTCTTTCAAATGTTCATGATTGAGAACATTCGGAGGCGTTAGGCAACTCACATTTCTTAACTGCGAATTATGTGTGATCACAGGCTCTTCTCTTCACCATAAATCTATCGGTGTTTTTTAAGAGAGATAGAATTTTTGATAGGGATAACTGTGATTTGACAGAAGGTAGAAGCCATTTTATTTTGACATTTCTGTCCAGTAAGCATTGACAAATTATTGAGAAAGACTCACGCCGCAACAACGTTTACAAATTGTTGCATTTATTTTCAAAATCAGTGCTCTATTCACCAAACTTATAGAGCACTTCGTGAAATTTATGGTTTCCATAATAGTCCATCAGAAAAGCTTATTCCTCGAACTATCCATAGATTTCGGACAACATTTCCTCTACTCGATGCAACAACAGCAGCTAGATAAAGAATTGTACGTACAGAAGAAATATCGCTGCTGTAAGTATAGTGTTAATGATGTCTATTCGTCGACGTTCACAAGTTGGACTCTGTGTATCCACCACATATCGAGAGATAGCACTAACAGCGTTTATGGACATTGAAGGTGCTTTTAAAAATACGCTGCTGGCTTCTCTCGCTGAGGCTATCGCTGCGAGAGGAATCGACCCGCTAATCTGAAGATGGATACAGGCAATGCTATGCGGCAGAACAATAACGACCTCATACCAGGATGAGGTGTTCGAGTTCAAGGCTGCGAAGGTCTGTCCGCAGGGAGGTATTCTTTCACCCTTACTGTGGACCCTCGTTGATGACCTGCTAGCAATCATTTCGCTGTGGGGAGTCGACGTTCAAGCATTTGCTGATGACCTGGCAATCATAGTGAAAGGTAAATCGGAGTTATAGTACCATTCACTAAAAAACGGAATTTGAATGGTTTAGAACCACCGACTATCCGTGGTGAAAAAATACAATTCTCATTTGAGGCAAAATACCTGGGAATAGTCCTGGACAAGACCATCAGCTGGAGTGCACACCTAGATAAAATGTGTCATAGAGCCAGAATGGGTTTCTGGACTTGCATGCGGATCTGTGGTAAAACCTGGGGCCTAAAGCCCAGGCAGATGTACTGGCTATACACTATGGTAATTAGACCACGGATAGTGTATGGCGCTGTAGCGTGGTGGAAGAAAGGCCAACAAACGGTTGGCGAATAAAAGCTCACCCGACTACAGAGACAGGCTTGCCTTGCAATTATAGGTGCGTATCGCACCACACCCACGGCAGCCTTGGAGGTCCTACTAAATCTACCACCCCTGCACCTACTCGTGCAGAGGGAGCCGGAACGGACCACATACAAACTATATCAACTGGCGATTGACAGGCCAGAGGCCATAGTGATGGGAGGCTCAGGACTGCTGGATGAGCTGGAAGAACGAAATTTCAATGTAATCGTCTCCAGCCGGGACGAATGGACCCAGCATGCTGAGGTTCTATTGAGAACCGACCTTGGCTTGTTCACAGACGGCTCGCGAACGACGGACGACAGGAGCGAAAATCTATGGGAGCAAACCGAGAATTAACATCTCATTGAGTCTAGGTCAAAACGCAACCATATTCCAGGCAGAACTATTTGCCATTGAGACCGCGGCAGAACTGCTGATAAAACGAAAATCTACCACGGTAAAATCAAAATATTTACTGATAGTCAGTCAGTACTAAAAGTTTTGGAATCCAGCTCTTGTACCTCAAGAACAGTCTGGAGTTGCCGCATGGCTTTAAACATGCTCGGTATGTATAACGGAGTCACTCTGGTTTGGATACCGAGCCACTCAAACTATTTGGGTAACGAGGAGGCAGATCAGCTGGCGTTTGCTGGAGCTGCGCTGCCTCTGGTAGGACCGGAACCATTCCTGGGAGTACCACATGACGTATCTAATGCGGCGATAAAAAGCAGAATGAACTCAAGACTAGAGTCTTTCTGGCGGAGCCAAAAACTGGATCTCGTCGGGAAGATATAAATTAGGGGTGAATCACAATAGTCCGTGCGGATGCAGTGGTAGGGTGGACAGAGGCCCGCTCGCCATAAATAACATAACATAACATCCACCACATGGAAAATTTTGCGTAAAGATCTTGATCTACACCCATACAACATCCAACTGGTTCAAGAACTAAAGCCACTTGACCATAATTAGCGTCGTTTGTTTGCTGATTGGGCCCTAGAACAGCTTGAAGTTGATCCACTTTTTTATCGTAAAATTGTGTTCAGTGATGAAGCTCATTTCTGGTTGAACGGCTATGTAAACAAGCATGGTTGCCGTATATGGAGTGAAAACAATCCTCAAGAAGTTCTACAGGTTCCATTGCATCCTGAAAAATGCACTCTATGTTGTGCTTTACACGCTGGATGCATCATCGGTCCATATATCTTTAAAAACGATGCTGGAGCTAATGTTACAGTGAATGGTGCTCGTTACAAATCGATGATCAATGATTATTCGTTTCAAAATTTGAATGATATCGACCCAAGAGTGTTTTGGTTCCAACAAGATACTGCTACCGTAACAATTGATTTATTGGAAGAAAGATTTGGCGATAACATTATTTCGAGAAATGATCCAATTAATTGGCCTCCAAGATCATGCGACATATCTCCACTGGATTATTTCTTTGGGGTTATGTCAAGTCATTGGTTTATGCTGATAAACCAAAAACAACAGACGCTTTGGAAGCCAACATAACTCCTGTTATTGATGAAATAAGGCCTGAATTACTCGAAAAAGTGGTCCAAAATTGGTCTGGTCGATTGCGCTTCCGCAGCGCTAGTCGTGGTCGACTTATGCCGGAAATTATGTTTAAAACATAAATGTCATAAAATTATCTTTCAAATAAAAAAAAATTGGCTTCAATCTTAATTTAGATGTGTTTTATTTCAATTTAAAGTTCTATCACTCTAAAAAAAACACCCGATTCATGCTCACAAATGTACCAACATTTCAATTCAGAAAGTGTCAAATATATATTTTCGTTATAAATTATTTCATAACCAGTGTTTTCGTCTGTAATATTTTTATAGCTTTATTTATAACAAGACTTGTTTGGAAAAATGTTTCGCAAAATTAAGGTTTTCCTCTTAATGCTTGACGTTCTTTGAACCCTTTCGTGCATCCTGCATATACGCAACAGCACTCAGGACAACTCGATTTATGAACTCCTGAATTATTAAACCTGTTGTTTTGTTCTCCAGCAGGAAATTTGGAAATTTCATATGAGTGTTTGGAAGCAATTTCTATGGTGGTTGGTGAAATTATTTAAATTATTTTTTGAGTGAAATTGGTCCAAAATATATCAGTTTTTCAATTTTGTTGATTTTATGATTAAGAAGTGGGGTACATTTGAATTAAAATGAGTTTTTCATTCTGTTTCTCGTAGGGGATACAATTTTCGTCATCAGTCCGGTGTGAAAACGCTCTTCTTTTTTACCTTTGTAGCAGCTGATCACAAGGAAATAATCACGTTTCCAGATCTCTTGGTTTCGATTTATAAGGAAACCAATTCCTTTGGTTTTGAATCATGCCCATAGATTTCCAATGTTTGTTACTCCAGGGGATCACAACTAGTGGTACGTGGTTAGCGACTATGGGTCCCCAAACGGATGGATGACATGACTTACTTGTGTCTCGCTCCTTCTCTTTTAATCTTCCTCTCGGCCTTCCTTGGACAACTCTAGTTCTTTTTTGCAAGTGCATAGTAACTCTTGCTATGCATTGTAATTTTTTTTTCACTTTTCTTTCCTCTATTTTGTCAACCGGATTGAAAACTCGTGGTAATTATTTTCAACCCTACACATCTCACTTCTATTGTGCCTTATTTCGTAAACCAAATATGTATAGTAGAGTTATGCCCAGCCTCGGACGCCCCTAATACCCTGAAAACGAGGGCGAATGCCAGGGGATCCGAGTAGTATTTGCAACGGAAGGAGTGCTGGAGGTCATACAACTTCCGCTACACAACACAATGAACAGCTCAAAATCTGTAATATGAATGTAAGAACTTTGAAATCTGATGAAAAACTGGAAGAATTGGAAGCTGCCTTAGAACAAATGATTTGGGATGTCATTGGAATATCTGAGATGAGAAGATTTGGCGAGATTGTTCTGGAAAGAAATAATGAACACATTCACATTCACATTCACATTGGACAAACAAAAGGATTGTATGGTTTAAGATTTCTAGTCAACAGGAAATTAAAGGTTCAAATTCAATCATTTGATATTGTATAATGAATTTTGATTTTATACGTCTATTAAATATAAGCAGTGCTTATAAGACATTAATTTAATTCTAAAATAAAATGGAAGAAGGCTTTTTACTTGATAGAAGAAAAATAACAAAATTTGAATATCAAAACTTTTATCTGTCAGTCTTCTACAATTTTAATTTCAAAAAAATTTTTATTCAAAAAACTTTTATAGACGTATATACTCAAAACTCGATATACATTCTGTCAAGAAAGTACCGGGAATTATCGATTTAAATCTGGCGGGGCAATGAGGCAGGTAAAAATTTTTTTTCCTAGGGTAATTACTATGCCAAGCTTGAGCGGGATCTGTCAACTAGTGTGTTTGCAACAGCTGATTAAGTCAGTCGATGTCAGAGTGCGTGCCGATTTTTACTATGGGTGATTACTATGGGACGATAACGCGCCTTCTCACCGAGCTACGATTGTGCCTGACTTTCTCGCCAAAAACTCAACAAACGTGCTTCAGCAACCACCGTATTCGCCGGATTTGGCTCCCTGCGACTTTTTCCTCTTCCCAAAACTAAAATTGCCCCTTCGTGGCACCCGTTTTGAGTCGATTGAAGCCATAAAACAAAATTCGGCGCGAGAGCTAAAGTCCATCCCGGAAAGCGCCTATAAAAAATGTTTCGATAATTGGAAGTGCCGTTGGCATAGATGTATTGGAATAAATGGAGCCTATTTTGAAGGCGACCCAATAAATTTTGACGATTAAATGTAAAAATGTTGTTTTAATTGAAAATTCCCGGTACTTTCTTGACAGAGTAGTACAATGTCAAATGGAATAATTAAACCAACGAATAAAAAAAAGGTCATTTAAAATTAATAAATAAATATTTAAAGGAGACAAAATTTTGTTTCTGATCTTATCATTATGAACAACCAATTCTTTTTCAAAAACATGAAACACAACTTAAGGACTTCTCAAAAAATATTTTTTATTTGAAATATTTAAATATTCAAATAAGTTAATTAAAAATCTCTCAAAACATGCACTATATCTTCAAGAAACAATTAGAATTCCGATAATCTCTTCGTCGGCCCTAGATAATATTCAAAATATCAAAATGAACTAAATATCAGTATATCTTACCTTAAAGTGTAACCGGAACTTGTTTAAACAGACTAACTTTAAAAATCCATTTAGTCTATGTTCGTCACAAAATCACAGAAAACTGTAAGGTATTATAAGGTTTTCTTTAAACCATTGATTTTCCATAATGAGATTTATTCAAGCCTAAATATAATTATATATTATGTATAAAATAAAATAAAAAAAGGCTTTTCACTTGATAGAAGAAATATAACAAAATTTGAATATCAAAACAGATTTAATCTGCCAGTCTTCGACAATTTTAATTTCAAAAAAAAATTTTATTCAAAAAACTTTTAGAATTAAATTAATGTCTAAATAAGTACCGCTTATATTTAATATATGTATATAATCAAAACTCAATATACAATGTCAAATGGAATAAATAAACCAAGGAATATAAAAAAGGTCATTTAAAATTAATAAATAAATATTCGAAGGAGACAAAATTTTGTTTCTCATCTTATCATTATGAACAACCAATTCTTTTCAAAAACATAAAACACAACAAAAAATATAATTTATTTGAAATATTTAATATATTTAAATATTCAAATAAGTTAATTCAAAAATCTCTCAAAACATGCACTATATCTTCAAAAAACAATTATAATTCCGATGATCTCTTCGTCGGCCCTAGATAATATTTAAAATATCAAAATCAACTAACAATCAGTATAGTATATCTTACCTTAAAGTGTAACCGGAACTTGTTTAAACAGATCAGAAACAAAATTTTGTCTCCTGCAAATATTTATTTATTAATTTTAAATGACATTTTTTTATATTGGTTGGTTTATTTATTCCACTTGACATTGTATATTGAGTTTTGATTATATACGTCTATTAAATATAATCTGTGCTTATTTAGACTGTAATTTAATTCTTGAATAAAAATTTTTCTGAAATTAAAATTGAAAAAGGCTGACAGATTAAATTTGTTTTAATATTCAAATTTGAATTCTAAAATTTTTCAAAAAATTTTTTTAAAATTGAAATTGTAGAAGAATAACAGATTAAATCTGTTTTGTTATTCAAAGTTTGAAACTGGATTGTAGTCATTATTAATGGATAATTGTTTAATAATGTTTAGTTGGGAAATATAATTTCAGTTAACCAGTCTGTGAGTCATATTATTGAAAGCTGATAATTTTCGGTTGATTTTGGTTGATTAGATTTCAGCAATATGATTCACAGGCTAGTTAACATTCCGATTAATCGAGAAAACTTCCAAAATAAATATTACTAAACAAATAGTCATTATTAATTATTACAATCTAATATTGGTAGATAAGTTAATGAATAAAAATCACAAAATAGCATTAAATTTGGTAACATGAAAAAAAAATTTAAGATCGCTACATATCTTAAGAATAAATATAATCTCATCCAAAACAAATACAAACCTCATTATATTCGATAAAACCAATAAATAATAGGGTGACCGGAAAGTAATGTGGTTTCTGCGCATGTCGATGTTTGATTGTCATTTATTATATATTGTGTACTTCAAAATCGTGTCAAAAACATTTTAAGGTTATTGTTACTTGTTCACTTCTAAATAATTAAATATTAGACATTTTTTTCAATTTGGGGTGAAATGGCCAGCCAAATACCATTATGGGTCCCCAAAAATCTGTCTGAAAGGAACGAAGCCAACCGATCTATTACATGCAATGTATTGCTTCAACGGCACCATACAGAACCGTTTTTTGATCGCTTGTTCACTGATGGGTGGTAATGCTTCACCCACCAGACTTTCACGGTATCGCACCCTCGGATTTTCATTTATTTCGATCGCTACAACATTTTCTTAATAGCAAAAAATTGAAAATTTGGATAATGTCCAAAATGCCATCTCGAGATATTTTAGTCAAAAACCAATTGTTTTTTTCGGTTCGGCATTGAAAATCTTTATACTAGATGACGGAGGTGATTGCATTATTGATTAAAAATAAAACTTAGTAGAAATTTTTTCGTTTGAATTTAATTTAAATTAATAAAGTAAATAAAAACTACTTGGCTTATGTTTCACTGTTTATTTGATGTCTGCTGACATATATGTTTCGGGTTTTTAACCCATTTTCAAAACTGAAGAGAACAAAACTTAAAATCCTATTTATAATGGTAGGATACAGGTACAGATACAATTTTGAACAGTGTAAAAATATGGTGTTAGTTGGGTCCTAATCTTTTACAGATAATATCAATGGTGATAAATTAAAATGAAGTTGTTCATTTGTAATTGGTAGCTTCTTACCATGTGCTAAACAAATTTCCAAACTTTCTGAAAGGTCCATTCTTCTGCTTTTATTACCTACTTGTAAAATCTCAATTCTACTGAAATCTATGAAATGGTTGTTATTTATACAATGTTCCGAACAACCAGATGCTATTTTATTATGTTATATACTTTCTTTTTGTTCTTCTACCTATCTGACTTTGTAAAATGCAGGGCATTCATTACAATATAATTTGTATATACCGCTTTTTTCACACGTTTCACGACAGTCTTTGCTATTGACTAAGGGTGAACCTAAGTTTTTCTTATTTGTACAAATAATATTAATATTATTCTGTTTTAGTCTATTGCAAATTTTATTACTTATTTGTGGTGTTAAATTAATCCTATAGAATTTTTCTTTTTCTTTTTCCTGAAGAATAGGATAAAGAGAAACTAGTGATTTTTTATGCTGTTTTTTTAAAATTAATTTATCAAGTACGTTCGTATTGTAAGCATTTCATTAGCTTACATAGGCCAAAAATCTGAAAAAAAAATAATAAATACGTCATTCCTAAAAACAAAAAATCAGGAGTTTACAAGTTAACATGTAGTGATTGCCCATGTGTATATGTGGGATAGACAGGCCGTTTATTCCAAACAAGGATACGAGAACATAAAAAATGTTATATTAATAATAAACCAAATTAAACTTATGCCAATCATTTGTTAGAGACTGGTTATAATTTTAATTTAATTTAATTTAAGGAACTATGAAATATTACATATCGAAAACAAGAGTCAGTTTTAATACTCACCTGATGAAGTCATGGTGTGACGAAACAATTGTCGTCTAAACCAATAAAATAGCGGCTGTTAACATTTGTTTTCTTTTTTTGAAGATGAATTTCCGTCAAGTAAAGACCGAGACAATCAAATATTTTTAAGACATTTGTTTCGCAAAAATGCTCGAAATACAAAAGAATGGTTGGAATTATAGGAGCTGTGGTAGTAGCGCAAAAAGATATCGAATTAATTATCGAATACTGAATACAAGTAATAACATTTTTTATTGCTGCCATTATGAAGTTAATGACCTACGTCCTTCGGTACTTTACGGTAGATATGAAAAACAGTATAAAAATACTAGAATTATCTCTCACAACAAAAAATACAAATTGAAGTTATCTTCTAATAATTAAAATTTGCTTAGTTCATGTAGTAGTAATATGTCAACAAATCTATTATATTATAATTGTGACATTTTGTTTTGGTTTAAATCGACATTTATGGAATATGCTTTTACGTTATATTGAATAATTCAACTTGAAAAGAATTCATTCCAGATAGCTTTGTTTTTATGAACAAATGTTATTAAATAATAATGAATAAATTATTCACTAAATGAATTTCCTTTAAAACTTATCGTGAATACGCAATTCGATATATTTTTGTCATTATTACTGAAAATTAAAAATATATGAAAAGTGTATCAGATTAACATCATGAAAAAATAAACATCTCAGCGTTTCCATGCAAGTCGAAGTTCCTTACGTCAAAGAGGATAACTTATAAAGTGTTCTTTTTTCAAATTGTTTTTATGATGAAAAGTTAGCCGGAAAACGGTTAAAATCGAAAGAAAAACAGAAATTCTGTATACTTCAACATTATGGTATTTAAAATATCTTCATTTTCTACAGTTTAAACGTATTATGCTCAAACAGAACGTTGTCTACAGAAATAAGTTAGAACTCATTGAGAACAGAATCTTATAATAAAATAATAAGAAGAGGTTTTTTACTTTATAGAATGAATATTACAAAATTTGAATATCAAAACAGATTTAACCTGTTAGTCCTCTATAATTTTTATTTCAAAAAATATTTAAATAGATTAAATATTTCAAATGAAATATTTTTTGAAAAGTCCTCAAAATTTTGTTTTGTATTTTTGAAATGGATTTAGTTTTCATAATTGTAAGATCAGAAACAGAATTCTTCTCCTTCAAATATTTAGTTATTAATTTTAATTGACACTTTATATTTTTTGGGTTATTTATTCCATTTGATATTATACATTGAGTTTTGATTTTATACGTCTATTGAATATTAGCTGTGCTTATAAGACATTAATTTAATTCTAAAAGTTTTTGAATAAAAATTTTTTGAAATTAAAATTATAGGAGACCACCAGATTAAATTTGCTTTGATATTCAAAGAATCTCATAAGATTTATTTTGAAATATTACAGATAATAGCTGGATGAATTCTCCGGAACTTCCACAGATTTCAATCTGAATAAATCTCTTCAGAACATTTAGATTTGAATTTTGAACCTACCTTAGATAATACTGTATCACTTTATATACTTATATATTATCAGCACATGTGGTGGTAATTAATTAATTAAGAATCAAAGAAAACATTAAGTATTGACCAAATTATTTAAACTCATCACTTAATACAATTTTTTCGAATGGATATTAAGGAATAACAAGTTCAATCGCCAAAAAAGTTCCACATAGAACTAAATATGGTCCTTTTCATTTTCTCTTTCAAAAAATAGATAGCACATTCTTCAGAAAAAGAACCCGAAAAATTCTAACTCACGTCTCTTCAGTTAGGAGTTATTAGGATGAAAATAAAATGATCAATAAAAAATATATATAATTTCTTTCATCAAAATATTTCGTTTTTTTTCACCTTTTTATTATTGAGGATATAGCTAAGAATAATAATGTTTATTACTCTGAGGGATAGTGACTCGATTTTAGTAGTTTTTACTAGTTTTTCAAAATGGTGTATAACACGTTATATTTAAAAGTTTTTGCATACGTATGGAAGATCTCAGTTTGTGTAGAACTTCGAAAGGTGGGGAATACCTAAGGACCATCTGCTCGTTTAATAGTTTTATTTCGGGATCCTGATAATTTTTGTGAACCTTTATTGATTCCAGGATGTCTAGTTTTTTTCTCTTGGCTTCCAGATGTAGTATTTTAAAATTATCTTATTCTGGGAAAACCTGACGCGTTTCGAAATAATAAAAGTGATCTTTTCGATACTTAATAATGCATGATGTTCTTCGAACTATTTTGTGAAAGTTCTCTCGGAAACCGCACTAAAGATAACTTGATTTATAAACTTTTACGGTATATAAATTAAGTTTGCAACTTAATAAACTTTTGATGTTTATAAATCGAATTGTTATGAGTGCGGTTGCGTATATAAAGAATAGGCCGGGAGAACTTTCAAAAAAAGTTTCAAAGAATATCAAGCATGCTTTAAGCATCGAGAAAACACCTTGAATTATGGGTGAAGAAATTCAAGCAAGTGTTGGTAAATGGCAGTTGAAAAATTTGAAGCAAACACGGGTAATCTAGTAGCGAAATATGTTATCAAAACCGTACGGAATTAAATAATATTTAAATAAGGTTATTCTGATTTTCACAAAATTTTATTGTTACTTACAACAATCGTTTCGCTATCACAGTAGCATCATCAGGCAAGATTACATTTTGAATAACATCATATTATTTAATATGGATTTTCACCAAGTAAGGACTGATTCAATTCAATACCGTACGGAATTTTTTCTACAACTAATATTTGAATGATTATTCCATTGTTGCGCGCACTTTAAAGACGAACAATTCAATGTACTGTTTGATTGTATCGGTCTCTACTTGTCGGAAATACATTAAATGAATTAGAGGAAATTAAGTTGTTTTACTTTAATCATCAATTCAATGTACTACTTGTCACTATAGTTTGGCGTCTGGAACCGAATTATTCCAAATTTTCCGGAATATTTCGTTGGTTTCCTCGGAAACTATTCGCATAATTTCTTCAAAGAAGTTTGTGCACATTAAAGGCGAACAATTCTAGCTAATACTTGATTCGGAAGTCTCCACGGTGTTGAGAGCCGATATATTGGGTGTTTTTTTAGAGTGATAACTGTGATTTGACAGAAGGTAAAAGCCATGTTGTTTTAACATTTCTGTTCAGTAAGCATTAACAAATTATCATGGAAAGACTCACGCCGCAACAACGTTTACAAATTGTTGAAATTCATTTTGAAAATCAGTGTTCTATTCCCCATCTTATAGAGCACTTCGTGAAATTCATTGTTTTACATAATCGTCGAACTATCGATAGATTTCAGACAACATTTTCTCTACTCGATGTAACAACAGCAATGAATGAGAACTGGACGTAAAGAAGGAAATATCGCTGTTCTAAGTCAAAGTGTTAATGATGATCCAGATTTGTCTATTCGTCGACGTTTATAACAAGTTGGACTCTGTGCATCCACCACATGGAAAATTTTGCGTAAAGATCTTGGTCTACACCCATACGAGATCCAACTGATTCAAGAACTAAAGCCCCTTGACCATAATAAGCGTCGTTTGTTTGCTGATTGGGCCCTAGAACAGCTTGAAGTTGATCCACATTTTTATCGTAAAACTGTGATGAAGCTCACTTTTGGTTGAACAGCTATGTAAACAAGCAAAATTTTTGTATATGGAGTGAAAACAATCCTCAAAAAGTTCTGCAGGTTCCATTGTATCCTGAAAAATGCACTGATTGGTGTGCTTTATACGCTGGGGTATCAGGTGTTTTGGTTCCAACAAGATGGTGCTACACTTCATGCTGCTACCGTAACAATTGATTTATTGAAAAAAAGATTTGGCGATAATATTTTTTCGAGAAATGGTCCAATTAATTGGCTTCCAAGATCATACGACATAACTCCACTGGATTATTTTCTTTGAAGTTATGTCAAGTCATTGGTTTATGCTGATGAACCAGAAGCAATAGATGCTTTGGAAGCCAACATAACTCGTGTTATTGATGAAATAAAGCCTGAATTACTCGAAAAAGTGGTCCAAAATTGGTCTGGTCGAATGCGAGCTAGTCGTGGTGGACATATTATTTTTAAAACATAAATTTCATTAAATTATCCTTCAAATTTGACTTCAATCTTAATTTAAACGTGTTTTATTTCAATTTGAAATTCTATTACTCTAAAAAAACACCCGATAGTAAGAAAATGTTTCGATTTCTTGAATTTCCTTCTTTGGGCCTGCATTATATAGACACCACCGATGTGGTTTCAAATGGACGACGCCACGTAGCTCATATAGCACTGGACATTCTGCGCGAGCGATTTGTGGACTTCTCACGTGGAAATTATGTAAACTGGCCATCGTAATCATGGGATTTCACCTCGTTAGATTTTTTCTTGTGGGGTTTTCTTGTAGGTCTATACGAATAAGCCAGAAACCACAGCCTCAAAGTCAATTTAATCCATGCTATCAAATTCAGAGTCATGGAAAATTGGACATTTTAGATGCACGTCAACCAGAGAAGCGGTGGCGGACATTTGCAAGATGTCATAGTCCATAAATATTTGTATCGATAGGCCCCTCAAACGAATTAAAAATTTCGATTATAGCTCACACACTCTTTGTTTTATTTAAATTTGAAGATGGTAAGCGCTAATTGAAGGACTCTTGCTTTATTTTTATATCTGGCGAAGTCCTTCGAGATGAACAAAACGAACAGTGGTACCGTTAAAATTAAGTATAAATACAAATACGTGTTTCATCAATAAATCTAAATTAATATTCATAATTTATGCGTGCACTACTCATAATAACATAATTTTTTTAGTTTTTGGGCTATAATTTTCACGTAGTATTTAAAAAATGTACTAAACATTTAAAATAAGTTTTTTATTATTATTTTCCATTTAAATCACAAAAACTTCTTGTTTTCAAAGCATATTATAATGGAATGTAAATTGTAGATTGGCTCGGAAGCTATCTCGGGAGGTAGATCCATTTTTCTAAAAGTTGAAGGCTGCCTATCTGACGAGCACGATCTTAATCTGGGAGTGCCACAAGGATCCATCCTTGGGCCGTTTCTATTTATGCTTTTCTTCAACTATCTCCCTATGAAATTGAGAGCAATTTTCCTGAATTTGCACGTCTTCTATAAAAAGATTTTTGTTTAGTTTGTTCGCTGATGATGCTTCGGTAGTGATTTCGGCCCCAATATTCGAAGAACTTCAGATGCTTTGTGAGCTTTTATCACAAAGCTTTGTGAACTGGTGTCATAAAAATAACTTAATGATCAATATTGATCAAACCGAATGTATTTACTTTACAATGGGGCACAGTGAACGTAAGCTGGTGATTTGACATTTGGATAGTGCTATTCTATCTAAGAATGGTACTAAATTTCTTGGCATGCACCTTGATAACAATTTGAAATGGGAGATGCACATTGATTCAGTTCGCAAATAACTGAACAGTTCTTATTTTCCCATAAATAGGGTGAGAACCTTACTCCCCTTGGAATCACTCATAAATATCAATTAAACGTAATTTACGTATGATATTCAGCACACCTCCACGTTCGTCCTATAAAGCCATATTTGAAGAAAACAATATTATGACTTTACCATTCATTTTTATTTTCAAATGTGTGAAAGAAAATGAGAAAAAATTTGTACAGTTTTCTAGTTTTCATAACTTTGGTACCAGAAGTGGGAGAACATATGTTTCCAAGCACAGAACAACTAAGTTAGAGGTGTCTCCTATGTATCAGTGCGTTGAATTTTATAACCATTTGCCCCACAATATTCGATCTCTTGTCTCAAATAAATTCGAAAAAACTGTTAAATTTAAGTAGATGATATTATACAGTAAACGATTACATCTATATGACTTATCCTATACATTTATTTGCCTCAGAGGATCAATAAATTATTATTATCAAAATTAAACGATCCAATTCAATGTGAGCAGTTCAATGGAAGAAGCCCTCAAGATTAACACACCAGCATGTTTCAACACTTTAGCATTCATTGATTACCTCGCTGTCGAAGCGGCAAATATATATAATGAAAATTTCAGATAGCCCAGTCTTCATTACTTATGTTGCATGTTTTGAAAATACTCACTATATCAAACTAAATTCAATCCATGAGGTCTTCAAATTTGTTATTGTGCAAATTTCATGCAGCAAAGTTTCAAGTGGATTCATTTTGTTAGGATCTATCTCATGTTGAAAAAACTCATCACGAAAATATCCTGCGTATTTTTCATCGCAAATTTTCAGGAATACAAACATCAATTGCTCCCTATTGGTATACTGAGACGAGAACATCAATTTCATCCACATATCCATTGGGGGCTGCTCCCGTACATCCAAATTGCTCGTTTCCACCCCTGCACCTGGTTACGACCCGAAACGTGGTTGTTTTTGAGCCAAGCAAAACAACTCCCCCACTCGATACACCTGTCCGTGGAGTAAAATAGTAGTGGGTCGTGCTTAGAGGTTACTTGATACTTGAACACTTTAACGTCAACTGTTCCATTGAGCGTACGAAGCTAGCGAGCGGGATATCCAATTCCGATATTACAAGTTTACAAACGTGAAGTTGTTCTTTCTACTTCGATCCAATTGAAAAGACGATAACAAGGACAAGACAAGTGTCAGTGATTAAATGCATGCAGTCGGTTTATCAGTGTGAACTGACTTTGGAACGAATAGGTTGCTTTTCGAGCTAGGATGCAAACCGGAGTATCTTCTACAAAAGGGTAGAAGTCAATTGATTCCAGTGTTTTTTATTGTGATTTGTGACTAAGTTTCTTGTGCTGTTCATTTTCAGTGTAGTTGCTCCTGCTGACACCAAAATAATTTGTGAGTAATAATGACATAATTATTCCTTTATTCGATAATGATAATTTCAAGGAAAACAAAAACTGTCAATAAAATCTGATGTACCAATTAAGCAGTTGACTCTCATATTATTTGGCACCCTGAAAATTGAAAGATCAGCTGCAAATCACTTTATCCTTCCAAGCAAGCTTAAGCTATACGATTGAAATATGTAATGAAACTTGATTTTTGATTATATATTTAAATCGAAATAATTGCTAGAGAATCTTTTCTCATCGATTGAGGAAGTAAAATGTTATTATGTATAGATATGACACTGACATCACGTTAGAGTAAAATTTTATTTGGCGACAAAAATTAATTTGTGAATGATGGATCAATATCTGTTGGTATTACCATTGATGAATAAAAATTTCCATTAAAACTATCATAAAAGAGATCAATTCATATAGGGCTCATTGAAGAACACCAGACCTCTCTAGTTGACTCTATTTTTGCAAGGTGTCTACTATTGGATAGACGGGCTAATCAAAATAAAGTGTTTTATGTCATGGAGTTAGTTAAAATTGTCAATTGTTTTGAAGACATAAATGGAAAAGACGAATCACTCCCAATTGAGATAGAAATGTTTCTTAAATACATTATATCTAGTTATTTGCCAAATGGAAATTTACTTAATTATTATAATTGAAGTATTGAGAATCAGTAGGTTATTCATCACAAAAAAAATTTCGTGTGTAACTTAGGTACGGTTTGTACGGAATTTTTATTAATGATCAGAAAATGTTGAATCTGTGCAGTTTCTTAGTTGTAGGTAGTAGATCAAACTCCAAGGATTATTTCTTAATTTATTCTTGCTAAGCTCACTACAAATTTCAATTTTAATTTCATAAAAAAAAATTCTCAATTACTTCTTAAAATTAAATTAAATTAATGTCTTAGAACAAGTCTCAATTTAGTATATATATATATATATATATATATATATATATAAAATAAACACTCTTCACACAACATCAAAAGGAATAAAAGAATATAAATTATTAATTGAAAATATTAAAAAAATACTTGAAGGATACAAACTTTTGTTTCGTATAAATCTATTATGAGAACCAAATTCCTTTCTAAAAATACAAAACATAACCTCAAGAATTTCTTCAAAAATAACTCTCCTTCAAAAAAATTACAAAAACACTCGGCACATCTTCAAAAAGGCCATTTGGAATTACCACATCGATAGCTCCTGAGTTCAAGAAGTAAAAGTACCTAATTAATGAAACTTTATCTCACCTGACTAAAACCACATGTCTTTCTATCAACAAACTCAGAATATAGTGAATTTTTGAATATCAAAACCCTACGTATTTTATGTTCGGCACAGAAATTACACAAATTTTGTTAGGTATTTTTAAGGACTCAGTTATATCCAAATGATGCTGTTTATATGAGTGAGAAAAACCAATTTATAATTATTATATATAAATTTGAATAATAAAAATGCGGTTTTTTACTTGATAGAAGGCTTATTACAATATTTTAAATATCATACAGATTTATTCTGTTAACCTCACTATTCAAATATTAATTTTATAAAAAAAAATTTCTCAGAGACTTTTTAAAATTCAATTAAATGAATGTCTTAGAAACACAGTATCAATCTAGTAGAGATATATAATTAACACTCATTATACAGCACCAAAAGGAATAAAATAATACAAAAAGAATATAAATTATCAATTAAAAATATTGAATAATTACTTGAACGATACAAAATTTTGTTTCGTATCAATGTATTATAAAAATCAAATTCAAGAATATCTTCAAAAAGTTTTTTTTAAAACAGTTTCTTCAAAAAATTCCAAAAACAGGCAGCACATATTCAAAAACGATAATTGTTCGAAATAGGGCTTGGAAGTTTGAAAAAATATTTGTTGTTTTCTGTTTACGTGTAGATCCGATCAGAAATTTTCAAAAAATTAATTAAAAATAATAAAAACTGAGAATTATGCCCACTATCAACATACCTCAGGCTCTTAAAGAACATCACAGTTTTATTCGCAAATTATACAAAGGAAATATTGATGTTGATCTAAAATTTAATTTCCAAATTTTGTTCAGTGATGAGGTATAATCTTGGTTGAATCGCTGTGCCAATTAAGGGATTTGCCACATTTGCCCCGAGGATAATCCACAAGTAATCGATAAAACAACCAGAAGATCTAGAAATTCGAGATCATTTTTTAAATTACTAAAAGAAACATTTGATGCAGGTTCTTGACAATTTCATTGATATCCACTTCAATTTCAATAACTTCCTTGTCTTTCTGGGTACTCCTTCAAACTTCATGAATTTTCAGGGTAGTTTTTGACAAATATTCAGAACAAATCGATGAATTTCCTCTGAAAACGGTTTTAATCATTTAATGGGCCATTATGAGTGACATCGTTGTGAAAACAGACAACATATTGGAAGATTTCTATGCACTAATCGTTAACCGCCAAACTGTTCATATTTGAGATCTAAATTATTCGTAATTACTCATTTTATCTAGTTTTCAGAATCGATTAGTTATTCATCACTAAAACAAAATTTTGTGTAACTTAGCTATGGCCTGTAAGGAATTCCTTTTAATTATAAAAAGGTTAAATGTTGAACTCTGAGAATTTTCTTAGTTGTGGGATAGTTGTTCAGAATATGTTTGGGTGTCAAAAATATTGTTTGTTTTGTATTATATTTCAAACAATATTATACCAATTTCTACATATTCACAACATCGATTTCCATCAAATAAAGACCGACTAAACTGAAAATTTTCTTTATTTTTTTTGTTTAATTATGGATCTGAAAATTTTCAATTTGTAAATTAATTCATAAAGAACTTCATATGATGAATGAAAACAAAATTCTGTGTTCTATCATCCGAAAGTCAAATAAACGTTCTGTTTTGAACTATGTAGAACTATTCTCCTGAAGAAATATCTCATAAAAATGAAAAATACATAGTTAAAAGGCTATCCTTTGTTTGCATTAATCTAAGTTAATTGTCTATAAAAAAACTAGTATTTAGACAGTCAAGTAAATCAACATAACAAATTATGTGTCGTCCCAGACTCGTAGCTGAAACTAGAAGAGTTCTTCTAGGAAGAAATAGTTATCTAAATTAAGTTGAGGGTATAATCAAAACATTCCTAACTTTCAGATCAAAATTGCTTGCAGATTCCTATGATAAGAAGCTCAGTCATTTGCTAATTGTAACTTTTTTCTCTCATCATTACGAAAATGAATTTCTTCATCAGCAACACATTTAGAGAAATTAGTTATAATAGCTGGATCAAATCTCCGTAACTTCTACAGATTTAATATTAAAAACTCTAGACAACTTTTTATAATTAAATTGAATAATTAATTAATCAGAAAACACTGTTTTATTTTGTAGATATAAAGAATTATCAACACATGAGAACGGCAGCTAATCAATAAAGAATAAAGAGAAAACATAAAGAATTGACCAACAATATCTAAATCCATCACCCAAGACAAATTTGTTTGGAATGGATTTTCAGAAATAACAAACCCAATCACCAAAAATATTTCACTTAGAATTCAAAAAGGTCTTTTTTATTTCCCCTTTCAAAAAATAGATTGCATATTCTTTAGAAAAAGAATCTGAAATTCTAATCTGGGATTTATTTGGATACTAAATGAAAACAATCAATAAAATATATCCACGCACCTTCATTCACCAAATATTCTGTTCGAAAGTAAAATTTTGAAACTTTTAAACGTTTCAAACCAAAATACAGGAATTTTTGACATCTTTTGAAGTTTACTACATTCTAATTTTTATTTTGTATTTTTGGTTCCATATTTGTGTCAAACTAGAAACTTATCAGCCGACGTAAACAAGAAGATGACTATAATCTATTTATTGTGGCGTCTTAAAAATACAATATCAAAATGTCCTGTCAATTGAGATGATCCTCCACCTAATTAATAATTATTTTAACTGCCATAAAATGGGGTTGGTTAATTACCTGTGTATTATATAAATCAAAAATCAACACTTTACAAGAGAGACATACTTATTCTGTACAATTTTATTTAGGAACACACTAGTCTCAACTCTAACATTTGAAACTAAGAACTTGAACCAATTTTATGTTCGATTTCTTCATGTTCGCTACTTAGATACAAAAAAATTAAGTAAAGCCATGAAAAAAATAAGAAGAATCTCACTGGAGCACTGTGATGGTACCAGATGCAGCAAAATGTGCTCTAAAATATTTCTAGTAGTTGATTAATACAAATACGCAGTAAAAGTTTTCTTCAAGATATAAGACAATTTTGGCCATAATATATCTGCAAGAGTATTTGAAGAAGCCAAAACCATCAGTAACAGGTTTTCCAATAGGAATGATACAATTCAACATGGTTATAATGGGAACACGGTATATTATTTCGACATTTCCCATGTCATTTGTGTCATTGTGAAAAACCTATTCGTTTATGTATCTCTTCCTTTACTCGGTCTTAGATATCAAAGCCTCAAATTTCTTCCTAAGATTAGTACTTTGCGAGGTCTGGGCTCAAAATAGCCTAAAACAAAAAGAAATCAATTTAAAGGACACAAACCAAATAGTACATGTGCAAGTATAATACTTTAATGAAATCGCAATATCAGATTATAAGACTTGCAACACAGAAAGAGGACTATTGATCTACGAGTTGCTTAAAGCTTCTGACGCCATACCAGAACAATTATGATTTTATTCTTGTGGAATACACCTTTTACATTATTTTTGGCATTGCATATGTGAGCTCTTTGCAAAGTTGAGCTTATCTTCAACAGGAAGTGGAACTTATCAATTTCACATAAAATTACCCATACAAATGATGCGAAATTACGGGGTTACAACATACCTGTAAAACTAATCGTATTTAACTTGAAGTAAATGCGAATTAAAACAATCAACACTTCGCAACCAATAAAGATTCTTTGAAATTTTCATTATTCTGTTACTCAAGAATCTACAGGCAATATTATTCTTTATAGGCAAGATTTGAAACATTGAAACACATCATGCAGGCTTATAGCCTTACAATAAGTATTTTTAAGTAATTTATCTTCAAATCAGTAACACTGTTATCAACTTTGTGTAAATTTTGTTCACTAATTTTGGTAGAATGGCAATGTCAATTAAAGTAATTGTCACATTAAAGCGAGGATATCCATAAGCCATCGTCAAAACATCCAGAAGCGCAGGATCCATCATTTAATTTAGTGAAAGAAGCATTTGACTGTAAAAAACATCTCCTGAAATGAAATAGAAGATACTGTATTTTTCTTAATCTCACTCAGATACTGGTTCTTGACGATTTAATGAATTTCCTTCTCAATTCTAATAATTTAAGACATTCTAGTGCTTTTGAGAACCACTTCAAACTTCAGGAAAATTGGTGGTAGTTTTTGACAAATATTCAGAAATTCAAACAAAAATCAACACAATGCCTGTGTCAACCGCTAAAATTATCGAATAGATCACTACGAGTGTTACGTGGAGAATACGACATAGTGTCTGAAGACTTATGAACCAGGCCAGAAAAATGCTCATTAATTCAAGCCATAATTAATGAAAACGATTATTAATTTTCCCGTTACCTTGCAACTTCTATATAGACGATTCTTCCAGAATTGCCTTATTTTGATCAGTTTTACTTCCTGTGAAATAAAAATTAGTAAACTACTGAAATGGTGTGTGCTTCTGCTCGCTTCTACATTAAAATTGAATATATTTCAATGATGTATTAAAACTACACAAAAAATACCCCTTTTTAAATATTAAACAAAATAGTTCTGTGAAACCCCCATAAAATTTAATTTAATTTTGGTTTTAAATTAAATCAGATTGTCTATTTCTATTTAAGTGGATATATAGAATTTTCAACATTTTACAACACTCAAAAGCATGAAGAAATCTACAGAAATATATAAAACTAGCCAAAATTACATAAAAAACTTAAGCTTATACAGCTGTTCCATATAAACCTCATGAAAACAAAATTCTATTCCACATAAACTTGAAATATTCTTGAAGAATTTTTTTTTAAATTTATGAAAGCGGTATTCGAATTTATCAAAGAATTATTGATCGCCTATATCTTTTCGTTCCAAGCATTTTATTACTGAAACGAGTGACTCACATAAAAACTAAATTACATTTCTTTTCTCTTTCTAAAAGATGGAATTAAAAGCGGAAATGTTTTAATTCACTAATTTAGGTAGAATCCCATAATACACTCTATTTCATATCTCTTCAAAATTTTCGGGTACAGATAAATATTTTTTCGAAGGTCTACGAGTAACGTGTATTGATAATTTCTTAAAAGTAAACTGACAAACGTAATAACTTCCGTTTTCCTATAGATTAAATCGTTAAGTAGTGGTTTTTGTGATAATTCGATTCACAATGAACAAATTGCTGAATTCTAGTATTGTTGTTCATTATGAAAATATCAATTTTCTAAATTTTCCCAGCATACTTTCAACCTATTACGATTAAATGAACTAAAAGTTATTCATTGTTATGAACACAATTTGGGGATGAAAATTTAAAAAATATCCCACATGCACCAGTCGTAATGATGACATAAAATCCATATATTCAGTTCTGTTTTAATTACAACCTCAGTGTCCTACGATTAGTACTTTATAAATTATCAAGAGTTGGATGTTTTGGTTTATTTGTAATAGTTCAAAAGAGATATACTGTATTGAAAATTTCTCATTGCCTCATTTACAATTATTTTTTATCTTTGCTATATCATTTCGAAGTAATATATCCAAAAGAACGGTGATTTATGTACTTTAGGAAAACGGGTATTATTTGTGTGAAATTTGTATGTGTATTGAATCTACGAAAAGCTTTTATGGAATGATGAATATTTGTAAGCTGCGAAACAAACACTATTTATCTCTCAGAAATAATTAATTTTGACCATGAATTTTTATTCAGTAGATTTAGGAAAAACCATTAAATGACAAATATATTCTTTAAATATTTAAATTATAAGTAAAATTTAATAATAATAAGAGGAGTTCGAAGTTTCTTTCAGAACAATTGAAAAAATCTTTAAAAAAAAATAGGAATAAGTAGTATAGTTTTAGAGAAAATCTTCTTGTATTCAATCCAATGCTATATAAATTTTACGCAAATAAAGGTCTTCCATAATATATAACCTCGCAATTTCATATTCACAGAATGGATAAGTACTTTCAATTATGGATAAAGTCATGAAATTTGATCGTATAATTTTCCACAAAATCGTTCCGATGTGGGGTGAATAAATGAACTTTATATTTGCATAATCCTTAACGTAAGTTTATGATCTATATGTTCTGCATTCCAGTTTATGTGTTGCATAAGTGAAAGTATCCTAAAAATCGGTCACAAAGTTGAGAACAAAATAGCGTAAATTTACGGAATTCTTGACGCATATACATTCATACCTAAAAATCATAAATATTTCACCTATTCTTTCTATTCTGTAGCAGACGTAAAAAGTATTGTTTAAATTAGTATTTCTTGTTGAAGATTAATAACATTTTTTTTTATTAGAATATTCTGCAATTTTTATTGTTATCTAATTGATAATATTGCTTGAAAATACTTTCTTTATATTAATGAGACATTGAAAATTACTCTGAAGGTTTTTCAAATATTTCAGACAATAACTCAATAAATTCTCCGGAATCTAAACAAATTTACTATAAAAAAATCTCTTAAAAATTATTTAGAATGAAATTTTAAAAAATGTCTTTGAAACACTGTTTCATTTTATAGATACACATTTGGAATTATCAGCATAAATATGCGGCAGATAAACAATAAAGAATCAAAAGAAATTTGAAAAATTGACCGTGGTCATCTAGCAAACACCATCCAATTCAGCCTTTTCGATTGGATATTCAGAATCAATAGTAAAAAAATCCTTCACATAGAATTCAAAAATATCTGAAATGCACATGTGTGAAAATACAATTTATAATCATTATAAACAAATATAAATTGAAAATTTCTTTGAAGGTTTTTTTTTAATATTTCAGACAATAACACTTAAAAGTAATTTTCACTGTATATTTGTTTATAGAAATCATAATTTTTATTCACATATGCGCGTGAGAGTTTTTAGATATTGAGTCCATGAATCTTTTCAACATTTTCTGTGGAATAGCCTAGTTTCATAAATGGTTCTCAGTTTACTGAATACGTTTATTTAATGAAAGGGAGGTTTTTTATTTGATAGAAGGTTTTTTCAATATCATAAATATCAAAAAGAGTAATTCGGTTATACCTCACAGCAAATTTAAATTTGATGAAATTTTTCAGAAACTTTTTAAAGGCATTTATTCAATTTAACCTTAAGAGGTTTTCCGAAATTTTTTACAAAATTAAAATATTATTAAATTAAAATATTATTATATTAAAATTTAAGTGATGTATAACAGAATTACTCTGATATTTAGGACGTTTATTTAAGTTCGCGTTTAAACAGAACATTTGGTGAATAAAAGGTATGTAAATGTATTTTTCATTGATTGTTTTTATTTAGCATCCAAATGAGAAGAATATGGGTAAGAATTTCAATTTCTTTGTCTGGAAAATGTGCTAATTATTTTTTAAAAAACGAAATAAAAAAAAAATTATGTGTAGCGTTTTCGATGATGGAATCTGTTATTTTTGAATATTCAATCGAAATTGAATGATGTTAGCTGGATGATTACTATCAATTTTTAACTTTATTTCAATTATTTATTGGTTAACTGCCGCAAATATATGTTGATAATTATATATGTCTATAAAGTGAAACGGTGTTTATAAGATATTTTACTCAATTTTATTTTGAAAAATTTTAGGAGATTTTTAAGATTTAAATTAAAGAGTTTTCACAGAATTCATCCAGTATTTGTGATATTATTGAAACTTGAAAAAACATTAAAGATACCAAAACAGATGTGATGAACATTATTTAATGAAAGTGTTGGAAAATAATAGTGGAATATGTAATTGTGAATGTGAATATATAATATTAAAATGTGAAAACTTATTTAAGAAAAGAAATGAGAGCATAGTTAAAGTATGAGTCAATAAATGTTTGTGGTAAAATAAGGGTGTTTTCTGGTGTCACAACGCATTTACATCGAAAATTTTACTTCTAATTTATCATTGGTCGAAAGAGTTTTCAATATTGTCCGCCAGTACCTTTACAACACATAAATTTCCACAGACCAAAATCGAATTAGTCAAGGACTCCAATTTCAAAAGAATATCGCGAAAGTACCAACCTGCTCTTTCGGGACTCGCCCATCTGCGCAAAACTGGGATTATAACAATAAAAACCAATTTGTAATATTTTAGATTCAGGGCGACGACGAAAGTGAAATATTGAACCGTAAATTTCGCGGATATAAATAGCTGAAATATGGCGTCTCGGCGATGTTTCGCCATGAAATTGTTTCTTGTTGGGCTCGGCTTTCGATACATAAAATTTCCCTTTGAAATTTCGATATCAGTTTCGTGACTTCTGAGGTCAATTCGTGCCATTGCCGTTTTACGTTTTTGCGAATTGAGTGCGTGTCGAATTTCAACGTTTGATGGAGTTTCCTGGTCTACGCTTTCGTCCAGAAATATCTAGAGAGGAGAAATTTTCTTTTGAAGAGTTCTTGCTTTATGTTTTGATAATGAAAAAGTGAACAAAATAATTTGAAGTAATTTTTACATGAACAAAAACATAGTGCATTATCTGAAAACAGTTTTATTCAGTGTTACCAGAAACCGACATGAGTCCGAAAATGGGTGATCAACAAAGAAGTGACATTCACCAGAAAGTTAAGAAATATCTTTGTCATGCAAAAATTAAATCTAAAAAACCTGGGATAATATCCTAAATACTGTTACTTCAAATCTTCTCTTTTCTCCAATGTTTTCCCTGTTATGCGAACCTTTCGCATATTAAAATCTATAATTATAACGCATCTGACTCAGTCTTAAATGAAATCTTACTTTTTTGTCCAATAAGATACTCAAAATCTTTAGTTATTGTGGGTTCAAATTAAGTCATTCCGTTTTTTTAGCTCAAAAAAGGCTTGTTTTTTTAAAGATACTGGATTAAAAAAATCAATCAAAATATTTCCCACTTCTCAGCCAATTTGTGAATCCTGCCTCGGAAAAACTTCTTATCTTTAGAAGCGATTTAATCATCGGTCGAAAAAGCCAGTAGTCGAAAGGAGCAATATCCACAAAATACGGCAACTGCTTTAATCTATTTGGTCGTTTCTAAATATTTTTTGGCAACTTCTGGGACGTGAGACCGAGCGTTGTCAAGCAAAAGAATAACTTTATTATGTCTGTCCTTGTATTCCGGTCAGTTTTCTCGTAATTCACAGTTCAAACGAAGTAATTGCAGTCACTACCGATCACCCGTAATGAAATCACCAGATTTTAGCAGCTCTTATTATAACACCTCCTTGGTCCCTACAGATACACAGCATAACATACGAACTAAGAATGTTCGGCTCTGCTATTGATGTTATGGTCGATGGCAACGATTTGGCGAACAAAGTGTAGTATTTTTTTCCCTGGTATTGTTGTAGAAGATCCACATTTAGTCACCAATCCCTACTCGGTGTGAAAAACCTTTTCTGAAGCAGCTTCTCCCAAAAAAAATAATCACCTTTCCTGATTACATTGTTTCAGTCCATAAGGAACCCAATTTCCTTGATTCTGAATCAGACTCATGGATTTCAAACTTCACACAACTTCAAGAAATTAAAGAAGCTCTATCAACACCAGAGAACATACTCGTCTTATTTTTAAAAATATGTAAAGCTTCCCTTGCCGCTGAGGGCCAAATTGAACATGTTCTCACGAGAAAAATCGAATTTTAATTTCTGCTTTTTGAATTTTTGTCAAAATAAACTTAATGACCCTTGATCCTTTTTGGCTGATCGAAAATCAGGTTTCAGTAAATAAAATTTCCTCATCTAAGGGGTGATTTAGCAAGTATCCGGTGTTATTTTCAGGGTGATAGAACTTTTGATAGAGGTAACTGTGATTTGACAGAAGGTAGAAGCCATGTTGTTATGACATTTCTGTTCAGTAAGCATTGACAAATTATCATGGAAAGACTCACGCTGCATCACTGTTTACTAATTGTTGAAATATATTTTCAAAATCAGTGTTCTATTCGCCAAACTTATAGAGTACTTCGTGAAATTTATGGTTTACACAATCGTCCATCAGAGCAGCATATTCTTCGAATTATCAATAGATTTCGGACAACATTTTCTCTACTCGGTGCAACAACAAGACAAAGAACTGTACGTACAGAAGAAAATATCACTGCTGTAAGTCACAGTATTAATAAATAAAAGGAACGGTTTTTTACTTGGTAGAAGGATTATTACAAAATTGAAAATCAAAACAGATTTAATCTGTTGTCTTCTACAATTTTAATTTCAAAAAATTCTTTGAAGAAACTTTAAGAATTAAATTAATGTCTTTATAAGCACTGCTCATATTTAATAGACGTATAAAGTCAAAATTCATCATACAATGTCAAACGGAATCAAGAAAAACCAACGAATATAAACTGCTAAATCTGTTTTGATTTTCAATTTTTTCACAGTATTAATGATTATCCAGATTTGTCTAATCGACGTTCACAACAAGTTGGACTCTGTGCATCCACCACTTGGAAAATTTTGCGTAAAGATCTTGGTCTACACCCATATAAGATCCAACCGGTTCAAGAACTGAAGCCACTTGACCATAATAAGCGTCGTTTGTTTGCTGATTAGGCCCTAGAACAGCTTGAAGTTGATCCACTTTTTTATCGTAAAATTGTGTTTAGTGATGAAGCTCATTTCTGGTTGAACAGTTATGTAAATAAGCAAAATTGCCTTATATGGAGTGAAGACAATCCTCAAGAAGTTCTGCAGGTTACATTGCATCTTGAAAAATGCACTGTATGGTGTATTTTACACGCTGGAGGCATCATCGTTCCATATTTCTTTAAAAACGATGCTGGAGTTAATGTTACAGTGAATGGTGCTCCTTTCAGATCGATGATCAATAATTATTTGTTTTAAAATTGGAATGGTATCGATCCAGAAGTGTTTTGGTTCCAATAAGATGGTGCTACACCTCATGCTGCACTGTAACAATTGATTTATTGAAAGAAAGATTTGGCGATAACATTATTTAAAAAAATGGTCCAATTAATTGGCCTTCAAGAACATGCGACATAACTCTACTGGATTATTTTCTTTATTGTTCTGTCAGGTCATTGATTTATGCTGATAAACCAGAAAAAATAGACGCTTTGGAAGCCAACATAACTCGTGTTAATGATGAAATAAGGCCTGAATTACTCGAAAAAGTGGTCCAAAATTGGTCTAGTCGAATGCGGTTCCTCAGAGCTAGTCGGGGTGGACATATGCCGGAAATTATTTTCGAAACATAAATGTCATAAAATTATCTTGCAAATAAAGAAAAATTTGGCTTCAGTCTTAATTTAAATGTGTTTTATTTCAGTTTAAAGTTCTATCACTCAAAAAAAACACCCGATATATCTCGGTTGAGTTAGTTATTAGACGAAATCAGTCCGCATTTATTCGCATTTGAATAAAATTTTATTAATATTTTCTAAACTACAACTTCGATTGATCTGAAAATTGGAATTTAGAATGGTACTAACGCATCCGTATTGCAAAATTTTATTAATAAAGTATGATTAGAAGATTTAAAAGGAAAACACAAATTTCGTGAGCGGAGCAGCGTCAAGCGCTAAATAAAGAAACCATAGCAGCAGTCCAATGATTGAGTTTAAATTCAGCACGAAAACAAATTCAATATTAAATTTATAGAGGTTCCAGATTCTTTTTTTTGCTTCAATCTTAATTTAAATGTGTTTCATTTCAATTTAAAGTTCTATCACTCTAAAAAAAACACCCGATATATTAGCATTTTGGAATCTACACTAAATACACTATCTTTCTTGTTACACGCTAAAATAGTGTAGTACATTCCAGTCTTGAGTACGAGACAAACAATTATATTTTATTTTAAACGGAAACAGTAACATTTTGATTTAAGGCTCCAATTTGGTCACTTAAAGATGTCGCTTTTTTAGTGCCTATTTATAAGAGAACATAGCTAAGTTTTTTTTAATATTCAGATAGCTTTCACTACTTGCACTATCAACAGTTTCTGACTCGACTTTTAAGGCTACCTCTAAGCCTTAGTTAAGACTAGAAGAATATAAAAATCTATACTGAATAGTAAAATAACAACTGGTTTCTCAGCACATTGTATAAAAGATAATTTCATAATATTCGGTAGAACACTACAAGCAAGAAATTAAAACAAAAGATTAGACCTATTAGAAAGTTAGTAAATTTCTTCAGCAAGTAGAAGACATTTACAGATAGCGAACGACCAGTTAGAATTCAATTGATGTCCATTATTTTCTTCTGTGATAGATTAAATCTACCTTGAATAATAGAAAGAGAGTATTTTATATTTGATAGAAGGTTTTTTTAATATCATTTTAGAAGTAATTGCGTACTATCTTACTACAAATTTCAATTTCATGACATAAAGAATAAACACTAATCACACAGTATCAAAAGGAGACAAAAGAATCCAAAGAAAACATAGAATCGGACTTACTCAACGAACATTTAGTGGAGACAGCGTTGTTCTATAACGGTATTATGAAGAACAAATTCCACTCTAAAAATTAAGAAATACTTCGAAACAAACCTTCAAGAAAATTTTTTTGAAAAAATCTTCAAAACTATGTAACATGTTACATCTTCAAAAAGGCGTTTGAAAAAACGCACCGGTAATCATCAGTCCACATTCATATCCGCAAAATAAAAACAGTCAATAAAAAATCTTCCACATACTTAAATGCCACGTGTATCTAGAACAGAAAGAATGAAATTGCTAACTTAGTTTCTAAATTAAACAACCATTAACATTCTATGCTTGTCCAAAGAATAAATACAGAGGTTATATGAAGTATTTTTCGAGAATCTGTTATATCCTGTGTGATTAGTGCTAATTTTATATGTATATTAGAAAGTGAACAGTGTTCTCAAAGGCATTTATTTAATTTAATTCTAAAAGTTTTTGAGAAATTTTATAAAATTAAAATTTGTAGTGAGGTAGTACAGAATTACTCTGTTTGATGTTTAAGATATTAAATATATCTTATTTGAAAAATATTACGTCTATATTATTTATAAGAGATTAAATCCAGTTTATCTGTAAAAGTTAAAGTCTATCCAGTATTATGTTAGAAATAATATATTATCTATTCAGAGATATCTTTCTTATTGTTTAGCTTAAGAAACACTTGATAATATAATTCTTCATAAGAAAATTTTTGTATCTCAATTATCTGGTTTAATTGTAATAATATAAATCGATTGAAATTAATTCTTTATCAATACTCCTGCGGTATAATTTTTACAAATAGGATATCAGTGATACAACTTTTCCACTCTCAACAAATTATTGCTAGTTTTACACAAAATCATTCCTAATACGTACTAATGATTTCCTAAATAAAGAAGGCTTATCCAATAATTGATTAATATTCCCATTATCTATCTTTCTCCGTGGGAGATTAATTTAATTGGAAAAAAATATATGTTTATATACACAGTGAGTGCTAATGGAACACTTGAAATTGTTATTGCTTAACTCAATTGTGTCTTTTTAAACATCTCAACTACCGAAGATTTCAACATTGATTTATGCAGGTATAAAAATGCCATCCATCTATCTACCTGAACAGTGAGTTGAAGAGATCTTCATAAATTGCTTATCTAGGTCAGTGGGCTGTTTGCTTTTGTGATGAACTGGGACAAATTGGTAATTGGGAACCTGGTTCTCAGTTATTCCGGAAAATTGTTATTTTGGCTTCAGAAACATTCCAATCAGACTGATAAGAGCGATTTAGTAGAGATATTTTGTTGATGCATACTGTGTAAATGTTGATTATAATACAGTTTAATCGAAAGCGATAATTGAACGGATGAAAAAACTATTAAATGAGTAAATGTAGATCATCTTGAAAACCTGATGAAATTATGGATGCTGAGTGTTTTAAATTAATTCAACTTATCTTCTGTCCTACAAGCATCTCCTCTGTACAATTTACAAAAGTGAAGTTTCAGTTTCTTACTGATTTGCAGAACTCCCATTAACCTAGACGCAAACTAAAGAATGTTTATTCTATTTATCAAATGAGTTAATCAATAACCAATACTTCGTATCAAATTCGTTTCATTCTTATTATTCATTAATTGATTGACAACCCGTGAATCTCAAATTTAAGTTAAATTATAACAACGATATTCATTAATGTGTCAATTATCCATTGTATTTATGTTTGCTTTATAAAATAAAATAATAAAAGAGGGGTTTTTGCTTGATAGAGGCTTCTCCAATATCTTAAATATCAAACAGATTAATTTGGCTAACCTTATAGCAAACCCCATTTTTATTATTTGGTTTTATATATAATAATTAAACTTGGTTTTTCACTCATACACGCAGTATTTATGGTTATAACTGAGCCTTCAAAACTGCTTCTACAACCTTTGTGTATTTTCTATGGACGAACATAGAATGCGAATGGTAATCGTTCTATCTAGAGTTCGATCTTAGTTTTTGAAAAGACCTCGAGGCCGTCAAGTATGATATATTTTTTATTGATTGTTTTTATATCGTGGCCATGAAGGTAGACTGAAGATTATCGGTTAGAATTTCAAATCGCCTTTTTGAAGATGTGCTACGTATTTTTGAAGGGTTTTTTGAAGGAGTTTTTGAGGATAGTTAAGTTCGAAGAAATTCTTGAGATTATGTTGGGCATTTTGGAGTTGAATTTCAAATTGTTTGAAAAATGTAGTAAACACTACGAAACTCGAGTCACTGTATAATCAGTTAATAAAAAGTGATAGAAAACAAAGTAATTTTTAAGTTGGTGATAATTTGCTTTATCGGTTGCTTCATTCAATGGTGGTAGCGTAATACTCAAGTTTAAGCTACGCTTAAATCAATTTATCATCGAAATTGAAACCAAAGCCTTTTCGAAACCCATTATTAAGAGCATTGAGAGTAGTCTAAGATTATGTTAATTGAACTTTGCTGATGGACAGTTTATATTTCGTGAGATCCTTTTTTAATATCGGAAAAAACAGATTTTCACAATTTTATTCCGAAAAAGCATAAACCGCTATTTAGATGCTATGTTAATCTCAAAACCTGAAAATAAAATCTGGAAATCCAGCACGCTGTTTAGACTTCAGACAGCATCAAAGAAGTAGACACATACAAAAAACAATATCTTTCTGTATGGCAGTCAAATAATCTGTTCATTTTCTCTTCACAATAAGAATGAATTGAAATTAATTTAACAGAGGTCGCCAAATATATTAAAAACAAGTGAAGGAAATTGTTCCTTGTAATATCTGAACTTTTAATCTCTTGGGATTCTACCGTGTTCAAGGGGTAACTTTGATTTTCAATAATATAAATTTTAGAATAAAATAATTAGGAGAGATTTTTCACTTGATAGAAGGATATTACAAAATTTGAATGTCAGAACACATTTAATCTGTTAGTCTCCTATAATTTTAATTTCAGAAAATTTTATTCAAAAACTTTTAAAATTAAATTAATGTCTCATAAGCACAGCTTATATTAAAAGACATATAAAATCAAAACTCATTATACAACATGAAATGGAATAAAAAACCCAACAAATATAAATTTTCAATTAAAATTAATAAATGAATATTTGAAGGAGACCAAATTTTGTTTCTGAACTTATATTTATGAAAACTAAATTCTTTTAAAAAATACAAACTATAATTTTGAGAACTTCCCAAAAAAATAATTTATTTGAAATATATAATATATTTAAATAAGTGACTTCAAAAATCTCTCAAAACATGTATCACATCCTCAAAAAACAATAAGAATTTAGATAAGGACTTCTTCAGTCAAACTTTACATGTAAAAAATTAAATCAATTAACAATAAATAACCTCGTGGTATCCTCTTTTGAACACACTAATTTTAAAATCCAAGGTATTCTATGTTCTATGTCCATCACAAAAATTGCACAAAGCTTGTAAGGTACTTTATGGTTTCAATTAAACCACATTATATTTATATAATGAAATTTTTTAAAACATAAATATAATTATATATTATATATAGAATTAAGTAATAGAAAGAAATTTTTTACTTGATAGAAGGATTATTACAAAATTTGATAAATATAAGATCAGAAATAAAATCTTGCTTCTTTCAAATATAATATTTATTCATTAATTTTAACTGACAATTTTTAGTTGTTAGGGTTTTTATTCCATTTGATATTGTATAATGAGTTTTGATTTTATATGTCTATCCAATATAAGCTGTGCTTATAAGACGTTAATTTAATTCTAAAAGTTTTTGAATAAGATTTTCTGAAATTAAAATTATAGGAGACTAACAGATTAAATCTGTTTTAATAAATTTTAATTATGATTAAAAGTTTGTCGTCTCTCTATAATTGATTTGAATGTATTATTATATAATTATTTTTATGCTTAATTAATTATTCTGAAAGTTCTACCTGTTCTGTGCTATGAAATCATCACCGATCAATTTATAATCTCTCAAATGTTTAATTGAATCAGTCTTTACTTGATGAAAATCTATATTAAATTAGATTATCAAAAAGTTCAAGATACCTGAAGATGCTACTGTGATAGCGAAACAATTGTTGTATTATAATAACAATAAGAATTTGTGAAAACCAGGATCTCTCGATTTATAATCTTGAGATAATTTAATTTATTGTTACGAATTGACCAAGGTTAAAATCAGTTTTCAATGAAGATTCAAATTTTCTTTTAATTTCAAGATATCCAAGCAACTGAAATATTTTGCTTATTTTATTTTGTATATAATATATAATTATATTAGGTTTTTAAATAATGAAATTTATTATGCAGTGTTGAATGTTTTAACTAAGACCATTAAAGTGCCTTATAAACTTTGTGTAATTTTGTTGTGAACATAAAACATAAAGTACCTTGGATATTAGATATACCTAGTTTGAACGTTCAACAAACACATATTCCTAGTGATCGTATTGGGTAAGTTTATTGATTCTTGATTGATTTTATCTTTTAAATGTGAAGTTGAACTGGTCTTATCTGAATTCTAATTATTTTTTGAGGATGTGCCACATGTTTGGAGAGTTTTGAAGTAATTTATTTTCATATATTAAATATTTCAAATGAATCAGTTTGTGTGAGGTTCTTAAAATTATGTTGTATATTTTTGAGAAAGATTTAGTTTTCATAAATATAAGATCAGAAAACAAAACATTTTGTCACAAGCAGGGCTACTCTTGTCCGATGAGTTAAGTTCGCATGCTTGGAACGAAACAAAAAAACATTTATTTATTTATTTTAATTGACAATTTATATTCGTCGGGTTTTTCTTAATTCCATTTGATATTGTATAATGAGTTTCGATTTTATACGTCTATTAAATATAAGCAGTGCTTATAAGACATCAATTTAATTCTTAAAGTTTCTTGAATAAATTTTTTGAAATTGAAATTGTAGAGGACTAACAGATAACAGATTGAATCTGTTTTGATATTCAAATTTTATTTGTATATTATTTAATTAATATAACCATAATTTCATGATAATATATTGAGCTACTATAAGTTTTAATGCTTAATTGTTATTCAGGTAGCATCAACTAGTTGAAACTATTGTTAATTAACAGAGACCAAATATGAGTTATGACTTTCCATTGTCGGTCAACTAAACTAGACCTCTAGATGCAATACTACAAGTAATTAAAGGCAGTCTGTGTACATAGAAACGAGATAAAAATAAAACTTCTTATCTTGAACTCATAAATAGTTGTCTTAAATTGGGGGACGACGTCTTCATCGACCATTGCTAATAGTGGGTATTATTGTATAGGTAACTACAGATAAATATAATTACATCGAAAGGTCAGACATTAACAGCTGTAGTGAAATGATCAATCACAAAGGAGTTGTGTAATCTCCCTGCAGTGAACTGAACGATCTTTAAGAATTTCCTACATTCTCCAATAATTTGAATGATTTACTCAACCAGTATCCAGTTTATTGAGTCTTGTTTACGTTCAACGTGCTCGAGAAGTTCAGAAATAATCTATTAAATAACAGGTGAGACGTCAGTATGTAGAGTATTATGGTATATTTTATGAACAAATTGATTTTGAGGAATAAAGTATTGTTAAAAATAGTATGGATTTCTAAAATCCGTTGTCCATAGATTTACAACTTGTGGAAGTAGAAAAGAGTGCAGCATGGTAATTTAATCTCAATACGATGAGCAGGATTTACCTTCCATTTTTCTTTGCTTGTTTTTTTATCTAAAAGGAGGACATCTTTTGATAGCAAATTCGTGGATGTATGATCATCCTCTAAACGGAGTGACAATCCCCTCAAAAATCTTTAATAAAAGTTTTTCCAATAAGGGTTGTGTGTAAAACTCGTTGGAAGTGATGGCTGAAGTGCATTAAGTGGTCGAGATTCTGCACAAATTTTAATTAATGAAATGTTCAAACAGTAATAAGGTCTTTGTTCAACATTTTCCCCTAAATTCTGCAACATTTTAGGTATTATTTCATTACATGCTAACAGTATTCTCAGACGAAAATTTTTGGGTCATTATTATACGCTTAAAACTGGAATTGCAAACAGCAGTTTTGGAACTTTTGGGAGAAAAAGAGAAAGTTTCAGTTGAGTAACTGCGAAACCATTTGATCGATTTTGTCCTTTAATGGCCCCAACGGACACATTTAGGTCACAAACCTACTCTGGAAGTTTCAACTCTCTATCTTTTTCTTTTCGAAAGTTACAGTGTTTACGGTCGTATTGGTCAGATTGAATTAATATTGACCATAGATTCTTCATAGTAATTTTCGATTTATATATATATTAATAATTGAGAAATTTCTTTGCCTAATGCAGAGTCTATTTCGTATCTTCTTTCATTGTATATATCTGTAATATAACCTAATTTTCGTATAGGCCATGCTTATCCCAAAATTGGTTAGTTGTTGCAGAAATTTCTAGCGATAAAGAAGGTATTTTTATATTATTTTTGAATTATTATTTTATTTATTCAAATAACTCCTCAGTGAAAAGATTTTGGGTCCGAATTTATCAGGCTCTTTGTCTGGAGAATGTGCTATATATTATTTAAAAAAGGAAAATAAAAAATACCTTTTCGAATTATATGTTGAACATTTTTTGGTGATGGAACTTGTGTTTCTTCAACATCCAATCGAAACATATATGTATAAGGTGATGTCTAAATAATTTGGTCATTAATTTATATTTCTTTTGATTCTTTATTAGTTGATTTCCAACACATGTGATGATAATATATATGTCTATTTAGTGATACATTGTATTTAGGACATGTTTTAAAATTTAATTCTAAATGTTTGCTTGGAATTTATTTAGATCAAAACCTGTAGAGGTTCTGGAGAATTAATTCCAGCTATTATTCTGTAATATGGAAATACTTCTTCAAAGTAATTTTCAATTTATTTATATTAACAATGGTTTTTATGGTAGAAAATGTGACAAAAGATGGAACAGTCTTACACTTTGAGAACCCATAACTACTAACCTAAGAGAAAGCACGCTGTTCTGACTTCAGATGTTTGTCCAACAAAAGCACTTGATTCATCTGGAACCGACTTTTCCAAAATATCTGGTGGACTTCGAAATGAATAATCTATCAATTATTTTTAACTACCTCTAAAAAATCATTAGATGATTATTTTCAATCACATCTTTTTGCATAGAAAGACAAAATCACAAAAATTTCAATCATGGTTTAAAATATATATTCGCTTCTTGATACCAATTAACCTTGCCTTTAGAAGGTACTAAAATAATTCTAATGCTACCAAATAATGAAGGATTTAAAATTTGCTTACACATAACTTGTCACCAAAATTATCTATTCAGCATAGTGGATAACTGAAGACGCAACATATTCCCTTCCGGATCTACTTCCACTTATCCCCCATTCATCCACTTTTGTTTACAGGAGATTCATTATTTGTCTTGGAAACCAGACCAGTATGCTTGCTGACTCAGTAGAATCCGGATGAAAACGAAATCGAGATTCGTTATTGAAAACGACATCCATTGTCGCAGATCCCAAAAGTGTTCTTGAACTCGTGCCAAATCAGATGGTTGATTTAACGTTATCAGACTTGGCACCCCAATGTTTTGTCTTTTGTTGTGTCTCCCATAATTGAAATCTTAAAGAACTCATACACAATTCGATTTGTAGGTTGAAACGTATCATTCGTTCTAGTTAATTTTATTCTCGAATGAAGTATTGTGTGAATTAATGTGGGGCATTTTGAATTTTATTCAGCTGGTAATATTACTGTTACTAAATTGTTAGCTGCTCTATGATATTCAATGATAACCTCTTATTTTGTGTTAAGCAGTTATTTTGTCATCTAACTCCTCTGAGTCAAACGTGTTTTTAAGATTTCTGGGGAATAATGTGTTTTTTGAGTTACTCTGAGAAGAAAAATTGTAATATAAATTACTATGTTAAAGTGAATCTCTTCTTATATGAAATGAAGATCCTAATTTGTTCTCATAGGTGGCTGTAGATCTGTTACAATATGCAGTACTTCTGGGGTACCTCAGGGTTCACACCTTGAGCCATTTTATATTTGAATAATATCGGAGTGTGATTCAAATACTCACATTTTGTACTATATGTAGACAATCTGAAAACTTTTGGAGTTGATGGCAAGGTATATCGTAATTTATTTCAGGAACAGATCTCTGAGAATGGAAAATTTCCTTGTTGAAAACATCTGAACTATTTCAATGTTTGCTATACTACAGTTGAAATATCGTCGTAAAATGAGTGATGTTACTTCATTATATAAGTTGATTAATGGTTTTTTCGTTGTGCTATTCCATTCAGGGTTCTCGATATAAGACTACGAAATAGATATACTATTATATGTATGCTTCCTTTCGGAGGTCGAACAGTGCACAGAATGCTTCTATTTTCCAGATGATATCTACCTATAAAGTATCCGGACATTATTATTTTTCTTAATTTTAATATACTTCTTTTTTGTAATATTCTAAGACAAAAGTAATGTATAAAATAGGTTGTGCAGAAAATCGGCTATGTCCTATGTTGCATGGCAACACTATTTGTCAATTATTGTTGATTGTCAACAGGTATACAATTTATGATATAATATCCCAACAAGAAAAAAACAGGTAGATTTGTAAAGAAAAGGTTTTCGAAACGTTGAAGTGCAATTAACTGAATTGGGAACCCGCCTAGGGTTTCGCAAATTGGCTAACAGATTTCGAAATCAACGAAATATAAAAGTATGTCTAGAACTCGTCCGTATGTCACTGAAAAGACAAAGCTTTATATCAAGGAAACCAAAAAAAAATCCCTATAATGATACCTTCACAAAAGGAAAGAAGAGTAAAATTTTGTCAACGTTTTCAAGAAGATAATTTTAATAATGTCCTTATATTATATCTGATGAAAGTTTTTTCCAACTTAGTGGAAATCACTTGAAAATCCTATCAAAACAACCCATTACCATTCAAATTTCCAAACTTCCCACCAAAATAATGGTTTGGGGAGCATTATCTCAGCGTGGTGCTACGCCTCCTTGTATAGTTTATAGTACCATTAATAGTGAAAAGTATTGTGGCATTCTGAACGATTTTCTCCTTGAAACGGCGCATGCTTTATATTCAGAGGGGTGGCGTTTTCAGCAGGATAATGCAAGATGCCATACTTGGCCTATACTCAAGCTTGGATGCAAGAACATCAAGTGACAATCATTTCATGGCCAGCAACTTCACCAGATCTTAGTCCCATTGAAAACATATGGGGACTAATGAAGATTGAAATTGAACGAGCAGTGCCACGAAATAAAGATGATTTAATTCAGTCAGTTTTCAGTCCTGAACTACTATCACCGAAAATTATGGAGGTGATCTAATTTCGGGTGTACCTCGATATTTAGTCAAGGGCTTACAGTTGTATAAGTAAATAAGATGAATATTTTGTTAAAATTTTCTAATTCAAGAATTAAAAATATGTACTAAGTAATTACAATTGAGCTTTGTTTTTTCCAGATACTTTCTAGAGGGACTATAGTTGTTACAACGATTTGAATATTTTCAGCATGTGACTGACTGATCTGAAGCGTAGTCTCAGGAATGTTTTTCCGTAATCTTTGAGAAAGTACTTTGTAGTTTGTATTCTGGTAGTCAAGTTTATATATGTGTTGTCGTAGATACATTTGTTATTGAAACTATGATATATTTTTTAGTTCAATTAGGAGCATACTCTTTTGGGGCTATGCTTGTTTGTATTCCATATCTCATCATTAAATAAGACGCTTAGTTGCTGTACTCAGAAATATTACTGAGTTCAGTTAGCTTGGGAGCTACTTAAAGCGGAAAAGGAAAAATATCAAATGAAAATCACCAATATTCTATGTTCTGTATCAGGATTGAGAATTAAGGGTTGAAGTTGATAAAAATTAGAGCAATACTCTACAATCCGTGATTCCCCTACGATGATTTAGGTCGATTTTTCGATATATTTTCAAGATTTATCTATGCCGTAAATTCTGATATCCTTCTATGATTCCAAGAGGTTATTTTGCCAAAATATATTTCCAGTCTAGCAGGCTATCTCAACATACTGGACTGATGCCAAAGTAGTTTCCCAGGTTGAATTATTTATGATTTTCAGTGCTAATCTTAAGGAGTATTTCATTCATAAATTTAAGAACTGTTGAATCAGATTTCTTGAATTTTTTATTATCATCACTGTTAAATGTCAATCTTAAACTACGCAATATATTTGTAAACTAAGATTTCATTTTTGCATTAATTTTCTTCAGTATTCGTCCAAGTTGATTTTGCAATAAAATAAAAATTATCATTCCATTCAAATCAGAATATAAACAACATATTTGTGAATAATTCAATGTCTAAATTCATCCTTTCCGACTATTGACCTCTTTAGTAAATATTTCACACCAACATTCTAGATAAAAGACTTAATGACTGCTGAAGATAACTCACATATCTTTAACATGAGTTTTTGGAATGGACAATTCTTCGAATGAGATATACTAGTGATTTCTGTGAACAGTGGGTGGCTTCTTGTCGAAATCTAGAAAAGTGAGAACTTGAATCATTGTGGAATGGCTTATGTCATTTAGATAATAAGCAATACCTGTCTACTTCGAAAAATATAAGAACTACTGTTTCAATCTTACCGTTCATAACGTCGAACGAACTTCCAAGAAACGTAGCATTGACAATATTGCCAATCAAATACCAAAAGCTTTGCGCTTTATCTTATTTAAAAATATCCATTTTCTAGAAGATCATTGCATAAGCATATGCGTTGATATTGCTCTATGGTATACAAGGTGTCTACTCTTAAAAGGGCCAAACTACAAGGAGAAATCATATAAGTTATTTGCAACAAAAAATGTTATATAACACATGGTCCAAATGTTGATGGTTATTCTTCAATTTAACATTTCTTGATTTCACGAAATGTTTCAAGTCTTTCCATAAAATCAATTATACTTCAGTTATTCTAGTAGCCACATGAAATTTGACCACATATCTGAAAACGGCATTAAAGTTGCTACAAGATAAGAAATTTTGTACGCCAAAATATTCTTATTGCGGGCGTGGTAAGGTGATGAATATCATGCTTCTGAAGTAAACAAAATCAGTCATATTTGTCCAATGGCTTTTTCAATGAAAACTTATGAATTATGAAAATGTTGTTTTTTACCAGAAAATACCTCATTTGGGGGGCTTTCGAATAACATATCAACTTTTGTGCTAACTGCTTGTCCTCTGCCATAATATCATGGCTAAGAAGATAACAACGAAAAGCTGAATTATTCCAAACCTAAATTTGCTCTATCTTGAATCTCATTATGATTGAATATCAAAGTAAACATTGAATTTGGAATCTGAAAGTTTCTGTCGCTCAATAATTTTGAGTATTGGTACGTTTTCTAACGAATTAACTCAATTTATAATGAGTATTCTAGAAAAAATCGAGAACATAATGCCTGTTTTTTCAAACATCGAATATCGTGATATATTGCTTGTTCATTTGTGGTCTACAAAATCTGTTGCTATCACTGTCAATCTACGTATATAGGACAAACAGGTAGATTACTCAAAGACAGAGTCTCCGACCATAAAAGAGATGCCTTCAATATACTCAATTCTCTGAAAAGAAAAAAGAAAAACAACGCAGCCCTAGCAGAGCATGTATCAAATGCGCTTCATTCATTCAATTTCAATGATTCAAAAAAAATATTAGGACATCAAAAAATTTTGAGGAAACGTTTGCTCTTAGAAATAGTTTCAATAAAACAGGATGAAAATTCCTTTAATAAAAGGACTGATATTGAAAACTCAAATGTAGCTTATTATTGTCTTATTAATAAAATCAGAGACAAAACTTGAATTAGATCTAACATCAATGACACGTAATGTAATTTATATAGGTATAACATATTTGTAATTGAAATGTTAAATTAGTCTGTCAATTTTCTCCTGATCGTTTTCCATATGATATTGTATGAGGTGTATTCAAAATATGAATAAAAACAGAAGTATCTTGTAATACTCACCTGAAGAAGTCATGGTATGACGTAATGATCGTAGTGTCAATAAAATATTAGTGGAAATTAGAATATTGTTTTTATTCATATTTTCAAGATGAATTTCCGTCAAGTAAAGACCGAAACAATCATAGATTAGAGGTGTATTCATTTGAGGTTTTACGGGTTCTGACTTCAAAACCACAGAAAAACTGTAAGTTATTTTCCTGAGATTGTATGTAATAGATTGTATCCTGTGTTTTTTTCATAATTTTAGGTTTTATTGTAAGCTGCAATTTCGCTTTCAATTTTATAGTTGTAATCATAATTCCCCTTTTTATTTTAAATGTAGTACAATTTTGTGTATCTCATTTCAGAGCCCTGAAGAAGATTTTAAAATAAAATCGTAACATGTCGGCGTTGTTTTAAGAAGTGGTTATTTCCATAAACGGATCTTCAACCAGTCCACAAAATCAATCATTCAAGAAAAAAAGGTGTCTAATCTACGTCTGTTATACAGAGATATTTTGCACTGTCTCGATTTGTAGAACTTTCTATTACCATGGCTTATACTGCTTATTGGTGATATTTGGTACAGCTCAGCCGAATTATTTCATCCAAATATTTACAATTTAATAACTGATATCTATTTTCTTTTGAATATATCGTCCATCATAGTTTTTATCTCGTAATTTGCGTATTCCATATTACTGGTATTTTTATTCAGTCGAAATAACCTGTATAAAATTCTGCTATCAGACAGAAGATTGATGATAACATATCGACTGTCTGGAGTTGAGTAAATAAACCACTGTATTAAATTTGCATTTTCGGATGAAAATTCTTAGGCGCCCAGCGAATTAACAATTCTTCAATGAATAAATCATATCTCTTCCAACGATGATGACTCAGGATTACTTCCTTCAAAATCTTGCCAGGAATACCTAATTAAAAGCCTTCTCTATTCAAATAGACATACTTCTGCGAAATTCAAATGAGAAAATGAGGAAAAGCTTCTTCACCAACTAGGTGATTGTTCGATTGGATAGATGCCAACCAAACCCACAACAAATTAATCTATTTATCAGCGTAATGTTGAATTATGCATTAACTATGCTGTATTTAAATAAAATATTCCAATCTCAATGTCAATAGCAAAGCAAACTATCGACTCTTTCACTTGCATCCTACCCTAAGGAAATCTACATTTTTTTTGTATCCCGCCTTGGCGATATGAAAGTATCTCAGTGATATTTCTAACTTGAACAGAATGTGAAAGATCTAATTGTTTTATAGTTTATAGCAATGTGGAATAGTGGATAAAATATATGGGTGGAGTAGTTATTCAAATGAGCAAAACAACTCCTCGATTTTGCTTGTTATTATTTCTTATTCTCCTTCACTATCAATAACATTGAACTCTCTGAAGGACTTAGTGAAGGATATAATATATAATTTAAATATCAAAACAGATTCATTCTGTAAGCCCCCTATGAATTTTAATTTGAAAAAATTTTATTCAAAAAACTTTTATAATGAAATTAATATCATATAAGCACTGCTTGAATTTAGTAGACATATAAAATCGAAACTGATTATATCGGATGTTTCTTTAGAGTGATAGATCTTTAAATTGAAATAAAACACATTCAAATTAAGATTGAAGTCAATTTTTTTTTATTTATTTGACTTCATCAAGTGGGTATTTAAACTGAGGTATACAATGCAAAACATGACCTTAAATACACAGCTCTGGTACTAAAAATAGAGGGGTGGAAAGAGATGGTTTACAATTAATGAAAAATATTAAAAAGGGGGGATCTGTTTAAATCTATTTGATCATTCAATAAAATTTGTCTTTTATTATATCTATCGATCTCTAAAGTTTCTAAGAGATTCAGTTTCTGACTTTTGTTTTCGATGTGTAATATTTCAAAGTTCATATTAAACTTATGACTAGTCTCTAACAAATGGTTGGCATAAGTTGAATTTGGTTTATTATTATAATATAACATTTTTCATGTTCTCGTATCCTTGTTTGGAATGAACCACATATACACATAGGCAATCACTACATGTTAACTTATAAACTCCTGATTTTTTGTTTTTAGGAATGACGTCTTTATTATTTTTTATCAAGCTGCCTAGAGAATTAGTGGTTTTAAAAGAGATGGTATATTTTTCTTTTTTCTTTAAATATCTAGCGATCAAAAAAAAAAAAGATTGCTAGATATTCAAAGAAAAATATAACATCTCTTTTAAAACCATTAATTTTTCAGGCAGCTTAATAAAAATAATAAAGACGTCATTCCTAAAAACAAAAAATCAGGAGTTTACAAGTTAACAGGTAGTGATTGCCCATGTGTATATGTGCGACAGACAGGCCGTTCATTCCAAACAAGGATACGAGAACATGAAAAATGTTATATTAATAATAAACCAAATTCAACTTATGCCAACCATTTGTTAGAGACTGGTCATAATTTTAATATGAACTATGAAATATTAAATATCGAAAACAAAACTAAATCTGTTAGAAACTTTAGAAATCGATAGATTTAATGAAAGACAAATTTTATTGAATGATCAAATAGATTTAAACAGATCCACCCTACTTAATATTTTTCATGAATTGTAAACCATCTCTTTCCACCCCTCTATTTTTTTACCAGAGCTGTGTATTTAAGGTCATGTTTTGCATTGTATATCTCAGTTAAATACTCACCTGATGAAGTCATGGTATGACGAAACTATTGTCGTGTAAATCAATAAAATAGCGCTAGTTGACTTGTTGATTTGTTTTTCTTATATTTTCAATTAATGTTTTATATTTTTCATGTATTCTTTTATTCCTTTTGATGCTGTGTACTGAGTGTTAATTCTATATGTCTAATAAATTGGAACTGTATTTTCTGAGATATTTATTTTATTTAATTTCAAGAAAAAATTCTTATGAAATTAAAATTTGTAGTTAGGTTAGCAGAACAAATTTGTATGATATTCAATATATTGTATTAAGCTCTCTCTCAAGTAAATTAGTAACATTACAATAAATAAGTTTCTATCACTCCAGAACAAAATTGATATTCTATTGAATAAAAACATTTTTCTAATTAGTACCTTGATCTACTTGACTTAATCTCAAGCATTTTTCTATAATTCCATATATTAGAGAATAACCAATTTATTCATTCATCATTTCGAAAAAACGAGGTGAAAGTACAAATATCTGTAGACTAAAGGTATTACTTTTTTAAAATAATAACTATTCGATATTAATTGAATTCTAATCATGCAATTATGGTTACTTCTTCATTGAAGAATTGCAATTAATGAAAACTTCCAGACAGTTGAATCTGAAGCAAGTTTATTGCATAACTTCATAGAACCCTATTACCATCGATGATGATTAATAAACCATCATCTTGAATATCTCCGATACAGTGTGAAAATTGTTGTGGCCGTGACCTTATTATACCAAACTACATAACTTTAAAATTCCCAAATCGAGAAAGTTTTGCACCTAACACAAACGAAATTTCCTTCTTTGTGACCCCATCAATGCGTCATTAGTAAAATACTACCCTCGGGCATACGTGATGACTCACCTTTTAAATTCCGGACGTATGTGTTTCCTTTCCACAAAGAACAAACTGGTAGCTTTTGACTGGGCAAGCGATAAAGAAGTATGCTCTATAATTATACCCAAATTCACTTGTCACTGTTCTTCGTGTTTTGCCAAGCGTGATGGATCACTTAAATATTGAATTCTGATTCTCCCATTTACATGACAATGATGTCAAAACAATGTTAAGTCAAGAATCCTGATTTTTTATTAATGTTATTTTATTACTAATATTACTATATTATATACTACTAGCTTTTTACCCGCGGCTTCGCCCGCAGTGGAGTCATTAAATAAGTATGAAAGATAAAGGGTAAGGGTATAATAATAGTAAAACTTCATTACTGAAGTAGCTAAATTTGACGATTTTTTGACAAACAATTGTTTTATCTTTCGTAAAAAATTTTTTTTTTTAATATAAAGTACCCTATGTTACTTCTAATACCTTCAAGAGTATATGTACAAAGTTTCATGATGATCGGTTCAGTAGTTTTTGCGTGAAAGCGTAACAAACAAACTTACATTCGCATTTATAATATTATAAGTAGGGATAGGGAAGTAGGGATAGTAGGGATAGTAGGGATTATTATTATTATTATTATTATATTATTATTATTATATTATTATATTATTATCGTAGGGATAGGGATATAGGGATATAGGGATAGGGATAGGGATAGGGATAGTAGGGAAGTAGGGATAGGGATAGCTTTTTACCCGCGGCTTCGCCCGCAGTGGAGTCATTAAATAAGTATGAAAGATAAAGGGTAAGGGTATAATAATAGTAAAACTTCATTACTGAAGTAGCTAAATTTGACGATTTTTTGACAAACAATTGTTTTATCTTTCGTAAAAAATTTTTTTTTTTAAATATAAAGTACCCTATGTTACTTCTAATACCTTCAAGAGTATATGTACAAAGTTTCATGATGATCGGTTCAGTAGTTTTTGCGTGAAAGCGTAACAAACAAACTTACATTCGCATTTATAATATTAGTAGGGACTAGCTTTTTACCCGCGGCTTCGCCCGCAGTGGAGTCATTAAATAAGTATGAAAGATAAAGGGTAAGGGTATAATAATAGTAAAACTTCATTACTGAAGTAGCTAAATTTGACGATTTTTTGACAAACAATTGTTTTATCTTTCGTAAAAAAATTTTTTTTTTTTAAATATAAAGTACCCTATGTTACTTCTAATACCTTCAAGAGTATATGTACAAAGTTTCATGATGATCGGTTCAGTAGTTTTTGCGTGAAAGCGTAACAAACAAACTTACGTTCGCATTTATAATATTAAGTAGGGATAGTAGGGATAGTAGGGATAAAGTAGGGATAGTAGGGATTATTATTATTATTATTATATTATTATATTATTATTATTATATTATTATAGTAGGGATAGGGATATAGGGATATAGGGATAGGGATAGGGATAGTAGGGAAGTAGGGATAGGGATAGCTTTTTACCCGCGGCTTAGCCCGCAGTGGAGTCATTAAATAAGTATGAAAGATAAAGGGTAAGGGTATAATAATAGTAAAACTTCATTACTGAAGTAGCTAAATTTGACGATTTTTTGACAAACAATTGTTTTATCTTTCGTAAAAAATTTTTTTTTTTTAAATATAAAGTACCCTATGTTACTTCTAATACCTTCAAGAGTATATGTACAAAGTTTCATGATGATCGGTTCAGTAGTTTTTGCGTGAAAGCGTAACAAACAAACTTACATTCGCATTTATAATATTAGTAGGGATAGTAGGGATTAATTAGTAGGGATAATACGTCAGACTCGTTTCAGGTTTGAGACGCAGATGGCGCTGGAACTGCCAAATTATTATTTTCGTTAGAAAGTACTAACCTTCAAAAGAAAATTAAAACAACTTGTAGAAATTACTATGTTTTACTACCAAAAAATAATATTTTTTGGTAGAAAAACATAGTAATTTCTACAATTTGTTTTAATTATGATCAACTACCAAATAGTAATGGCTGAAACAATTCAGTATCTTCGAAAGATACTTTAAAAAAATTTCTTGACGATCTGACGTTTGTTCAGAAGTTACAGTGATTTTAGTGAAACAACTGCGATTTTTAGAACAATGCAAAAAAAAACCAATGTGAAGGAATATGAATCTTTGGCGCGTTTCATCAACAGTCCATTTTCCTTGAAAATTTCGAATCTCAAGCTTTCAAACGGGATATTTGGATGTTTTATTGATTGTTATTATTAAGCATCCAAATAATCTCCAGCGGAGGAGAATATGGATCCAAATTTCACATTCTTTTTCTCGAGAATGTTCTATCTATTTTTTTACAAGAGGATAATAAGTGAGACCCTTTTGAATTCTATATGATTCAATTTTTTGGTGATGGAATTTGTTATTTCTGAATATCCAATCGAAACAAGCTGGTCTTGGATGATGCATTCTTTATTGGTTAACTGCCACTCATATGTGTTGGTAATTGTATATGTCTATAATGATTAAATGGAATAGTATGCCTTAGAAACACTGTTTCACTAAATGTCTATCAAAGGGCTGGAAGACTTCGATCGGTAGCCATTTAGAAGATTCCAATAAATAATTAATTAAGATAAGGCCTATGTATACAACAATTCAATAATTCTTTAACAGGTTCTATGTCCAGTGTTATAGTAACACCAACTTTAAAAAAAAAAGGCCAACTACTTTCGATTTTATCTTATCACAAAATCATTTCAAAAATTTAACATTTTCCATACGACCAAAACCAAACGAGATAGAAATGTAAGTTGAAAAAGTCTATTGGATCCATCAACAAAAAAACAGAAAATTTTACTCACTTATTTTGAAAAAAAAATGTTATATTTGTTTTGTATTGATTTTAAAATTGTAAATATTAAAATATCGTAACTTCAGGCAACTAAAAAAAAAGGATTTTGTAGCTGTAGTTCATGTTTTTCATTTCAGAACCCGGATGAAGATTTTCTAATAAAATTGCAACTAGTTGGCCTTTTTCTTAAAAAGTTGGTGTTACTATAACCTGGATCTGTTAAAGAATTATTGAATTCTAATGAATGTTATTCTTTCTTCTCTCTCTATAAAAGTGAAACAGTGTTTCTGAGACATTTTATTCAATTTAATTTCAAAGAATTTTTTTAAGGTTTTTCAGATCAAATTTGTAGAGTTTTCGGAGAATTAATAAAGCTCTTATCTACAAAAAAACCCTTCAAATTAGAATTTTAATTTGTTTATTTTATTTATAATTTTTCACACATGCGCGTGGCAGTTTTCACTTATTGAGTCTACGATCGTATCTTCTTTCCAACATTTTTTTCGTAAACAATTTCCCCCTGGCTTGAAACTATACGAAGGTTATATTATATATTGATGAAACCATAAAGAAAAAGAACGATCCCGGAATTTTATGAGCTCAGAAGGTTTTCGGGTGAGCCCTAGGGAATTCATCGTTCCCTTCAGAATCTTCACTACATTTTTATGGAACGGGTTCATTCACTTCAAAGTTTATTTATTTTCAAGGCACGTGAATTATAAATATAATAATTCCTCAATAGAGGACTATCAGAGAATGTCACGGTCAACCAATCGATTAAATTTGTATTTAAATCAAATGAACGTTCCTGAGAAGATCAGTTTCTGCAAGAACATACATTAAAGGAAAAAATTAGAAGCACGGACTTGGTACCTGAAACATTAGCATACTCGTAGATTGATAGTTAAACAAAATTCACCGATTTGAACCACCTGAAATTAGTTAATGTTAAGCAATATGTCAAATATTAAGCAAAATATACTAAATTTGTCAATAGAAAATAAAGAAAATTGTTAGAAAGTTGAAACTTTTATCCAAAAACTTCAATCGGCTTTTAGAACGAAAAAATAGTGTACTACTAGTCAGTAGATCGATTAAAGAGTAGATCAATTGAATTGATAGTTCAATTGGCACTGTAGATTTTTTGAATAAGTGGATCAATTGTATTAATAAGTCAATTAAGCAGATATATCAACCGAATCAGTAGATCAATTTGATTAGTAGATCCACATAACGCGCAGATCCACCTAGTTGCAAAATATGTCTATATATTTTATCAAGTTTTCAGCTCCCTCCAAAAGAATTAATAATCATAAAATAATGTGTAAATATTTTAAGTTTTCATTAGTAGAACATGGTTTCTGAAAACTTGATTGAGCATCATAAATAAAATGAATTACTACGTAATACCTGTAGTAAATATCTTACGATATTCTTATATCTTACGATACTCATTTTGTCAAAAAAGCACTGCTCTTAAAATGACAAATTATGAATTTTTTATCAACTGAGCATAGATCAGGTCATCTTGTTAATAATCCATCTTGGGAGTAGTTGAGAAATAAACTAAAATGAGTAGTTATAACCTAATTTTTGCATAAGCATAGAGCAGGTCCAAACCACAGAAACAGCTCATTCTCTACCTGTGACAAAAAAGGAAATAATAAATGAATATTCAACCACAAACTCGCCATGCACGATGTCCAACATGAAAGTACTAATTTCAAATGCATGCAAATTGAATCTATCAACATAGATTAAATTGTACATAGAATAAATTTAAACACAGATGCATCTCGTGTTCAAACAACAATCTTAAATTTTTAAAAACTCAAAATTTCATAGAAACATGATAAAGAAGAAGCAAACTGATAACTTTCCTTTCTAGAAAAGAAGAAACATAATAACTTCCTTTCTAGGAGGTTCAAGTTCAAGCCTCTAGAACTGCAGATACCCATGCAATTTTTACGCTTTGCAGAGCTTGATGAATTTATACGGATATCCGGTAAACGTTATTTCTGTCGGTAGGTAGACTAGCAGCTCCCAGTAGATTATGGAAACCTGAATGACGTGTCTTTATAAAGGTCCGGCGTCCCCATGACACGGCGTTGTATAGATAAATTAATTTATTGTCGCATTCGAGAAAGTGAAAACTTCTGCAGGAAAGTTCATTAGTTCAATCGTATAACTATTACGAAATGCTACTTTCAGTTGTCTATTACTTTACGATATAATGGGACTCGTTCTTACAATTAGATACTAATTACCTTGGACTAGGTATGGATGAATTCCAAGACCTTTATGGGAAATGAGGATGGATTTTATTGAAGCAGCATTCTGAATCTAGTATTTATCAGAATTTACACGGCATCTTTGATTCTTAGATAACTGGATGCTCCAAATTCACTGCGGGATCTGTGATTCCGAGAAATAGAAGTATTTAGTTAAATGTATTTATACAGAGTGGAAACCACTTATGGCGTGAAATTATATGTGTCCTAATATTAGAAAAATATTACAAAAAAATCCTGTGGCGTAAGATCTGGCGATTTAGCTGGCCACTCCATAGTACCTCTTCATCCAATCCATTTATAGGGGAAGATTGCGTTTAAGTAAGTTCTGACCATTGAGGCATAATGGGGTGGGGCCTGCTGGAATCAGCTATTTTCATTCGATAGGCTTGGATCTATTGCATTAGGAAATAAGTTGACTAACGCAGGAACAACTTCATCTCTAATCAAACTCAAATATTTTTCGGCTGTCCCATCTATAAATATAGTACCAATAATATGGTCACCTATTATACCTGCCCAAAGATTCATACTGCGTATGTGTCACGCATCCAATGAAGATTCTCCGCTGACCAATATCTACAATTTTGTTGGTTTACCTCCCCGTTTCTACTGTGCAGGAATGTGGCTTCGAATAAATTACTCATCCTCCGTACAGTCCCGACTTGGCTTCCAGTGATTACTAACTGTTCCCAAATGTGAGAAAATATCTTCTTGGAAAGCGATTTTCCAATGATGAAGAACTGAAGGCAGCAATTACTACCTATTTTGAGAAAAAGTCGAAAGAATATTTTTGACAAGGCTTAGAGAAGCTTATTTCTCTATCTAACAAACGTATTGAAGTTCTAGGACACTACACTGCAAAATAGAATTTTTCGAAAATTTTCTGAGTTTTCTCTCATAGCTATACCGAGAATTCATTGAACGCCCCTAGTACAGGTGAATTTAAATACATAAGGTAACGTAAAGAAGGTTTTCCTTGTCAAATGTAAAAATTGCGAATAGTGTTTTGTCATTAATATCACCCATTTTCTACATAAAAAGTAATGAAAAATGACACACCTACAGAACTTACAAGACTTTTGGCGTGTTAAACTGATTTAAAGGCATTTTTCCATTTTCAAAAGGTGGAAACTGGCGTCAGATAACTAATTCAAGGCTAATCAACGGCTGTAATGCAACCTACATGTTCAATTACTCTTAATAAATGCTATTTCTACATCTGCTGACAATTCCTTCAATGGCATGGATCAATGAATCCACATAATTATATCCCCAGCATGATTATGGCATTTGACTTGGTGTTAGGTGTGATCAAAGTAGAATTCTTAATTCTGAGCACGAAAGAAATACAGTAAACATGATTGCAGTTGTCGAACATGTTAGTGCTGAATTCAAATCAGATCTGTGTTCCATAAAAATCACGGGACTTGTGATCGTCTTCTTAATGAAACTCAATTTGATATTGAACTGTTCCATCCGTTATTATTTGGTAGTTGGCCATTAGTTTATGTTGAAAATTACTGGTTTTTAGTACTCAAATTGCGAAGTTCAGACTTTGGTTTGAATTTGAGTCATGTAATATAAGAAAGCGATGTTCATTGAGAAAATTAGTCTGATTACAACTTTTATGTGTAGTATAATCTTTTAGAAAACATTAAATATTTTCAATATAACATGTTTTTGTTAATTCTTTTTTACCACCTTACGTACGATTTCTTCATTGAATCCAAGTTTGAGTTTCAATTGTTATTTAAACCTCTAGAAATGTTATTTCATTGTTTCAGAGTAAGAGCACTGTATTAATTTATAGCATATTCTTAATATGTACTATATTGTTAACGATGGCAATAGAAAAATTCCTTCATCAACTATTCGATAAGCACTTCATTCGTTCTCATCAATGAAAGTTATTGAAGTTTATGAATGGAAATAGGCAAACAACGTAGAATTGAATGGAACTTCACTGGCAAATCTAGAACATCGTAACATTGAGTTCAATTATACTCGATATTTTGTTTTGGCCTCAATTAAAAATGAATTTTATTTTTTATGTGCTCTAGTATATGATAAAGTATTTGTCCTCTTATTCTACATTGTACAAAAGACGACGTAACTTTTTTGTACTTGAAGTTATATAGACTTTTTATTTGCAAAGACCTTTTTGAATTGATTTCCAATACTGCCTTTAATTTTTCAAAGTCGTTTGAATATTTAATTTATTGGATGAAGTTTCTTTGTAATCGTTTATTTTGAAATCGAATAAATGAGAATTTATTATTAACTTGTTTTCTATCACTTTTTTATTTTTGATATATAATCCCCACATACCCTCAAAAATATCACTGAAACATAAATTTGCCAAACCGGGTTAGCATTACCTGATATACCTGACTAAAAATTCACTGAAGAAAAATTAAAAAATCATTAACCCGAAGAAGCCATACAAAATCGCGAAATCATAAAATAAAAAAAAATACAAAACTAAGTTCGAAATGATGATTTAATAATGGCTAAGGCAGAGAAAGGAAATTCTGTTATTACTCTATATACAGACGAATGTGATCAAAAAATAAACAATTTTTTAGTGAGAGAGTTTTCCATAAAATTAAAAAAGGATCATATCTCCAAAATTCAAATAAACCAGAAAACAAATCCAAAGTTATTTCAATTTTCAATTGCAAATATGAATCCTACCCCTTCTGAATTATATGGCCTTACTGAAGTCCATAAAGATCAGTCAACAGTATATCCTCCTGTATCGTATATTATACAAGATTATACAATATGTTTTAACCCCCAATTTATAAATAAAAAAAAGTATAAATACATATAGAACCTCCAAATTACATAAAATTCTTAAATAAAAAGCACATTTCAACTCAACCTTTACAATAAACTCATTTGAGCTCACAAAAAAATTAAATTTTTAAGCCCTTCATTGGAAGTATTCTAGTATCATTCGATGTCGTTAATAACATAACATAAACTTCATTCTATATTATGAATAAAATAACATAAATAGAGGTTAATTCTTGATAGAAGGTATATAAAATAATTCAAATATTTTAAAAATTTTAAAATATTTTTAAAATTTTATAACTTCTGAAAATAAATTAAAACAATGTCGTATAGGTACCACTTATATCATGACATATGAAATAAACATTCATTATAAGACCTCCGAATGGTATAACAAAATCCAATAAATAAAAATTATTAACCAAAATCCTATAAATTAAATATTTTGAATAGACAAAATTTTGTTTCTGCTGGTCAATCTTATGAAAACCAATATCTTTCAAAAATATCCAACATAATCTTAAGAATTTCATCATGAAATTCTTGACTGAGGATACATATTTTTAGACTGAAACGTTCTAAAAAGCACTCACTCAGTCTTACTGACATTGAAAAGTAACTCATTTTGAGTGCATCAATGCTGTACTAAATCGAAGGCTAATCTAGTTTCTTCAATACTCGAATAAAGATTCCTGCTAAGCAGCAAAGCAATTGCATCGTCAATGAACAACCAGAGGTCGAGTTCATTGATGTATCAGAAATAAAAAGGGTCCCAGATTACTTCCTTGGGGAGCTCCTACGTTGACATATTTATCCTCGGACATAAAAACTAGTTACTAATATTTATTAAATATTTTAATATTAACAGATATATTCTGTTAGCCATCTATATATGTAATTTCAAAAAATTATATTTAATATTATAACTTCGGGAATTAAATTAATGTCATATAAGCACCGCTTATATCGAACGACATATAAAATAAACATTCATTCATAAACAAATGAGATAACAAAATCCAATAATTATAAATTGTTAACAAAAATCCCATAAATTAAATATTTTGAATAGACAAAATTTTGTTTCCCCTCATCCCTCTTATGAATACAGATATCTTTCAAAAATGTTTAACGTAATCCTAAGAATTTCATCATAAAACTATCTTACTTGGAATATTCAATGTTATTGGATATCCAACTAAGTTACTTTTCAGAAAATCTCAAGATATGTAAAAACATTACTAAAAAACACGTTTTAAGAGAGACTTTGCTCGTCAGTACTCAATCACATTTGAAATAATATATAACATCAACCAAAAATAAACATTTACTCACCTTATCAATCAGAAACATCTTGGCAAATGAATACTGAACATTTAAATAGTGTTCTATGTGACCTTCAACAAATAGTTCTGTAGTTTATCATAGATCTTAAAGATTGACCGGCCTCTGTTATAGCACAAGGACATCTGTATGAAGAATATTAAGGAAAATAAAATAAATGAAAGTTTATACTTGATAGAAGGTATATAAATTTTATTAAATATTTTAATATTAACAGATATATTCTGTTAGCCTTGTACATATTTTATTTAAAAAAATTATATTTAATATTATAACTTCAGGAATTAAATAAATGTCATATAAACACCGCTTATATCAAACGACATATAAAATAAACATTCATTATAAGACATCCAAATGAGATAACAAAATCCAATAAATATAAATTGTTAACAAAAATCCTATAAATTAAATATTTTGAGTAGACAGAATTTTGTTTCCGCTCATCCCTCTTATGAAAAAAGAGATATCTTTCAATAATTACATTAATTTATTTCCTGAAGTTATAATAAATATAATCTTTTGAAATTGAACAGGTAGAAGGTTAGCAGAATATATCTGTAAATATTGAAATATTTAAATAATTTTATAAATCTTTCATCAAGTATAAACCTCCATTTATTTTATTTCATTCATAATATATAATTATTTGGTTTCCTTAACATTCTTTATATATATATATATATATATATATATATGTCATTGTGCTATAACAGAGGCCGTTAAATTGCCTGTAAATCTTTGATATCTATAGTAAACCATAGAACTATTTGTTGAAGGTCAAATAGGACACTATTTAAATTTTCAGTATTCATTTGCCAAGATCTTTCTGATTGATAAGGTAAGTTTTAAATGTGATTGGGTACTGACGAGCCAAATCTCTCTTAAAAAGTGTTTTTTAGTAATTTTTTTACATATCTTGAGATTTTCGAAAAAATAACTTAGTTGGATATCCAATAACATTGAATATTCCAAGTAAAATAGTTTTATGATGAAATTCTTTGGATTATGTTAAACATTTTTGAGACATATCTGTTTCCATAAGAGGGATGAGCAGAAACAAAATTTTGTCTACTCAAAATATTTAATTTATAGGATTTCTGTTAACAATTTATATTTATTGGATTTTTTTATCTCATTCGGATATCTTATAATGAATGTTTATTTTATATGTCGTTTGATATAAGCGGTGCTTATATGAAATTAATTTAATTCCTGAAGTTATAGTCTTAAAAATAATTTTTTTAAATCAAATATGTAGAATGCTAACAGAATATATCTGTTAATATTAAAATATTTAATAAATTTTATATACCTTCCATCAAGTGTGAACCTCGATTTATTTTATTCTATTCATAGTCCCTAATATGTTTCTGACTATACCAAATGCCGAATATATGAATAGAATTGAAAATATGTTAACAACAAATATCATCAATCCGGTCATAAAAAATGTAATTTCAACCGATTTTGAAGTTTGCGTGAAAGAAAATTATTTTCAATCTAATAACAACTAGTACAGATATATACTACATGACAGACATATTGGTTTGCATCTGTTGAACATATTCAGAACTACAAAACACATTTGAACATTTAAATGGTTTACACCGTAAGGTCAAATTTACAATTGAATCTCAATCTTATAATAAAATAAATTTTCTTCTAACTTTAATTAAGAATGAGATTTTTTTGATGTATTTAGAAAACCTTAGAGGATAGATACAACCATAACAACTTTTTAAACCATTCGGACTCTCATAAACTCACTGCCTATAAATCAATAATAGCATTGTCCATTCCCATGAATAATATGTCGTCAAAAAAAGAACTAACTACATTCAAACATGTAGCTATAAATATTCTTTTCGAAACATAAAATTATAAATTCTCTCATAAACGAGAAAAAATAAATAATTCTGAATCAAATATATACGACTTCCAAAATAGAAAACAATACCAAAAAATTTATAAAACTAACATATTCTGGACAATAGATATTATGAACAAACGCGCTTAGCTTCTTACGTCAAATAATTATTTAATGAAGCCATTGTGCTTTATTTCGCTTTTTCCCCACACAACAATGTTATTAAGATTGTACAAATCTACGTCATTATTACCTTTTTCTTCTAATTTTCACAATTGAGTACAAATACCAAACAAAAGCTCCTAGTTTATAAATCAATGGAAAATGACGTAAATAATAACAAGAATGATCACATACTGGAAATTCCATGTATCGAGAAGGAATGCATATTTTCCAGAAATTTAATTGGGTTCGATTGCTACGCGATTGCGAAGCAAAACAACCAATAATCGCCAATAACAACTGTAACAAGGAAGTTCATTTCGTTCATGAAATCGAATCACTCGAAGCGGTAATTGATCAAGTGATCTTTACAACTTGCCACATGCTCAATTTTTTCAGCTTTTACGATTAATGAATAATGAAACAACTGATTTCAATTTCTTCAGGCTACGAGGCAGTTTGACTTATCACGAAAAATTCTGAAAATGTCTGCCACCTTCTCTAATGCAAATCCTACATCGTTTTCGGATAGAATCCACAGCTTTTCGCAACCGCCCTCGTCAATGCCTAAGCATATTGTAGCAGCTATGTATTCTTTCGATAAGCTGGTTACGAGTATGATTTGGCGTAGTATACACCACATCTTTTAAAACACCCCAAAGAAAGAAGTCTAGAGGTGTAAGGTTGGGACTTCGAGCAGGCCATCTGATCGGTTCGAATTTTCCTATCCATTTTCCTTCAAAATGAAACTCCATCCATTCTGTAACTATTCTACTACTGTGAACTGAACAACCATCCATTTGAAACCAAATTTGGAAAACCAAATTTTTGATTTATTGGAAGACATGCTTCTGAACCAACGCCTCTAAATTTGATTTCAAATGGACGGTTATTCAGTACACAATATTAGAATTGTTACAGAATGGATGGAGGTAACTGAGTAAAACATGGTTGAATTATGCAGGAAATTTAGTACATATCGATATATTTTGTATACGAAAATTGTTATTATTATTATCCTGATACTCCTAGATTTTCTGTGAAGATCCCTCAGAAACTTTTTCAGCTTGTTCGAGTTCAGTTGTGTTCTGGGTAGGCTTTGTTAATGCGATCGTGGACCACTTTAGGTCACATCACTGTTAATTTTTGACCCAACAGTGAAATATTGGCCGACACCTGCCCAACTACAAAATTTCTTTTCCACTTGAACACGATTAGAACCTAGACCTTCCGGTCATGAGCCAGCCCTATGCTCTAGCACTGAGCTGTCCGTATTCACATTTGTAACACCAATCAAATCATGGTAAGGAAGATCTAATTGACATGAAAATAATCAGATATCAGAAAACGAATGCTCAAAAACACATATCCTGGCCTTCATCTCACACCGGATATCACAAATCACAGAAGATCTCATAAGATGATAACCCGCTTCATTCTTTCATGACATTATTAATATAAGTTATCGATTCTCTTCGGTGAAGACCGCACGTGTTGAGTCATATATTGCTGCTACTGTTCCCTCGATTTATTAATGAGAAAAAATAGAGGAAACTGTGTCTCGTGCCAAATTGTTTGGATCCGAGCAAAATCGCCTAACAGACTCTTCTTTGAGATGTCGGTATATTCACCATCTGTTGGACCTTAATTAAATAATGTTCAAGCTCAATTAATGCCGCCTTTATGACAATTATATAAAGAGGTTTCCGCAGATGTAACGATAGCAACACATGCATTAAAATTATTAGGAGTATAAATTAATTCGGTCCGTTTTCAAAAGATCGTTCTAAGACATTAAATTTTTGAATAGTAACAGCTGATTGAAGCGGTTTTGAGTAGATTGAACATCTGCCAATAACATCCAGTTTGAACTGTTTTGAGTTTCATACAAAAAGTTTTTTGTTACGCTGTTAAAAATGTCCAATTTTTTGATAACTAAAAATATTTATGTTAATTTTAAATTTTTTGTTTTAACTGGGAAAAAGTACAGCTGAAGCTCATGGTATGATTGTGGAAGTTTACCGTGACAATGGTCCAACTGACAAATCATGTATAGAATAGTTTTGGCGCTTCAGAAGTGCTGATTTCAGGGTAGAAGATAGACCTGGCTTGGGATACCCAAAAAGAATCGCAGATAGTCTAACGCAAGATAAGTTTGTACTTATACTAAGGGTGATCCAACAAACTGTACGTTTAAAATCTATGAGCCTGATTCAAAAGCAAGCCAATGGGGTTCTTTATGAATTGAAAACAAGAGATCTGGAAAGGCGATTATTTTCTTGTGAGCAACTACTTCAAAGGCAAAAAAAAAGGATTTTTCACACCGGGTTGTGACTGGTGACGAAAAGTGAATCTTCCACAACAACCCCAAGAAAAAAATTCCACGTTTTGCCCGGCCAATCTTTGCCATCGACCTCAATATCAACTCCAAAGCTGAACATTCGTTGTTCGAAAGTTCATCTCGTGGGACCATAGGGGCGTTGTGTACTACGAGCTGCTAAAACCTGGACACACATGATAAAGTTATTCTTTTGCATGACAGAGCTCGGTCGCAAAGGTTGTCACAACATATTTAGAAACGATCAAATGGGAAATCTTACTGCTCCAGCCGTATTCTCTAAACATTGCACCTTCTGCAACATGATTTGACAGGTCTTCTTTCACTTCTTTTAAAGAAATTGAAAATTGTTGAGTTTTGAAAAGCGCGTTTTTCTGAAAGAATTATACAACGCGAAATTTTGCCCTAAACTGAGGAAAACTTTCACAGAAATGTTTTAACTTAGCTAAGATGCTTTTAAAAATATCAATAATATAATATTAATAATAAATTAAATATCAGAACAGACTTTTTTATTTAAAAAAAATTTTTATTCAAAAACTTTTAGAATTAAATGGATGCCTTCAATTTAGTAGACATATCAAATCAACACTCATTATATAATATCAAATGGAATAAAAAAATCCAACGAAATATAAATTATCAATTAAAATTACTAAATAAATACTTGAAGGAGACGAATTTTCCTTTCTAATCTTATATTTATGAAAACCAAATCTTTTTCAAAAATGTCAAACATAATTGGAACTTCTAATAAACTAACCTATTTTATAAGTTTAATATATTCTAATATTTAAATAAGTTACTTCAAAAAATCTCTCAAAACATGTAGTACATCCTCAAAAAACAATTTGAAATTAAATAAGATCGTCGTCAGTCCTAAAACACATTTAATAAATAAAATCAATTAACAAAAAATATCTCATCACCTCGTGGTATCCTCGTTGAACAAATACTAAAATTAGAGAACTTTAAGAATCCTACGTATTCTATGTTCATCACCAAATCACACAAAGCTTGTAAGGTATTTTATGGCCTTTAGTTAAAACCAAATGAAATTTATATAAAGAGTGCGGAAAGCCAAAATATGATTATATTTTTTAAAATACTTTAATATTAACAGATATATCCCATTAGCCTTCTACTTATTTAATTTTAAAAAATTATATTTAATATTATAACTTCAATAATTAAATTAATGTCATATAACACCGCTTATATCAAACGACATATAAAATAAACATTCATTATAAGACATCCAAATGAGATAACAAAATCCAATAAATATAAATTGTTAAAAGAAATCTCATAAATAAAATATTTTGAGGGACAGAATTTTGTATCTGCTCATCCCTTTTATGAAAACAAATATCTTTTAAAAATGTTTAACATAATCCTAGGAATTTCATCATAAAACTATCTTACTTGGAATATTCAATATTATTGAATATCTAACTAAGTTACTTTTTAGAAAATCTCAAGATATGTAAAAACATTACTAAAAAACACATTTTAAGAGAGACTTTGCTCGTCAGTATCCAAGCACATTTCAAAAATAGAACATCAAACAACAAAAAATATTTACGCACCTTAACAATTAAGAAACATCTTGGCAAATAATACTGAACATTTAAATGGTGTACGATGTGACGTCAAACAAATAGTTCTGTGGATAGATCTTAAAGATTGACCGGCAATTTAAGGGCCTCTGCTTTAGCACAAGGACATCTGTATAAAGAATGTTAAGGAAACCAAATAATTATATATTATGAATAAAATAAAATAAATGGAGATTTATACTTGATAGAAGGTATATAAAATTTTTTAAATATTTTAATATTAACAGATATATTCTGTTAGCCTTCTTCATATTTAATTTCAAAAAATTATACTTAATATTATAACTTCAGGAATTAAATTAATGTCATATAAGTACCGCTTATATCAAACGACCTATAAAATAAACATTCATTATAAAACATCAAAATGAGATAACAAAATCCAATAAAAAAATATATACCTCCTATCAAGTATAAACCTCCATTTATTTCATATCATTATATATTACATATACAATAAAATACTAACAGAATAAATCTGTTTGATATTTAAATTTTGTAATAATCCTTCTATGGAGTAAAGAACCTCTATTTATTATTTTATTATTCTCAGAGTCGTATGCAATGATACGATTTGTTTTTTCACAATATAAAAATTAGTTTTCGTTCAATTGACGACGATTCTCGACAAGGAAGACCTTCGACTACAACAGCCTTGAGCGTATAAATGTGTCGGAAAAATTGTGTTAAATGTTGGCACCTCAGTTAGATGCCATGAGATTCCTTTCGAAAAATTGATCATGCATCAAGTTGCATCAAAATTTGTTTGATGAAGAATGAACAGAAAGAATGAATGTTTTCTGCATTTACAACTGAAATTATATCAGCTTATTTGAACAAAATTTGTATTGTGCTATAGACAGATTTGTATTATATTGTAGGAGCTTCTTTCTTATTAGTCTAAATATAAATTTACATGATATATTTCTTTCATTGTTTCATAAATTCTAATTTTAAATAATGAAAATATTTGGTTCAATATTTCCCCTAAGCATTGAGGAACTTGGTGATTTTTAGGAGTTTCACTACTTGCTTTTTATTCACTCTGTTGAAAGAACAAATCCTCCTCAATTATTGTAGAGATAACTCGCTTGAAATTTCACTATGATTAACATTCCTACTGACTCCCATTTTCTTATGTTCATTTTACTTTTCAAGATGTATAGAATGAAACTTTTAATGATAGGTTATGGATATCTATTCTATTTGACGAGAGTTAAGAGAAATTAAGGAAATGTTTATTATAAAAATTATAAAGTTTTCCTTCCTTTTCTCAAGAACCATCATTACTGATTACTTCCTAATTTCTTGTTATATACATTTGATATAATTTACGGTATTCGAGGGTAATTAAAACATGTATTGTGTATTATTATTTAAAAATCTGAGGAAGAATTTGATGTTGATACTATATTCTTATAGGACTGTTGTACCTTTGCTTAACAACCAAGACTGTTAACATATCCTACTGTACATCTGGAATCAAAAGATTGAGTCCATTTGTTCAATTAACTATTTATATTATAGAAAACGAATTTGACTTCCTGAAATTTCTAGGGATTGCTTTTTAGATCACGAAGATTTCTATGACCGAATGGAAATTCATCTAAAAAATAACTTAAATGAATGGAGTATGCGGTTGGCCCTAGGTCAAACATTATAACAATTTCCTTTAAAACAAATCACACAGTTTTTATGCTTCACAATGTATTCACAATCCTGACATGTGTTTCTGTCTTTCGACCATCTTCAAAGAAGTAGAAAAAGGAACTAAACTTATATTGAAGAGGTTTTTTTATCACACTTAGAACATCTGTGTATTTTTATGGCTCATGGAAATAACTGCATCAAATGGGGTTTTGCGAAATATTATGTGGAAATTTGTTAAATTCTCCTTTTTTTTTTCAATGGCTCTTTCTATTGAAAGAATCTCCAGATATTCCTACAATTTTACATTATTATTGAAAAATTTGAATATCAAAACAAATTTTATTTTAATTTCAAAAAATTTTATTGAAAAACTTTCAGAATTAAATTAATGTCTTATAAGCACAGTTTATATTTAATAGACATATAAAATCAAAACTCATTATATAATATCAAATGGAATAAAAAACCCCAACAATATAAATTGTCAATTAAAATTAATAAATAAAAATTTAATGGAGCCAAAATTTTATTTCTAATCTTATATTTATGAAAACTAAATCCTTTTCAAAAATACAGAACAGAATTTTAAGAACCCCTCAAAAGAATAATTTATTTGAAATATTTAATATATTTAAATAAGTTTATAAAAAATTTAATTGAAATACTTAATATATTCAAATATTTAAATAAGTTACTTCAAAAATCTCTTAAAACACATCCTCAAAAAACAATTAGAATTCAGGTAAGGTCTTCTTCAGTCCAACATCACATTTAAAAAATAAAATCAATTAACAATAAATAACTTACCTCTAAGACCTCGTTTTAAGAGATTTTTGAAGTAACCTATTTAAATATATTAAATATTTCAAAAAAATTATTTTTTTGAGAAGTTCTTAAAATTATGTTTTGTATTTTTGAAAAGGATTGCATAAATATAAGATCAGAAACAAAATTTTGTCCCCATGAAATATTTATTAATTTTAATTGACAATTTATATTTGTTGTGTTTTTTATTCCATTTGATATTATATAATGAGTTTTGATTTTATATGTCTTATATGCTTATAAGACATTAATTTAATTATAAAAGTTTTTGAATAAAAATTTTTTTTAATTAAAATTATGGGAGACTAACAGATTAAATCTATTTTGATATTCAAATTTTGTAATAATTCTTCTATCAAGTAAAAAGACCACTTCTTAATATTTCATTTGTTATTAACATTATATAGTAAAGTTACATCTTTCTCATTGAAAAACAAGATTATTTTCTTTACAATGATCTGCGAAACCGGTTGATTTCTGGTTTTCCAAAATAGACATCCTACGTTCTTTGATTCTGTGTTGTGAACATCGGACTGTGTTGCCAAAATACTTTTTGGCAACACCCTTATATTGGATGCTGTTATTTCCATGTGCCATAAGAATACACAGATGTCCTAATTGTAATAAAAGAAAATTTTCAATTTAAAGTTTAGTTCCTTTTTGTACTCCTTTGAAAATGGTCGAAAAACCGAAACAACCAGGACTGTGAATAAATTGTGAAACATAGAAACTATGTGAATTTTTTTTGAATAAAAATGAAAGAATAACTCTATTAACGCAGTATAAAGTTATAGTAGAAATGAGAGACGTATCATATCCTTTAATAATAGAATCAGTTAAAACATACCCTACAGAATTTGCTAATTATCGGTTTCTAATAATTTATAATATTTTATAGATTTTCCTCCAATTTCTGCAATATGTCGTATGTTTTTCTTATTACTACCTCGTACTTTCTTTCAATTTTACAATACAAATTGATCAACATTTTTTGTATAAATATTACGAATTCGAAAAATTAGATAATAAAAAGAATGTAATTTAAAAAACCAAACAGTTCACTCAGAAAAGTTTCTTCGTATAATGTTATACTATGAATATTTCCATAAGACTCTTCGTGAAGGACGCTGCATATGCAAACTTTTTTAAAGATAATATAGTAATAACTAAACCTCAGTATATAATATATCATCGAAATTCGAAGTATTTATTTTTTGTGGAAATAATTGTTTTTGGAAATTTGAAAGGTGAATTTGCACGCTCATTATAGGGAACAATATGCTAGTGTTTTGCCCAAATGTTTGTAATTTTCGAATTTTGAACTGAACATCTCACTATGTTAGACTGATGAAGAATCCGAGATAATGGCTCTAACTTTCGAATGGAAAGAGCTGAACTTTCAGGTTCGAGCTTGAATATCACGGTTTAATTCGTTAATCGCAAAATTAGTACAGAGGTTCCGCAGTCATTGACATTGGAAATTTTCGAAACAACAAATCCGATCGATCTAAACTCTTCTTCGTATTTAGAACCAGAGTAATGCCTCACGTAATTGTGCATAACTTCGTGAGGGCCGTATGATTTAAAATAACAACAAAAAGGCTAACGCAAAATTTCGTGAAGATTGTGTTGTGATGCGTTTTAAAAAAAGATATTTTGTGAGCAGAGCACCGTTAATAGCTACCAAAATCATAACAACAGTCCTAAGATTGAGTTTAAATACCGACAGGAAAACTAATGTAAAATTACATGAGGATTGTGAGTGATATTAACAAGTGCGTAAAATCTTCTAACTTAGTGCTTCGCACTATTTTTCATGCTGAATTTGACATTTTTCCATTCAATTTATATATGAATCATTCGGGAATAATAAAGCAAAATCAGTAGATATAGACAGAACATAATCATAATTGTTTCAAATATTTTGACTAAGGCGTAATAAAGCTTATGAAAAATGTGCATTTCTCTAGGAATTGCTAGTGAATAACTTAATTAAAACGGTCGTTATAAGAATGATTATATAATAACATTGAATTGTATACTAGCTCATGTTCCGTACATTAAACAATTAGTAAGAACGTTTCATTATGTGTGAGGAAGTGAATTTAAGTGATAGATTTTTGAAGGCAACACTAATCAAAGATATATCGGGTGTTTTTTTTAGAGTGATAGAACTTTCGATAGGGATATCTGTGATTTGACAGAAGGTCTGGTCGAATGCGGTTCTTCAGAGCTAGTCGTGGTGAACTTATGCCGGAAATTATTTTTTAAGCATAAATGTCATAGAATTATCTTTCAAATAAAAAAAAAATTGGCTTCAATCTTAATGTGTTTTATTTCAATTTGAAGTTCTATCACTTTAAAAAAACACCCGATAGTTTGGATAGAAGATTCATCACATGAAAATTCATATTTCCCAGTTTTTTTTTCAAGCGTAGATCGACCCATTTCGTTAATGCCAAATATTAAATTAACTTTTTGTCAAAACACGAATGAATGAATCTTCAAAATGCAAAATCTGAATGGCTTTATGTAGTAGCTCTTCTTGTGATTTCTGGATGGATCTCTTGATGCAATTTCTCTTCATTTTCTGTTAAAAAAAATCAGAAGCTCGGTTTCACTGAACTCGGTGCACAATTCGCTATTAGAGTCATCGTTCTTGGATTCTATTTGAATTATTCCAGTTTATATTCATGAATCATGACATTAATCATCATTTATTTCATTTCACGTTATCAGCACAGCACAGTAGCTGGTTTAATCGATATCTCTTAGGCAGTGACATATTGGAGATAAAATCACCAATTAAATACCTGTATAAACTAATAAAGGATATCCGCATCAAACACTCGTTACGCCAACGCCAATTCTCAGTTACTTAATGGTGTGAAAATGTAAACTTTCCTTTCGCGCGACATTATTCATTGCTTATTCCAGTTGGACGTTATTTGCTAATATTTGCGTGAACAAGGCATGGTTGTCTTTCGGTCACTTTTGATCATATATTTGCCTACTTTCATTTCTACACGTTGCTATGCAATTAGGGCAAAGAAGAGTTTGGAGTTGTTTAAAAAATTGAGAGAAGGGTTTTCATAAATTGTCGTACCCTCCTTCATGTGAATGTTGTATATTAACAAGGTCAGCTCATTACCATTGGCGATATATTAATTAAATTCACATATTCGAAAAGGCCATACATTTTTTGTTCTTTCTAGAAAACATCTGAACGTACCCAAAATAGGGATACTGAAAATAGTGTAACTTTTTTCAAATTAGAAGAAAATGAGAATAATCCATAATAGATCGGAAAATAATCTTTCTCATATTAAATTCAAACGAATAATAATAAATCATACGGTTCGTAATTAATAAATCATTTGAAGTGAAAAACTCAAAAATTTTAATGAATAAAATGCATTTTTAACTAAAATATCATGAATCCTCTTTTTAAAAACACGTATTGGTAAGTCAGTAGTGCGAGAAATTTTTCTTCCTGTGCAATGCTGTAATAAAATAATTCTTATGTCTGGTATTGAATAAGTGATGAGTCCCATTTTTTGGTATGTTGGATCTGTTGTAGTGCATGTATTTGAGACATTCCTTTATATAAAGAGATGGAAAGACAAGTATCCCTCTATTCATGAAAGTCGGCTTACAAGATTCTTGGTATCTTATTCCATAAATAATTTGGAGAGCTTTTTTTTGTAGAAAAAAATCCTGGTAGCATCAGACGCATTTCCCCACAGAAGTATTCCATACAATAGCTTTGAAAGTTCCCAAAATATGCAGTTCTGCTCATTCTCAATCTCCTCTGGAGAGTTTGTGTAATCAATATGAGCGACCAACTCAATTTAGTATCTAGTATTTTACCCAAAAATTTGGCGTTCGCTGGGTTCCCTCTACTTCCTAATGCTAACTCTAAGTGTTTTCTCTGTATTTAATTTGAGCCCATTCAAAGAGCCACTTCAATCAGGGCGCGCTTTAACCTGACTGTGAAATCTTTTCCATCCTTCGATTTTACTGTTAGAGAGGCGTCATCGCAGTACAAGGATAGACAGTCACAATTTTCGATAATGATATGATTCATATACACCAAGAACAATACATGTCCCAGTATCGAACCCTGAGGTACTCTATAACTCAATTATTTTTCTGTTATCATAAAGTCATTCCAGTGTACTTTCTGAATTCTTTTTTCAAGTATGATTCCAACAGTTTTGGAATGTTTCCTATGAAACCGCAGGCGTTCAGTTTTTTAAGCAGGATCACATGTGATACTCCATCGAAAACTTTACTTAGGTCAAAATTTGGCATCTCTACAAAATCTCCTTCATCCGTAGCTTCTATCACATTATTCATCAATTCCATTTGTGTAGTAGTTGTACTTCGACCTTTTTTGTATCCATACTGGTTTCTGTTTAAAATATGTTTCTTCTCCATCATCCATTTCAACATTGTGTTTTTAATCACAGTCTCAAATATTTTCGATATACAGGAAAGAATTGCGATTGGTCGATAATTATTACAATCGTTTTTGTCCCCTTTTCCTTTGTAGATTGGAATAACTTCTGCAATTTTAAGTTCTTCTGCAGCATTCACATTATATCCACAAACAATTGAAAAAACAATACAGAAGACGGTCCATTCACTCCAAGTTATCGAAGAATTCTTGGGTACTATAATAGGCTCTCTCAATCAACATCCTCCTAAGCTATATTTTTAATTAAAACAAATTGTAGAAATTACTACTAATAAAAATATATTTTACACATTTTCTTGTGACTCGAGTTTCGGGAAATGAACTATCCCATCATCAGACAACTGACGATCTAACAGTGGTACAGAGGTATTTAAACAAAAGTGATAAATATTTTGAACATTTCAATAGATTCTAACACCTAATAGCGGTACAGAGGTTTACAAGCGGAACGTGATAAAAACCCGGTTAAAAAAGAGGGGCCTTCTAACAGATATCGAAATGTCGGCAATTGACAACCGGGTTTTATCACGTTCCGCTTGTAAACCTCTGTACCACTATTAGGTGTTAGAATCTATTGAAATATTCAAAATATTTATCACTTTTGTTTAAATACCTCTGTACCACTGTTAGGTCTTCAGTTGTCTGATGATGGGATAGTTCATTTCCCGAAACTCGAGTCACAAGAAAATGTGTAAAATATATTTTTATTGGTAGTAAAACATAGTAATTTCTACAATTTGTTTTAATTATGATCAACTACCAAATAGTAACGGCTGAAACAATTCAGTATATTTTTAACTTCCCTCTTTGGGCCCCCCTTAGGTTGGAAGGTATCTTATTGAATAATTTGATATCCAAGTAGTTTACACTTAACTCAGTACAATATATGACCTTTTCATGAAAGAGGGACAGCAATCGGTGAAATAAGAAACATAACCTCTTCGATAGTTCGAACATCCTCGTATAGTTTTTAGTTGATTGAATACAAATGTTGAAGATGAGAATAATCGTGTTAACATCTCATTTACACTTTGAAATATCATTATCTTTGCGTATTCGGTTGGAACACTTCCTAGTTACAATCAAGGATAAAGTACTGGCCTTAAAAGCGATAACATCTCAAAATTTAAAACAATATAAAAATCATTAATGGAATCAGAAGAATCAAGTTTCTACACATATCATGTACTTTGTGCTGAAGTTGTATCAGACATTTATATCATCATGTTATTTCATATGCACAAAATGCATATTATATAATATTTGAAAAAATTGTTTTCAGTAAAAGTTTCTCCCACATATCGTATTTGAAAATACAAGAAAAGCAGTTGATTTAGTTTCCTTAATCATAATGAATGAATGAGAGTGAATAGAATGGTATAATTTCTGCGGTCGTCTTTATGAAGTAGATTTAATCTGTCAGTCTTCTACAATTTTAATTTCAAAAAAATTTTATTCAAAAAACTTTACGAATTAAATTAATGTTTATAAACACCGCCTATATTTAATAGACGTATACAATCAAAACTCAATAAACAATATCAAATGGAATAAATAAACCAACAAATATAAATTGTCAATTAAAATCAATAAATAAATATTTGAAGGAGACAAAATTTTGTTTCTGATTTTACCATTATGAACACCAATTCCTTTTCAAAAACATAAAACACAACTTAAGGGATTCTCAAAAAATATAATTTATTCGAAATATTCAATATATTTAAATATTCAAATAAGTTAATTCACTAATCTCTTAAAACATGCACTATATCTTCAAAAAACAATTATGAAATGTCATTGGTTCAAAGAAAACCTTTTAATACCTTACAGTTTTCTGTGATTTTTGTGACGAACATAGAATATCTTGATTTTAAAGTTTGTTTAAGCAATGATCCGGTTACTACACTGAGATAAGCTATATTGATGGTTGGTTGATTTTGATTTTTAAATATGATTTAGGGCCGGTGAAAAGATTATCGGAAGTATAATTGTTTTTTGAAGATATAGTGCATGTTTTGAGAGATTTTTTAATTAACTTATTTGAATATTTAAATATATTGAACATTTCAACTAAGTTATGTTTTTTGGGAAATCCTCAAGTTATGTTTTATGTTTTTGAAAAGGAATTGGTGTTCATAATGGTAAGATCAGAAACAAAATTTTGTCTCCTTCAAATATTTATTTATTAATTTTAATTGACAATTTATATTTGTTGGTTTATTCATTCCATTTGATATTGTATATTGAGTTTTGATTGTATTCGTCTATTAAATATAAGCGGTGCTTATGAGACATTAATTTAATTTTAAAAGTTTTTTGAATAAAATTTTTTTGAAATTAAAATTGTAGAAGGCTGACAGATTAAATCTGTTTTGATATTCAAATTTTGTTATATCCCTTTTATCAAGTAAAAATCCTTTTTCTATTTTATTTTATGGATTTCTAAATATTTACTATTGTAAATTTGATGTTTAAGAAAAATATTTAGAAATCTTACTTCATAAAAATGGCCAACTGAATAATGTAAATTTACTTCGTAACCTCCAGATTATGTATTATTGGTAATTACTCACAATTACACTACATTATTCTTATATATTTGATGTTCGGTATATCAATGAATTTTCTGAAGAGAAATCATTGATGATGAAAATTATCATTTTATATTCAGTTTTAGTATGTTCTCAATGAGAAATAATTGCAGATTTCCACAATTATTTTCTATTATAAAAGTACCAAGTACCTCTATAATTTAAAATTACCTGTTAATTTCATCTCATATTCCATCTTATTTTTCATATGAGGCTTTTTGCAAATTATCGACTTTAGGACATTAGTCTTGGCACTTTTAATTTGACACTACGACAGTAATAAATGACTTCATTAAAAAAAAAACAATATTAAAATCGTTTCGTTTCGTGTTTTCAATTGTTCTTCTTACGAAGGTGGAGTGTCGTCATATATTTTCAGCTTGTAAGTGTAGAAGTCACATTTTCCATATATAGGAAATATCAGAAATTTTTTTTCGATTTTCAGTTCCTGAAGTTTATAAACTCATAAAAAAATTGAAAGTCTATTATTTTTAAGTTCATTTTATTCCTTCAAAAAGCGCTTTCACCCTGTTACGGAATTCTTTTTGAATCAAACAATTGTATCGCAAATAGCTTTATCACTAATATTTTTCCTTGTTGTTTCAGATGCCAACACACAAGATTAAATGAACGAAACTCGAAAGGTGAGGCTAATTCAATATCAGTACGGTAAAATTAAAATAATTCACCGTTAGATTCGAATGCTTCATAGGAAGGATTAATAGGATTGACAGCCGAAGAAAAATTGCTGGAAATCAATGAAAATTTGAGGTTTTTTTTTAAATACTAAAACATGTAGCAACGAAGTCGGTCAATCAAAATAACCTTCTTTTCGGATGAAAAATGATATTTAAGATTGCAAAAGGAAAATTTTTTAGAGAAGTCTAAATATAGAATGGGATTTAAATCAATTGCCAGAGGAAAAACTATTTTTCATTAATTTATTGTAGAAAAATCAATTCTTTGGTTGAAGAAACTTGAAATATTTTACTTTTGGCTGATGATTGGACCATCAAAAATCAATTGAAAACAAAACTTTAATCCCATTTTTTATACCATTTTTAATCATTATTATATAATTAATTACTTAGATCCTCACGAGTTTGGATAACCACATTAAATTGCAAATAATACATTTATATAATACCGTTGACATTAAATCAAAAGAAAATAAACAAAATATAAAAGACATTAATAAATAAATTTTATGGTATTCAGAAAAATTACAAGTTTGAGAAAATAATTTAGAGTTCCCTTCTTTAATACGTCAATATTATTCCCAACCAGCTGTACAACAAGCGAGGTTATGTTTCTCTGGTTAGCTCTTGACCACTGGTTTTTCCGTTGGATAAATAAACTTCCGGCTAACTTTTGGTATAAGAAAAATAAATGTTAACTTCCGCTATTTTATTGATTTACACGATAATTGTTTCGTCATACCATGACTTCATCGGGTGAGTATTAAATCCGAGGTATACAATGCAAAACATGACCTTAAATACACAGTTCTGGTACAAAAAATAGAGGGGTGAAAAGAGATGGTTTACAATCAATGAAAAATATTAAGTAGGGGGGATCTGTTTAAATCTATTTGATCATTCAATAAAACTTGCCTTTTATTATATCTATTGATCTCTAAAGCTTCTAACAAATTTAGTTTCTGACTTTTGTTTTTGATATTTAATATTTCATAGTTCATATTAAAATTATGACCAGTCTCTAACAAATGATTGGCGTAAGTTGAATTTGGTTTATTATTATGTCCCACATATACACATGGGCAATCACTACATGTTAACTCATAAACTCCTGGTTTTTTTGTTTTTAGGAATAACGTCTTTATTATTTTTTATTAAGCTGCCTACAGAATTAATGGTTTTAAAAGAGATGTTATAATTTTATTTTTCCTTTAAATATCTAGCAATCTCCTTAGATTTTTGGCCTATGTAACTTAATGAAATAAATTTTGTTTCGTTTGAATTTTGGAATTTTGGATATACAAGTGATTGCTTTCTTGTAATTTATTTTATCAAGTAAATTATCTATAATTAACGGATAAAAATCATTATTGAAAGCTATTTGTTTAATGATTTTATATTATTTGTCAAAATTTTCTTTTGTCATGGGTATGTTAACCAATCTATAAAGCATACTATTATAAGCTGATAATTTTTGTGAAAATGGATGGTTTGAAGTAGAATGAATCATACCATATGTATGTGTAGGTTTCCTGTATATGGAAAAGTCGTGTTCTATTATTAATTTTAGTGATTTTTAAATCTAAGAAATTGATGCTATTATTCACTTCTTTTTCATGTGTGAATTCAATTGTTGGATATAATTTATTGATAGATTCCAAAAATGAACAAAGTTGTCTATTTGTGCTATTAAATAAACAAATTATGTCATCTACGTAGCAGTTTCAATAAACGAAATGTTCAAAATATGGGTGTTTTGGATATTGGTTTCTACGTGATCCATGAATATTTCTGATAACAAGAAGCTTAATGGGTTACCCATTGTTAAACTTTCTTCGTCTAGATAAAATGTGCCGTTGAACATAAAGTAATTTTGATATAGGCAAACGTTCAAGGCGCCTAATATTTAATTTTTTACAACAGGATTTGCTCGTTTTTGGAGTTATAAATCATCAACTAATTTTATGGTTTCACTGACCAGTATACTAGGAAAACAAAAGTCAGAATCTAAACCGGTTAAAACTTTAGAGATCAATAGATATAATAAAAAACAAATTGTATAGAATGATCAAATAGATTTAAACAGATCCCCCTACTTAATATTTTTCATTGATTGTAAACCATCTCTTTCCACCCCTCTATTTTTTGTACCAGAACTGTGTATTTAAGGTCATGTTTTGCACTGTATACCTCAGTTTTAATACTCACCCGATGAAGTCATGGTATGACGAAACAATTGTCATGTAAATCAATAAAATAGCGGAAGTTAACATTTGTTTTTCCTATATTGAGAATGAATTTCCGTCAAGTAAAGACCGAGACAATCAAAAATTTAGTTTTTGGTAACTTTCCAACCAGAAACTGTGAAACAGTATTCTGTTGTTCAATCCTAACTTTGAGGTTAACACTATTTGCTACCAGATATTTTGAACTGGCCTCAGAGATCTGATATTTGCAGGACATATTTTAACTCAAAAATGAAAATATGAACGATGATCTGGCTGTTTTCTAGAAAATTTTGAATAGGCTTGTGACTAATTATGTACCTGCAGTTGGGAAAATTAAGAGTTTTCCATCTTATTTCTTAAATGAAAAAAAATAAAAATAGAGAATAAATATCATACTGAATGAAAAATATATAATCACTTTGATGATTTCAAAGTTTTTAAATTTTCACGGTCTAAATCCAAATCTCCCTGATTACAAAAGATATCTTTATGAATTGGGATAACAACTAACCCTGAAAAATTCTTCGTCTTTGTTTTTTTTTTTTGTTCAAAGGACAACCCAGAATTCCCGGCACGAAAGAAGAAAAGAGGCGGGTCATGATTCTGTTCCTCCATTTTTTGCTCAGAAATGTAGTTTCTCTTTATGTAGTTGATTTTCAATAGACCTCTCAGGTTGATTAGGTAAATCAGTTAATTTTATAAAATACGTACAAAGCAATCGTTATCGGGGAATTCAGGTAGACACAATATATTCGGATTTCTAGTAAGGCCTTCGACTTATGTTGGTGTTGGTGGATCCTTGGTGAACTGGTTTCGTCCACACTTGATCAATAGATCTCAATACATCAGGATATGAGTGTTGAAGTCAAGATTATTTCTATCTAAATCTGGTTTACCACAGGGTTCTCACTCGGGTCTACTCTAATTATCATATAACAGCCGCGGCTTGTTTCAGGTGCTAGTGTAAGCTCTTTCAGAAAACTATTGAAAATATTTTCAGGTAAATTGAAATTTGTCATTTAATATGTGTTTCTCGTTTTTTTTTGTAGTTATAATATAAAATATATTATGGCTTATTGATGAAATGATATATAATATGTCTACTTTATTTTGTACTATGGACGCTGCATATGGCTCTTCTCACCTGTTGTAAACACGTAAATAAATACGGCCTACTTCAAGAAGATACAGTAGAATACTCGAAAGGAAGTTCAAGTTCATGAGTGTGCAAAATCTTATCTATTGGGTTTAAGACAATATTTTGGATATTATTTTCAGTAGTATAGGAAAGATTCATCTTGAAGTCACATTTATTAACGGAACTGAATAGTTTCAAAAATATATCAAGTTTCGTTGACAGCACACCTAAGAGTGACATAATAGATGCAATAGAGTAATTAACGTCGAAGTCTGAACAACTGACCAAGATTACTTTCGATTAGTTCTATTCGAATCGATATAAAATTAAATTTCATTTAATTTCTGGAAAGTAAATAATACCAGAATTTCGATGCAAAATGAAAAGGAACGGTAATTAAGTTTCAAATTATACATGCGAACGTTTCTTCCAACAATTCAGGTTAGTGAAATGTCAATGGCAAATAGATTGCTGGTAATAATTCATATAGTGGGTGAATGTAACGAAGTTATTACTGTTATGTTGAATCTACAAATGTATTACTCGAAATCATTTTATTCGCTCAAGATACCGTTTCCGAGTGGAAAGTTGGGGATTAATAAAAGAATGTGGTTTTCATGAAATCAAGATTTAAGATTTCTTTAGTTATCAAATTAATTAACTAACTAATTCTATTAAAGATTTCCGGGAGCTTCAAGCTAAAACCGCAAAATCTATTGACATACTTAATCTATAATTTTATCTTATCGTCCAGAATTCTTTTCTTTTTCATCGCGAAAAAGTAGCATTCTATCTAAATATTTGAATATAAAGCCAAAAATTCCCTTCAAAGATTATATAGCTTTTAGTTAAGAAGAATATGTCGTTAATAGTGTTCTTCCGTTGGTTGGTAGGTATGAGAGCCATAGAAGTAAATAACTTAAAACCTGATATTTATATGTTAGCTTCGAAGCTCGATTAGGACGATTAGTTCTTGATTGGACATAATCCTGTGTGATTTAGTCCAGAAATATACCCGTTAGAAATATTTTTCTATATATCTCATAAAAAGAAAACCATTTCAACTTGTGTGGTTATATATACGAGTAATATAACGTTTGGACATTTTATGCTGAATTACGTGAGATTCATATTACTGGAAGCATAGAAAAAGGAATTAAACATATTTTGGATATCTCTGAAACACTTCACTAGAATAAGCCAGAAATTTATATATTCTTATGAAGTCGATGTAATCGACTTCATAAGCTATACCCATAGCTTTTTTAACATAAGAGGAAATAACGTGATACTGAAATTATCAAATTGTTTTTCTCCGAGAAATATATAAATATCCGTGAAGTTAAATTCAAAGGATATCTTCCAAATTATCAAATATTATAACAGATAATTCTGTAAAAACTGTACATAATTCAATTAAAAAAAAAGAAACGTCTTAGACACTCCAAGTACACATACAGAATTCTGAAATTTCATGCAATATTCAAAAATATGAAGCAATCTATAGAAAATATATAATATTGAATGAAATTCAATTACATTCTTAGCCGATACAGCTGTTTCATATGAACAATATGAATAACAACTTCTATACCAAAAAATGCTCTGTATAAATTCAAAAGTATATACATTCTCCAGAAAAGTGTTTGAAACTCTCGTCCATAATCATCAGTCGAATTTTTTTAATGACAAATAAGAAAAATCAATAAAAATACATCACCTACTTTCCATATGAGATCTTGAAGCTGGAAATAAAATATACGACAGAATGTTTTGAGGTTAACTCAAACTTCCTTATATTATATTTTATTTGCAGTTTGAAGATCTTATATTGAAATAAAGTACGTGATATATTCTTATTGATTGTTCTTATTTGTCATTCTAAACAGTCGACTAACGATTATGGGTGAAAGTTTCAAACGCTGTTCTGTAGAATGTGATATATTCGTAAATTTATATAGAGCATTTCTTGGTTTAGAAATCATTTTGCTTATTGTTCATATGAAACAGTTGTATCGCTTAAGTATTTTTATTTAATATCAGTCAATATTTTATATTTTCTATAGATTCTTTTATATTTTTGAGTATTGTATGGAATTTGAGAATTCTCTATGTCTATATTCTGTTAGCTTAGAGAATATATCTATAAATATTAAAATATTTAAATAAAAATGTTCAAGGTCCAATGCAGAAAATTATATTTTCTAGAAAACTCTTCAAAGAGACAAATTAAAATTTTTAGTTGTTCACACTTTCATTTATTTTAAACAATAAAAATTTCTAAATCGATCTACCAGAATGTTCCTAATCTTTGCGAAATAATTCCTGAAGTTTTTTTTCAGGTTAATCAATAAAATAAAATTAAATAAATGTCTTAGAAAACACAGTTTCAATTTAGTAGACATATAGAATTAACACTCATTACACACTACCAAGAGGAATAAAATAATTCCAAGAAATATAAATTAGTAGTTAAAAATACTAAATAAACACTCGAAGGATACAAAATTTTGTTTCGTATCTTGTATAATGAAAACGAAATCCCTTTCCAAAAATGCAAGACAACCCCAAGAACTTCTTCAAAAATAACTCACTTTAAATAAGTTCTTTAAAAAAAATTACTAAAACATGCAGTCGATCTTGAAAAAGAAATTTAGAATTAAAACAAACGATAACTCTTCAGTCCCACTTCATATTTGAAAAAAGAAAATAATTAACAAAAAATATCTTACCTGACCAGCTTCCTGTCTTCCTTAAAACAAACACCAAAATATAGTAAACTTTCAAAAATACTACGTATTCTATGTTCGTCACAGAATATAACTTTTGTTTCGACATACTTGACTTCCCCATAATTTTGTTTCATCTTCATTTTTCACGTCCCATCAGTTCAATTTTTTCCTTTCTTCCTATGTGTATGTATTTTCTCAAACAAACGTCCAATTTGGAGAAGGAATAAAAACAACTCGATAAAAAATGTGTAGTTACTGTTGTAATAGCCTATAACTTACGCAACTTCTATTCGTGATGGTGTTAAAGTGCCTACTGAGACAGAAGTGGCACAACTTTATATAAGCGACAATTTAACTGGTACGACATTAGTTGTAGCTTCCTGGTAAAAACAAGAAAACTCGTCTAATGTTAAACTCTTTCAATTCCATCCTGAATGTATGTAGGTCCACTTGAAATGTAAACGTCTCAGGGTTTTTATCTGTAAACTATATTGAAATGTTCCAAATAATTGAGCACCTTATCTGCGCTAAATATTGGTTTATTATTTCTTAGAATAATAAAGCTTTGGAATCGTTCGTCTGGTAAATTTTTTCAACCCATATTAAGTTTTTTTAAGTAAAGTGGTGAAGAGACCGCGTAATTGCCTTTATGCATCCTGAAGCAATATTTTTTCTGGTAATATGATGCAGGCTCATGACTTAGATAAAATCCTTCAATCTTCTCTGAATCAGTGGTATTCTATCCGTGCAAAATGGTAGACGATGTTCGAGGAAAATGCATATATTTTGGATAACGAAAGCGATTCACACATAAAAATATTACATTTGAAAGCTCAGGTGTTATCTTGAAAACTTCTGTTGATATCTCTTCTGTATTTTTCTTCATAATATTCTAATAAAATTTTGATCCAAAATGTTTCCTTTCTATTATTGAAATTATGGTATCAATGTCTCTACTTGTACAAGGTTTAAAATGTATGCAAATTAGAATTCATTCCATGATGCAAAAAAGGAAAGACAGCATTTATGTTCTACCAATATATTGTCACTCCTGGTGTTCCCCAAGGTAATATGTTGGGACTTCTGTTTTTTATTTTTATTATTGACATGCCTGAGAATCTGCTTTGAGCTATTGATTACTGTTGTCTTTTAAGACAACTTTGAGTTTATCAGTCACAACAACTACATTATAAATGGATGAAGTACTTGTATTCCTTGTACGTAATAGCAAAGGTCTTAAAATTCAAACGATTATGAAGCTTTATACTACTACTCTTGTGTAGGCCTTTCACATCTAGGCAACAAATTCTTATTCTCACAGTAGCGAAAGTGAAAGAGTTCGCTTCTTCATGTTTACATTTTGCTAGTTTAAAATGTATACTTGACAAAGAAGCCACAGTGTTGGTGAAACAACTGTTATTAATTAATAAAGCATGGAAACATACTTCATTATTTTATTTATTCAAGTGAATTTCCATCAACAAAAGACCGTTTCAATTGATTTTTTGTATGCGATGATTTTATATCTTATAGTGATTGCTTGAAAAAAAATTGTTGTTGTTTCAATAAGTGTTTGACAGAAGGACTATAATCAGCATAAGATATTATGGTATGTTTTGTTCAATGGTTTTATCTCTCTATTGCAAATCATTTGATTGAGTTGTGTTGCCATTATAAGTGTTGAAATGGCTATAAATACTATGCAATTTATCGAATTCTATACTCGGCAGTGTATATATGATTGATATCAATGTTAATCATATATATTACATATTAATAAATTAATAAAATTGATAAATACATTATAATTAATTTTAATATCAAAATAATACATATTATTACGGAAACTCTTTAGTGAGGAGAAAAATGGACTGAATATATAAATAAAATGCAATAAATTTAGTTAATACCTGCTTAATATTTGTGCATTAGAGACTTACCGCAAATGTTCTTCTCTCGAAGGGTGAAATTGTCCAAAATGTCGAATTTGTTTTCTGTCAGAAAAACAGTGTATTTCTTGTTTCTTTCCATTCTATAATTTTTTTTTTATTTTACCTTGCTCTTCAAACCAGAAACTCAAAAACTCGTTCAAATAAAATGTAAATAAACTCAAACTAAAATTTTGCGAAATTTCATCACACTGAGCTAAAAAGTTATTGCCGGCGTATTTAAATGCAAATATTATATCTGCGTTTATGTCTTATGTGAGTGTATATAACTGACTGTATCAAATATATATTACATATATATTGTAAAAGTTTCTCTATTTGAATTTTCAATTATTATAAGGGAACTTTCTACAGATAAATGTTCCCCCATTGAAAAAGTGACGAAAATCGGTTATATATTATAGTTTTCGTTGAAATTGTATTCATACAGTGAACTACAAACACCTAAATCACATTTCTTCAAAATGATCTTGAAATTTTCACCAAATTGGTCATCTCATGAAATTTTTTCAAAAATGAATATGGAAGGTTTGGCAGAAGAATTCTCCAGTTATATTTACTTAAAATAAGAATACCCATCTATCTGCGAACTTATATTTATGCAAAAAGTCAAAAACACTAATAAATTACTTGTATTATTGTAGAAACGTTCATGTTCAAATTCCCTTCACTCTTCTAAAGGTGGGGAAAGTGTTAAAGGTATGCCGTTTTAATGTAATAGTTTTATGATAGTACTAGTTAGTTAGACTGATCGTACTTCAATGACGTTGACACAATCAACGATTCACGTATATAAAATAACAAACAATCCAATTAGAGTCCACGTTAAAAGTTGCCCTAGAAAGTTAATTAGAACAAAACTCTTTAACAAATCAGTTTTACTGTGATTATGGAAAGTGAAGGGTGGAAAATTTTTTATCAGTTTGTTTCATGATACTTATAGTTGTTGATGTATTGGTCTCTTGTGGAATTGGTTGCAATTTAGGCGAAAAGCTGAAAAAGTGGTGAGTTCTTATTTTCACTAATATATTTGTAGTCTGAAATAAATTTTAATTGCAGGCGTATTCTGAATATGGCATAAGTTTTTACCATTATAATCAAATATATTTGTATCGAAGAAAAAACAATTCCATCAATAGATTTCGGTAATTTCTGTATCATATAAAATACAAAATTTCTTCTCTTTTAATAATAACCAAATCTATATCTACAGTGTACTATATACAAAGAAATAAATACATAGGTGTTTCACTTCAATTATTTTATATCAAATTATCAAGCGTGACCTCAGTTATAATATTTGGAAAATAAATTGGGAAGACAACTGAACTCCTAACTCGCACAAACTGAAAAAGCTTCTGAGGATCCTTCACAGAAGATCTACCAGTATCAGGATAATATATCATCCTGATCAATCTGTTAGCCTCCTATAATTTTAATTTAAGCACAGTTTATATTTAATAGACACATAAAATCAAAAATTTGAAGTAGAACCGATGGCAGAGCTTATCGGAATTCTAATTGTTTTTTGAAGATATAATACATGTTTTGAGAGATTTTTGAAGTAACTTATTTAAATCTTTAAATATATTAAATATTTCAAATAAATTGTATTTTCTGAGAAGTCCTTAAATTATGTTTAGTATTTTTGAAGAGGAATTAGTTTTCATAATTGTAAGATCAGAAACAAAATTTTGTGCTTATAAGACATTAATTTGATTCTAAAAATTTTTGAATGAAATTTTTTTGAAATCAAAATTATAGGAGACTAACAGATTAAATTTGTTTTGATATTCAAATATTGTAATATTCCTTCTATGAAGTAGAAAACCTCCTCATATTATTTCATCAAACAAAATGAATGAATATAATTGTTTTCTTATTTACTGGATGAAAGGGCTATCGAAATCAATCATGCGATTTGTTTTTAATCTCTACAGGTTTGGCGAACTATACTTTTATTCCAATATCAAAAATGGATTTTCATGTAATTAAAAAGCTACAAATATTATTTAGTCTACTAAGTTTTATAGATATTTTGTATTTCACGTCAGCACGTATTAATATATTAATAGTTTCAAGGGTTAGTGCTCCGAATAACTTGTTGATAATCTGTTACTCGCCTATATCTCTAGGTAAATATTACTGCATTCAAATACTAATAAACAACCAACCAAAATTGATAACTTCAGAAAACAATTGCTTTTTCACAGATATCTAATACAAACTAATTTAACTACTTCGATCACAGAATAATGAAGCATTCAGTTTATTCGTTTCATTCCCTATTTTAGGACTGTATTATGTTCAGTGACTGACTTTTTTGTGTTTCATGTATTGTGGACATCATAACTGTAAAGTCAATCCTATTTTCCCTATGTCCAAACGACTCGATTACAAGGGTATTGAAGTTAAATAATGAAACATTGGCAAAAAACACAAGAAAAGAATCTGGGTAGATGTCAAATGAGTGAGTCCATCAGTTTCCTAGAAGAGAGACACAGAAAAGAGAGAGATAAATAGTAACCTCTTTAAATTTAACATTGAATTTGTTTTCGTTTTTCATTCTAAGTGCTGAATTTAAACTCGATCCAATGATCGAGCGGTCCAATGACTGCTGCTAGCAGTCGACGCTGCTCCACCCACGAAATTTGTGTTTTTTTCTTTTAAATCTTCTAATCATACTTTATTAGTAAAATGTTGCAATATGAATGCGTTAGTGCCCTTCTAAATTCCAATTTTCCGATCAATCGAAGTTGTAGTTTAGAAAATATTATTAGATTTTTATTCAAATGCGAATAAATACGGACTGATTTCGTCCAGACTAACTCAACCGAGGTATTCAAGTCCAAAACCTCACTCACAAAATATATTTTTTCAAAAAACCATGAGGTCCTTACGAAATTTCACAGGAATATGTGCATTATTATTTTACTTCTTAATGTCGCATTTCAGATATATCTGTTGTTTCGAAAATCTGGGGGAGAAATATTGAAAATTTTCAGTTTGAATAGCTGCGAAACTATTTAACCGAAATTGCCCATTAGGAACTAAGCCGACATATTTAGATCCCAAAACTTTTCTTGAAGCTTTTAAATCAATCGGATTTTTAGTTTGGAAAATATTGGTAAAAATAAAAGAAAATGTGAAAAAATTCAAAAACGTCATACTAATTTTACCCAATAATGAACACAACCTTGAGATTCAAGCTCCAAACCCACTCAACAAGTTTCAATACTCTATCTCTTTCCTTTCGGAAATTTTTTGAAATTCTAATCATACGATTCTCACAAAATTTCGCACGAATATGGGCGTTATTCTATCGGGTGTTTTCTTTAGAGTGATAGAACTTTCGATAGGGATAACTGACAGAAGGTAGAAGCCATGTTGTTTTGACATTTCTCTTCAGTAAGCATTGACAAATAATCATGAAAGACTCACGCCGCAACAATGTTTACAAATTGTTGGAATTTATTTTCAAAATAAGTGTTCTATTCGCCAAACTTATAGAGTACTTCGTGAAATTTATGGTTTACATAATCGTCCATCAGAGCAGCTTATCCGTGGAACAATCGATAGATTTCGGACAACATTTTCTCTACTCGATGCAACAACAACAAGACAAAGAACTGTACGTACAGAAGAAAATATCGCTGCTGTAAGTCATAGTGTTAATGATGATCCAGATTTGTCTATTCGTCGACGTTCAGAACAAGTTGGACTCTGTGCATCCACCACATGGAAAATTTTGCGTAAAGATCTTGGTCTACACCCATACAAGATCCAACTGGTTCAAGAACTAAAGCCACTTGACCATAATAAGCGTCGTTTGTTTGCTGATTGGGCTCTAGAACAGCTTGAAGTTGATCCACTTTTTTATCGTAAAATTGTGTTTAGTGATGAAGCTCATTTCTGGTTGAACGGCTATGTAAACAAACAGAACTGCCGTATATGGAATGAAAACAATCCTCAAGAAGTTCTACAGGTTCCATTGCATCCTGAAAAATGCACTGTATGGTGTGCTTTACACGCCGGATCATCGGTCCATATTTCTTTAAAACCGATGCTGGAACTAATGTTACAGTGAATCGTGCTCGTTACAGATCGATAATCAATGATTATTTGTTTCAAAATTTGAATGGTATCGACCCAGAAGTGTTTTGGTTCCAACAATATAGTGCTACACCTCATGCTGCTACCGTAACAATTGATTTATTGAAGGAAAGATTTGCCGATAACATTATTTCGAGTAATGGTCCAATTAATTGGCCACCAAGATCATGCGACATAACTCCACTGGATTATTATCTTTGGGCTTATTATTATGTCAAGTCATTGGTTTATGCTGATAAACTAGAAACAATAGACGCTTTTGGATGTTTTTGATGGAATAAGGACTGAATTACTCGAAAAAGTGTCCAAAATTGTTCGAATGCGGTTCCTCAGTGCTAGTCGTGGTGGAAATATTTGGGAAATTATTTCTAAAACATAAATGTCATAAAATTATCTTTCAAGTTTAAAAAATTGACTTCAAATATTAATTTAAATGTGTTTAATTTCAATTTAAAGTTCTATCACTCTAAAAAAAACACCCGATATTTCCGTTCGAAAGTTAGCATATTCATGGCCTACCATCAGCATTACTTTCCTAGTGTTTCATGACCATTTGGGCTCAAAATTCGAAACTTTATAGACATTTGGCCGAATCGATAGCATGCTATTCTCTGGAATAAGCACGCAGAATTCTAGTTGAGTCATTTCTACACAGCAGTTGAACGAATCGCTATCCAATAGTTTTCGAGATATAGAATAGATAGATTTTTATTCGATCTTTGAAATGTGTTTGCTTCGAAACATAAACTGTCAAATTTTCAGGGGTTTTTCAATATTCAATGATTGGTCAATTTCAAACATTCCTTATTTCCAGTATTTGAGAAAATAATAAACCATAATTCACCATCCATCTTCTTCCACATATATCATCACATTTCTCCGAAAAAGAAGAATTATTCCGCCTAATCTACATATTATCTTCCTCCTACAGAAGTACAGAACACGTAATGTTTATCTTTTCATGAAAACAAACTCTAGAGAAGCTGTGTTGATAGCATTCGGTAAACATCTCCCAGATAAATTGTGTTTATTTGTCTAAGGTTGGTATCCTCCTTTCAACAAGGACGTTTCTATTATTTGAGTGTTTGTTCTGGTTTGTGACTAGGTTAGTTATATCTGGGTTCAATCGCGACGGATGCAATTGGAGACAGGCAAGAAATCTCTTCCTGGGTTAGCAGTACCGTTCGTGAACTCTTTCATCAAGCTTTCGAATTTCGATTGAGGAAACTCAAATCAATCCAATAAATCATCATTCCATGAATGTTGAAGTAGTGAGAATTTTGTTTAACAAGCCCGTTATATAACTATTGTGCACCTGTGCTCATATCTTACCCATTTTATATTTTGTCAACTTTTCGAAAGAATATTTTACAAAACAGAACCATTCGCGCATATCCTTCGAATTGCAGTTCATCAGAATAAACATTTAACTGGTTACATGTATAAGTTATCGATACACATTTCATTTTGTCTCAACCAAGATGCATAGAAGACTAGGTATAGATATTTCGCACCAAATACTTATCCAAAAAACCCGGAAACTTCAATCTTTCATTGTGTAAAAGATGCTACTAAAAATTGGGCAATTTATGATGAATTTATACAACCATTTTTAATGGAAATTCAATTTTATATTTGAAATAATTGACATACTATTCCGATAAGAAGAAATAATTAGTTTTCAAGATTTTTGCTGATACTTATAGCTTTGCTGAACCTATAAGTTCAATAGACATTCCAAATGCTAGAGAACTGAAGAGTTTTTCAACGAGAGGTCCTTAGGCTCTTAAAATTCAGTTAATACAAGAACTGCTCGATCACCATCTGTGCTGATTGGGTCCTTGAAATGCATCAAAATGATGCGGATTTTCATCGAAAAATCATCTACACTGATAAGGCCCATTTTCACCTCACTATGTTGTAATTTTCAGAAAATGAAAGACAATTTTCTTATAATGAATTTTATTGAATTATACATTGGCCATTTTTCTAGAAGCATGATGCCACGGTCATACAATTCTTGATCTTTGCTGGCAAAAAACTGATCCAGCTGATTTTTTATCTCTTCATTTGAAGTAAAGGTTTTACCGTCCAAAAAATTCTGCAATGACCGGAACATTTAATTATCCGAAGGCGCCAAATCTGGAGAATATAGTGAGTGTGGCAGTGTATCACATTCAAGCTGTAAAAGCTTTTGGCAAGTAACAAAACTTGTATGAGGTCTCGCATTATCTTGGTGGAACACAACTCCTTTTTTGTTGATTAATTCTAGCCTTTTCTGTTGAAGTATATCATTCAGTTTGTCCAGCTAATGACAGTAGAGTTCCGAATTAACTCTTGTTTATCCAGTGAAAGGTCAAAAAAATATGTCTACATACACTGTCCACACCTCTTCTCCATACACATCGATTTATTTCTGGCTTGAACAGTATTTTTACTTTTTCTACAGTAAAAAAGTAAAATATGACAAAATGCTGCTTATTGCTCCCCATATTTAAAAAGGTACCAATCAAAAATTACTGCGTAGAATTAATTGAACTTTTTCACATACAAACCTTGCTATATCAACTCTCAAAACATATAATGATCATGCGGCTTTAGTGTGAAGTTGGGTTCGAAAAACAACAATTAAATCCTCTGTCGGAATACAACGAAACTATTTTCCTAACAGCCTTAAAATTGAATTAGATGCAACTTTTCATAAGTTCTCATAAGATTTTGTAAAACAATCATACTTTAAATTGACCCTCTTCTAATGGTCTTTAAATGCAATGTTGTTAAAACACAAGTCAATCAATTCTTGTACCATTTACTCCTTCCATACAAACAAACTGAAATGCAGTCTCAAAGTTATAAATCACATGGTTTATAACCTACCCTACATTAAAAACGAGTAATTCGAATAAAAACAGTTACAGAATTTCTTACTAAATACTGTTAGCAACTGTTTTTGAAGATACGGTTGATGATTGTTCATTGACCACACATTGTTTAATTTAACGCTCCTTGAATATTGAAATAATGACAATTTAAAAGAGAATGACTTATATGTTCCTTATTTAATTCGACTTTGGTCGTATCTAGATTGATAGAAAGCAAAACGCATTATATTTAGAGCTGGTACTTCGTTAAGGAATCTTACACACGTGGTATGAATTTGCCGATATCGACTAGATGAAGTATTCATAGTTCTAGACCACTTCGACTCTTTGCATAAAATATGTACATTTCAAATGATTTAAGGAAAGGCAAATTTCACATAATGATTTTTTATTATTCTCTATTCTAAATTTACGGATTTGTTTTAATTCATTTGTTTTGAGACATATTTGATCGAAATTTCAAGTTTCATTTTCAACTCAATTAAAAAGTTTATTATAGTCCGTCTAGAAAGCATCCGGAATTTATTATTTTCCATTATTTTAATATACTTCTTTTTTGTAACACACTAAGACAAAATATATTTATAACATAGGTTGTGCAGATAGTCGGCTATGGCCAAAGTTGCATGGCGACACTACTTATCAAATATTGTTGATTGTCAACAGGTATACAATTTATGAAATAATGGTTTGGGGGCAATATCTCAGCGTGGTGCTACGTCTCTCTGTATAGTTGATGGTACCATTAATAGTGAAAAGTATTGTGGCATTCTAAACGATTTCATTTCATGGCCACCAGCTTCATCAGATTTTAGTCCCATTGAAAACATATGGGGACTAATGAAGATTGAAGTTCAAAGAGTAGCGCCACGAAATAAGATGATTTAATTAAGTCAGTTTTACATTACTGGACTACCATCTCGATCTTCAGACAAGTGTTTACAGTTAAATAGAGTATAAGTAAAAGATGAATATTTTGTTATAATTTTCTTGATAAGGAGTATGAGCTATGATAATAGAAAGTTCTAGAAATCGAGACAGTGTAACATACATCTGTATAACAATTCTATACTCAAACAAACTCGACAAGGTTTTGTTTGATCACAGAGGCAAATTGTAGACATGCGCACGTTTCAAACTGATTTTTGCTACAGTTCAGCCGAATTAGTTTATAATTTTCTAATTCAAGCATTAAAAATATATATTAAATAATTACAATTGAGCTCGGTTTTTTTCTGGATTCTTTCTAGACGGACTATATTACCAACAAACCTAATAATACATCATTTTTCAAAATAAGCTTTTAATGCGAACCTTCAATTTATAAAAAGAGAATTAATCTGGTTGAAAAGTTTGAAAAATCAATATTTGGTTTCACGAAATTTTTTTATGAAATTTAATGAAACTGTGTCCATTGGTTTTGTACAAAAGTTCCAGAAGGCAGACGTACCATTTTTATGCTCGTTCTTGACATTCTGAGGTGGGTCAGTAAAAATTATACACTGCTCGATTTCACAAGAATAGTATTGCAAATTATATCTGATTGCTTAGTAACACATAATGATTTCGCTGTGAAATTAATTTAAAAAAATATTTTAAATGTCATTTTCTGTTAAATTCATTATTTTTCCCCTTATTCATATCATATTATTTTGTAGTTTTTAAAGTCCAATGATCAAAACCTTCAGACATAATTCTACACCATCAATCTTCTGCATTTTAATTCTACTCAACAGTTTCGAGGAATGAATGAACGATCTAATCAACAAGTTGCTTATGTAAAATATCTCATTGTTTATGACATACACATTTAGATATAAGGCCGTGTACACACGTTTCTGGTTATTATAGGAACTAAATATGGAGGAATGAGTTTCCTTCTCAACTTAAATTGCTTCGGTTATACCTATTCTGAAGAAATACGCTATATTGTCAATTATCGTCGATTTAACTTCTGAGTGGTTTTTCTAAGGTGTTTGAAAAATTTGTTAATGGTCGTATGATTTCATTTCCGAATCGTTTCGTGTAATAAGTGACTGCATGATGTTAGAGAGGGTAGATATGCCGAAACTGCAGCATTTTCATTGGCTTATTATGTGTATAAGAACCTAGACACATCTAGGAATATTCGTACATGTTGCGAGTCGGTTTTGTCGACCTTTTGATGTTCTTTCTTGAAAATTGATCCCTCCGTGGGTTTGGGAGCTACGTCACCGATCGCTCTATGGTAATCAAAGTTAATAACATTTGGTCGAAGATGTGTACTGTCGGATTGGAGGTACCTCAGGGTTCGGTTCTGGGTCCGTTGCTTTTTCTTCTGTTCTTTGATTACTTACTTGATCACATAGTTCTGCAATTAATGATTATATTTGCCTTGGGGAGCTCTCTACGTTTTGCAACACATTGGGTCTCAGTTTCTTGAATTGATGCCGCTCGGGCACAATCATACGTAACTTGAATGAAACTTAATGTATTATTTCATGAATAAGAATTTAAATAATGATTCGATTCATTCGATGTCTCAATCAGAAAATTGTTTCCAAGAATAGTATAAATTCTTTAGGTATATATCTAAAGATGGAATTATAGTCCGTCTAGAAAGTTTCCGGAAAAAACAAAGCTCAATTGTAATCATTTAGTATATATTTTCAATTCTTGAATTAGAAAATTATAACAAAATATATATATTATTTACTTATACAACCTCCATTCAACTATAAACATTTGACTAAACGTCGTGGTACAACTGAAACTAGATCCCCTCCATAATTTTCGATGATGGTAGTCCAGGACTGTAAAATATATTGAATTAAATCATCTTTATTTGGTGGCGCTGCTCATTCAACTTCAATCTTCATTACTCCCCATATGTTTTCAATGGGACTAAGATCTGGTAAAGCTGCTGGCCATGAAATGGTTGTCACTTGGTGTATTTGCATCCAAGCTTGAGTATAGGCTGAAGTATGGCATCTTGCTTTATCCTGCTGAAAACGCCACCCCTCTGGATATAAAGCATGCGCCGTTTCAAGGAGAAAATCTTTAGATTGCCACAATACCTTTCACTATTAATGGTACAATCATCTATACAGAGAGGCGTAGCACCACGCTGAGATATTGCTCCCAAACCATTATTTTGGTCGGAAATTTGGAAATTTGAACGGTAACAGGTTGTTTTGATAGGATTTTTAAGTGATTTCCACCAAGTTGAAAACAACTTTCATCAGATATAAAGACATTATTACAATTATCTTCTTGAAAACGCTGACAAAATTCTATCTTTCGTTCCTTTTGTGACGGTGTCATTATATAGTTTTTTTTTGGTTTTCTTCATAAGCAGTCTTATCTTTTCAATGACATACGAACGGTTTTTGGGCATACTTTTATATTTCGTTGATTTCCAAATCTGTTAGCCAATTTGCGAAACCCCAGGCACGCATTGTATCGTCCTAAGGCCAATAAAGCGTTTAAATTGTTTCCTTTAATCTTACGCGGTCTTCCTGAAACTAGTCTATGCCTTATATCCGTGCCAACTTTTATCCTCTTTATTGTCTTATATACAGCACTTTTTCCCAGTTCAGTCAATAGCACTAATTTTTTAACTTTTCGAAAACCTTTTCTATACAAATATTGTATTATACCTGTTTTTCTATTTGCGACATTATTTCATAAATTGCATACCTGTTGACAATCAACAATATTCGACAAATAGTGTTGCCATGCAATTTTGGCCATAGCCAAATCTCGACCAAGCATTGGCTGGGCTTGAAGCCGGATCGACTGGGGTGTACACGACGAGTCTGGGCCTGGAGTGATCGATTAAACGGTGGAGGTAAGAAGTCCCTTCGGCGTGTGAGTTGCGTCCCAAACAACTGGTGGACTGACAGTACATAGCCGATAGAACAAAGACAGTGCTTCGAAGCTACCAGTCTATACTGGAAGCAAATGGGGACTTATGTTTTGTTTTGCGTGCTGATTGGGCGTATCCCAATTCTCATGGGGACAGTGACCATGGGCCCAGCGGGCAGATAGGCTACTTAAATCTTAACTTAATGCCTTTATATGGTGCTTTAACGCCAAAAGCCGAAGTGAGTTGTTGATTACACTTTATATTAGTTCATGGTGGAAAATCCCTGCGGCTTTCGTGGGCCTTAAATTCTTAGTAGATGTATAATAATTTAAAGAAAGTCAGTGTTCACACTATGTTATGTGATATGTAGAAACTCTTACCAGTTTCAGCTCCACGTTATAAGATCATCCATTCATGATGGTCGAAGACCTACAAATTTCGAATTGACATACTACTTGGACCATATGTTCTAAAATAAAAAGAGATGTAGGATGACATTGATTTTTATCGTCTCTAGCGCCAGTTGTTCACAGTAGAACAGCTTCACAGAAAAAACAAGTAAACATTGCTCCACAATCAAAGTAAGAGTCTCACATAACGAAAGCATCCCAAGGGCTTTCTTGCTCGTTTTCACATTGAAGCTTCGCTTCTGAAACCTAAAAGAATCAGGTGAGTGAAATAAATTAATATTAACCTCGTCCAAACGAATTGGGGATTTGAACCGCGGTCTACAAAATTCGACAATAGAGAAAAATGAACTTCAACTGCCTGCAGAAATATGCAGTTACGTGTGTACTAAGCTTAAGTCTGGCAGAGCCGTCGGCTGCAACGTAGACGCATTTGTTTCGCACCCAGCATTTCAATACAAATGCGACATTTTATTTTAAGTGTAGAGGTAGTAGGCACCATAAATATAAAATCAAGTGGGTCAAGTTTTGAATAAATTGTCTTGGATTAAATGATTTGAGAAGTGCAATTAAACGTATTGGTTCGTGTAGATTTTTTCAAACAAAGTGTACTGCATTCGACGAATATAGCATTTTGAACCTTGGTTCGCGGTTAGGAGCAGCTAACTTCTAGTTTATATTTTGAGTACGGCTGCTGATCACGGTCGAACTCAAGAGTTCAAATTTCGGTCAGAAGCCGGCATAGTTTCTAACGAGTGAAAACTGACGCGAAATTGAGCGTGTCTAGACTGGGTAAATGTCATGAATTTCACGATTGAGTGAACGACAGAACGTTACCGTTCTGTTGTTTTGTTTGGCTAGAGTTGAATAAACCGCACAGGTATTTCTAAGCATTTTTTAAAGAACGGTGACCAGCTGATCCCCTCAACACAAGTCAGAGATTCTCAAAATCTGTTATTATTATTATTATTTTTATTATTATTATCCTGATACTCCTAGATCTTCTGTAAAGATCCCTCAGAAGCTTTTTCAGCTTGTGCGAGTTAGGAGTTCAGTTGTGTTCTGTGTATGTTTTGTTACTGCGATCTTGCGCTACTTTAGGTCACAGCACTGTTAATTTTTGACGGGTGGCAGACACTCGTCCAACTAGAAAATTTCTTTTCTACCGGAACAGGATTCGAACCCGGACCTCCCAGTCACGAGTCCGACCCTCTCCCGCTGAGTTATCCACACTCATATTTATTATTATTGTACAATTTTTACATTTCATCAAAATGACATATACTGAAAAGAAATCCTAATGATGATACTTCAAAATGAAGGTGTTACCAGATGATGCCATGGAATAATAAACAAGTAGTGACATCTGTTATCAAAACCGCACGAACTTATTTCAACTCCTAATAGAATTTACCCCAAAAGTATTCAGCAAACTCTATGTTTCCAATATTAACGTTTTTCTCTTTTTAAACCTGAAATTTTCACTTCAAAGCACCCGTTTTCTGTCTGATATTAAAGAGAATTCGAGGCGAATGAAGTTGATTTATTAAAATGCGTTAAAGAAATGTTGAAAACTGTTGAATTATTCCTTGGTGTAAGTCTATTATTTTGGGAAGGGTCTATTTTGAAGATGATACAAAAAATTATGGTGAATAATGCATATTTTGTGGTTTATTGGTCAATTTTTGTTTTCCGCACTGTAGTATATCCAATAAAAATGGCATAAGCGAATGTTTTTTCAATTCATGATGATGAATTTACTGAAACTGCTCCATAAGGAATATTTTATTGTTTCATCTTGAGCCACTATTGAAGTGTCTAAATAATGAAATGATAAAACAAAAATTTGTTTCCTAAAGCACAAAAGCATTTCGCGAGGAAAATTCTCTTGCGTTTTGATATGCTATTTATATTCTTCAACATAATTTCAGGGATCTGTTAGTGCTATCAAAACATTGTAAAACCTGTTTTCTTCTCAACCATTGTGTTATTCAAGTGTAGTCAATATGGTTATTATAGTAATACCTACACAATTTAATATGGTATTAGTGAACAGAATACCTATATGCATTCAATTAATGTTTTGACATAAACGTTAAATTATCCAGATAGAATAAAACTACCCAGGTATTGATACTAAAATAATGTTTTTTATCAGTAATAAAATACGCTGTAAATATACGAATAAGATTTTATTTTGTCGAATTTTCAAAACTAAACCAGAAATAAATATATACAGTTAGTGAATCTTTCAAACTTCAGCAATGGTTAATCCTATTGCAATATTTGAAATAGTTTTTATCGAAACGAAAAAGTCATCAATACCGTCCATAAAAACGGTTAACATTCAATCTAGAGTTTCATTACTTTCCACCTAATAAAATGAAATATCTATTACACAGGCCAACACATGAATTGGTGCTGATTTTATATGAATTTGATGCCCTTGATATAATAACTATTTTTTGTCCAAGAGTTCGAATTTCAAAGATATGACATTTCAATGAATTATACGATACACAGTCATTGGGTAAGCCAATAAATGAAACTTTTTTACCACATCCCATTTTTTCTTGCATAAAAATTGCCGCAATTGTAAGTGGATCTGTACTCAAATATCTTTTTCACTCAAAAATCTGTTAACAGCTTTGCACCATGCATCACAATAGTCCTAATCAAAAATTATTATTATTCATTTTTATTATCCTGATACTCCTAGATCTTCTGTGAAGATCCCTCAGAAGCTTTTTCAGCTTGTGCGAGTTATGAGTTCAGTTGTGTTCTGGGTAGGCTTTGTTACTGCGATCTTGCGCCACTTTAGGTCACAGCACTATTAATTTTTGACCCAACAGTTAAATGGTGACCCATCCAACTAGAAATTTCTTTCCACCGGAGCAGGATTCGAACCCGGACCTTCCGGTCACGAGCTTTATGCTCTACCACTGAGCGCTCCGCACTCAATTGTTTCGATATCTTCAATAGTTTCATTTGCGTGAATGGTGAGTTGGAGTGTTTTGTAACATGTGACTGAAAAATCTTTCAAAATGTTTCTAATTGTAATTAATGAGTGCTGATAGCTCAGTGATTAGAACCATGGACTGGGAACCGAAAGACTGGGTTCATGTCCCCTCTAGAAGAGAAATTTTTTAATAAAACATTTTCAGCTACCATTTCACTGTTGTGTCGAAAGTTAACAGATCTGTGCCTGAGATAGCGTAAGGATGCAGTAATGAAGCTTCACCAGAACAAAACTGAACAAGCTAAAGAGCGTTTGAGGGATTTGCACTGAATATCTGGGAGTATCAGGATAACATCATAATATCATATAAAATTCTTTTTTCGAATAATATTGAATGCTTTTGAATAGAGTATTAAAATAAAATACGAATCTACTACTCTTTTCGCATCCATAACAACAATCCCTATATTAAATAAGCATATTATTTTTTATTCCTCATTTGTGAATAAACATTTTGTACATTGTTTGTAGGTGATGAATTCTTTGAAATAAATCTATTCACATAATTAATGAATAACTAAAAAGTTGTAATGCCATCATTTCATACTCTTGTATCTAATGGTCAGGACGTTTGAACAAAGATTTTCAAATCCACAAATAAAAAATTCAGATGGTGATTTTCACAATTGAAAGTTTGTCTTGATAATATTTGTGAAAGTATTAAAGTCGATGGAAAAACTTCCATGACTCCTTATTTAACCAAAAAATTTTTTCGGTGGATATTGATGGAACTAAAGTCCTAGCAAGTATATGAACGCTTGACCCCTAAAATAATTAAAAATATCAATGAAATTTTCTAAACACCTAGTAATTCAAACCTGCTTTACTTCTATCACTACTTAACGTTGGACAGAATTATATAGGCTGCAGAATTCTCAACGCTTTTTCTTTCCATAATTCGATGTGATGACTCGAATATGTGACTCCACATTTGAAAATTTCCTTCCTTGACTTTTTCCCTAGTTTCATTGACTGAATCGAGGAGTTTGTTGGAGAAAAACAGTAGCTCTTTCACCAGCATCTTGTCCAACATACTTCATCGCGTAGAATTTTAAATGTTGATTTAAAACTGAATATGCATATGATAGGGTTAAAAAGAGCTAGTCGAAGTATAATATGTTGATATATTGGGTGTTTTTTGAGAGTGATAAAACTTAAAATTGAATTAAAACACATTTAAATTAAGATTGAAGCCAATTTTTTTTATTTGAAAGATAATTTTATGACATTTATGTTATAAAAATAATTTCCGGCATATGTCCACCAAGACTAGCTCTTAGGAACCGCATTCGATCAAACCAATTTTGGACCACTTTTTCGAGTAATTCAGGCCTTATTTCATCAATAACACAAGTTATGTTGGCTTCCAAAGCGTCTATTGTTTCTGGTTTATCAGCATAAACCAATGACTTGACCTTATCCCAAAGAAAATAATCCAGTGGAGTTATGTCGCATGATCTTGGAGGCAAATTAATTGGACCATCAGTTGAAAAAATGTTATCGCCAAATTTTCCTTTCATTAAATCAATTGTTACGGTAGCAGCATGAGGTGTAGCACCATCTTGTTGGAACCAAAATACTTCGGGGTCGATACCATTCAAATTTTGAAACAAATAATCATTTATCATCGATCTGTAACTAGCACCATTCACTGTAACACTATCTTCAGCATCGTTTTTAAAGAAATATAGACCGATGATGCCACCAGCATGTAAAGCACACCATACAGTGCATTTTCCAGGATGCAATCGAACCTGCAGAACTTCTTGAGGATTGTTTTCACTCCAAATACGGCAATTTTGCCGTTCAACCAGAAATGAGCTTCATCACTAAACACAATTTTACGATAACAAAGTGGATCAACTTCAAGCTGTTCTAGGGCCCAATCAGCAAGCAAACGACGCTTATTATGGTCAAGTGGCTTTAGTTCTTGAACCAGTTGGATCTTGTATGCTTGAAGACCAAGATCCTTCTGCAAAATTTTTCATGTGGTGGATGCACAGAGTCCAACTTGTTGTGAACGTCGATGAATAGACAAATCTGGATCATCATTAACACTATGGCTTACAGCAGCGATATTTTCTTCTCTACGTACAGTTCTTTGTCTTGTTGTTGTTGTTGCATCGAGTAAAGAAAATGTTGTCCGAAATCTCTCGATAGTTCGACGAATAAGCTGCTCTGATGGACGATTATGTAAACCATAAATTTCACGAAGTGCTCTATAAGTTTGGCGAATAGAACACTGATGTTGAAAAGAAATTTCAACAATTTTTAAACATTGTTACGGAGTCTTCCCATGATAATTTGTCAATGCTTACTGAACAGAAATGTCAAAACAACATGACTTCTACCTTCTGTCAAAACACAGTTATCCCTATCGAAAGTTCTATCACTCTAAAAAAAACACCCGATACAAAAGTGTATGAAATAATTTTCTAAAGGAGAAAAAATAGGAAAATACTATGAAGGCGTTAAATCTGTCTGAATTTATTAAATGAAAGCATAAAATTGATACCGAAATATCCAAGAGCTTTTTATGAAGTCAGTAACAGAATTTTTGTTTTTCGTTAATGTATATTCTTCGCATTGGTGACAAAACTATTTACACAACTCCTTCTACATGAATAGGACCTTGAATTCGTTTTTTCAAAAAACCAAAACAATTCTCAACTTTGGTCTACCTTGTACGGCAATATCGTAGTAATTATTTTTTCGCGTGGTCATCATCGAGTAAACACGGTTCTATTTCGTACATACGGAATTGGTGGGGGGTTAAACAAAGGCTTCAAAAATTTATTAAGAAGCTTACCCTAAGAACTTACCAATTTAATGATAGACTAACAATAAATGATGAACGGTCGGCTAAACATATACCTTCACGTTGAATTCTTACCTTTTAAATTGCTAGGTTAGGGTTTTATAGCCATTTTATTTTAGCTGTGCCTGTAAACAAGGGAAAAAGGCATTATTAGATGAGTTGGTGTATTCAAGAAGATAGAACCGACAGAAAAAAACTGATTTCATATTTGGATTCAACTCCTCAAGTACAGTATGAAACATTTCTAAAATCCTCGGCACCAAGAAAAGAGTTTCTTGTAGACCTGCGTTATTTTAACTTGTATTATATTAGGTCGGATGTATATTCTTTGATATATTAAGGAAATAAAATTTTAATTGGACGTATTTCTGGACTTAAATGAATGATTATGTCAATTCACGTTAATTCAATTTGGGTAATGGTTTTTTCCGATTGTTATTTTGATAACGGACAGAATTTTTTGTCAATTTAAATTTTTTATAGTATTTTAGTCTTAATGTTAATAAAGTAAAAATATTAATTTTTATGTTTAGATCATCTCATTGCTATGACTAAGAAAAACTAACGTAGGTTTATGAGGAGAAGTATTTCCATGTCTCATTTGCTTTCCAGAAAATTCCATACATATCTTCTTACAAAGCTCTTGAAATAACAGTATCTTTCGTAAAAGTACTGAATGCTTGAGATTATTGTATCTCACGACAGGAACTCAAGGACGCACTGAGCATTACCGGATATTCTATTCAAAAATGAAGTTCACTTCTTCTTTTAACTTTTGTAGATTAAAAAGCACCTTATACCACCATGAAAATATGTTTCTGTAACACCTCTCGAAATGTATTGTTCATTTAATCCAGGGGAACAATTCTTCGTTGGAATTCACCAAATCCTCTCAGGCCAAGTGGCGCCTCTTCCGCTGCACGTATTATTTTCAAAAGAGAATATATGTTCGCCCACTTCTCTAAATTATCACAACCTATTTCTTTCTCAAGCAAATGAAAGGAATGAACTGGAAATGGAAGAATAAAATCTCCCCGGAAATTTGACTTTTTTTATTTCATGTTAATTATACCAGAAATCTCACTCATCCAGATAATTATTTGAAGAAGAACAATATGAATCAGTTAACTGTTTACTCGATTAGTTGATTTAGTAATATTACTAATACTTAAAAAGTTATTTCAAGTGAAAAATAATGGAAAAGTTTTTTCTATATAAATTCAGAAGTAACTATTTGAAATATCCAAAAATGTGGCAGGTTCTTTCCAAATAATCAAAAACTGGTTTCCTGCACCGGAGAAATTTCTAACGCCTTCCGAAATTTACATACCTTATTAAGTAAGTGTAATTCATGTTTGATTGATTCGGTCTTTACTTGGTGGAAACTCATTTTAATTAAAAAATATATAAAAGACAGTATTTTAATTTCCACAAAAATGTTTATAATACAACAATTGTTTCACCAAGAAGTGGAAATTAACATACTATCTCATATATTTTTTCAATTAAGTGTAAGTCATACATCTAATTGAAGAACTCACGTGAATCATGAGAAATAATATATTCTGTATCGATGATTCCTTCATTTTTCAAATCATATTGAATTTCTATCAAAATTATATTGTTTCTTAGTGAATTAAGTTTTTTATAATAATAATGAAAAAATGTATTTTAGTGCATAAACAAATTACATCACTGAATAATTTTATGACCTGTACGTGATATTGAAGTATTAATTACATATTCTTAAATTCATTATATTTCCACACCCGTTGATTAAACAAGAATATTTTTTCATGAGGATATTGAATACGAAGTAAGTGAATATTCTTCTTGGAGTTTCTTAATTTGTAAAAGTTTCATTTCAAATCTATATTGGAATCAAGCTTATTTCATCAAATTTTCACATATTCATTAAGAAAAATCGATACTTGAAAATTATGTAGCTATCGAAACAGACTGTCTATTGTCGAATAATTCAGTGAACACTTTAGAAAATAGCTTTATTTCAATATTTTAATTCTTTAATCAAATATTCTCAAAGCAATTATTTTCGAAAAGTAGCTTATGAGTTATTATAAGTTACTTTTTTATTTTATTCATAATTGTTTATTACTATTCACAGCTCAGGAGCAGAGTTTAGTTTTTCGCAATGAATGATACCGGTTTAGCCAGGAATATACTTTTAGAAGATTCATCATTTTCAAATAATTATGATATGAATTAAAAATAATTTGAACAATAAGTTGAAAAAGTGGAGAAATGGAGAAATTTGGACAAATATTAGGAAAACTGGGTGAACTTCATGAAAAAATAAGGAATCTTATAAATGCATATTTAACCCTGGATAAACATTGAATAAGAATTAAAAAAAATGGTGGAAAGCACTGAGATGAAGTCAGAAACTTTTGCGCGCTTGTTCATATCACCCCACATCCTTAAGTTGTGTCGTTATTTTACATCTAAATGCTAAATTTAAACCTAATCGTTGGACCGTTCCTGTTGTTTCGGTAGCACTTAAGGTTGTTCTGCTCACAAAATAATTTTTTTCAGTCTTCGAAATATACGATCTTCACGAAATTTTGCATTAACTTTCATGTCGCTAATTTTCATCTAAATGATATGCTTAAATCTCGTGGGACTGCTGCTATGGTTTTTTAGCGGAATTGTGCTCAGTTAAACTTTTCATATTTTTCTGCCCACTTACTTAAGATGTGAAATTTTCCGTTTCGGCCGATTGAAATAAAAGCTGTAAAAGGTGACAACAAAAATCCTCTGCTGAATGACGGCTCATCTTTGAATACCTGCAAGGTCACGTTCGACGGAATATTTTCCGCAAATTGTCTACCTAGCTTTCATACCCTACGAAAAGAAGGAGATCGGCACGACTTTATAGCTTTTTGAGCACGGATACATAGTTAAAGAGTTTTTTGTTAATAATGTTTGAACACCTGCAGTCAATTTCCGTTCAGCAATATTCCTGTCAATAGTTCCGACAATCCTTCCCTTCATTGTAATATAGTTTCAGTGTTATATTATAGTATTTTGCATTTATTTTCACAGCTGCATTCTCGTAAAAGACCTATTCAATAAACTTTTGAAATATATTCATCTCAAGGGAAAAAAATTTGGAAAAAGTGAGGTGATTTTCGAGTGTGTTCTACACTTGTTTTGAAAATATTGTGGTGAACCGAAGTAGAAATGAGCTCCTGCAGTTTTGATAACAGATGTCGCTATTAGTTTATCAGGCAGCACCTTCAGTTGGCTTTAATTTCAGTATCTTTCATTTCGCTGAAGAGTAAACAACATGTTTTCTGTATGCTCTGAAAATGTCAACTTTTTTACAGAGTAATGTGTTTTTGCAGAAAAAGACTGCCGAAAGTCAACGTATTATATTTTAGTGGATATTGATTGCGACTATGTTCTAGCCGAACAAACGTGTCAGAAATGGTTTGCCCGATTTAAAAGTAGCCATTTTGATTTGGAAGACGAAAAACGACCCGTCAAAGTTTAAGGATGAATAATTAGAGGCAAAGCTCCATGTAGATCCTTCACAAATGCGAGAGAATCTCGTAAAAAAAAACTTGGAGTCAGTCAACCAGCCATTTCGAAGTTTAAAAGCAATGAGAATGATCCGAAAGGTAGGAAATTGGATGCTGTAGGAACAGAAGCCAAGAGACGTCGAACGCTGTTATTTCACGTGTGAACAACTGCTCCAACGACAAAAAAAACAGAATATTTGCATCGAATTGTGACTGGAGATTGAAAGTGGGTCCATTACAATAATCCAAATCGTCGGGCAATATATGGGTGCCTCATCATCATGTCAAGCCGAATATTCATGATCAGAAAATCATGCTGTATATTTGATGGGACCAGCTGGATATGGTATATTATGAGCTGCTAAAATCGAACTAAAGTATGCCTTTGAGCCGAGCATTGCAAGAAAAACGGTCGCAATACGCCGACAGGCACGATAAAGTTATTTTGCAGCATGACACATGTTGCTTCGCCCGTTAAAACGTACTTAGAAACGCTCAAATGGGAAGTCCTACCACACCCGCCATTCAGCCCAGACAGTGTTCCTTTCGATTACCATATTTTCCGGTCGATGCAACATGGCCTGGGTGACCAGTGCTTCTCCAATTACGATGAAGTCAAAAAATGGATAGATGCATGAATGATGGCCAAAGAGCCGGCCTTTGTCACGATGTAATCCTTCAGTTGCAAGAAATATGGAAAAAAGTAGTGGCTAGTGACAGACAATAATTTGAACTTTGAATGTATAACCAATTTGTCACAATAAAGTTTCAATTTTTAACAAAAAGCCGCACGAAATTGCTTATAGTCCTAATAGTATCGGGTGTTTTTTTTTAGAGTGATAGAACTTTCGATAGGGATAACTGTGATTTGACAGAAAGTAGAAGCCATGTTGTTTTAACATTTCTGTTCAGTAAGCATTGACAAATTATCATGAAAAGACTCACTCCGCAACAACGTTTACAAATTGTTGAAATTTATTTTCAAAATCAGTGTTCTATTCGCCAAATTTATATAGCACTTCGTGAAACTTATGGTTTACATAATCGTCCATCAGAGCAGCCTATTTGTTGAACTATAGATAGATTTCGGACAACATTTTCTCTATTCGATTCAACAACAGCCACAAGACAAAGAACTGTACGTACTGAAGAAAATATCGCTGCTGTAAGTCATAGTGTTAATGATGATCCAGATTTATCTATTCGTCGACGTTCACGTTCTTTTAAAATGCTGGAACTAATGTTACAGTAATAGTGCTCGTTACAGATCGATGATCAGTGATTATTTGTTTCAAAATTTGAATGGTATCGACCAGAAGAGTTTTGGTTCCAACAAGATGTTACTACACCTCATGCTGTTGCCATAACAATTGGCGATAACATTATGTGGAGAAATGGTCCAATTAATTGGCCTCCAAGATCATGCGACATAACTCCACTGGATTATTTTCTGTGGGGTTATGTCAAGTCATTGGTTTATGCTGATAAACCAGAAACAACAGACGCTTTGGAAGCCAACATAACTCGTGTAATTGATGAAATAATGCCTGAATTACTCGAAAAAGTGGTCCAAAATTGGTCTGGTCGAATGCGGTTCCTCGGAGCTAATGGTGGTAGACATATGCCAGAAATTATTTTTAAAACATAAACGTCATAAAATTACATTTCAAATAAAAATAAAATTGGCTTCAATCTTAATTTAAATGTGTTTCATTTCAATATAAAGTTCTAACACTCTAAAAAAACACCCGATATATTATATATATATATTTTTTCATTTTAATTGTCTGCATATTCTTATCACAGAATTCCTTATTTTTTTCATCAAATCGACGAAATATCTCGAAAATTTTGAAGAAATTGAAACGATTTCCGAATACTGACATATTGCATCAAGTATATCCAAAGTTCCAGAAATATTTTTGACTCCAACAACAATATGCAATTTACCGAAATTTATAGCATCTACTGATTTTTTCTTATTCGTGGCCGAATGAATAAGTAATTAACCTATATCTTTTATATACGTAGTTATTGTTGTCTGAAGAAATGACAATACACAATAAAGTCGTAAATTGATTCATTATGTGCCCTTCATGCCGGAAGGAAAATTAGTCTAAATATTTTTATTTAGGGGTTTTTCTTATATGGAGAATTTTTGATTATTTTATGTAGTTATAAATTCATTCAAAGCTTCTAATTAATGCAACATTTTTCATATATGGAGTGTTATAAGTTTTTCGTATTCCCTAACAATATAAGTTAAAATGTAATTTCGTGATTACAAAAATGAACGAAAATTTCATACAAAATGATAATCAAAATAATCGAGAAATATGTCTTATATTTAATCATCATGTGATGAAAGAATTATTTTAATGTTAAAAATCCAAATAAATATTGAATATTTTGAATTTATAATTTAAAATTGAAATATCAAAACAGAATTAATCTGTGAAACTCCTATATAATTCAATTTTCAAAAAAATTCAATCAAAATGATTTGAAACACTCTTTCTATTTAAGACATACGAAATTCTCAGAATTTATTCAACACTGCAAAATATAAAGGAACCTATAGAAACTATAGAATATTGACCGAAATTAAATAACATAGATTAGTCCGTCTGACGTATCTCAATAAATCCTCCTTACTTAACCTTTTCTGAAACTTTGTGTAATAATAAGAAAACAAATTACTGTAAATTCCCACTACCTTCTTTTCTGTACATTTTGAATATTTAAAGAACTCAATCTCAAATATGTAGTTAGTACCATACTCACCTGACGAAGTCATGTTGTCATGACGAAACAATTGTTGTGAAATTAAATAAATTAGCAGAAATTAAGTTGTTTTACTTCAATCATCAAGATGTACTTCCGACAAGTAGAGACCGATACAATCAAACATTTATACATCATATATGTTTCTATTGGATGTTAAAGAATCATAAGTTCCATCACTAAAAAATGATTATTTTGTTTATTCAAATAACTCCTTACTTAAGAGATTTGGGTCCGAATTTACCAGGTTCTTCCTCTGGAGAATTTTATTTATATTCTTTAAAAAGGAAAATGAAAAAAGCCTGTTTGAATTATATGTTGAACATTTTTTAGTGATGGAACTTGTGATTTTTAACATCCACTCGACATATATACTACAATGTACAAGGTGATGTCTAAATAATGTGGACATTATTTTATATTTCATTTGATTCTTTATTAGTTAATTTCCTCTACATGTGATGATAATATATATGTCTATAAAGAGATACAGTGTATCTAGGACATGTTTTTTGAAATTTAATTCAAATGTCTTTATGAGATTTATTTAATTCAAATCTGTAGAGGTTCTGGAGAATTCATTCCAGCTATTATCTGTAATATGCAAAAACTTCCTCATAGCAATTTTCAAAATTTATATTATTCTTGATCTAAAAATCATTTTGTAATTATTTTCTCAATATCCCACGAGACTTAGTTGAAATATAGTACTTAAATATGAAATAACGACTTGAATGTTTGTGCAAAATGTTGTAAGTATATATAACAGCATTAAAAATATAGAAGACCTCATCTTGATAAATTTTGAATGCTGAAAAAACAACTGATTAGATTTTAATGTAAATTTTCATATACATACAGAAGCTATTCATAAAAAATTATCTAAAATTTCGTATAAATTAATAGAGATATGTTACCACAGGGAAAATTCATTCCATTTCACTGAATTCACAAAATGGAAGATCTTTTTATGCGAATGAAGTTTTCTGGAAAGTTTCCCTTCAAACAGGTCTTAATATAGAAATTCTGAATATTAAATCTAATCTAGTGCTACAAAACACTCAAATTTATTCAACTAGTAAAGTACGAGAATATTAAAGCTTCTAACCACAAAGTTATTATTGAACTCATTGCAAAATGTTTTAAACTGAGAGGCCTCTTGTTATTCTAAAAGTTCTGTAGAAAAATATTCTTCAGATGAATAGAAGGACGTCGATGTTTAAGTGGGATAACAATAAGCGTCTCAAGTATTCATCTCACTGCGAACCTATTTTGTTGAAGGATGTACGGATCCCCACAAAACTGGAGCAATAAAACAATTTGCATTCGTCAAAACGAGGTGTTAACTTTCGCAAGTGGAATTGCACCTTCTTAAATTTATGGCTATATAATTCTATTGTATTTCTTCAGACTCAAATAGCTTGAGAGTAAGTAGCTTATAAGAGATGCAACCAATAAACCGCTTCTTCCAAGGGCGTCTTCAAGGATCTATATGTTTAAACGATCGGCACATTTGAAAAAAATGATTTGAGTTCGCACTGAAATAATAAACAAATCTTAATTACTACAGTTTTCATACCTCATAAATGGAAATATGTTGGAATTATATCGTAATTTTTTTACTAGATATAAGGTATTTTCAATATCTTAGATATCAGAGTAATTCTGTTATACCTTACTAGAAATTTTAACTTTATAAAATTTCTTGAAAACTTTTTAAAATTAAACTGAATCCTTTTTAATTGACATATAGAATTACCACTAATCACACAATATCAAAAATGAAATAAATCCAAATGACACATAGTATATCGATCGAACTCATGCAGTAAACATTTAGTGGAGGTATCATTGTTTCATTCCGTTATTATGAAAAAACAAATTCCCCTCTAAAAATGTCCAACCAAATTGAGAAACTCTTCGAAACAACCTCTCTTTAAAAAAGTTATCTCAAAAAAATCTTCAAAACTATAAAACCCGTCTTCAAAAAGGCATTTGAAAAAACAATGTTGTCTCCACTGAATGTTTCTTGGGTAAGTTCGATCAATATTCTAAATTTTCTTTGGGGACTGTATGATTAGTGTTAATTCTATATCACTGTTTGATTGATTCGATCTTTACTTGGTGGAAACTCATTTTAATTAAAAAATATATAAGAGACAGTTTTTTAATTTCCACAAATATGTTTATAATACAACAATTATTTAATCACGATGTGACCTCTTCAGGTCTACATTCTACTGGCTGATGGTGTCCAGTCAAGTGTAACCGAGTTTAAATACAGTGTTAAGTACGTGACAAAATAATGGAAGAACAAGTCATAAAAACTTAAGGTGTTTATAGGAGTATGCCGCTAAAAAATGCCATTAGGGAAAGGTATTTATTTTGGATTTTACGGGCATTGTACCTGTTGATTTCAGGAAATTCTAAAACTGTTAATCTAGAACTTTTGCTTTCGACGAGGATAATTTTTTTTATTGATTAGCATATGTCGAATGTACGGAATCCGATGCACCAAAGAGTTACATATCGGATTCCGTACATTCAACATATGCTAATCATCTTAAGGAATTCATGCATAATTTCAACAATAACTGTGAAATTATCCAGGTTGAAAGCAAAAGTTCTAGATTAACACTTTTAGAATTTCTTGAAATCAACAGATACAATGACCGTAAAATCTTTTCGAATGAACAAACAGATATTTACAAATCTTCATTACTGAATATCTTTCCCTAATGGCATTTGTTAGCGGTAAACTCCAATAAACAAACACCTCAAGTATTTATGACTTGTTCTTCCATTATTTTGTCACGTACGTAACACTGTATTTAAACTCGGTTACACTGGACACCATCAGCCAGTAAAATGTAGATATCTGAAGAAGCCACATCGTAGAGAAACAATTTTTGTATTATAAACATTTTTGTGGAAATTGAAAAACTGTCTCATATATTTTTTAATTAATTCTGTATCTCTATTTAAAAAAACATTGTTCGCTTAGGCATTTTTTTTATTTAATTTTAGAAAGTTTTCAAGAAATTTTATAAAATTAAAATTTGTAGTGGAATATAACAGAATTACTCTATTTGATATTTAAAACAATGATAGTCGGTCGTCTAGAGAGAAATTTTAAAATATTATTCGGAAACAACACCACGCTCCTTTTTTAATTACTCATTTTTTTTTGTTTCAGGAACTCACGTTTTAAATCTATTAAGTCTAAAGGTTGATCCAGTAAGTGCTTGTTTTTACTTCATTCGAAACGTCAAACAATTCATTTTCAAAGAAATTTTAATGGTTTGCGCCAATTTTGGCTTCAAAGTTCGAAAAGTATAGACATTTGGGCAAAACTATATCACGCTAGAACAAAAGCGCAAAAATAACATTATTTCATGATATACACACATATGAATTGTGAATCTTGAATGCTTCCTGTAAAATGGTGAACAGAGATATTAGATTTTTCATTGTCACATTAATCATTAATATTTCTTCAGTCGGAAAGAAACACCTTGGATTTTTATCAAAGATTTGATATAGTTTATTAAATGATATGATACCATATTATTCAGGAGCATACCTGGATCACCCTTAATGAAGCACATGTATTAATAAATCTCAGTCACCAACTAAGGGTGTAAATCACCAATAATCTTTTCTCCCTGCTCTAATAGGCGGTACACTTTCATCTCCATCCAAAATCCCACCAATAAGTACTGGAGTTTCGAGCCACCTTCGCCTGAGGAAGAAAAAAATGTGTACAGGTCAGTTTGCGTACAGCTAGTGTTAAGAGCACTCAATTATTCAAGTAATAAATCGATAAGGGTGGAGATAAGTTGAGAGTGATATATATCAGGGAATATTAATATCTGATAAATAGTGACTAATAGTGACACAAATTTGCATTCAAAAGAAAATTACGAAGGGATACTTAGATTATATTTCGCAAGGTATGTACTGTTTTTCTTTATATTTAGAAAAACTGGGGAGTGTTTTGTTCATAAACTCCTATTATTAAACTATATTAATTCATCTCAATATTTCCTTAAAAATTTAACGCAATAATTCTGTCAGCATTTAATTTTTGAAAAATTTAAAAGAAAAATCAAGTAGACATATAGAATTCTCAACATTACACAATAATCAAAAACAAAAATAGTTTCTGTGAAGGTATAAAAACATAATATTGTTCACATCAATTTTTCCTGCTATAGCTTTCAATATTTGTATGAATGAATAGCCAAAAACTGACATGCTCACTTAGCAGAGAGCTTTTCTTTTTTGATTAACTGAAGACGATTCAAACTTTTGCCTTTTACCTTTTTTCCGATCAATAATAAGGAATAAATAACGAACAGTCCGTTCATGTTCAGCAAATTCATGGGTTTTCTTCGAAAATTTAATGTTTTTCCTCATAATCGGTTCACCTAACAGAAATCACCCAAAAAATTATTATGTGGTATTTTCCTATAGATCGAATTTTATTACCTAATTATGCATTCTTGTTTTTTGATAATATAATTTCTGTTCTAAATATTAATTCTCAATATTTTCTGCTCTAAAAATATATCTACACTAAATCTGACTGACATAAGAACATAATGTATGCTTGATATGAAATTTACGTAAAAATAAACATGTTTTCCTTATAAACTATTACATGAAAATTCAGGCAATAAAATTTCGGCCGGATTAAATCGCTGTTAGAAAGAAAATTGGAGGAAAATCGAATATAATAGATAGATAATTAATATTAACAAAACTATTTGAAATTCGAAAAATATACAAATTATCAGAATGTGCAATATCTTTGTGTATTGAATGGAAAATTGTACATTGAAACGAATATTCTTGCATTTACATTCTACCAATTCTCTCTTCTTCTAATAAACTTTATGAATATTAATGATATATTAATTTTGTCGTATTTTCAACATTATTTTATAATTTGTGCATCTTGGATAGTTATATACATATTTTGACTACCTAAATCTGTTGATGAGTTTTTCAGAAATATTATTTACGAATTTCTCCTCATTTTATTTTCACAGTTTAAAATATCAATCGCGAATTATCCTTCATTTTTATATTAATTTATCTTCTTCAGTTTCAAATGGATGAACCAGTAATGAAATGAAATAACCAAGAGATTTTTTAGATTGAAATTTGTGGAAGTTTCAGAAAATTTTTTGAATTAATATTTAAAATATTTACATATAAGTTGTCTGAAAAGTAAGGTGAATATATATCTCAGCACAAGAGGACAGGCGTTTTTTCTGAATATCGCGAAATTCAAAAGCGAAAATATATTATTAATCAATATTAAAAAATATATAAAATATATAGATGACGCATCTCGATAAAATAGAATTGAGATTTTCTATTCCTGAGATTGATTATTCATTTTGTGGAAATACTAAAGCAAGATTAGTTCATGCTTCTTGCATAAACTAAAGTTTTCTTCGTTCTAAACTTATCGAATTCTATACAAGAAATATTTTTATTGGTGCTTTTTTCTTCATTCCAATAGCTTGTGCGTTCAACACTCTACACAACGACAAAAATTTCTCTTTATAGTTTTAGATGCCGCTAACTTAATGCATTTGTGATTTATAAAATATTTCTAATTGAATACATCCAGTTTTTCAGATTAGTGCGAACAAATAATAAAAAAATTCTAGTGAGGATTTACTGCCCGAGTTCAGAGATCGGAAATGATTCATGTAATCTTCCACTAATATTCGGTTTTCACGGTTTTACTTTCATTGAAGAAATTGTGAAAGACTGAAATTATCGTTCCAAGAAGTCTTCCAAGGGCAAACGAAAGCGAACAACATTATTGTGCCTCAACGGAAGGTACCGTTGATTCGAGAAATGCTTTCACTGGCTATCAAATGATGGAAATCCGGGATGCTAACTTCTTAATGACATTACAACGGGCCTTCCTCAGAATCCAGGAACGGACTCAGTTTTTGTTTATTATTTCCGAATATGAAATATATGAGTGCGGACAGCTCAGAAGTAGAGCATAGAGTTCGTGACCGGAAGGTCCGGGTTCGAATCCTGTTCAGGTGGAAACGAAATTTTCTAGTTGGATGGCTATCCGCCACCATTTCATTGTTGGGTCAAAAATTAACAGTGCTGTGACCTAAAGTGGCGTAAGATCGCAGTAACAAAGCCTACCCAGAACACAACTGAACTCCTAACTCTCACAAGCTGAAAAAGCTTCTGAGGGATCTTCACAGAAGATCTAGGAGTATCAGCATAATAAGAAAAAATATTGAATATATGGAAATACTCACAAAAGTTCACACATCCAAACATATAAGAAAACGCCCTTTATTTGACAGATGTTTTTCTTAGTGCAAGTTTCGTTGGTTATCATGAAAAAATTTAGTCATGGCAACTATCCATAAAAGATGAAACTATAATATTGTGTTTCACATCGGATCAAGCTTGTTGATCACGGAGTTCTTCTACGATTTATCTAGTTCCATGTTCCCAAAGTGCTGATCACAGATTTAGTCACTGTGTCAAACTATGACAGATTAACCTCTGTTAAGTACTCTGTTAATACAAATTGGGTTCCACAAAACATTTCATCATATTGTACTCTGTTCTAACCTAGAATCGCTACTAAATCACATATCAAGTTGATTTTTCGATTTTGGTAAATTAAGATCGTATCCTTCGTTAAATAGTTGAAGTGAAGTATATTGTTTATTGTTTAGATTTTCAAGTGATACAATTGTAAAATGATTTTCGAAATTTATATCGTCGTCATCAGAAGAAGATTCAAGTGAAATTCGAAGACCCTGAATTATTAGAGACAGGGGTCATCCTTGTTCAAAATATGATAATCTTGATTTTAAAATACGTTTTCGTTTCAATAAAAATGTCTTGATGATATTATAACATAAAATTGGCCAGAAATTTAACCACGCAGTAAAAGGAATAAATCGATCGATGCGAGATTACAGTTATTATATTAGTTCGCTTACGATTTTATACAACTATTGGATTCCAAATGACGGTAGGAGATCATATCAACATTGAAAAGTCATCAGTAGAACGAAAACTCTCTTCATTGTGCAAACACACAAGTAATACTAATAACGTAGCTAGTAGTAACATGGTATGACAAGCATATAAACAATAACAATCCGTTTCTGAATTATATCCCTACATTAACAGCGCTACCACAGAAATATATACGTTCTTATTTTCCTTCTTTATATTTCTATGGTGTAATGGTCAAATTTCAGAAAGTGCAACGTTGTCAGATTATTTTCTCGGATCAACAAATCCACGTGATCAACTACTTGCACTTGTTTTTTGTGAAACCCAAAATGATGCGTTTGTCAAATTTGACACGAGTATCTGTTGATCCAGTACATATCTAAAGTAAAAAGCAAGACAAAATTTAATAATCAGTATTTCCAACACTTCCTTCAATGCGAGCACCAATTTGTTGGAACATGCTCTTCACGAAACTGTTTATTCCTTCCTGAAGGAAATTTTTGCATTTTTCAAGTAATGCCAGAATCAATTGTTCAGTTCGGGTTATAAGGCACTCTAATTCTTCGTTTAGCCATATTATCCTGATACTCCTAGACCTTCTGTGATGATCCCTCAGAAGCTTTTTCAGCTTGTGCGAATTAAGAGTTCAATTGTGTTCTGGGTAGGCTTTGTTACTGCGACCTTGCGCCACTTTAGGTCACAGCACTGTTGACTTTTGACCCAATAGGGAAATGGTGGCAGACACCCGTCCAATTAGAATTCTTTTTTTCCACCTGAACAGGATTCGAACCCGGACCTTCCGGTCACGAGCCCAATGCTCTCCTACTGAACTGTCTACACTCATCATATCCAATATACAATATGTTCAATGGAATTAGGGCCAGGGTAAGAAGTAGGCCAGTCTAATAATCTCATAATCTACGTCTCCAAGAAATTTCTGCAGATCTTATTGGTAGGCAATTGGGTATTATCCTACATTTATAGAAAAGCATTACCAAAATCTGTTTCTGTTAAATGCTTGGTTATTCCATTTGAGTTTGATTGTGCATGTACCCATCCTTGAGTGATCACAGTTTGAAAATGCGAATAACCAAGAATAAAAATTTCAGAAATGAAATATCCTCTGCATTAGTCCAAGAGATCTCTTAAAAAAATTTCAAAATTAAATGTCCTAGAAACACTCTTTCATTTTTATGGACACATAGAATCATCAATATATATATGCGGCAGTCAACCTACACAGAATCAAAGTAAAATATAAAAAAATATCAAAAATATTGACCGCAATTAGCAAATATCATCTGAAATAGCTGATTCGATTGTATACTGAATAAAAAATGCCTTAAATCAGTCAGATTTAAGTTTTTTTTTATTTATTTTTCAGAAAATATATAGGACATTTTCCAGAAAAACATTGGAAATTCTTACCCAGTTATTTGTATGCTAAATAAAAAATAATCGATAGAAAATATATCTACATATATTCTATGCATCAGATTCGGCTTGAAGCGAACATGAAACATCGAAATGTGTGGCTTCATTGAATTAAGCTTCCACAGAAAATTCTTGAAAAGAAGATACGTTCACAGATTCAACATCAGAAGACAGCCTTCTTGGATGTTGCTTGCTAATTACGGTCAATATTGTCTGCCGTTGATAATTCTATATGTCCATAAAAATGAAACAGTTTTTGTAGGACATTTAGTTTAATTTTGAAAAGTTTTTAAGAATTTTTTAAAATTAAATTTGTACGTTTGTATTTGTTATTCGAATCCATTAAATATGGTTGCCTCTCTTATTAGTAGGATTATAATTACTTATTTTATTATCTAGTAATTCTGCACAGTTTCATTCAAAGAATTTTTTTCTGGTGTAGGTTTTCATTCGTTTTCGAGGTGACGTCTTTATTGTAATCTTTAACGACTTAATACTCAATTATCTAGAGTTGATATTCTAATTATTCCTTTTCGCTTTCTCCGCAGGATTAAATCAGCAAAAAAGAAATTCCGTAAGGAAATGAAGGTCATTCTTTAATCTGAACAGAAATCGAAAGTTCATACACATTGGTCTACTAATTTTCAGTGTCAAATTCCTTCAATTGAGTTTTATTGATTCAAGTTAACATTTACAATCGTTCTTTCCTTATTCACAGTTAAGCTGAAGCTGCAATAAGTTATGAGAATTATAAATTTTTAAGAATTTCAAAATGTAACACTTGTCAATTCGAATGATTTTTTCCAGAAAGAAGATAAAGATGAATTGTTTTCATAAACATTTGCACATAATTCGAAATGCAGGACAGAATGTTGTCAGAAAACTGCATTCGCTCATTTCTACATATCTAAAAAAGAGCAAAATCTGAGTAGAAGGAATATCCTCATCATCATGGTAAAATCCCCATCCAAAGCAAGGGCTACCCAAATTTCTTCCACTGATCCCTATTTTGAGCAATTGGTATCCATAATATTTCTTTTATGTTCTTGATAGAATCCTGACATCTTGTTGCTGGACGACCATGGCTTCTTCTACCATCTTTTGGATATCATTCCTGCACCAACTTGGTCCATTTTTCAGTTGACATCCTTGCTACTTGGCCAGCCCAAGTCCACTTTTTCTTGAACAGTTCTTTGCCTACATCGTTTATTTGTGTTTTTCTTCTGATATCTACATTTTATTCGATCTTCTTTCCATTCTTCTTTGACATACTTTTAACTATTGTGTTTGTTTTTCAGTCAGAGACAAAGTTTCAGTGCCATATGATAGAACAGGAAGTACACACATTCATTACTTCCCTCTTGAAATTCATGAGAAGGTCACTTCAAGAGTTTTCTATTCTTCTCTTAATCTCTTTGTTCTGACAGACACGACCTGACCAAGATTACAATATTCCTGGACATAGTCAATGGTTTTATCATTCATTTTTATTTCATTTCCTTCACTGTTTGTCATCACTTTTGGTTTCATTTATCGTTAGCTCAGTTTCTCTATAATGAGTATTGTTTGAAGTTCTTTTTGGCTTTTGTTGAAGTTCTGCTTGGCTTGGACAATATCGTTCGCGAATCTAAGATTAGATAAATACTTCCCATTGATTTTGATGCCTTCTCATTTTCCCAATCAATGGTTCTGAATATTCGCTCTAACGATGCTGTAAATAGCTTTGGAAAAATGGGATCACCTGGACATACACCTTTTCTGATTTTAAAGAGCTTTCCTACATTTTCAAATTTGATTTTTGCTGAGAAATTGTGATAAAATAGTTGTAGGATATGAATGTATGGTTCTGGTATACCTTGATTGATTAGAGCATTTATAAGATGAGTATGATGCACCATATCAAACGCCTTGTTGTAATCTACAAATGCTAGGTACAATTTTTTGTTGTATTCTTTGTATTTTTCAATGATCTGGGTTACAGTGAATAGGTGGTCCATAGTTGTTTAGCCAGTTCTAAATCCTGCTTACTCAGATGGTTGATTTTCATCCAAAATGTTGGTTATTCTTCTCAATATGATTTTTGAGTGTACTTACTACAGATGCCATTGGGGTAATTGGGCGATAATTTTTAATGTTTGTTTTTGGCCCTTTTTATGTAAAGTACGATTTCGCAAGTTATCCACTCTTCTGGTAGATTTTGATTCTGGATAACCTTATCAAATATATGAGTCATTGGTATTGTGAGTTCTTCTACCATAAACTTCAACAATTCGTTTTATATTCCATCTTCACTTGGACATTTCCCATTTCTGAGATCTTTAAGTGTGATGCTTAATTCCGATTCTATAATTGGTGTTACTTCATTCATACTGTGATCTAGTATCCTCTATTCTATATTAGGATCATCATTCTTGTAAAGGTTTATTATAACATTTAACTGCAATCTTGAATATTTTTCTTATATTTCCAGTTGTTCCGCCTCCACTACTTGTTAATTTCTGAAGGAAAAGTTGTCAAAATAGACAACTAACTTAGCCAAAATTTGCATGGAGCTGAAAATTTGTATAGACGTTAAAAATGAAATGCCAAAAATCCCCTTCGATCCCACTTGTGCAAAAAAATTTATTCAAGATCAAAAGTAAAAATTCCAATTTTTTCATTTTTCTCTGAAACGCCAAGTTTATCGTAAAAATAGACAAAAGTTGTAGATCATATAATTCTCTGTAAAAATTGTTCGAATACTTCTTTTCGTAGAAATCACCATTCGTGAGATATCGCGATTTTAAAAGTTAAAAAATTCATATTCTACATAATTTGCACACATTTTTGGACCACCTATGAGGTAATGTATCTGGCACATTTTTTAATGTGATTTCTCCATTACACTCCATGATCTATTGTGATAAAGAAAGTTTGATCAGATGGCATCCTATTGGTTGAAATAATGGTTCTATTACTAATGGTCAAAGTGGGATGAGTTGATGTCTGCTAAATGTTAATATGATAGAAAATTTTCTAATTCTACTTCGACAATTATTTCTTCATCTCCACTTTCTTCTTTTTTTTTTCTTGCAGAATTTTTGTACACTGTTTCAAGAGAAGAGATGCATCAGTTGTCTCTTCATTAATAAATATTGTCATCTGTAGTATTTGACCCTGACAATTGATACATACAAGCTAACAAAACAATTCCACTTTTTGACTGCTCAATGACTCTGGAATATCGCTATTAATATTTTCAAACAATTATCTCAACGGAAGATAATTATCATTGTCAATCACAACAGATTGAACATCCTCCCGAAAAATTGCTGCAGCAGCGTTCAGTATTCTGAATCATTCTTCGTTTGTAATTTTTGGTATTTTATTTTCATACCAAGCTTTATTGAGAATATCATGTTGATTGTCAATAAAAGAGATAATTGTTTCACTGCTTTGTTTCCCAGTTATAATAATTTTATTACCATACTTCAACTTTAATATTCTCTTGTTTTATTATCTACAGTTGGATTTTTGCCAATGTCATTTAATTCTTGCTCTCATCATTATTATCAATGCATCCAAATATTAACTGAATCATCTTGGGCACGACTTTATGCCCCTCAGAAAGGTAATATGACAGTTATTGTCGTACTTAGTTTCAGCAGCATCTAAGTCAAACTCATACTGAATGTATGCAATAACAACTTTTGCTACGTAATCAGAACGAGTCCAAGCTACCTTTAGAATGCATTTTCTTCTTATCAGCTTCTTCATTTGCTTCATCGTTTACAAATAAGCAAATTTTTTCAAAACAGGAATCTGTTATGTTGACTAAGGAAATATTTTGTTTGTCTATAGTAGTAGGCTAAGAATTTTTTAATGCAGCCTCGTACAGAATAATAATAGTTTCTAATCTTTGATTCGAGAGATCTCAATCTGAGAGAATGTCGCATTGTCGAGAGTGAATTCAGGCCGTCCCTGTCTCGCTATGCAAAAGTATTCCATGTTTTATTCACCGCGTGCCACAAATATGGATCAATGTAAAAATTCGACCGAGAATGCGACCATGAAAATATGACTCTTTTTCTGGACGGATTAAGATTCCGACGTGATATCTTCGCGCTCGTGGAATCTGTACTCCGAATCGATTTCGTCCGGAATCGAGCAAGACTGCGATATCGATAAAAAAGTTAATTTTTGGTGCGAACCGTGATCGATATTGCGACATCTCAATCTTTTTCCTTGCTCGTTCTCGCGTGTGCTTCTCGGAAGTCGATCTGGTTCTTAAAGGTTCTTCAGTTGGGTTTTATTACTTGTAGTATACCCGGATTCAAGAGGTCGACAGGTTGTTGGGATTTAAAGTCTTGCGTTCAACACTTCGTTCATGGCCTAGGTTTGGATGCTTATCTTTTCGAAAATCATTTTTATCATTCGTTTCTGATGACATTGAAGGTGGCGCTGCTGTAGCAGACCTGTTCAGAATAATACCGAATTGAATTACGTGCCATTGGGGATATTTATAGCCTTGGGGTTGGCAGCATTGAGTTGAGCATAACCTCATTTGTTACAGGTTCCTGGAGCGTTGATATCTTGTTTAGTTTTCGTATTATTTGTATTTGAGTGCAACGTGTTCAAGTGTTATTGCTTACTTTTGAAATCCATGGTTTTTTGGAAAAATGATACAGCGAAAATTTCCTGAAAGGGCTTCTCGTTCGGAAATCAACGATCTGAAATATGCTAAGTGCCAATTGACTATTAGAGAAAAGACAAAAAACGTTGGCATTATAGTTGGGTCATGCCATGGCAAATTTTTTCCCCATTGGATGATCGATGAGCGGAAACACTTCGTATGTATGTTTGTTGGGACTCTTTTAAAAATCTATTGGAATTGAAACATTTCTTGTTTATGAAATCGATATCTATAGAAAAACCATTTTCAGTCGATAGATGACATCAAAGCAAATTGATCAAATACTCTAGAGGACATTCCAAATGAAGTCCAGGACTTCGGGAAACGGAGAACTACTTGAAAATGAGTGTGAACTGTCAGTCTGTTGATTTTCACGAAAATGAAATTAAAGAGTTTGCTTTAAATGTTCTATTACAAACGAATTTTTTTCTTCTGGCTCAGTGAATATAATGGAGGTCTCAGATTAATTCAGTGTCCTTAAAATTCGTACTAAAGGTGTTCAAAGGAGGCTGTAAAATAGTCTAAGATATTCCTAGCTTACTCAGAATTGTACATGTCTTTACCAACGTTGATGTACCACTGTCATAATTGTTTTCCCGGGTTTCTGCTCAAGTTTTGGTACTCAAGCAGACCCCCAGATCTGAAAGAGAAAGAGAGGGAAGTTTGGAAAGGAACAATAGAGAACCTGCACTAATACAGCTGAAGAAGAATCAGCAGGGATCGCCCCGTCCAAAAAGGACCGCCGTGTCGTTCCTAGTACTCAGCTGCATGGAAAAAGTGTTCCTATTTGGTGGTTGTGAAAGACCGAAGCTCAGAAACAACACCAACAACAGCTTTCCAGCAGGGATCCCCCGCTCCGTAGGAACTGCTTTTGCTGACCCACTGCCAAGAGTGAAGGATTTCTATAGCTTTCAAACGAATGGAGATCGTTTTTTGCGTCATTTTGAATTGATCCGCGGGTTATTGTTGAGTTTGAGTATCATCTTCATCCAATAAAGCTTGCAGTTCGTTGTCTGCAAAGTATTTTGGTGGTTTCCCACGCTCATACTTTCTCATGTTAAAACCACCATGTATGAATTTTTTGAACCACTCGAAATACTGTAATTTACCAAGAGCATGTTCTCCGTAAACTTCAGCAAGTATTCGATGCGATTATCAGTTTTCTTCAAGTGATAACGGAAAACCAAAGCTATCCGCAAATCGTGTTTGGAAGCCCCAAAACTCAAAGTTTTAAGGTTGTAGAAAAATCTTATAGGTGTATGGCACTTGAGTTCTTGTGTGTTGAAAATCCTCATCAGCTAGAGGGAGATGATGGCGCTGCAGAAACTGTCTTTCGACCCCTAAACTTATAGCTAGCACTACCTATAGGAAAATTCCAGTTGCATACTTCTACACCTAGTAAAATTGTGTGAAAAGATTCACCCTATTGGTTGAAAGATTAAAACAACTTGAACTCAAGCTTGAATGAATTGATGCCAAATGTTATTACATGAAATTAATCCGCCAAAATCATCGATAATTAAATCTTCCAAATACCGAAGCGTTCTCTCGATTATGGTTCGAATAAAAATTTGCATTTCTCGATGGCAAGCTCCAAATCGCTTTCTCTTTCATTTCGCGAGCCACCTTCGATAAATTGAAGACAAGCAGCTGTCAATACGTCGCTAATACAACTGCGTATTAGCGGTTTCAAAATAGTCAAGAGTAACTATGTAATTATTGCAGATAGCTTCCTGGCGCCATCTTTCTAGTAATAAATTGCGCAAAGGCAGGTAATTAAAATCATAACCTGATGTGCCAATCGAGCGGATAAAATATGCCTATCTTATTGGCGCCGTTGTAGGATCCGATATCACCATGGCCTGAGAATTCGTGTTGGCTGTATGCAGCTTCAGGTTTGCTCCAACTAGTCATAGAATATCGAAGAGCGTCACCATGTAGGAGCATAGAATAAACTTACATAGAGTTGAAGAAATTTTTAAATAATTTGACCATAAATTTTCGTTCAATCCTCGGTTAAGTATAAGAACCTTTAACAACAACATATCTATTGTTTTTGCCGTTCTATGAATGTGAGCTTTATTTTTTTCGAAATCGTCATTCGTCTTGACGATTAAAACTCGTTCATAAAATTTTAAAAAAAGTTGATCATTTGGTTGCAGTCATGTTGAGTTATTTGTGGTTGACATCTTTCACTTCTTGCCTGAACAAATTGAATTAACTCTAAAGAAATCATACCTGACTACCAGTTGAATCATGCCTACCTTCTAGTGCCCCTGATTTTGTTTACTTAAATCAAAATTATCTCTGGAAATTATTTACTTTTAATTTTTTGTATTATTTCGAATTTCTATAAAAGTCATACAGTTTCTTCCATTATTTTAGCTCAAAAAATGCATTTATTTCAGAAGATAATGAATTAATATATAAATCAAAAAATTGTCCATCACTGCTCACCTACCTGTCAGGCAATTACCTAAACCCGTCTCGGAAAGACTTGTCATTTGAGGTGATCCTAATATGATGCCAATTTTCGATTTCTTCGAGAGAAGTGAAGCGGAGACCTGCCAAATCGTGTTCCATCGGTCGAAAAAGCCAGTAGTCAAAAGGAGCAATATCCACAAAATACGGCAACTGCTTTAATCTATTTGGTCGTTACTAAATATTTTTTTGACAACTTCTGGGACGTGAGACCGAGCGTTGTCAAGCAAAAGAATAACTTTATTATGCCTATCCTTATATTCCGGCCATTTTTCTCGTAATGCTGGGTTCAAACGAAGTAATTGCAGTCTGTACGGATCACCCATAATGGAATCACCAGGTTTTAGCAGCTCGTAACACACAACGCCCCCTTTGTTTCAACAGATACACAACATAATGAATGTTCAGCTTTGGTGTTGATATTGAGGTCGGTTGCAACGATTGGCCGGCCAAGACGTAGTATTTTTTCTTCAGTTTATCGTAGAAGATCCACTTTTCGTCACCAATCACTACCCGTTATAAAAAACTTGAAGAATTGTCTTGCTAAACTTAACCCAAGTTTATTTGTCTATCCTATCGATATCCAAAATGTTTCATCGAGTGATTTGCTAGAAATCAACATGGTTAACGATTGATTTCTTGAAACGCGAAATCAAAGTTGCCATTCATGAGATTAAGTCGCAAGCAATCGACAATGTACTGAAAAATTGGGTTGATCAGATAGGGTACTGTAGCCAGTCAATTGAATGATATTGTTTTTCATCCGTTAATGTCGAGTTTCAACCTTTCTAGTGAACTCATAACTCTGAAAAAATATTCATTAGTTTTCATTTATAGCCGCAAATGCAAATTTTAAATTGCCCACATCTTACTTTAATACCTAAGGTCAGTGTTGATATTTTCGATGAAATTTTTTTCTCATATTTTGACCTGTACTTAAACCTATATTTCTTTGAGTGATTTTAGTTTTCTTTTTAGGGATACTGTTTCTGGGTGTCGTATCTGTTTATATATTATTTCTAAATAAATAATATGAAGAAGATGTTCACTTAGTGTTGCAATTGTCATGGTGGAGTACTACTTCTGCCAAAACTCTTTATCGTAATGTAAAAATGATTCCTATTTTATTACTCTGAATCATATTTTAATACTTGAATTTAGTAGATATTTCTATTCTAATTTATTATCATCTTAAGATCTATGCACTCTTTTTCTTGCAGTTTGTTTTGCATCGCACGTGTGTGATCATTTGTATTGACCATCTCGATTCTTGTTGGAACAAAGCTTTTTCTACATTCACTCGTTTTTCTACCGGGCCTGTTATCAGGTTTTCTTTCAATGTCACAATGAAAAGGTGTTTGCGAGAGGACTGCGTTCTTGGTCGCTGCAGCGACTAGTGAGATGGCTGCAGTTGACTGCCATTATCATACAATTCTTGGAATGGAGAATTATGCGGCCTTTTATGGTCAGAATTCACTTCTGCCTTCTCCTCATTTCTTAAGCAGAAATGACCGTGCTCAATGAAATCATAGGAGACAATGGGAAACTTGAATGAACTCGGACGGGACAATTCTTAGACTCGTCAGAGATCATAACAACGTCGGTAATGAAATTACTGGTCGCAACTTTTATTAGGTTGTACTTGTAGTATAGTGCTGAAGTAGAAAAGAGTTCGAAATCGATGTCTTGTAAGTAGAAACTTCCGAAAATTCCTATTACGTTAACATCGTCGGTTCTATCTTGTATTGGGTGTTTTTTTTTAGAGTGAATTTTCGACAGGGATAACTGTGATTGGACAGAAGGTAGAAGCCATGTTGTTTTACATTTCTGTTCAGTAAGCATTGACAAATTATCAGGGAAAGATTCACGCCGCTACAACGTTTACAAATTGTTGAAATTTATATATAGACCACTTCGTGAAATTTATGGTTTACATAATCGTCCATCAGAACAGCTTATTCATCGATTTATCGATAGATTTCGGACAACATTTTCTTTACTCGATGCAACAACAACAACAACAAGACAAAGAACTGTACGCACAGAAGAAAATATCGCTGCTGTAACTCATAGTGTTAATGATGATCCAGATTTGTTTATTCGTCGACGTTCACAGCAAATTGGACCTTGTGCATCCACATGGAAAATTTTGCGTAAAAATCTTGGTCTACACAAGATCCAACTGGCTCAAGAACTAAAGCCACTTGACCATAATAAGAATCGTTTGTTTAATGATTGGGCCCTAGAACACCTTGAAGTTGATTCACTTCTTTATCGTGAAATTGTATTTAGTGATGAAGCTCATTTCTGGTTGAACGGCTATGTGAATAAGCAAAATTGCCGTATAGGGCGTGAAAACAATCCTCAAGATGTTCCATCATTGCATCCTGAAAAATGCACTGTATAGTTTGCCTTACACGCTGGAGGCATCATCGGTCCATATTTCTTTAAAAACGATTCTGGAGCTAATGTTAAAGTGAATAGTCCTCGTTACAGATCGATGATTAATAATTATTTGTTTCAAAATTTGAATGGTATCGACCCAGAAGTGTTTTGGTTCCAACAAGATGGTGCTATACCTCATGCTGCTATCGTAAAAATTGATTTATTTAAAAAAGATTTTTACATTATTTCGAGAAATGTTCCAATGAATTGGCCTCCAAGATCATGCGACATAACTTCACTGGATTATTTTCTTTGGGGTTATGTCATTTCATTGGTTTATGCTGATAAACGAGAAACGATAGATGCTTTGGAAGCCAACATTACTTGTATTATTGATGAAAGAAGGCCTGAATTACTCGGAAAAGTGGTCCAAAATTGGTCTAGCCGAATGCAGTTCCTCAGAGCTAGTCGTGGTGGACATATGCCGGAAATTATTTTTAAAACATGTCATAAAATTATCTTTCAAATAAAAAAAAATTGGCTTCAATCTTAATTTAAATGTGTTTTATTTCAATTTAAAGTTCTATTACTCTAAAAAAACACCCTATGCATTCATGGAAGCAACTCATTATATAAGATTAGCAACAAAATAGTTTTTTTATTTAGATGACAGTTTTTTCTAAATGACATCTGTCAATGTTCTATAGTTTGGGCATTCATCAGCTGTGAACTTTCTTGACAACCAAATAATGTAATGCGTTTTCCTGTAGGAGTGATACAATTTAAAATGGTTATAATGGCAATACTGTATATTGTTTTTGACATGTCCCATGTCATTTGTGTTCAATGGGTTATGCCATTCAATCGTGTAAAGATAGACGCTTCAACAACGTTTAGAGTTTGTTAAATTATTATTAACACCTTTATCTGTATGTAATGGTGTTCGAACAGTTTCATGTGGATTTCTATCACTCCAAATTCTGCAATTCTATTTGATGGCACAACCATTCGACCAAAAATGAGCTTCATCACTCAATATAATTTTTCGATAAAATTGTTCATCATTTTCAAGATGTTCATGGGAAAAATCAGAACATAAGAGACGTTTATGGTGGTCAAATGACTCCAGTTGTTGAAGAATGTTTGTAAGAATGTAGACCAAAATCTTTTCTTAAAATTCTCCAAGTTGAACTCGATATTTGCGTTCCTAGTGGGTTAACTTCATTTAACACATCTCATAAACGTATGCGACTCGCATTTCGTACCAAATGAAATTGAAACTTCTCTAAAATGCTTAATCACTGGTGATGAAAAATGGATAATTTATCATAACATCGAACGAAAGCGGTCATGGTCTAGAGGAAATGAAACAACATCGAAAGCTTAAAGACGTCAAAAGAAGATTATGCTGGGATTACGAAGGTATTGTTTATTTTGAACCAAATAATTAATTCAGATTGCCACCAATATGATAAATGAATCTTTGTATTTCAAGTAAAACGACCAGAATTATGAAGAAATTTCATTTCATCATGATAGCCAAAAATTATTGATGCTTTATTAGAAAATAACGTCAAAATCAAACGTAACTTAGCGACATCAGCTTACCATTCATTTAGAGCCTTACAAAATTCTTCAAAATGTAAAACCTTCCGTGATGATAATGCTGCATCAGTTTTTGGCTGATAAACATCAGAAATTCTATGAGATTGAAGCAATGAAGTTACTAAAATATTTTTGACCAAAATGAAATTTATATGATTGAGAAAAGTTTAATAATTAAACAAAAGAGTGTATTTTATTTAAATAAAAAAACTGACAGATACCAAACTAGTATTAGAAAAATTTACATGAATAATGGAAGACAAAGTTTCTTTCAATCAGCTCAGTGGTAAATGTAGTTGACATTTTCAAGATTATCTAAATATAATAGGAGATAATGAAAAAATTATTTATTCTTCTAAAAATTGGATTTTCCTGAAGTCTCGAGAAGAATCTTCAAATAAAAGTCACATAGCTTATTTACATAAGTATCGATTAAAGAACTTTAGATTTCATTAGCTCGCTACCCAGTGGTTCTTATTTCATCATCTGATAATCATATTAAACACCTAAACAAAAAGCTGAAAAGCAATGATCTGAAGTCAGAAGCGAGCTATTTCACAGAATTTTTTTTGGTCTTCTAACTGTACGATCCTCACGAAATTTTGCACAAGTATGCGTGCTGTAATCTTACTTCTCAATACTTGATTTCGTATGGATCAAATCGGTAGTTTTGAAAATATTGAAGAAAATATGAATATTTTTCAATCGTGAATAACTGCAAAACTGTTGAACCGATTTCGTCCACAAACAAATTTAGCTGTGTTACTTAGATCCCAAACCTTCCCGGAAAGTTTCGAGGCTCTAGCTCTTTCCGTTCGAAAGTTAGCGTGTTTACGTACGACCGGCCAGATAGAATTACTTTTGACCTCGGGTTCTTCATCAGTCAGTCCAACCTTGTCGTTAAAGTGCATATTCGGCACGAAATTCGAAAATTTCAGATATTTAGGCGAAACATTAGCAAGCTGTTCTCCTGGAACTAACTCGCAAAAAGAGCGGAAAGTTATCAGTTTTCAAATTTAAAGTGAAAATTTTTCTAGAAATGACTTTGTATTATATTACTTTAACATTTTTTATGTTTGGAATTAGTTTTCAGTCCGTCCACTATGCACATTATGGCAAATACCACAAGTTAATTTATAATTCTTTGATTTTCCGTTTTTAGAAATGACATTTTGTAATTTTTCTATCAAATTGCCCCACAGTTTTGAATGATATATTAGAATTTGAGATTAAAAATTTAGTTCAAAGGGTTTTTTGAAATATCTCAGACAATAGCTGGATAAATTCTCCAGAACCCCTACAGACTTAATCTAAAATATCTCTCAAAAACTTTTCCAGAATTAAATCGAATAAAATACCTGAGAAACACTGTTTCACTTTACAGTCATATAGAATTATAAATACATATGAGCGACAGTTAACCGATAAAGAATCAATAGAAAACAAAAGGACTGGCCATTTTATTAAATTTAATTATGAAAATTCTTAAGAGATTTTTTACATCAAATCTGTAGAGGTTTCGGAGAATTGATACAGCTATTATCTGTGATCTTTCGAAGAAAATTTTCAATCTGAAATTCTAATAAATCCTTCAAAACTTATAATTTTCAAGCTAATTTGATAAAAAAAACCACAGCAATGTAATTTCCAAAATCCGAAAATCAGGGGTTTATAAATTAACTTGTGATATTTGCCAGTATGTAAATATCGGACAGACTTAACGTTCATTCCAAACTGGAATTAGGAAACAAAAAATGTTATATCAATAAAACACAAAATATAACAAATGCGACTTACTAAGAATAAGACATAATTTTAATAATAAATACAAAATATCACAAACTGAAAATCAAGTCATCGACTTAGTCTCTTGGATTTAAAGAAATCCCCACTACTTAATATTTTCAAATTCCCCTGATGATTGTAAACTATTTTCTTCAACCCCCTTTATTTTTATAAACAAAGAAACATTTTTATAATTGCCAACTCAGTAGTTCAAATACTCACCAGATAATGTCATTCTATGATAAAACTATTGTTGTGTAAAACGAAAAATTTTTTTTTAGGAATTTGAAATTTTACTCAATTTTTAGAACGGAAGATTTTTATCTATGTTTTTTTAACATTTAATGAATTTCGAAATTGTGGCAACTTCTGCCACTTATCGATCAGTAAAACTTCCATCTTAAACTCTTTTCACCCAAAATTTCATTTCATCTTGTTGTCCTTGTCGGATAACGAATTAATTTAAAATGAAGTTATGAACTGATAACATCTAATGAATAAGTTCTCGATTATAAATTCGAAAAACTAGTAATTAGCGTACAGCAAACTGCCATAAATATAGTGTTCGTGGTCTAAAAGGCAGTTGAACCTATGTGTTTCGAATATAGACTTTGAGGTCAACCAGAGCTCCATTTTTTCCTCTGAATTCCGAATCATAAATCGATTAGATGGATCTAAAATTACCGATGTAGTTGAGACATTTATCTACTTCCATTAAAAACCGTTAAGTGAAATAGGTATATTAATATCTTAGTACATTAATAATGAAGAACGTTTAGTACAATAAACATTGAAGTGGCAAATATTTTCGACGAAAAGTTGTTGACATTTTGAAAGGAAGTTCGTTCGAACCCGTTTTGACGTGGAATGATTTGTGTGGTTGTCTTGCAATTAATGTAAAATGCAAGACATTGTAAGGGTATATATATATATATATATATATATATATATATATATATATATATATATATATATATATATATATATATATATATATATATAATATTCTTCCTACATGGGATATACGATTTTTTTGTTTGAAAATTTCAGTGTCAAATTTATACCAACCTTACATTTCAATGTTAGTTCACGCTGAACATACACCTGATACAGGGTGTCCACTTTTAAAACGCCCAAACATGTCTTATAACACATGGTCAAAAATGTTGGTTGTTCTTCAATTTAGCATTTCTTGATTTCACAAAATATTTGCTTGTCCTCTGTCATAATATCATGGCTAAGAAGATAACATCTAAAAGTGGAAATACTCCAAACCTAAATTTGTTTTATATAATTGTGAAGCATTATTCCATAAATATTCAGATTCCACGTAAAATTTGGAATCTACACCAAATTAGCAATATCAGCAATTTTTTGTTCATATTGCGATTGTTTTTGCAACCACAACGAAAATTAAATGTCACGATATGATTTGTCCTCACATTTGACGACAATTATCCAAAATTATGAATAAACTGATGGAAAAAACAGAAATAACAATTATGTCAATGAATCAAGAATTTTAGCCAGTATTTAAAAAGACACAAAACTGTAACTGTAAACTGTTGATTGGAATATGGGACCTCTTTATCGTTATTTCACACATAAAAACTGAATTTACACTCTATCATAGGACTGTTTTTGCACTGCTTGCCATTTTTTTTTATCTTCTGATTATACGATCCTCGCGAAATTTTGCACTAGCATTAGTATCGTATTTTACATCTGGATGGTGAATTGATCGTATGACTATAGTTCCAGTAGCACTCAACGCTGCTCTATTCACAAAATATATATCGGGTGTTTTTTTAGAGTGATATAAATTTAAATTGAAATAAAACACATTTAAATTAAGACTGAAGCCAAATTTTTTTTATTTGAAAGACAATTTTATGACATTTATGTTTTGAGAATCATTTCCGGCATATGTCCACCACGACTAGCTCTGAGGAACCGCATTCGACCAGACCAATTTTGGACCACTTTTTCGAGTAATTCAGGCCTTATTTGATCAATAACTCAAGTATGTTGGCTTCCAAAGCGTTTATTGTCTGGTTTATCAGTATAAACGAATAACTTGACCCCAAAGAAAATAATCCAGTGGAGTTATGTCGCATGATCTTGGAGGCCAATTAATTGGACCATTTCTCGAAATAATGTTATCGCCAAACCTGTATTTCAAGAAATCAATTGTTTCGGTAACAGCATGAGGTGTAGAACCATCTTGTTGGAACCAAAACACTTCTGCATCGATATTATTCCAGTTTTGAAATAAATAATCATTGATCATCGATCTGTAACGGGCACCATTCACTGTAACATTAGCTACAGCATCCTTTTTAAAGAAATATGGACCGATGATGCCTCCAGCGTGTAAAGCACACCATACAGTGCATTTTTCAGGATGCAATGGAACCTGCAGAACTTCTTGAGGTTTGTGTTCACTCCATAAACGGCAATTTTGCTTGTTTACATAGCCGTTCAACCAGAGAAGAGCTTCATCACTAAACACAATTTTACGATAAAAAAGTATATCAACTTCAAGCTGTTCTAGGGCCCAATCAGCAAACAAACGACGCTTATTATGGTCAAGTGGCTTTAGTTCTTGAACCAGTTGGATCTTCTATGGGTGTTGACCAAGATCTTTACGCGAAATTTTCCATGTGGTGGATGCACAGATTCCAACTTGTTGTGAACGTCGACAAGTAGACAAATCTGGATCATCATTAACACCATGACTTACAGCAGCAATATTTTCTTCTGTACGTACAGTTCTTTGTCTTGTTGTTGTTGTTGCATCGAGTAGAGAAAATTCTGTCCGAAATCTATCGATAATTCGACGAATAAGCTGCTTTGATGGACGAGTATGTAAACCATAAATTTCACGAAGTGCTCTATAAGTTTGGCGAATAGAACACTGAATTTGAAAATAAATTTCAACAATTTGTAAACCTTGTTGCCGCGTTAGTCTTTCCATGATAATTTGTCAATGCTTACCGAACAGAAATGTCAGATCTTTCCATGATAATTTGTCAATGCTTACCGAACAGAAATGTCAGAACAACATGGCTATACAATTGCTTCTGTACGTATAGTTCTGTCTTCTCGTTGTTATTGCATCGAGTAGAGAAAATTTTATCCGAAATCTATCGATAGTTCGACGAATAAGCTGCTCTGATGGACGATTATGTAAACCATAAATTTGACGAAGTGCTCTATAAGTTTGGCGAATAATTTGATGTTGAAAATAAATTTCAACAATTTGTGAACGTTGTTGCGGCGTGAGTCTTTCCATGATAATTTGTCAATGCCTACTGAACAAAAATGTCAAAACAATATGGCTTCTTCCTTCTGTGAAATCACAGCTATCCCTATCGAAAGTTCTATCAATCTGAAAAAAACACCCGATATTTTGAATCCTCTAACTATATGAACCTCACGAAACTTCTCAGGAATCTGCACGTAATAATTTTTCTTCCAAATATAAATTTTCGGATAAATCGGATCTGAAGTTCGCAAAACATTGAGAATCATAATAGAAAAAAATCAAATACGAATAGCTACGAAACCATTGGACTGATTTTGCGCTACGTATTATTAATACCCTAGTGTCTCTATGTATAGCGAATATAGATATTTGACAGATTGGAGTCACTAGTATACATTGCACCGACGAAAAGCAACCATTTTGAACCGTGCGCATGTCTGCAATTTGCCTCTATGATCGACAAAAGCTTGTGGGTTTGTATGTTACACTGTCTCGATTTCTAGAACTTACTATTACCATAGATCATACTCCTTATTAATAATTGTTGTATATTCTTGCTTGGAACAAAAGATGTTGTTACTTTAAATATTTGTATTTTGTTTGATTATGAAACATATTGTCCTTTGTATGCTTCTATGAGAAAACTCATTGGTAAAAGTGTAAAAGAACACCTAAACATATTATTCCGTGTTGATCAATTCAAATACTAGTTCATAGATATCCGATCATCAGAAAATATAAGAGGAACAAATTTTTCTAACTCAATTTATTGTGATAGCTATTATATGCGGCGGAAACAAGACCCGAGACATCTAAAACTCGCCAGATGATGGAGGCAGCGGAAATGAAAATAGTCCGGAGAATAACTGGAAAATCTCTATGGGATAGGCAGAGAAGTGAAGCCCTCAGAAAAACATGCCAAATCGACAACATCAATGCTTGGGTATTGGACAGAAAAATTCACTGGAATGATCATATCACACGAATGACAGGGGACCGAATCGTGGAAATCGCTAGGGATAGGTCACCATTGGGAAAACGAAGCCCAGGGAGACCTCGAAAACGATGGATGGATGGTATACCTATATGAAGCGAGTTGCGATGAAGAACAGGCATTGTGCCTATATGGACGCTGGAAAAAGAAGAAGAAGAAGCTATTATATATTCCTGAGACAAATAAAAAACACAGATTAAACAGTAGATAATCACAACCCGATGAACAATATTATCTGTGTCGAATTTTGTATCCTGGAATGTTTCCCTTTGCTCGGCGTCAAGATATGCGGATTCTAACGAGTTAAAACTAGTTATGATTTATGGCAATTTAATTAGATTTGCTCCCATTTTTATGTTTTTGAACTTATGACGATTAAAAAAATATGTCGTTGCAAGAAACACGTTTGAAATGTTTCAATTAAAATTCTGTTGATGATTCGTCATTAAGTGGTCATATTGAGTGATGTAACGCAAATGCGATCTCGTTATCTCATCTGAATGACCGTGAAATGAATGTGTTTTTCCATAAAATGGAGTTCTAATACCATATTCGTAATCATTACTAATTTCTTCATAACCATTCACCTAATTATTGTCATTTCATAATAAACATTAACGCGTCTATTCCTTATTTGGATAAAGTTCAAGGTTTTTACATTTGTTATAGGAAAGAATTAAGATGTCGTACGAACAGAACAAAAGAACGCTATAATGGATGACAACGTAGTCAGTTTCGAGACTATTTTTTCAATCTCCTCATGCAATCCATTTCTGGACAGACTCCTTCTTGATTAAAATCAAGTGACATTGCCAGACGTTGCGCAGCCTTCTTGCTCTTATGATCATGTCACAACAAAATTAACAAGCGGAACCTAACTTTGAATATGCGCTGTTTTGTTCAATTATTTCCCATCATGAATCAGAATATTGGAAAACTTTCACGGAATTATTAATTTTAACATTAAAACTAGCATTCAGGTATTTGTCCATTCTCATGTGGCACCTGAACCAAAATTTATACAGGACAAGCTGGAAGGTCCTTTAATAACTGCTGGGCCATATAACGTTTGCATTTTGTAGAAGTATTTTTTTCGGTTCTGGCAACACATGAGCATTTTCCCAGAAAAATCATTCTTAGCGATAAAACTTTTTATGGGAATCCGTTAAGCATAAGTGTTACTTTTACCATCTAATAGATGTTTTTTTAGAGTAATAGAACTTTCCATAGGGATAACTGTGATTTGACAGAATATAGAAGCCATGTTGTTTTAACATTTCTGCTCAGTAGCATTGATAAGTTATCATGGAAAGACTCACGCCACAATAACGTTTACAAATTGTTGAAATCTATTTTCAAAATCAGTGTTTTTTCGCCAAACTTCACTTCACTTCACTTCGTGAAATTTATGGTTTACATAATCGTCCATCAGAGCAGCTTATTCATCGAACTATCGATAGATTTCGGACAACATTTTCTCTACTCGATGCAACAACAACAACAAGATAAAGAACTGTACGTGCAAAAGAAAATATCGCTGCTGTAAGTCATAGTGTTAATGATGAACTAGGTTTGTCTATTCGTCGACGATTACAACAAATTGGACTCTGTGCATCCACCACATGGAAAATTTTGCGTAAAGATATTGGTCTACACTCATACAAGATCCAACTGGTTCAAGAACTAAAGCCACTTGACCATAATAAGCGTCGTTTGTTTGCTTATTGGGCCCTAGAACAGCTTGAAGTTGATCCACTTTTTTATCGTAAAACTGTGTTTAGTGATGAAGCTCATTTCTGGTTGAACGGCTATGTAAACAAGCAAAATTGCCATATATGGAGTGAAAACAATCCTCAAGAAGTTCTACAGGTTCCATTGCATCCTGAAAAATGCACTGTATGGTGTGCTTTACACGCTGGAGGCATCATCGGTCCATATTTCTTTAAAAACGATGTTGGAGCTAATGTTACAGCTAATGAAACAGTAACCCAGCTCGTGCCTGTGGGGGAGGTTCGTATCCTTCTTCCACTGGGTCTTTTCGGAAAAAATTTGGCCTCTATTCAAAATTCTAAATTAAATAAAATTCCAAATTAACATGCCGCCAGCCACCTTGAAATTTGTTTATTCGTCGACGTTCACAACAAATTGGACTCTGTGCTGTTCTAGGACCCAATAAGCAAACAAACGACGCTTATTATGGTCAAGTGGCTTTAGTTCTTGAACCAGTTGGATCTTGGTCTACACCCATACAAGATCCAACTGGTTCAAGAACTAAAGCCACTTGACCATAATAAGAATCGTTTGTTTAATGATTGGGCCCTAGAACACCTTGAAGTTCATTCACTTCTTTATCGTGAAATTGTGTTCAGTGATGAAGCTCATTTCTGGTTGAACGGCTATGTGAATAAGCAAAATTGCCGTATATGGCGTGAAAACAATTCTCAAGATGTTCTGCAGGTTCCATTGCATCCTGAAAAATGCACTGTATAGTTTGCCTTACACGCTGGAGGCATCATCGGTCCATATTTCTTCAAAAACGATGCTGGAACTAATAATAATAATAAAGATTTGGCGATAACATTATTTCGAGAAATGGTCCAATTAAATGGTCTCCAAGATCATGCGATATAACTCCACTGGATCATTTTCTTTGGGGTTATATCAAGTCAATCGTTTATGCTGATAAACCAGAAACAATAGACGCTTTGGAAGCCAATATAAGTCGTGTTATCGATTAAATAAGGCCTGAATTACTCGAAAAAGTGGTCCAAAATTGGTCTGGTCGAATGCGGTTGGTCAGAGCTAGTCATGGTGGACATATGCCGGAAATTATTTTTAAAACATAAATGTCATTCATCATCATTATCGTCCGAGTAAAAAAAATTTGTTTTCCATCTTAATTGAAATGTGTTTTATTTCAATTTAAAGATCTATCACTCTGAAAAAACACCCGATAGAAGCGAGCGACGCCTTGATATCGAAATCGAAGGTGCCAGTCATGAGGTTGACCCCCAAACAATCGACAACGTACTGAAAAATTGGGTTGATTCGATGGGGTTCTGTAGTCATTGGATGATATTGTTTTCAATTCATAAATGTCAAGTTTCTACCTACCTAATAAACTCACGACTTTGAAAAAATATTCATTAGTAATTTATTTATAGCCGATGGAAAATGCAAAATGTAAATGATCCATCCTTCATTATGAGGTACTGTACCATCTTCGAGATTTCTATACGTAAAACATTCTAATTAAATTTTGTAAAAGATTTAATGTAGGGCTATTACAGAATAATTCTGTTGTTTCATATTAAGAAATAAAAAATGTACTCTATCAAGAATATACTATTTAAATTCATTTTATTTTGAATATGATTACATTGCCTGAGAGCATATTTCAGGAAATTTATATAATGAAGCATATATTTCCAACAAATCAATTTCCGGTAAAATTTTCAAACGGAAATGATGTTAGTATTTCTTCTGGATTTGTGCCCACCTCGTGGAAATGTTCGGCCAATTTCAGAAGGTCAGTATCCTCTAGTTTTTCCAATACGAGGAATATATTCACATGCAAGGTCATCGAGAATATTGATCCCAAAATCCGTTCAGGATTAGTATGTGATATGGATAGCTTTTTATTGATGATTATTCACGGAGCTCTAATCTGACTGGTATTCAATCCAGTTCTTCTTTATTGTTTCCGACAACTAGTTCAGTCAGAATTCCTCAACTATCTTTCCTATCTAATCCAAACATCTCTTTGCATTTCCCATCATATGCTTTACATTCATATTGGTTTATTATTTCAAAATAATTAATTTTTGGATTATTGAAAATTAATAACCGCATCAAATATACACAGTCAACTTCAAGAAACACACACGGTAACTTAATTGTATTCATCCGGTATTTTACGGAAAGAAATTATTCAAATCATATCAAAATATTGTTCATTTCAACACAGTGTATAGCAAACATTGACAAAAAAAAAGATAAAATTCAAGAAAGTACCTAGAAATGATCATTGAAAACAGACGTTTAAAGAAATTGTGGAAATCTTTTTGCCTCTGAATTGGTAAAACGAGGGAGTTTGAATTTCATCTCTCATTAAGTTAGCTCACAATGTCCCATTCTGTTAGTTCATCTCGCGTGTGATATTCGATTTTCAATAGATAAAAATATCTTTTGAATATTAAAACAGATTTTATCTGTTAGCCTTCTATAATTTTGATTTCAAAAAATTTTTTTTTATTCAAAAACTTTTAGAATCAAATGTCTTATAAGCACAGCTCATATTTAATAGATATATATATATATATATATATATATATATATATATATATATATATATAATCAAAGCAGCTCATTATATAATTTCAAATGGAATAAAAAACCCAACAAATATAAATAGTCAATTACAATTAATAAATACATATTTGAAGGACACAAAATGTTGTTTCTGATCTTATATTCATGAAAACTTCAAATTTCAGAAATACAAACGCAAATTTAAGAACTTCTCAAAAATGATAATTTATTTGAAATATTTAATATACTCAAATAAGTTACTTAAAAAAATCTCTCAAATCATGTATCAGATCCTCAAAAAAGCAATTAAAATTCAGATAAGCTCTTCTTTAGTCCAACTTCACATTCAAAAATTCATTAACAATAAATAACTTACTCCTAAGAGCTCGTGTTATCCTGGTTTGAACACACTAAAATAATAGACGTTTAAAATCCAAGGTATTCTATATTCTATGTTCCTCACAAAAATCACACAAAGCTTGTAAGGTATTTTATGGTCTTAGTTAAACCATATTCAAATTTTCTAATAACCCTTCTATCAAGTAAAAAACCTCTTCTTATTATTTTATCAAAAATATCTTTATTATTTATTTACAAAAGAACACATACAGGTTATTCAATACACAGATGAGTGCTCACAGCTTATTTAAAGCAATTTCAACGAAAGTATCTTAATCCAATAAAAAATTATGCACGAAAAGAAAAATATCGCATCATTCAAACCAGGGAAATAACACAAACAAATTCAAAAATAATCAATCAGAGAGCGAAACAACTATGGCGATACACAAAGATATTTCTCAAGATATCCTTCAGGGTATTTACACTTTGAAAGAATATATATATATATATATATATATATATATTATAAATAATAAGGGACCGATTCAAGAGCGTTGGGGTACACCAAAAGTTGTCAAAAGGCAGCGTCATTTAAATCCCTCAACTGAAACATATTGAGATCTTGCGTTCAAGTATGATTCAAACCAACGTATATGTAGGCCGCACATCCCAACTAGTGATTAAGAAGTGAATGCTTACTTTATCACAATCTAGTGATTTACAATGCTCACTTCATAAAGAATCTGTCTTGAATTTTACATTGCAAATTAAATTCAGATACGCACATGCGCTGATTATGATACATTAGTCTTAAGGTGAATCGAGTTTATCAAAAATTCTGGGAAAGTACTGACGTGAAGTCAGCAGCTTTTGCGCGCTTGTTTATATGGTCCACGATCCTCACGAATCCTGTCATGATCTTACATCGACGTGCTAAATTTAAACTCGGTCGTAGGACGCTGCTCTGCTAAAAATTTCTTTCCGAATCTTCTGGGTGTACGCTTTCCACGAAATTCTGCAGGAATATGTTATTATTCTACTTTTAGACACCACATTTCATATCAATCAGATCTGCAGTCTAGAAAATATTGGGAAAAATAAAAAAAATTTCAAATTTTAATAGCTGCTGAACCATTGGACCGATTTTGCCCTCTTATAAACTTTTCAGATCCACTTGGGGCCCCAAACCTACCTAGTGTATTATGAGCTGCCACAATCGAACGAAAGGATCACAGGGAGGTCAGCTGACAATTGATGTGTTTGAGCCGAGCATTGCAAGAAAAATGGCCTTAATACGCCGACAGACACAACAAAATTATTGGCAATGCATGAAAATGCACAACCTCAGGTTGCGTCGCCCGTTAAAACGTACTTAGAAACGCTCAAATGGGAAGTCCTACCCCACCCGTAGTATAGCCACTTACTATCTCTTCCGATCGATGCAACATGGTCTAGCTGAGCAGCTCTTCTCCAATTATGACGAGGTCAGAAAATGGATCGATGCTTGGATAGCAGCCAAAAAGTTCGTCTTTTTCGCAAGGTGTATCATCAATTGCCAAAAAGATGGAGAAAAGTAGTGGCTAACGACGACAATACTTCGAACTTTGAATTTGCTGGGTATTTTTATTCCATTTGATATTATATCGGGTGTTTTTTTTGGAATGATAGAACTTCAAATTGAAATAAAACACATTTAAATCAAGATTGAAGCCAAATTGTTATTTTATTTGAAAGATAATTTTATGACATTTATGTTTTAAAAATGATTTCCGGCATATGTACACCACGACTAGCAATTTTTGACCACTTTTTCGAGTAATTCAGGCCTTATTTCATCAATAACACGAGTTATGTTGGCTTCCAAAGCGTCTATTGTTTCTAGTTCATCAGCATAAACCAATGAAATGACATTACCCCAAAAAAAATAATCCAGTGGAGTTATGTCGCATGATCTTGGAGTCCAATTAATTGGACCATTTCTCGAAATAATGTTATCGCCAAATCTTTCTTTCAATAAATCAATTCAAAACACTTCTGGATCGATACCATTCAAATTTTTAAACAAATAATCATTGATCATTGATTTGTAACGAGCACCATTCACTGTAACATTAGCTCCAGCATCGTTTTTAAAGAAATATGACCGATGATGCCTCCAGCGTGTAAAGCACACCATACAATGCATTTTCAGAATCCAATAGAACCTGCAGAACTTCTTGAGGAATGTTTTCACTCCATATACGGCAATTTTGCTTGTTTACATAGCCATCCAACTATAAATGAGCTTCATCACTAAACAAAATTTTACGATAAAAAAGTGGATCAACTTCAAGCTGTTCTAGGGCCCAATCAAAAAACAAACGACGCTTATTATGGTCAAGTGGCTTTAGTTCTTGAACCAGTTGGATCTTGTATGCTTGTAGACCAAGATCCTTCCGCAAAATTTTCATGTGGTGGATGCACAGAGTCCAACTTGTTGTGAACGTCGATGAATAGACAAATCTGGATCATCATTAACACTATGGCTTACAGCAGCGATATTTTCTTCTCTACGTACAGTTCTTTGTCTTGTTGTTGTTGTTGTTGCATCGAGTAGATAAAATGTTGTCCGAAATCTATCGATAGTTCGACGAATAAGCTGCTCTGATGGACGATTATGTAAACCATAAGTTTCACGAAGTGCTCTATAAGTTTGGCGAATGGACCACTGATTTTGAAAATAAATTTCAACAATTTGTGAACGTTGTTGCGGCGTGAGTTTTTCCATGATAATTTTTCAATGCTTACTGAACAGAAATGTTAAAACAGCATGGCTTCTACCTTCTGTCAAATCACAGTTATCCCTATCGAAAGTTCTATCTCTACTCTAAAAAAACACCTGATACAATCAAATTTTCACAATAAAGCGAGCTAATCTCAATTTGCGTGTTTCGAGCCTAATTAAGGAAGGATACAGCAATCAATTCGAAAAGCACATAAAAATTTGCAGAACCAGAAAGGTTTGGTTTTCTAATTATTAAGAAGGACATTTTTCAATTGTTGTTGTTTACACCATTGAGAGCAATAACTGTTGAAAAGTTAATCGAACGCACATTACACTTAAGAATAAATAGTTTGTTGTCAAAGTTCATACTCATGCTTAAGAGCTATGATGTCATAATAGAAACCGCCAAGACCACTAGCAGACACTTTGTCTGCCATAAACCGCTCATTTAAATTAAATAGTCTTTATCACTTCGAAAGTAATCACTATCGAGTCGAGTGAGTCCGAAGATGCGTCTTAATTTTAATTGATTACGTTTGCTTTAGTGTTGAAATTACGAACATCTGGATCGAACTGCGTTTCAGCTAGGTTCAGTTTACATTGTAGGTGCGATTGACGAAAAATTTCTTCGATGTATCCTTCAGTACACGTTGTTTTGTTCGAGAGACTTCATGTACACGTTCAACAGTGCAATGATTTTTTCCAAGTTCATAATTTCGTGAAGAATCTATTTCGGCCAGCGACGGACTTTTCACTTAGTTTCGAATTTTGAATATGTGTATATCTACAATTTTCAGGTATGATTCAAATTATTTTTTTCAAGAGAACATTTCTCTATTTATTTATTTCCACTTTTCAAAATGAAAATTGGAAGAATTTGTACATTTTTCGTTCGTCTAGAAAGTATCCGGAATTTATTATTTTTTTCATAATTTTAATATACTTCCTTTTTGTAACATTCACAACATACAAAAGTAATGTATAAAATAGGCTGTGCAGATCGGCTATGACCCAAGTTGCATGGCTACACTTTTCGTCAAATATTGTTGCTAGTCTTCAGGTATACAATTTATTAAATAATGTCGCAACTAGAAAAAGGAAAACGGGCAGAATATTTGTATAGAAAAGGTTTTCGAAAAGTTAAAAAGTGCAATTGACTGAACTGGGAAAACGTGCTGTATATGAGGCAATATTGAGGATAAAAAATGGCATGGATTTGAGGCATAAACCAGATTCAGGAAGATCGCGTAAGATTAAAGGAAACAATTTAAAAGCTTTATTGGCCTTAGGACGACACAATCTGCGCCTGGGGCTTGCCTAACAGATTTAAGGTTTGGAAATCAACGAAATATAAAAGTGTGTCACTGAAAAGACAAGACTACATATCAAGGAAACCAAAAAAATCCCTATGTCACCTTTACAAAAGGAACGAAGGATAGAATTTTGTTAACGTTTTCAAGAAGTTAATTTCAATGAAGTCTTTATATCTGTTGAAAGTTGGTTCCAACTTGGTGAAAATCACTTGAAAATCCTATCAAAACAACCTGTTAGCGTTCAAATTTCAAAATTTTCCACCAAAATAATGGTTTGGGGAGTAATATCTCAGCGTGGTGCTACTCCTCTCTGTATAATTGATGGTACCATTAATAGTGAAAAGTATTGTGGCATTCTAAACGCTTTTCTCCTTGAAACGGTGCATGCTTTATATCCAGAGGAGTGGAGTTTGCAGCAGGACAATGCCATGCTTCGACCTATACTCAAGCTTGGATTCAAGAACACCAAGTGACAACCATTTCATAGCCAGCAGCTTCACCAGATCTTAGTCCTATTGAAAACATGGGGACTACTGAAGATTGAAGTTAAACGAGCAACGCCACTAAGTAAAGATGATTTTATTCAGTCAGTTTTACAGTTCTGGAGTACCATCACCTAACATTATAGAAATGATATAGTTTCGGGTGTTCCTCGACGTTTAGTGAAGTGTTTACGGTTAAATGAAGTTGTATAAGTAAATAAGATGAAGATTTTGTTATAATTTTCTAATTCAAGAATTAAAAATATATACTAAATAATTATAATTGAGCTTTGTTTTTTCCGGATACTTTCTAGACAGACTAAACAATCTGTCTTTGTTGAAATGTCAATATTAACATGAAAACGAGCAATTTTGCTTTGTTTTGCATGTTGTCTCATTTTATATTTTTTTGATAATTATGTTTAAACTGTGTCACAATAGTAAATATTATTCTTATGTTGTGTAACAAGGGTAGCTAATATTGGGATTACGAATTAATTAGGTCCGTTTTTCATCACAAAAAAATCCTTATTTTCGAGAAATAATGATGATAATAATAATAATTCAATCAAAATATTGACCATCACTACTTTCTACTTTTCCTCACCTCTCAGGCAATTTCCGTATCCCGTCTTGGCAAAACTTATCCTCTTTTGAGGCGAACCAATTTTATTGCCAATTTTCGTTTTTTTCGAAAGAAGTGAAGCGGTGACCTGCCAAATCCTGTTGTATACGTCGAAACAGCCAGTAGTCAGAAGGAGCAATATCCGGAGAATATGGTGGGTGCGGTAAGATATCCCATTATATCGTTTCTAAATATTTTTTGACAACTTTTTCGACATTCAAAAGAATAGTTTTATTATGTCTGTCCTTATATGCCGGTAGTTTTTCTCGGAATGTACGGTTTGAACGAAGAAATTACAGTCTGTACCGATCACCCATAATAGAATCACCAGGTTTTAGCAGCTCATCCTTTGGGTCCCACCAGATACACAGTATAACTTTCGAGCCAGAATGGCTTTGGTATTGTTGTCGAGGTCGATGGCAACGATTGACTGGGTAAAGCGTAGTATATTTTTTCTTTGGGTTGTCGTAGAAGATCCACTTTTCGTCACCAGTCACTTGTTGTTGTAGAAAACCTTTTCATTTTTGCCTTTAACGCAGCTGTTCACAAGAAACTAATCGGCCTTTCAGATCTATTAGTTTCGGTTTAAAAGGAACCCAATTGCCTTGATTTTAAGTAAGGTAAATAGATTTAAAATGCACAGACAATGCTTGTTGGCTCACCCAAACGTAAATGCAAACTCATTTTGCGTTGGGCAATTATCTTCATCGAGTAATGTCTGTAGTTCATCGTCTTCGAATTTTTTTGGCTATCCCCAGTGAGATCTATCTTCAACGCTTAAATCACCACTTTTGAAGCGCTGAAACCATTCTCTACATGGCTTGTCTGTTGGAGCATTGTCACCATAAACATCCACAAGCATACGATGAGCTTCAACTGCACTTTTTTCCGATTAAAACACAAAATTAAAACTTGCCGCAAATGCTGTTTAGTTATCAATCTGACATTTTCAGCAGCATAACAAAAAAACGATTTGTCAACTCAAAACGCTCTATTTCGAACCAGATAGACCAGACTATCTTTCGTATTCTTTCTTTGTCCACAGAATATACACAGAGGTTGAATAAAGTAGTTTTCAAAACTTATTTATATCCAAAAAATACTGTGTGCATGAGTGGGAAAACAAATTGTAATTATTATATATGGAATGAAATAATGAAAAGATTTTTTTTTACTTTTTATTTCAAATATCTTGAATATCAAGCAGAACAATTATACCTTCAGGTATTACAGAATTACTCTGTTTGATATTTGAGATATTGAAAAAACCATCTATCAATTAAAATTTTGTCATCTTTCTGGTGGTAGAGCATGATTCCACGCTCATAAAACTTTGGGTCTTTGCTGGCAAAAAACTGATCCAGGTGATTTTCAGCCTCTCCATTTGAAGTAAAGGTTTTACCGTCCAAACAATTTTGCTATGATCGGAACAAATAATAATCCGAAGGCGGCAGATCTGGAGAATATGGTGGGTGTGGCAGTGTATCCCATTCAAACTGTAAAAGCTTTTGGCGAGTGATGAGTGTATGAGGTCTCGGATTATCTTGGTGGAACACTACACCTTTATGTTGATTAAGTCTGGCCTTTTCTGTTGAAGTGCTTTATTCAGTTTGTCCAGCTGATGATGATCATTTTTGCGACGTTTGAGGAGCGAATCACAGACGTCAACGCGACGACACAAATTTCTCTCCGTGAGAACATGGAAATCCCATATATCGAGCTTCGAGGTTAATCCCAGGTCTTTCAAGTGGTCATAAATAGTTGAATTCGATAGATTTAACCTTTCACGACGCTTTTTCAGCTTCAACGGGCCTTCCGAAACGTGGTACATCTTCGACATCAAAATTGCCGGATCGAAATTTTGCAAACCAGTTCTGGCACTAGCGTACTGTCAACACATATTCTCCATACACATCGGTTAATTTCTTTCTGGCTTGAACAACATTTTCACCTTCTTCATAGTAAAAAAATGAAATATGGCGAAAATGCTGCCTATTACTCTCCATGTTTAAAAGGGCGCCAACCAAAAACTACTGCGTACAATTAATTGAACTTTTTCACACACAAGCTTTGCTATATCAGCTCTCAAAATATATAATCAGTATGCGGCTTACGTGTGAAGTTGGGTTCGAAAAAATACAATTAAATCCTCTGTCGGAAAAAAAACGAAATTACTTTCCGAACAACCTTATAATATGTTTCCTTCAAAATGTATGCGTTATATTACGAAAGCACTGTATAACCATCTCCACCTCCAACAATAAAAACATCTCCTTTACACACGTGAATGAAATATGAATTTGAAAATAATTTTTCCAACTCGGCATGGAGCCAAATGGAAATTTACTTATACACGTACTTGAAATCGAAAATGTAGATTATTTTTAAATCTCTTATTTATCTTTTTCAGATACATGAACCATATGTATGGCTGGACGTGAATCAGGATACGCTTGAAAATCCTCGATAAATAAAAGAAATGTCAGAAATTGGGCAAATAAGAGGCTAGAAAATGCAGGCAACAAAACAAATCTCCATCTTTTTGTTCCTCTTTGTATGGACTATAGCAAGGTGTTATCCTTCGAAGCCTTTGAACGAAAGGTCGACAGAATTGACATGGCAAGCCTGGTTGTTGATCGATGAGAGCCAGAACAAACAGCAAGACAACACGCTGAAGAGGAGGATCACGCCCAAGTCCGTATTTATAGCACCAACATTCAGTCCTGAAACCTTGCCGGAGTGCTCAGAAGGGTACCAGTCTGATCCTATGGGAAGATGCATCAAAATAATTATGTTGAACAAGGAACTCCATCTCGACTTCCTCCTCCAGCAACTCAACCAGAAGTTCGGAGGTATGGAGGATTACGAATACGAAGAAGAAACTACTACAGGTCCCCTTAACATAAATATTCCTCTTAACGCAGTAGAAGAAACAGATGTAGCGATTGTAGTAGCTCCAACCAAAAATTTCGGTCAAACCGCTATGGAAATGGAGATAAACATGAACAAAACCTTGAGTGAAGAAAAAGTCAACGTGGCTGACATTGCTGGAATCCTTGGTTTGAAACAAGTTGCCGAAGTTGAGACCACTACTATAACGGGAACTGATAGTACAATACAAGAATTGACAACAGAAACTTCAACTGCCAACACACAAGGTGAGTGTTTGAATTTTGAAGCAGGGATTATTTCGAGTCTGGCATTCGCATTTTGACGGAAAATTAGTTCAATAACGGGTTATCCAGAGATTTCACATCCCTGTTCCAATGACATATGTCAAACACAACTATGATCCGAAGCGTGAAAATTGTGAAAACTTACTACAAGTGGCAAATTATCGTCCCATATCTCTTTTGAGCGCTTCATCGAAAGTCATAGAGAAGTTTGTATTCAATAGGATGTTGGATTAGTTGAATAAGTTTCCATTAATTACTGAAAGCCAGCATGGCTTCCAACTCAAGCGATCGACCAATACAGTTGCTTGTGACTTACTTAGTTTCGTTTACGATTCCTTGATGGCGGATCGTATGGCAGGGCTCTTTTTCGATGAATCAAGAGCATTCGACAGCCTTCATTTCGAGTTTATTCTGGCTAAGTTATAAAGCCTCGAATTTAAGGGCTTTTTTCTCGAGTAGGTCAAGGATTTTTTAAATAATAGGTACTTCTATGTCCGCATAGGCCAACAGGAATTTTACAGATATCTAGTTGAATTGGGATCCCGCAGGGTTCTGTTTTGAGACCTCTTTTATTCATTCTGTTGGTCAATGATCTTCCTCTTTACGTCATCATGTATTCATCAATATAAGCCTATATCAAGAAAGTTTTGTTTGCGAACGATACATTCTTTATAATTTCCACGTTCAGTCTTGTGGAACTCGCACATATTGTCGAAACTGCAGATCCAATCGATCTGAAATTTGATCTTATATTATGGTAACCAGAACCAGACCTATGATCTAATTTGAATTTAATAGTTCGATAAAAAGGCTAATTCAAAATTTCGAAAGAAGCATGAATGATATAAACAAGCGCCCAAAAGCTCCTAACTTTACACGAGTGCTTTTCACAATTTTTTCTATATTTTGATGGGTAAATTTTGAGGAAGCTTAACTTCTTTTTTTGTAAAGAGTCGCTACTGATTTAATCACTCGTGGTGCCGAAATCGGAATATCAGTGTATGCAACCAGTCTAATTACAGGAATAAAAGGTTTCATATTATCAAATCGAAATATTCCATAATTTCTTCGAAATCGGCTATCAGATTGCTGTGAAATAGTGGATGTAGTTAAATCTTGGGAAAACAGAAACTACTATTTGCGTTGATTAATTCGTTAAACACGCATAGTTCTACGCTTATCGCCTAAATTCGAACATATTTGGCAAAGAAAAGTATCTTCCAGCATTGAAATCATCCTCTGAAACACTCGATTTCGATAACTCAAATGTAATGATAACACATATTGCGCAGACGGTTAACCAGTTATTATTATTATTATAATATTATCCTGATACTCCTAGATCTTCCGTGAAGATCTCTCAGAAGCTTTTTCAGCTAGTGCGAGTTAGGAGTTCAGTTATGTTCTGGGTAGGCTTGGTTACTGAAATCTTACGCTACTTTAGATCACAGCACTGTTAATTTTTGACCCAATAGTGAAATGGTGGCGGAAACCCGTCCAACTAGAAAATTTCTTTCCCATCTGAACAGAACTTTAACCTGAGACCTTTCAGTTACGAGCCCAAAGCTCTTACTGTTGAGCTATCGACACTCACTCAGTGAAAACAATTTTTTTTGTGGTTGCAAACTTCGACATTATTCATCAACATAATAACCTTCCATTGCAATACAATTACTCCAACGTTTTTCCAAACTTTCGATTCCTTTCTTATATAATGAATTGTCTTTAGCCTCAAATAGACTTCAGTTGTGACTATAACTTCGTCATTGGACACAGATCTTTTTCCTTAAAACATCTTTTTAAGACCTGCGAACAGCTAGAAATTTAATGGGCCAGATCCGCTATATATGACGGTATAGAAGCAATTCCAATAATAAATCCTTCAATTCCACCATGGTTTTCATCGACTTGTGTGAACCAGCGGTTTTTTTGTTATATGGTGTCTTTTCTGCTTCATTGCGTCATCCAATCGATCCAATAACGCAATGTAGTATTCGTTTTTGATCGTCTGGCCCTTCAAAAAAAAGTCGATGAGTAGAACGCTGTGCTTATCCCAAAATACAGGTCATACCATGACCTTGCCTGCTGACTATTGTCTTCGTACGCTTTGACCGCCTTTCGAACTCTCTTCTCTGCTTTCGATTTCGGCGTATTGTGTTGAATGTATGTTTTATCTGCTGTATTCCGCGCTGAAACAGCTTGAACCAGCACCTATCTCTTGCAATTTGACTTCACAATCGGACATAACAATTTTCAGAATTTTTTGAATATTTTTGGGCGTAAGCGCCTTAATTGGACGACCTGGGCGCTCCGCGTCTTCGGTGATTGTTCGATCTAGGTAGGTGCTATCGCCAAATGCTTGTTATTGACAACATCTTCATCTCTGTGATGTTACCATTTTATCAATTTCATTATTTCATGTGATCTAACTTCAATTCAGGTTCTTATTATAAACACTTTTTACTCTAACTCTACTCAATAACCGCTACATCTTTTATTTATTATTTTTTACTGACCAATTCTATGAATAAAGTAACACGTTGTTTAACACAAGGTTTTTTTCCAGGCTCAACTTCAGAACTGAACGCCCTGTTCTTCCTAGACTCCAAGAGGCAAGTGGAAGTCAAAACAGATGCTACCACTACAGTCTCATACACTGAAGATAACGTTATGAAAAGCACAACTGATAGGCGGGTCCTTCCAGACAGTGAACTAACGTTGTATCAAATGGACCAAGCACTTCCTTATTCCGAGTCGTCTGTAGCTTTTGTCGACATCAAAAGAGAAGCTATAAAAGCAGACAAGAAACCTTTAGTGGGCGCAAAAACTACTGAACGACCTACTACAGCTTTTACAGTAAGATCTACTCTGATGGTACCGAAAAAACCAGAGGATACGTTTAAATATGAACTGCCTCTGCCTAAAGTATCAACGCCAGCACCGTTTAGAGCATCACAACATCATGGTTCAACCACTGTTTCTGTACTGTTGACGCCAATAGACAACGGACTATCCATCGAAGATACCACGAGTCCTACTGAAACAACTGGTACATTTTTTTCAGCAGGATTTCAAAAATTAAATCACAATTCCGTTAATAACAAGAAATTTTTCCCTCAATTTGAAGACTCCACTGATACAATCAACGATAAAAATCTACCAGAAACTACATCAAAACCATCAAACAACAATGAAGCTACAGGCTCTGGAAAAATAATATTTCCGACGACTAGAAGTTTTATGGTAAGATTTCCTACTGCATCACACCACGTAAGATTTCCAACGTCATCTTCATCATCATCGTCAGGCACAGCTAAATATTCATCTAATGTTTCTGATAGATTCGAGGTGCAAACAAGGACAACTTCGAGTGACCAAACTGATACACCATCTAGTATATCAGAAATAAATGCTAACCACAATAGCTCCTCAAATGTTGATTTAACAGCCTTCTATGAGAGACTTAAAGCTCACAGAGAGAATCACAGAAACCGGGAAAAACACAGCGAATGGTTCCATTTGCCTACAAAATGGTCAGATACATCGCATAAACCATTGGTTTTGAGGTTTTCACGAAAGAACGGTCATATGGATACTCAAGAATTTGGCACTACAAACTTCTTTAGGCAGTTTGATGCTAGTGTTTTTGGGTTTAAACAAACCATACCAAGATGATAGTGAGAACATCACTGCAGCATGCAGGCTGCTTTGTATATATAGACTTACAAATGTTTTAGTTTGTACTTATAGTCTGAACAGTACCTAATGTATTATTTAAATGAACTGCTTCCCAAAAGTTGATGAAATACACCTGAAAAACTCTTGAATATGGAGATGCGTAATTTGAATGATTACAAAGCATCAATTTCACTATGATAATTTGCTTACATTCAACATGGATATTAAAATTTACTAAGGAAAATTAGAATAATGAAAGGTTTTTGGTGAAATCTACTTCAAACCAACTTTTGACCAGCAGCTCAATAATAATTATTTAATATACAGAAATTGATGACTACTTACCTCACGATTTATATATTCTAGGAAATCCAGAAAATCCTTCTTGCGTCTTCTTCTATCAAGTTTCAGTTTTACATCACATTTCAAAGTGTTATCTATTTATCTTAATTCCTGTCATTTTTTCTGATGGGTTCCTACACTCACATATGTACACTCAATTACTTGATGTTTTGTAAAATGCCATGGAGACAAACAATTAGTGGTCTTTACTTAAATGTTTGAATTCGTGAATATACAATTAACATTTATTCAACTTCATCTCAGTTAATTAAAAACCATTTAATTAACTTGTCTATTCATCTTACTGTATTATAATGATAATAATAGTCATGTATATAATCAATTTTACTCATTAGATTAAGATTTAATTTATTACTACCTTTTAAATTAGCACAAAATTTTTTATTGTTAAATTTATCCTTATAATGATCCCAAAGAACTTCCACTGAACCATAATTTCATATATTGGCAATTTTTTATTGAAATAGTATGGTTTATACCCAATTTTTCGGTGAATACTAAGTATATTCCAAAAATTTCGAATTAAACGATTTCACAAGTTCAAAATTTGCGAGGATTACAGACTATCATTTATTTTTTAATTTCTATTAATATTCAATCATTACATGTAATAGAGGACTTAAATGAAAGTAACATATTTTATTGATAAAAACAGAAAAAATTCCGAACGTAGTTTCTACTGAACAAAAATATTTTACTCTGAAGTGGCTTCGAAAGTGACTTAATTTCTCAATTTTAAGCTTTGAGGATCAAAAACTATCATGATGTGATCTCTATTAATGTATCATTGAAAAAAATCCTCTTAAACAGTATTTAAACAGTATTGTTATTGTTATTATCTTTTTATAATACGAATCTGAAATATATTAAGAATATTAGTAAATTGAAGTCATAATCGACACATTGACTTGAAAAATGAAAAATTTTGTGTGAAATCGCTGTATGTGCCAGTATGTGAACTGAATAAAAATTCTTGGCTTATTGTGTTCCTCATTTACTATATGCCTTAATACATTCTGTCAAGAAAGTACCGGGAATTATCGATTTAAATCTGGCGGGACAATGAGGCAGGTAAAATTTTTTTTTCCTAGGTTGGTACTACTGTCCTTAATTACTATGCCAAGCTTGAGCGGAATCTGTCAACTAGTGTGTTTGCAACAGCTGATTAAGTCAGTCGATGTCAGAGTGCGTGCCGATTTTTACTATGGGTGATTACGTTGAGCAAAGAATTTGTTTAAAGTTTTGTATTGCAAATGAATTTTCGTGAGCCGATGCATTGAAAATGTTGCAAAAGGCCTTTGGTGATAATGCTCTATCGAAAACTCGTGCATATCAGTGGTACAGAGCCTTCAAGGACGGTCGTGAAGTGGTCGCGCATCGACGGCTTCGATCGAAGATAACGTCGATAAAATTAAGGAAAGGGTGCTGGAAAACCGTCGTACCAGCTTGAGAGAGATAGCACATGATCTTAAGATATCCCACGAGTCCGCACGTACGATTTTGATTGATATTTTGGGCATGAGAAAGGTGGCCGCACGACTCGTACCGAAAGACCTGAATTTTCTTCAAAAACGTCATCGCGAACAGGTTGCTTCAGACATGCTGGATCGCTGTAATTCCGATTCTACATTCATGGAACGCATTATAACTGGTGATGAGACCTGGGTCTACGAGTACGATATGCAAACAAGCCAGCAATCATCGGAATGGGTGGCAAAAAATGAGCCAAAACCGAAAAAACCATGCCAAAGCCGCTCGAAAATGAAGGTGATGCTCATTGTTTTCTTCGATATCCGTGGCGTGGTGCACTACGAATTCGTTCCAGAGGGTCATACGGTAAACAAGGAGTATTACCTAGGCGTTATGAAACGTTTGCGTGAGCGTATCCGTAAGAAGCGGCCAAATTTGTGGGCGAACAACTCATGGATTTTGCATGACGATAACGCGCCTTCTCACCGAGCTACGATTGTGACTGACTTTCTCGCCAAAAACTCAACAAACGTGCTTCAGCAACCACCGCATTCGCCGGTGGAAAAAGACGCATTTCCTCTTCTCAAAACTAAAATTGCCCCTTCGTGGCACCCGTTTTGAGTCGATTGAAGCCATAAAACAAAATTCGGCGCGAGAGCTAAAGTCCATCCCGGAAAGCGCCTATAAAAAATGTTTCGATAATTGGAAGTGCCGTTGGCATAGATGTATTGGAACAAATGGAGCCTATTTTGAAGGCGACCCAATAAATTTTGACGATTAAATGTAAAAATGTTGTTTTAATTGAAAATTCCCGGTACTTTCTTGACAGAGTAGTATGTATAAATATGTGATGAAATTTAAACAAAATATATTTTTATTCAAACTTAACAATTATTCCAAACTAAATTTTTCGAGAATAACATACAAAAGCGAGAGATACCAATATTAACTTATTCATTTCGTAATGATCTCAGGCTTCTGGAATTGGATTACAAAAGACAACTATTAATTGGTGAATAGAAATCATGCTGTAGATTCCCGATGATATAAACAAATATTCGATTGATGAAAAATATCGAAGAAGTAGATACAATTAGATTCAGAATATTTTTTATGGGAAGCTTGTATAAATAACCCTTTCATATGAATACATTGGTTGTCTTATGAACAAGGGTTTACAAGGAGGATATAAAAATTATTTAAAGTGCAGATAAATAAAGATAACTTTCTGTTTCATGTAGCACAACCGATAGTATAATTTTTCCGTTTCTCTAGTAACACTTCTACTAATTTCAATTTGAATGTGCTTACTGGATGATTTTAACACAGCTTAATTCGTTTTTCATTTCATTTGCTGTTTAAACTTTCTTCAAAAAACTACTTTGAAATTTTTTTACAATCTATAATATCTCGGTCCTGATGATTGGATATAGAAAAATGCCAAAAGAGGAATTTGACAATAATGGCATGCTCGGCCCAACTGTTTGCTACGCGCTTACACCCTCCAGCATCGCTCAGGAGCTTGCTCTCCCTTTATCCGAAATTCTCGTTATCCCACACAGATGACGCAACCGTCGTCTCCGTCTTCAAGTAGAACCGAACAAGACATCTTCATTCCAGATAGAATAAAATTAACAGGCATCATTGGCAAGCTTGCAGTCAGTATCCAATCTGAAGAGTCCATGAGTACAGCTAGGTCGAAACGTCTACCTCGAGCAATATAAAGTCTGTAAGTTCCCTCGCAACACCGCTTCACATAAAGTTTAATTTGAAATCAATTGAATCATGTGTTGTAGAAAGAAGATTACATTTCATTGGTCGATTATGAAATATACATATTACGCTCATTCTCTATTTGGAAAGAATTTGATTTGGTTTTTGTTTTCATAAATAATTTTCTAATGGTTGGTGTAACGAAATTTGGCCAAGAGTAGATTTTTGGGGTGAAAATTTTGAATCTTTTCCTATTTAGAAGAAAAACTCTATGGAGTTTTTCTTATATGCTGGGTCTATAATACATCCATTATACGCCAAAAGTTACAGTTAACAACTAAGTTTAACCTGATTGTAATTAATATGAATGTGAAAAATTCATAAGCCATTTTTTTAACAGCCTTGGAGATTCCTTGCTGCATTCACTTACACTTCAATCTTATAGAATATCTGAAAATAAGCGACTCTACCATAGATTTTTGCGTGATTCAAAAGATTTATCCACGAAGGAAACGGGTTATTTCACTCGTTTGAATGCAGGACGGTGAGCTCGGTATGCGAAAAACGGTAGCGTCCTCTATATGCCACGGCGGGAAGCTGCAGCAGAGCAGAGTAGAATTCTGGAGGACGACGGGGCACGTTGCCACAACATGTAAAATCATTATTATTCCCGTAATAATCACCCTTGCCGTGGCCCAAGATTATCACAATCATCATTATTTCGGTAGTAATCACCCGTGTCACTTGTTTTCCCTGCTTAGTCCAAGATTATCGCATTATTATTCTCGTGCCAAACAATTTTGTCGCTTGTGTCCCCGGCACAAGATTATAGCGATTATTATTATAAATATAATAATCCAAAGTGTTTGAAAATTCACAACATTTATTCTTAGTTAAATAATCATAATTTTAGCTATACAGTGATACCAAAAAATATATTTGTTCTTGTTCGAGTTTTACTTCACTTCCTCATCGTCGTTGTGGTCTTTAATACAAAGTGCCTTTTAAAGTTTAAACCACCGCCACAGTATATTAGATTCGGTCTACACCAACACAAAGTAATTATTCATTGCGATTAATTAACTTGCTATTGTTTTTTGTACGTTAAACCTTTAGTAAAAAGACGAGATTTCATTAACTTTGTCATGTGTGTCAGAACCAGAATTGTCAAACGATACGTGCTGAAGTTGTTCAAAATTGCTGGCAAACATGTCGACGGTTATTGATTCCTTCTTCAAACAACTTGAACTAATACTATTACAATGTTAACACACTACGTCTATAGAGTAGGGATTGTGTCTGATTAAAAATCCAATTTCGCGAATACAAACGGAATAGTACCCTTCTTGATTAACTCAAATAATGGTATTTGTTTGGCAAACATCGAATAGAAATAATGTCCAAATTAAATGACAAATTCAATTAAATAAGAGACATATATATGTTGATTTCTATTTATTATTGTTATATGACGAGTTTCGTTTACATAGTAACTTCTTCAAATGTTTATAAGCAACAGTTGTTTATAAACTTATATGCTTATAATACTTCCTCAGATACTATATTCTGTTGTCCTGTTACTAATAAGTAATTTCAGTAAATAGCATTTTTTATAATTATTATTTTATTATTATTATCCTGATACTCCTAGATCTTCTGTGAAAATACCTCAGAAGCTTTTTTTCAGAGTTAGGAGTTCAGTTGTGTTCTGGGTAGGCTTTGTTACTGCGATCTTGGGCCACTTTAGGTCACAGCACTGTTAATTTTTGACCCAACAGTGAAATGTTCGCAGACACCCGTCCAACTAAAAAATTTATTTTCCCTTTTCAAGATAATCTCCTGGGCATGCCACAGTTACCCTTACCTTACTGTCCATTTAAACTTACGCCTTGTAGGGGTTAGGTTCTGCACTGGTTACCGGAAGTGCAGTTGAAGGTGCATGCTGGCTGTATCCTGCCCTTTCTAACACCTTCCGCTACATAAGAATTACATCCGATTTGAGCGAGTTTCCGACCTAACGATATGTAGAAATAAGTCATTTAGATCCGGGGCGCTATAAGGTTAACTGTGGAGCTTTGTGAACCATTGCATAGAGTAGATTTAACCACAGGGTGATAAAAGTTTGTTTCCATTCATTGTGCGTTGTAGCTTTTCAACATAACTAACTTAAATATATTCTTCTGGTGTTACTGTGTTTTTAATATTTGAACCTCCCGTCACTGTTTCCTTTCTCTCGTTAGGTGTAATTTGGCTTGTTTAACAACGTAACATTAGGAAGGTTGTCAATCTCTGTAATCTTAATTTTATATATCAAATTTGGCAATGAAACATAAGACGAACTACTAAGTGCAAATATCTGTGAATACTGATAGACAACAAACTGACTTTCAAGCATCATATAAAAACCCAGAAAAAAGCAGCCACCACATGAGCCAAACACTTCAGGTCACTTACATTCAGAAACTTAGGCACCAACACCAAAACAAAATGATCTGCAGACCACTGCTGGAGTATGGCCACATAATATTCTCAAAAGCAACAAAAACTGCACTAAACAACCTATAAAAAACGGAAAGAACTTCCCTTAGAACAATAACGAAGTTGTGACACCCGAACAAACTTCTACACAATCCTTCTAACAACATGTTATACGAGACAACAGAAGTGGAGCCAATAGTGACCAGACTGCAAAGGCTAAGCATTGGAATTCATTGGAAACCAGAACAACAGGTCCATCATAGGACTTTAAATGTGAAGATAAAGTTCGAAAATACGCAAAATCCGCCCACGAGACTCGAAGATATAACCATTGGAAATGATATTTTTTGCGCACTTGTTCTAGGCAACGGTGTGCTATCGTTTTGTCCAAATCACTTAGTTTTTATTGGAGCTGAAATTGATCTCAAACGAGTGGGTTAATAAAATTCACATGTTCTGCTTACCACTGTTCCACAGTCATAAATGTATTTGATAGATTCGGTCTTTACTTGGTGGAAACTCATTTTAATTAAAAAAATGTATATGAGACAGTAATTTATTTCTACAAAATGTTTGTACTACTACAACAATTGTTTCACCACGATGTGGCTTCTTCAGGTATTACATTGTACTGTCTAATAGACAACTGAAGATAATAAATGGAAATCATCATATATATATATATATATATATATATATATATATATATATATATATATATATATATATTAATACATTTTTTTATTAGATTTATGTCATTTAATTTCTTTTCTTGATTGTTTTGGACTTTACGTGACGGAAATTCATCGTATATTACACTTTATTTCCGCTAATATTTATTGTTTACACAACAATTGTTTCGTCAATTTCATTTTGACTTCATCAGGTGAGTATGGTACTTTTACAAAATCGGTCTCTTTAAATACAATATTATAATACAATAATATAATATGTATATATATATATATATATATATAAAAATATTGTATTTAAAGAGACCGATTTTGTAAAAGTACCATACTCACCTGATGAAGTCAAAATGTAATTGACGAAACAATTGTTGTGTAAACAATAAATATTAGCGGAAATAAAGTGTAATATACGATGAATTTCCGTCACGTAAAGTCCAAAACAATCAAGAAAAGAAATTAAATGACATAAATCTAATAAAAAAATGTATTGGAACAATTTCAACTCGAAATAATGTTTTTCTAGATTTGAAATAAAAATCTTAATTAAACTTGCCGATATACTTTCGGATACGCCCCGTATATACACCTACCCAGAATATGTACACAAGAATGAATGAAGTGGACATGTATTCTTCCACTTCTAGTACCGATGTTGATGAAGATGAGTTTGTTATTGAAACTTAGATTATATCTTTTTTGTACAATAAATATAATCATTATACATTTATACTGTTTACTTAATATCCTGACTTGATATTGACGGGTTAGGAAAATTTGTACAATTTTGTAGGTTAGGTTAAACCACAGAATAGTAAGAATTGTTTCTGTCTCTAGAAGTTCGGTGGTGGGGATCTCGGTGGCATAGTGAGCATAGACGCGAGCTGTGGTACCAGGGATTGCGGGTTCGAATCCAGCTGCGCCCATGGGTGTGTTTGTGTGCGTTGACTAACTTACTTGATATTGGGTACATAGTATCATTGCTGAGCCTAAATACTACTAACACTCGTGAGAAAAAAAAAAAAAAAAGTTCGGTGGTACGGTGTAAGATAAAATACGGTAATTTTTCGCCTGTGATACGGTAATCTCAGGATTTTCGGTTGGCAACGGTGGTTAGTACCCTAGTCCTTGGCATAGATGTCTTAGGAGCTAGATATCAGTATAACCTGAATTATTGTTTTTGATGATATTTAATTTTAAGAAATTTTCAACATAACATGAATGTTCCTGTAACTCAGTGCTTTAGATGCATAAGTATCTTCACGAGTCTAAACAAAAAATTAGTCCCTAATAATATAAAAAATAAAGGTGTTAGTTCACAACTGTGGATAAAAAGACAATTGTCAGATCCGTATGTAGAAAAAGCGAAGCTGATGAATTATAGGTTGGTCATATTAATTCAATTAATAGGTAAAATTTACTGTTATCTTACTTCAGGTGTCGCAGTGCTTTCAAACTTGTAGAAATTAACGATAAGTATAAAATTCTATTCCCTGGACAAACAGTGATAGACGTTGGTGCTGCTCCTGGATCTTGGACGCAAGTGGCTGTAAAAGAAATCAGAGGCAACTCAAATTCAACTTATATACCTGAAAAAATAGGAAAAGTTATTTCCATTGATAAGCAATACATATATCCAATAGAGGTTTGTTTTTGATATTATTGAAAGTAGTCTGTTAAATTCTTAATGAAATAACCTTATTAGGACCTTGAATAGAATCTAAAACTCATAATATTCAAGTTAACAAAGCAACTCTTACTAATCCTTCCACTGATAATAAAAAATGATTGTTTGAAATAGTCCATTACTTTGTGATGGGTTAGTATACAGGTATGTAAAAGACAGTCAGAAACATAGGAAATTCAGTGTTAATCAAGGATGAAGTGAAGTATCGAATATTCAAAACCTCACCGTGATGAGATGACCAATAAATTATTGTTATCTCTCAATGGCAGTTCGTAGTGTTGATGCTTCTATCGAAAGGCTGTGCAGTCTGCTTTCACTCCCCACTACCATTGAGAGAGAACAGTTGTTTATTCGTCATCGCATAACGCTGAGGTTTTGACTCTTCAACTTCTCCACTGTATTCTTGATTAACATTGAATTTCCTATGTTTCTGACTGTCTTTTCCATATCTGTATAGAGAGAGTGAAACCAATTTGGCTCACACCAGTTTAAACACAGATCATGTAGAGTTTTAATGGTTGAATATTAGATAATATATCTCATAAGAATATATTTTTTCAGGGAGCTACAATTTTGAGCAGTATGGATTTTACTGACCCAGCATCCCAATCTTATTTGAAGAATGAATTAGGTGAAAGTAAAGCTCAGATTGTAATGTCGGATATGGCACCTAAAGCATCAGGCATAAGGGAAATGGATAATGAAAATATGATGAACTTATGCTATAGTGTTTTAAGATTTGCTGTTCAAGTCTCTGAAGTGGGAGCGACATTCCTTGTTAAATTATGGCAATGTGGACAGGCCAAACAGTTACAGTTGGATATATCACGTTTTTATGATAATGTTAAATTTATAAAACCAAAAGCAAGTAGAGGTGATTCAGCAGAAATTTTCATTTTGGGTAGACATTTTAAAGGCTTGAAGGAAAGTTGATTTATTTGGTAATGATATCAGAATTACGTGATTTGCAGGTGTGATTAAAGACTGTTTTAATTGTATTTATATTTATGAGGAAAATTTGTAACAATATTTATAAAATATATCTTATGAAAAGAACTTCATCCATAGTTATCAAAAGAATACTAATATAGGTATGACTGAACAATTATGTAAAAGTTTTATATCTATTGGAACTATGAGGAAAATTATTGAAATTCCAGGGAACCATATATTTGATCATATAATTCGGATTGTTTTCTGTAAATTTCAATAACAATTTTTTCCAGGTTTTTTAAATATTTGTTATAGTGATAATAAAGTTTATTTACCACAAAAAATTAATCAAACTCAAACAGGACATAAGATTTCTCTTTCGAAAACTAAACAAGTCACAGAATTAGCAAATTCTATGAGGACTATCCTCAAAGAGGCACCAGCATGTTAGTTGTTCAAAAATGGTGATTTTGAAGTGAGAAATGAAGAGTGTGGAAAGTACCCAAATAACGAACTGCAAGCCTTATCGGATGAAGTTGACACTTAAACTCTACAAGAATTCGTGACAAATTTAATGTGACGCAGAAAGTGTTCTCTATTCGTGTGAAAGCTATAGGAAAGATTCGAATGTGGGAAAATGGGTTCAGCATGAATTGAATCAAAGGCAGCAAGAAAATCGAAAAACAACTTGTGAAATGCTCCATCCAATCGTGAAAGGTGATAAAAAAATTGATATATTTTGAGAATCCTAAGCATTGTAATTCATAGGTTAATCCAGGGGGACCATCGATATCCATTGCAAGACCAAATTGTTTTGAAAAGAAGACAATACAATTATCTATTTGCATAAAAGGGACATACTCTCGCTGAACAACCCTTCAATTCATATTAAAATGTACGAAAATGACTTGATAGTTATACAGATGTATGTTACACTGTCTTGATTTATAGAACTTTCTATTAACACAGCTCACAATCCTTATTAATAATATTTGGTTCAGATCAGCGGAATTAATTTATTAGAAGACATGTAATTTTCCCGAAAAATTACAATTTCACCTGTTACTACATGAATATCATATATAGATTAAGATTACACTAATTCCACTTATTCAAAATTGTGTTTAGACTATTAAATCATATGTTTGATATTGGATCCAAAATGTTAATGCTAATTTAATATATTGTTTCATCAGAACAACAATGTTAACTCTTTAAATACTTATATTTTGACAATTGAAAAATCACTACGCTCAACGTTAGAGCTAGTGGTTCTGGTAAAAAAGATATCACAATATATGAAAGCAAATAAAATTTGAGAGTCAGAATATTTTTTAATTCATTGTATACAATGTAACTAAAACTACCAAAAACATATTTTATATTGCTCTCCACAGTTTCTGTCACTTCTTGTTGGAAAAAATTCACAACACTTTAAACTTTTTCCATTTGCAAAAAGAGGTGACAGTTGGATGAATCCAGATCAGTTGAATAAGAGAGGTTTTACAGTAATTAGAACCCTAAATCACAAATTGATCACAGGGCAATAAGTACATAGTAGGGACATTGTCCTGTAAAAATAAAACACCTTCGGATAACTTCGTGCGTCTTCTCTTCATAATTATTTCTCATAAAATAGTCAATAATGTCAAATAGTCATTATCCAGATAATCAATCATGATTACTCCATTACAATTCCAAAAAACTGAAGCACAAATTTTGCCAGTAGATTTGTAAACACAGAACTTCATTGTTTGTCCCCACCATCGATTGCTCCCTTGATTATGGGTCGTAAGAATGTACCCAAATTTCATATATAATAACAACACACTTCAAAAAGTCTTCATCTTTTTTGGACCAAGCATATATTAAATGTGGTGTTTCTACCTGTGCACCCTTTCTTTTCAATATTTTGAGGATCCATCTTGTAAAAATGTGTCTCATGTCAAAAGCAATGTGAACAATATAATAGATGTGTTCTTATGAAATATTACTTATCTCAGATATTAGTTTTAGCCCAACGCAAAGGTCTCTTACAATCATGTCCTGAACTGCATTAATATTTTTCAGAAAATTTACCTCTTAAAGTTTGCAGTCTGATTTTTCACAGGCACTAAATTAGGGCTCGATACTACATATATTTTTTTTGTCACAATAGCGGCAGGCATTCTTTTTTTGTGCAGCTCTGTTCTGACTTTGACATAGAATATTGAAAATTAATTGTCTGCTCCGGTATCACAATATTTTCTTTATCCATGTAACTGATTATACCAATACATCATTTTAATTGCTTTATTGGGCTCAAATACTAATGCAGGTGACTACACTCTTAACCATTAAGAATGTCAAGGTCCAACAAAGGAAAAACTATTTCCGAAACATGCGCAAATACTAAAATATATCAATGGATGAGAATGTAGTTAACTTATTTTGGTGGTAAATGATCAAGATCTTATTATATGGTGATCAAATAAGAGATATATATTAAAAATTTGACTTATTGTCTAAAATAATTTATATTGTATAACAGCTATTGGGGTTGAATATAAAAATAAAATGAAAAACAAGGCGATTTATTTGAAAGTATCTTATTTTATATTTACCTACAAATTGGTGGAGTTGGAATTAAAACAATATTTTCAGAAACCATTGAACAGTTGCTTGATTAAAAGCATGAATCTTTACTACTTGTCATGGCTAGTTATTTAAATATACATCACACTAAGTTGGAAATCTATAATTTAAAAACTATCAACTACAATCAATGAAACCTCCTAGTCAAGTGCCAAGAAATAATTGTCATATTAAAAAAAAGATACATTCATTATTTCAGTGCACATATTTAATCAATGTTCAAAATATACATGAAAAATTTCATATCAGTCTTTCTCAATCAACTAAATTTTATGATCGAGACCCGCAAATGGTTTAAATACCAGATTTCTTTGAAGAACATTTATGATCAGTAATGTAACTAATACTTATAAAAGCATCAAAATAAACATGATATCAAGTGAAAAATGATGGTTTCAATTTATTCCAGAACGGATGCAATTTTGACTCACTATCGTATTTTAATCTAGGATTATAGATTAATCCTGTGCTCTTGAAAATCTGTTACTACCATTCTTGATCACTCTAAATAACAACTACAATATCAATCAAAACTGAAAACATGTTGAGGAAACTCTTAACCTGAGAGATGAAACTATGAAAATTGATGCATAGCAAATTAAGATACTAGCATTTATTATCGACTATAATAATTAGATGAATATTAACAAAACTTCAATAACAAGACCTTGGCTTGCCTCATACTTAATAACATAGATGATAACTTGAGTTATTCCTATATAAATAATGGTGTAAAATTTATTATATTACAGCTCGTTTATTATCCAAATATGAATGTTCAGTAAGTTCTCCAAATATATTCAATTGTCTTATCCTAAACAATAATATTGACTACAAATGTTCTTTGTCTGAAGTAGCTATCCTTTCCAGATCGTCTAAACTCAAATTTTGTACTCTAGTATTGAAATTCCTCATAAATTCTTCAACTATCAACTTGCACTGTTCCTCTGTGTAATATTGGCGTAAAAATTTAGTTAATATTGTATTTAGTGTATCTTGTTTTTTAACTGCAACATATAACTTTGTTCCATCCTGGATTTTTGGATAATAGCTCAATGGCTTATCGTCTTGCAGTGTCTTTCCGGAAAGAACTAGTGTTTGTTGGGGAGCAGGTATATTGATGTCCGTTTCAATTTTCTTTTTTAGTTCTGCGATGGTAGTATTCTCATCTACGTCTGCTAAACAATTTCCACCCTTTAGACATTTTATCATAACCTTCATATTTGATTTTCTTTTAACTTTGCTAATAAAATTAAACTGTATTCACAAGAACACTAACAATTCAACATGCGAAATTATTTGACATATGAAATCTCAACCTTATTCACAAGTCACTTTATCCATTTCTATCACTGAAAATGAACTACGAATAAAAATCATCTAATGTTATATGAACTATCATTCCACACACAGTGGTTAACTCTATGTTCTGTAAGATTTTACATATCAGGAAAGATTACCTTGGGAGAGTATGTATAATAAAAAATTAATTGCCTATTATTAGGACAATAAATCTTGATATTGAAAACATTAAGTAAGCGTAATTTGTTCACTGCTGGTAAGTATCAATATTTTAATTCCAGCCAATTGGTATTAATTATTTTCTTTGAAGAACGAAATTCTTATTCCAAATTTTTCAACCAATTTATTGTTGTATTCTAGATTGCTTCCGAAGGTTAAGGATAATTATTGGCCGACCGCAAAACCATGAATCCCAAAGAAATTATTTCGACACTTAGGAACAGTTATGAGAGCGGTAAAACTCGACCGCTGGAATACCGAATCAAGCAAATAAATAATTTGAAAAAAATGTATTTGGAAAATAAGGAAGTGATGATACAAGCCTTATCTGAAGATCTTCATAAATGCAGGCATGAATCAATAGTAATGGAAATTAGTTTTCTCATAAATGATCTGGAGAATATTCTTGCTAATATAAGGGAGTGGGATAAGCCTGAAATTCCAGAAAAATCCATTGTGAATATATTTGATAAACTATTCATTTACAATGATCCTTATGGTGTAGTTCTGGTGATTGGAGCTTGGAATTATCCATTTCAACTCCTTCTTATGCCAGTTGCTGGGGCAATAGCAGCAGGTAATTGTGTTGTTATGAAACCATCTGAAGTTTCTAGTAATTCTGCAAGAGTAATAGCCGAGTTAATACCGAAATATTTAGATTCCGATTGTTATCAAGTTTATACAGGTGGTATACCTGAGACTACATCTCTTTTGAAAGAAAAATTTGATTATATTTTTTATACTGGCTCATCTGGTGTTGGAAAAATAATCCAAGAAGCTGCTTCAAAAAATCTCACACCAACAACCCTTGAATTAGGTGGTAAAAGTCCTGTTTATCTTGACAACAGTGTTGATATGAAAATAGCAGTGAAAAGAATTTTGTGGGGTAAATTTGCAAATACTGGTCAAACTTGTGTTGCTCCTGATTATCTTTTGTGTACAAAAGATGTTGAGAAAAAATTTATTGAGTTGGCTAAAGATATTTTGGACCAGTGGTATGGAAAAGATGCTAGTAAATCTCCTGATTTTGGACGAATAATAAATGATGCCCATTTTAAAAGAATTGAAGGCTTTCTGAAGAGTGGTTCAGTTGCTGTTGGAGGACAAGTCATTGCTTCTGAACGGTACATTGAACCAACAATTTTAGTAGATGTTAAGCCAACAGATCCGGTGATGATGGAAGAAATATTTGGTCCAGTTCTGCCAGTAATTACTATTGGCAACTTACATGATGCCATCAAATTTATAAACCAAAGGGAAAAACCTCTTGCTATGTATATTTTTTCTAACAGAAAAAATGATGTAAATTTGATGATTAAGAATACAACTTGTGGAGGTATTTCTGTAAATGATACTATAATGCATTTGTCTGTTGATACTTTGCCATTTGGAGGTGTTGGTAACAGTGGTATGGGTGAATATCATGGTAAATATACATTTGATACTTTTACCCATAAGAAGTCTTGCTTGTATAAAAACTTTGGTGTTATAGGAGAAAAATTGGGTGCAGCTAGATATCCCCCCTTTAATGAGGGTAAAACAAAATTCTTGAATACCCTTCTTAAAAGAAGGGGACCTATATCATTTGGTTTTTTACGGTACTTTATAGCTTTTGGTCTCGGTGCTGCTTCTATGTACATGTATAACAATAACCATGGTTTGTTAAGGCGAGCTTAAAAAAATATGCGCAATTTCCAAGCAACATCAATTTTATATACGTATTTTACATTGCAATATATTTTTTATATTTGTTATGAAATATTTCACTAGATTTTATTTGGTTGTTAGGATTGCTTCGAAGAATTTAAGGTAGTTTATATCATGTATATAACTAATTATATATTCTCCATCAAATTATTCAAACATGTCTGATTTGATGAAGGAGAGAAAACTTTCCAGAGTTGTTGTATTTGAATATGAAGGGATTGTGAAAATATAGTGGATTGCCTGCATTATTTTATAAAATAAATAATTAGTGTACAGGCAGTAGTGGTAAAATGGGTGATATCAGTGATTTGTAATAATTAGAATACTCTAATGTGTTAGTTGATTTTTCCACGTAAACTATTTCTTTTTAATATTATATTGTATCCTCAGTTCATTATATTATTATTTTTATTATATTTTTGGCTGAAATAATTCATTATTTGATATATATCTAAGGAATAAAGTTTTGAATTTACTATTTCATTTATTTCATTGAAAATAATTTTATTTGCTTAAAAAACTCATTCCCACTTCATTAGTAATGTAAAAAAAATTGAATGCATTATGTTAAACTAATAAATTTAAATGATAGTGTTTAAAATTGTCAGAAAATAGTTGTTGATAAAAACTCAAGTTGTCACAGAATTCATATCGGCATAGTAATGGATTCAATGATTTTCTGAACCTTTAACAATAAGAAACAAGAAAAAATTCAGAGGTTTATTTTCCGAAGCTTGCTGGATTTCTAAGTAAACACAATTAATTTTTCTGAAAAATTAGTTGAAATTAGTAGATTTAGGCTGAGTAAGTACGCGATTAAAGGGATATAATTAGCCTTAATGTGAAATTTTTATTTCTAATAATAACTAAATCATAACTTAATCTGCAAGAGAAGTGGTAGTGCAGCATGTTATCTGGAGGGCATGTTTAATATATTTTTGATTGCCCAGAAATTTCACTTTTTCATCTAGATTTATTTACTCACCTCTGAATTCACATTGAAGAACCACTTTAACCACAATTTTTTGAGAATGTACTGTGATAAAATGTTGAAATTAAAGAAAAAATATGTAGTCTCATATTTTTAGGAAGGAAAATTAAAAGGGAAACTGTAATTTCATGTTAATCAATAATTACTACAATTATGTTAGAAATTCAATATGCCATATCCCAAAAATAGAAATTTGCCTTTACATCAATAATAACCGCGAAGTAAAAAAACATATTACAGGAAATATAATTCCTAAAAATAAGGCTTTTCTGGAAAGTACAAAATTTTTTGTTAATATTATACAAATTTACAAAAACTTATAGCCATATTAATGAATGTATTGCAGTATCAAAAAAGTACTTTGAATCGGCCAATGAAATGGATATTATTCAATAAAATTTATTGTATAGCTTAAAGGTTCAAAATAAAACACGCTTACGGATTATTTAATCATTAAAACAACTTTGCGCTCTTATTCTCGGGAATAGCCTGCTATTGATATTCTAAAATATGAAAAATTTCAGAATTGAGCCGAAAATGAGGTCAAACGACTTGGATGGGCTCACTAATGAAGAATCCGAAGTCATGAATTAATAAAATATTCGATTAATACGTGTAATTTCCAGAATTTATTTGGTGAGGCACTGCCTCACCTGCGTCATAGAATAAGCCGTCACTGAGCTATTGTTCTTTTCCTGCAATAATATTAAGAGTATAAATAAGTTCGTGCAGTTTCGATAACAAAGGTCGCTACTAGTTTATTATTCCATTGTTTCATCTTAAAACACCTTCTTTTTTAAGTGTCATCGTACATATCTCATAAAATATCATTTTGCAGGAAATTCAATTAACGTCATAGAATTATACGTAAGAAGTTGCTACATGAATGTTTTTACAGAAATAAAAAATTTTCAACAGAAGAAAAGATACAGCAATATTTTAAAAATGAACATTTTTGAGAAACACTTTGTAACAATGTAACGGTGATAGATATCGACATTCGGTTTTCACCAATGAACTTCTCATGAAAATTGGCCCACAAGCACCCACAACAGTTTTCGTCTATCTAGTACACAAATAGGACTTCCCCTTCAAAAGTGTCCAATTTGGCCTACCCTGTACATTATTGAAACGAACATTGATGGAAAGTTAGAGATATCTGCTTTTAAATTTATATACACAGTCGTAAATTGTCATGTGCAAAAAAGGACAAATGTTGAATAAGTTTTAGAGCTTGTTTTGATCAATAGCAATATCACTTGGAAATTCGAAGAGTGTTTTATTTGTTCATCATTTTATTGACTGTGAAAATGTTGGACACGTACTATTTATGTCAGATACACTCAATAACTTCGTTATTTACGAGATTTTCTATTCAATTACACAGTACCTATATTTGAAATGTGTCAATATGGGTATGTCGTCCAGAGGTAATAGCGTCTAACCTTTGCACCCTTTTATGTGCATTTTCTCTCATTTCCTGTTTTACAAGCGGTTTCTAACTTCCAGTCGAACGGTTATTATAAGCGAATTTTCTGCATCGTGGTCGGCGCTTATTGTCGAATATGACTCTTCCAAAAACTAAATTACCTTGACGATCAAGTTCCTGGATATAATTAATATTTAGACCTTCGTGAGTTTTTGTTCCTATTTGAATTTAAAATTCGATCGAGATACATTTGCGGTGTTGAATCCGTATACTTCGCGACTTTTTAATTAAAAGACGTAGTGCCTGGAAGTGTTGTAAAATGTATAACAGTAAGTTATTTACTACGATTAAAATTGAAAATACATGTTAAAGACTCTGTTGTTCCATATTATTGAACATTCGTCATCCGCTGGAAGTTGAATGTTGGTAACTCGATCAATTCTCTGAAACTTCTACAAATTTAATCTAAAAAATCTCTCAAAAATTTTTTGAAATTGAATTGAATAAAATGTTTCAGAATTACTATTTCACTTTGTAGACAAATAGAATTATTGAAACATTTTTACGGCAGCTAAACAATAAATAATCAATAGAAATCATAAAAAGTTCATCATGATCATTCAGCAAACATCAACCAAGACAGCTTGTTTTGATTGGTTATTTAGAAATAACAAATTCCGTTTCCAAAAAAATGCTTCACATAGAATTTAAAAAGGGTCTCTTTTATTTCCTTTCTTAAAAAATACATAGCACATTTTCCAGAAAAAGAATTTGAAATTCTTATCCATATTCTCATCAGTTGGAATTTATTTGGATGCTAAATAAAAACAATCAATAATATATATATATATATATATATATATATATATATATATATATATATATATATATATATATATATAATATTTATATACATATATATTGAAAATTGCCACGCGCAGGTGTGAAAATTCAAATTATAATTATTATAAACAAATATAAATTGAAAATTACTTCGAAGGGTTTCTTCAAATATTTCAGACGATAACTTGAACAATTCTCCGAAACCTCTACAAATTTAATCTAAAAAATCTATTGAAAATTCTTAAATATTAAATTTAATAAGATGGTCAGTTTCACTTTATAGATATACAGGCTATGTATGAATAATTGCGAAAAAATTTCGGGGGCGATTCCTTATCAAAAAAAAAAAGTGGGTCTTTCATATAAACATTATTTTTTGAGCCCTCCCTGCTTGGTTACAGCCCCCTAAAGATGGCGCCAGAAAAACAGTTTTTAATTTTTTTCTTACAAACTGATTTTTAATGGTCCTCTATGATTGCAAGGGGTAGAAAAACCCACCCCCAAACTTTCTTTCGCAAGAAACTTTTTTCCATATGCCTATTTTACAATAAAAAATTTTATTTTGTATAGTCTGATCTACTCTTAACAAATAAGGTCTCTTGTAATTTCTTGGTAAAATTAAAGGTTTTTAAGAAGAAAATACTTTATCAACATAATAACGTGAATCGTAGAGGCTGGAATTATTTCCGAACTAGAATTTGTCTAGTAGGCGGATGTCATTTTGTTATGACAACTGACTAGTTTTGTTTAAGTTTGATTCAGTTACAATTATTGTCAGTTTGTTGGTTTTGAAGAAAAAAATTAAAAACTGTTTCTCGGGCGCCATATTTAGGGGGCTGTAACTAAGCAGAGGGGACTCAAAAAATAAAGTTTATATGAAAGACCCACCCTATTTTTGACAAAGAATCATCCCCTAAATTTTTTCGCAACTATTCATATACACATATTCTTGTCGCACATATGTGCTAATAATTCTATACAGGGTGTAAAGAATTATTAGCACATATGTGTGACAGTTAACCAATAAAGAATCAAAAGGAAATATATAGAAAAGGATATGAAAAAGACCTTTTAAAGGTATGTGGAGCATTCTTTGGTGATAGAATTTGTTATTTCCGAAAATCCTATCGAAACTAGTTGTCTTCATTGATGTTTGCTGGATAATTACGGTCTTTGTTCATATTTTTTTAAATTCTTTATTGGTAAACTGCCGCACATATGAGTTGATAATTCTTTATGTCTATAAAGTGGAACAGTGCTTTTAAGAAATTTATTTTTTTAACTAATGGAAAGGGTTGAGGATAAACCTATAATGGGTTCATAGGTTAACAAGAAAATACATGTTAAAAGAAAAACATCTGTAAATTAAATGTTGTGCAAACATTAAATAAGTGAAACACCGTTATAGGAGCCATTCATCCAGTCTGTTTTTAAAAACGTTCACAAAAGGAGCCAATAAACAATAAACAATAAACAACAGTTTATTGAATTGTATCAGTCCTTACTTGGTGAAAATCCATATTAAATAATTTGAAATAAGGTTATTCTGATTTTCACAAATTTTTATTGTTAAACTCACAACAATTGTTTCGCTATCACAGTAGCATCATCAGGCAAGATCACATTTTGAATAACTGAAATAAAAAAAATTAACTACAACAGTTGTTGGCAACTGATTCCATGGGACCAGAGACATATTATCCTAATACGTCTGTGGGTTGAACACTCTGTTAGGAAGAAGCATCTGGCATGGAGAAGATCCGAAAGCCTCCTTTGACAACATAGCGATTTATTAAGTTTATTTTTAAAAAATTTTCAAGAGATTTTTTAGAAAAAATGTGTAGAGGCTTCGGATAATTGATACAGTTATTATCTGAAATATTGAAAGAAACCTTCAAAGTAATTTTTAATTTATACTCCATTTATCTGAAGATAGAAAGCATATTTCCATATTCAGTTTTTTCATTCTAAAATTCGAAATTTTGTCACTTCATTTATTCAAAAAACATTTTAGATTAGCCAGCAAGAGCCCCTGGTTAATAATTTATAAGATGTAATCTTACAATGAACAGAAATTAATTGGAAGGATTTGATGGAACCCAGTTTTTAGAAATTACTATATTTGACTACCAAAAAATTGGATGTTTTACAGATTTTGTGACTGCAGTTTCGAAGTGTTATTTTATCTTCAATACAACCGAAAATCTAACTAAAGGGTACAACATATTTATGCAGGTACGGGTACAAAAGAAAGATAAGAAAAATAACAAAAAAATGACAAGAATTATATTCAATATTTTGGATTGACATAGATTCGTATGGTCGGTGATTCATTATTCTAAGATTATTTTTATTATGAACTAATCTGACAATTTTAATTTTATCATTCTATTAACCTCCTACAAATTTTAATTTCAAAAAATTTTTATTCAAAAACTTTTAGAATTATATTAAATGAATATCTCTAGAACACACTCTGTCAGTTTAGTAGACATATAGAATTAAAATTTATTACATAGTACCAAAGGGAATAAAAGAATTCAGAGAAATATAAATTTTCAATTAAAAAATTAATAAATAAATACTTGAAGAGTACAAGATTTTGTTTCGTTCCTTGTTTTATGAAAACCAAATTCCCTCACAAAAATACAAAACATTACCTCAACAACTTCTTCAAAAACTTTTTTTTTAATTTTTAGAAGGTTAACAGATTAAATCTGTATGTTAAAAAATTTTTAATAACCCTTCTATCAAGAAAAAACCTCTCTTTATTATTTTATTTATATAATAGTTCATAATTTAAAGAAGTACCTGGAATTGATTATTGTATAAAGAAATTGCCCCAATTTCTTTTGTTGTAGGCATAACTGCCCTTTATACTAATGAGGAGTTCGAGCTTCATTTGTGATTTAGCTTGTTTAAAATGTAATATTTTGCAATGTGAACGAAATCTTACGTGCGGGGCTCGCTCTGGCCGACTATCGTTTTCAGTTGAACTTAAAATCGCTTGGGCAAAGAAAATAGTAATTGATAATGTTCGTTTAAGGCTGAAATGTCTCAAGAATCCAAAAAAACCACGTTATTCTTTTTTCACAAAACTAAAATTTGCACTTCGAGGCGCACATCTTTAGTCGATATATAAGGGACATTTCACGGTGAGTAGTGAATCGATTCCAAAAACTGCGCTTACATTTTTCTATACTTAGATTCGTTGGCATTTCTCTATTATTTCAGAAGAGGTCTCTTTGCAAAGTGATACAATAAATTCGATGAATTTAACTCTATATTATATTATAAAAACTGCAGAGTTCGCATATAATTTTTTCCAACAATTTAAAATATTTACGATACGTTTTATGGGTCAGTCATAAAAATTTTGTGGGCGAAACTATACGCCTTAAATTTGTATTTAAAGATAATTATAGAAACTGAACGATATTTATTACATTCCATAGCAATTGTATGTTTTAGTTCAGCCATAAGAATATTTTCATACAATAATATGAGTAATTATTGTTGATAGGTGATTGAATACTTCAGATATCATTTGAATGGCGATAATAAAATAAATGAATCAATTGTTTATTAGGTCTATAAATTTGGCTGGAAATAAGGAATTTTGTAAATTTTTAGAGTGTAATGTGAAACGGAACATTTAAAAATTAAAAAAAAGTGAAAATGAGTTTTTAATTCCCGCTATATTTAATTCTTGTAAAAAAAATTTATATAGATAACAGATGTAGAAGTAAGAAATCGGAATTTTCCTATAGATGGTGCTCACTTAAGGGACCGTAAGACCGCTTCTGCGGTGCCATCACTAACAGCTGACAAAGATTTTCAACACACAACAACCCAAGTTCCATTCCGGCGTATTTTTCTATAACCACAAAAAACAGACAACGAATTGCAAGCTTATTGGATGAAGACGATACTCAAACTCAACAAGAACTTGCGGATAAATTGAATGTGACGTAGAAATCAGTCTACATTCATTTAAAAGCTATGGGAAACACTCAGAAAGTTGTCCGACCTAGTTGTTTAAGACCATTTTCGGCTCAAAAGTAGAAAATTACAGACATTTGAGCGAAACGATAGGACGCTGCTCCCCTGGAACTAGCGCATAAAAACCAAAATTATGGATTCTAAATCAGAAAAGTTTACGATAGTCGCTTTATTTTTGAATGAAAAATCAATTAGTAAGATAGTGAAGGAGCGGAAACATTTAAATGTTGAATAAAATTTATTTATCCTACCATCAAAAGTTATGATGAAAAGGGCTCTATTGAACAATTAAGCCCTCTAGGCAAACCAATCGAGTACGAAATGTGAAAAATTTTATTGGAAAGAGATGGCATTATTATAATAAATAAACGTTTTTGAAAACTTGCGAAATACTTTAGAATTTTTTTATTATTCTATGCTATAAATCCAAAAGTGTGCAACCTTCCTGAATTATCAGATACTTCTAAAATAATTTGATAAACATTATCTGTATAAAACCTCCAGAGTGAAGTAGCACTAAGGTTAACGATAACATTTCGATTATCGTTAAAACTTGTTTTGATTAACACTGTATCGAATATACTTCCATTAACAATTTAAATTGAACAATTGTCTCGATTCATTTCCTAACACCTATTGTGAAGTGCTTTACCGTTCTGCTTGTCAGTAGAGGTGTACATTTTAATCTGCGTAATTGGATAAATATTGGACTGAGGTGGGTGAAATTGAATTTTATAAATAATATCAAAATTGCGACAACTAGTTTCAGCCTTATCGATAGATTTTTTCGGTTGATAATATTTTATTCTACGTCAGATATTTTTATTATTTCGTATCTTGTTGGCGTTTATTTGACCGAAATCCATTGTACACTTTAATTTTCGTTATTACAAAAAATTGCAAATTTGTATCAAAATAATTCTGTTCGGCCGGTCTGTAAACTAACTTTCGAACGATATCTCACGAGTGAATCGTACGAGAAAAGTATCTGAATTTTATCAGTAGAGAACTGATAATCTTCTACTTTTGTCTGACCTAATTTTACGATAAAACTTACCGTTTCAGAAAAAAATGGAAAAAAACCTGAATTTTTTATCTTTGACCTTGGATAAATGTTTTTACAGAAGTAGGATCGAAAGGGATTTTTGACATTCCACTTTTAATGGTTCATTTAACGTCTATACCAAGTTTCAGCTCTATGCGAATTTTGGCTAAGTTATAACTTTTTTGTCTATTTTGAGTGGACTAATTAATTCCAAATACAAATAAAAAATATATCATACTGAATTATGCCATGAATAGAATAACATCATACTGCTGATGTAAAATATGTAAAACCTTTTTCCGTATTTCGAATGGAATTAATATAATGTGTGCATCATTTGAAAACGATTCCACAACTTTTTTTGTCGGCGAGCTGAAGGTCAAAAACAAATATCGTCAGCGTTAGGTATTCATTTAAATAAATTAAAGGGTAATTAGCAGCATTCGTTTATGCTCGAAGAAAATTTAATTTCTCAAGATGAACTTTCATTTAATAGTTACATGAATATATTATTTTAATGTTTATTGGAACATGATTATACACGTATTTTTCGCAAGGAAAAATTTCTGATATTTCTATTCTTTCATAAATAGGTATAAACGAGCAAGTTTCTGAAGTAGTATAATTGTTCAAATCATTAAAGAATTGATTAATTTTCAGTAAAAATATTACACTGCCGGTTAAAATGATAATATTCCGTTTTTAGTGGAACCTTCTAGGCTTCTACAAGGTATCATTTAGGTGCAATTTTTTTGCTTTCATATCATACGTTATTTTTTTGTCGAGTAAAACAATAAACTGTAGGTTTTAAAAGTTCAAGCATATTATTAATATATTTGATGATTAAAATAACGAAGTTATGGAATAGAAGCGTTATTCAGTGAAATATATTGCTGTCTATTGGCTAAAGCTTTTTCCGTCCAAAATTAGGAAAAAATTCAGTTTATATTCTTTGGATATCTTAGAAGCAAATACTATATTTTATCTTTCTTCAATTCTCAATATAAGGAAATTTTAACACTTGTCCCCGCTTTCTATATGATTTGCCTTTCAACAAAGAGTTTTAGTAAGAAATTCAGCAGTAACTAAAAGCACAAAAATGTTGGTTATATAATAAAATCTAAACTACTATTGAAGTATTGCTTGATGAAATCAACTACTGTCTACTCTATCCTTGTAGCATTCCGTGCTTCTGGTACTGAAAATCACAGTTCAATAATTTCTTGAGAGTTTGTTTACAGCTTCGGGAAATAATAATAGGACCAATGTGGTGCCCAGCTCAAAACTTCAATAATTCAAATGAGATAACGTAGCGCCCAACGTGGGGCATCATTTTATCTAATTTCTTCAAATTAGCACTTAATATAATTTTTCCAGATATGTGATGTTGAAGCAGGGCTTTTTAATGTTTGTTAAAATCTGTCTATAAATACGACTTATTTACTGATTTCATATTGTGCAAAACTTCCAAGTAATACTATACGTAGAGCTACTTAAGATTAAAATGAAACGTTGAATATTCCTCCTTCTTTCAGATTCGAAGATGCAAAACCCATCAGAAATGCTGACTAATCTCCGAAATTCATTCAACAATGGCGTGACTAGGCCCCTGGAGTATAGAGAAAAACAATTGACGAACATCATCAAACTCATAGACGAAAATACCAGCCTTATTTTGGATGCTCTACGTGATGACTTAAACAAAAGTACCCAAGAGAGTATGACTTGTGAGATAGAAATTTTGAAAAATGATGCACTCCATATGATTTATAATTTATCTCACTGGGCGAAACCAAAGTCGACTGAAAAGGATTTGGTCAACATAATGGATAAAGTGCAAATCTTACCAGAACCCTATGGAGTCGTCCTTATTATTGGTGCTTGGAATTACCCATTAACACTAGCTATATCACCTCTAATTGGTGCAATTGCTGCTGGTAACTGTGCTATAGTAAAACCTTCAGAGCTCTCTCCAGCAACAGCCAAAATTATAGCGGAATTACTGCCAAAATATCTGGATACTAATTGTTACAAAGTATTTTTAGGAGGACCTGCTGAAACACAACAGTTATTGCAACATAGGTTCGATTATATATTTTATACTGGATCAACAAGAGTTGGTACTATAGTAGCACAATGTGCAGCTAAACATTTAACACCTACTACTTTGGAACTAGGAGGAAAGAGTCCCTGTTATTTGGATTCAACAGTGGATATTGACATTGCAGCTGCAAGAATATTTTGGGGTAAAGCACTTAATTCTGGACAAACTTGTATTGCTCCAGATTATTTGTTGTGTTCCCAAGAAGTTGAGAAGAAATTCATACAAGCTTTCAAAAAGGCTCAGAAAACACAATATGGTCAAGATATGAAGAATTCTCCAGATTACTGCAGGATAATTAACAACAATCATTTCAGTAGACTTGTGGGACTTTTGCAAGGACAAGAAATAGCCCATGGGGGAAACCATGATGCCGCTCAGCGTTACATCGAGCCAACCATTTGTATTAACGTGGATCCGAGCAGTCCGCTGATGAAAGATGAGATATTTGGACCAATTTTGCCAATCGTAAGGGTCAATAATGCAGCTGAAGCCATTAGTTTCATTAATGCTAGGGAAAAGCCATTAGCTCTTTACGTATTTTCAACAGATAAAAAGATTGTTGATCTTTTTGAGAAGCAAACTTCAAGTGGGGGAGTTTGTGTTAATGATACTATCATGCATTTCGCTTGCGATGCTCTGCCATTTGGAGGTGTAGGAAACAGTGGGCTGGGTGCATATCATGGAAAATTTTCATTCGAAACTTTCTCCCATCAGAAAGCAATTTTAGAAAAATCCATTGATAAATTTGGAGAAATGCTTCAGAGTATACGATATGCACCTTACAGTGATGGAAAAATAAGAACCCTAAGCTTGCTAGCAAGAAAGAGACGTCTTCCTATTCCTAGAGAATATTTTTCACATATAATTTTACTTCTTGTTGGTATCTTCGTTAGTTATTTATATTTTACTGTGATGCATAAGGATTGTTGATTTCTAACAAACATACATGTAGCTCGCTTACTTTGGCCATAGATTCCAGTCTTATATGTCTTGATTGCAAGAGAACTGTAAATTGCAAATTTAGTTTTCATTCCTTGTCAAAAAATACGGTGGATCTTTCATATAAACTCTATTTATTTAAATTTATGATAGATTGGGCCGTTGCTTGGTAGAAATCAGTTGTAATTGTCATTATAAAATAAAACACTTGTTTACATTTTCTACTTTATCCAATAAAGTAGAAAATGTAAACAAGTGTTTTATTTTATAATGACAATCTATTTATTTAAGCTCCCCCTGCTTAGTTACAGCCCTCTGAAGATGGCGCCTGAAAAACAGTATTTAATTTATTTTTTTAAACAAAAAACTAACAATAATTGTAACTGAATCAAAGTAAATCAAAATTAGTCAGTTGTCATAATAAAAGGACAACCGCTTACTTGATAATTCCAACCTCTACGACTCACGCTATCATATTGATAATTTTTTTTTCTCAAGAACCTTGAATTTTAGGAAGAAATTACAAGAGACCTTATTTATTAGGAGTGGATCAAGCTATCCAAAATTATTTTTTTTATTGTGAAATAGGAATATGGTAAAAAGTTTCTTGCGAAAGAAGGTTTAGGAGTGGCTTTTTCTATCCCTTGCAATCATAGAGGAACACCACCAACATTTTTTTTGGGTGCCTTCTCGTCCGCATAAAATGTTTGCTTAATTTTATTCTTGTCAGTTTTTTGGTTTTTAAAAACTGTTTTTCGGGCGCCATTCTTAGGGGGCTGTAACTAAGCAGGAGGGGCTCAAAAAAATAAAGTTTATATGAAAGACCCACCCTATTTTTTGACAAGAAATCACCCCCTAAATTTTTTCGCAACTATTCATACACACCTGTATATACATAAAAAAGTTCCGATGTAAGTACGTGTCATTATTATAATCTCCAGATCAGATATTGTTATACCCTATCGTATGTACAATATTAACATTGTGTTATTTTCAATTTGTTGAATAGTTTAATATTGTGAATGTGGCTTATGTCTATTCAAATAGTAGAATAATTAATTCAATATTTTTTACAAGGTTGCTTTGAAGTTCAGTGATTGAAAGATGTTTTGAAAAATGTAAATAAAAATATTTGAAAAATCTGATTCTGTATTATTCAATTTTAATGAAAACTATTTTTATTGTTTCGGTCTTTACTTGACGGAAATTCATTTTCAACGAGATTTTTTTTCCTGATGCTTTTTTTATGATAAAGGGATGTACTAATGTAAGATTATTTACTACAGAACATGTTGTCATGGTGCAGGAATGTCGTTTATTTATGAGTCAGATAAACATTATTATTATGGTTATTAACAAGTAGTAATTAGAATTCAATTCCCACAAACTTTTTATTATTGAACGACAATTGTTTCGCCACACTGTTTCTTAATCATTTTCTACATTTGAACTGATACTGTGTGAAAACTTACATAGGTTCTTATAAATGTATTGTTAGGCAAGTGAAGCTCTCAAAGAATACGGGTTCTTATGAGGGAGCTTCTATCTCTTAACTAGGGAGACGGCATTTCGTTCCGAGCCTGCGCACCTGAACTCTTCGGACAGGCGTCTGTGATGTGAGTGACCTGTGATGTGAGTGACCATCTGTGTACTTTGGAACGGTGGTTCAAACGCTGTGTGTCTTGCCCTACTTAAACTCAGCCGGGGACGGTCAGTCAGGAATTGTAAGACTAGTTGTGTCATCTATATGATACGCCGGTCAAGCTGCAACAGAGCAAGGCGGGATTCTGGACGAAGAGCGAAGAAGCTGGTCGCTACACAAGTAATTAATTTCTCATTGATTCTTAGTTTTTTTTAGATATTTTGAAGTCGAAATTACAACTGGGAGTACGGATTCAATGGATAAATATTACCTATTAATTCCTGCTGAAAAATTATTCTGAGTGTCTTAAGATTATATTCAGGTTTTCGTAAACGCACTAGCTGAAGAAGAATTGAATTCGAATACAAGTTCCTCAAAAGTAGGTCTGATGTGATTGTTTGGTATTATTTCTACTTGAAAATTCATAAATATAATATATTTGGATAAAATTTTTGTTGGCCTAGTGTAAGAAATTTAAAAAAAATACAGTTTGCGCTGCATGACAAGCGATGAAAATTTTCATTATTACTGAATTCAAGGAAACAAAGTATTATATCACACCATCGAAAATATTATTGATAATTTAGTTTGAAATGCAGATATAAATTTGAAAAAACTAATAAACTTCAATTAATACTTACCAGTCTGCTGAAACATCATTCAATAATTGAGTGATCCATAAAGTTTATCTAATGAACAAAAATACTACCTCATTTGTTTGAGTTTCGGAGGTATTTAGCCTTTGTAAGATTAAAAAAATTGTTTGTGAGCTGAGCAGCGCTCAGCGTTACCGGAACCATACTAACAGTCTTACGATCGAGTTTAATTTTGGCATTTAGATGTCCTGACTTCAAGGCAGAGGTTTTCTCGACATTTTTTCGAATTTGGAAGTATTTAGATAAACTTACAACTCTAATGAATTTTTTATTGATATTTGAGTGCAATTTTGTTTGGATTAGTAAAATATTTTTCGTTTCCTTATTTTCATGATTCTTACTGATCATATAATAATGATAATTTATATATGTCTTCAAGTTGAAAGTTTCCTCCTAGGCATGCGTATTAATTATAAAAAATTATCATTTATTATCAGAATAATTTCTAATTTCTCAGCTCAATTTAGAAACTGTCTGTACATAAGAGGAACCTATAAATTGATAACTGTTTAAAGTTTTTTGATAGATTCCTTCAAGTTACCTTACTGAACCAATATGTAGTATATAAATATCATCTGCAAGTTAATTTTATGGAATATTTTGTAAACTGTATTTTTTCCTCTTGCGGAATGTCCCCCACTGCTCTATTCTAGCTACGCCACTGTTTATGGCATGTTGGATTTTGGACCTACATTACCTTAACTTGAAACTGAAAACACATTAATCTGTAATTTATAAATATTTTGCAAATCTAATGATACAAGATTTCTTCACTCGTAATATAAAAGAATCAACGAAAATTGCGAAAACTGCATAAATTCAAATGTAAACAAAGCAATATGTTGGTTTGTTTTACCTCCTGTCAACCAAGTGTCAGGAGTGCACAAATCAGAGACGTGACGTTTACAATGCATCTAATGTCAAAATTCTTGTGGTTATGTTTTGATTATTTTTTGTCTGATAAGATGCGTTTGCCGTCAGTTTTTCAGATCTCAGGAACTAAGTTGAAATTGTAATTTTTCACCATGAATATTGGAAGCGATAATAAATACGGAAACAATTTGCAATATGTGGCGTTTAATCAGAATCAAAGTAATTTTGAAATACGAAAACTACTCTTTCAAATATTAATTTGAAATACTATTACAGCTTGTTTTGCATGCGCTACAACAACAGGCTTCAGAATTTTCAATTGTGAACCGCTCAGAGAGAGAGTAAGACAAGACTTTGATAATGGAGGTCTTGGTTTCATTGAAATGCTATTTTGTTCCAATTACTTAGCATTAGTCGGAGGTGGTGAGAGGCCTCTATATCCTTTGAACAGAGTTTTAATATGGGAAGATTTAATGAAACATATATCGGTGAATTTAGAATTCAATTACCCTGTGCTAAGTGTCAGACTTAGAAGAGACAGAATTGTGGTAATAATGGAAAAAATGATCAAAGTATATACATTTACTCAAAATCCAACACAGCTTCATATCTTTGAAACACACAGTAATCCGAAAGGTTTGTGTGCCTTATGTCCTAATAGTGATAACGCTTTACTTGCGTTCCCGTGGTCTAAAGCAGGTAATGTTCAACTTATTGATCTTGGTCATACAGAAAGAGATTTTATCAACATAGCAGCCCATTCAACGGAGATTGCTTGCATGTCTCTGAATTCTCAAGGAACACGTTTGGCTACTGCAAGTGAAAAAGGAACCTTAATTAGAGTTTTTGATACTTCCAATGGCCAACTTGAGATTGAGTTGAGAAGAGGGGTTGGTCCGGTAAGATATTTCTAAGAATTTGTTGAAATGTAGCATAGAAATAATTCTCATTGGTATGATCACTCAGATCTTCATGTCTTTATTTCTAAGTCATGAAATATTCTAGTTTTAATATTGATGACAGATGCTTGTTTACCATGAAAGGTAGAGAAGCACAGCTTCCCTACCAGAAATGATTGATTCCTTGAAAAATGAAATCGAAGTTGCCATTCGTAAGATTGAACCCAAACAATCCACAGTGTACTGAAAAATTTGGTTGATCGGATGAGATGCTGTTAGTTTTAGTGGTCATTTGAATGATATTGTTTTTCATTCATAAATGTCAAGGTTCAACCTTTTTGATCATATTTTTGTATTTATAACCGATCAAAAATGCAAATTTTAAATGGCCTACCCGTTATAGTAGAGAGACCAGAAAGTAATGTCATTTAGTTCACTTAAAAAGATACATTTTTAGCCAGTTTTTGGTTTTGATATCAATAACTTTTTGAAATTTAGTATGCGTTGCCATCTAAATGCCATGTTACCTGAAGATGGAATTTTAGACAGCCTCCAAATTTCAGTTTTTTCATTACTTGAAAAGTATTGATGCTATCGTAATTAACGGACATATAATGGCACAATATCGGACAAATATGGTGAATAAAACACTGCTAATTTTTTACAGGGATCATTTTGTGCAGTGGGGTCTTGCATTATTAGATGTAAAAGAACTCCTTTTCTGTTGAAAACACTTTTCAAGTTAAGATCGACTTACTTTATTCAAAAATATGAATAAAAACAATATTCTCATTTCCGCTAATATTTTATTGACACTACGATCGTTACGTCATACCATGACTTCTTCAGGTGAGTATTACAACTGGGAGTACGGATTCAATGGATAAATATTACCTATTAATTCCTGCTGAAAAATTATTCTGAGTGTCTTAAGATTATATTCAGGTTTTCGTAAACGCACTAGCTGAAGAAGAATTGAATTCGAATACAATACCTACTCAAAAGTAGGTCTGATGTGATTGTTTGGTATTATTTCTACTTGAAAATTCATAAATATAATATATTTGGATAAAATTTTGTTGGCCTAGTGTAAGAAATTTAAAAAAAAATACAGTTTGCGCTGCATGACAAGCGATGAAAATTTTCATTATTACTGAATTCAAGGAAACAAAGTATTATATCACACCATCGAAAATATTATTGATAATTTAGTTTGAAATGCAGATATAAATTTGAAATAAAATAAACTTCAATTAATACTTACCAGTCTGCTGAAACATCATTCAATAATTGAGTGATCCATAAAGTTTATTTAATGAACAAAAATACTACCTCATTTGTTTGAGTTTCGGAGGTATTTAGCCTTTGTAAGATTAAAAAAATTGTTTGTGAGCTGAGCAGCGCTCAGCGTTACCGGAACCATACTAACATAATTAATTTTTAATTGGTATTTGAGTGCAATTTTGTTTGGATTAGTAAAATATTTTTAGTATCTTGTAATACTCACCTGAAGAAGTCATGGTATGACGTAACGATCGTAGTGTCAATAAAATATTAGCGGAAATGAGAATATTGTTTTTATTCATATTTTCAAGATGAATTTCCGTCAAGTAAAGACCGAAACAATCATAGATTACTTTATTCAATTGTTTACAGTAGGTGTCTGGGTTCATGTTTTATCCAGGTTTTAGCACTTCAAAATAAAAGTCCCCTTGAATCCTCCTTCAAACACACAACAGTGCCTTTCTGTGTTGACACATAGCTCATTAATTTTTTCTACTTCAGAATGACCGACTCTGCTAGTACTCCATTAAAAGAGAGCTATTTTTCTTCTACAGTGGCCAAGCAATCAAAAGACTCCTCAGTATTGTACTTCTGAAGCAATAAATTGTACATGGAGGATTTTTTTGCTTTGTTCTCTTTGGTCAGATTTTGATGGATTCAAACATCTGCTCTGCTTACTTTACTAACGTTCTTAGATGATCTATCAAGGTTGGTTAAGAGTTTTTGACGGTTCCTCAATTGTCTGACACAGATTTCCTTCCATTTTGTCCTCCATATGTCATTGCCTAAAGTAACTCCCTTTTGAAACTCGAAATTTGGTTGGTCATTTCACCTTAAATTACAACAAAAATAAGTTTTAATTATTAAATAATTCACTCTTACCAATTTAAGTTTAACAATCCATATAATGCTCAGTTTCAAGTAAAAAATTGTCTTGAATTTAGATGAAAATTTTTTTTCAGGCAACCATATACTCGGTCAACTTTAACCAAGCATCAACAAGATTGTGCGTTTCCTCAGATCGTGGCACCATACACATTTATGCTCTGGACGATCCTTCGCTGAATCAGCGATCATATATGCCTGTGACCTATTTTTTCCCCTCTTATTTCTCATCTAACTGGTCCTTTTGCAGATTTTCAGTTCCAGATGATCCGATATGTATATGTGCTTTCAGTGAAAAAGATGGATATATACACGGTAAGTTTCTATAAGGTATTGCAGAGTCAAATGCTCAAATGCTACAACAGACCTTTAAAAATGTTTTCTTGATAATTTAAGATGAATAGAATCATTAAAAAGCAGTTCAAATTTCAAAGGAAAATCTGATAAAAGACTGAAATTAAGCAAAAAGATGTTATATTCTAACTGACAAAGAAACTGCAACACCCAGAAGGAGCTGTTTAAATTTTAAATTTTTTTTTGGTAAGACATAGATAGTATAGCAAGGAGTAAATGATTCAAATTTGAAGAAAAAAAACGAAGTGTTTACAATTTTTTGAAATAAATTTGTTAATGTGTTTATCCACCTCGATTATCTATACACTTGCCAACACGTTTTGGCATTGATGCAATAAGATGGTCTATTTCTTCTTGAGGGATACTATTCCAAGCTATCTGTAGTTCATGTCTCAGAGCCGCCTAAGTCCCTGGGGGCTGGGGCAAATTTCCAAGCCTTCTACCCATGATGTCCTAAACATGCTCTATGGGCGAAAGATCGGGGGATCTGGGCGGCCATGGCAAAAGATTCATATGGGTCGCTTCAAAAAAGTTTAAACTAACTCTGGCAACATGAAGTCGAGCATTATCTTGCTGAAATATTGGATTCTCAAGCCGATTGAGGTAAGGTAGAACATATGGCTCCACTATTTCTTGAAGGTAACGCAGCGCTGTCTGTTACCTAGGTGACCTACTTGCATGTGCAATAGAACCCAATGCCATAACGCCTACTGTCCAGTGTGCATGTCGCTCTATTGGGCGAACCTCAAACTGAGGTTCACATCTTTCTCCCTGACGTCATGTAACCCTTCTTCGGCCATCATGTGCACCCAAGGAGAGTCGAGATTCATCAGAAAAGACGACCTGATGCCATTCCACATTCCAATGTTGACGTTCTCTTCACCACTGTAATCGTTGCCGGCGATGCTCAACCCTCAGAGGTAACACAAGATGGGGTCGATAATGCTGCAGTCCAAAAGACCTTATCTGGCGGTAAACCGTTCGGACAGTTACAGGATGGCCTTGTTTTCCTGACCACTAACAACCAAATAATAGCCATAAGTCTTAGATGTCGATCTTGAACTTCATTTGTGCCCCTTCGACGTCCGGTGCCTACTCTTCTTCAATTTTGGGCATAACCAAACCACACTTGACAACATCTCATAACAGTGGTTGGATTTCTGTTCGTACGGTTAGTGATTTCTCGAAATGACAACCCCCCCTCCCGTAGACCAATAATTCGACCTCTTTCAAATTCACTTAGCTGATGATAAATTCCGCGTACACGTGCTCTAGGCATTTTAACAACAACTAAACATCGACTTTGGATCTCCTCGAACAGCTGGTTTGTTGTAAAATTTAAAATATTTGCAAAAAACGACTACATATTCAAGTAACAAAAAATGATTACATGAAAAGACCTTCACAATTTTTTTTCTCCAAATTTTAATCATTTGCTCCTTGCTATACTATGTTTCACCAAAAAAAATTTTAAATTCAAACAGCTCCTTCTGGGTGTTGCAGTTTCTTTGTCAGTTAGTATAGTTCTCAATAGAAGATAAATTTTAGGAGGTGATATGGATTAGTATTTAACTGAAATTAAAAGGTCATAAAGACTACATATTTCTGTCATAATCTGTGAACTATGAAGGTACAAAATTCTCAATATTACTCAGATCATAATCAATTATGAGTAAATTGCAGGAAGTAGCAATACCCATTGTTTTTTGGTGGAATATAAAGGGTCTTTTATTAAGAGCGCCCCATTTTGTTTTGTAAATAAAACACATTATTTATTTTAAAATTATTGAAATTTTTATTTCATTATAAAGTAAAATGGATACCATTAGTTATGAAACAAAACATCATTTAAATGTCCACCACGGAATCGCTGGCAGGAATGAAGTCATTGAACCAAATTTCGCTGATTCCCTCACTCAAATTAGGTCGTATGTTAGCAATTACTCGTCCAATATTGATCTGTAAATCGTCTAAATTTGCTGAATGATTGCTGTAAACCAATGACTTAATGTAACCCCAAAAAAGAAGTCCAATGGGGTTAAATCACTGAGAATGATTTTCTTATGAAAATCTGCATCATTTCCGATTTTTTCTAAGCACCAATTACTGTATACCCGACGCTTCAAATGATCTGTTGGTTTGAGTTCTTGGGTTAAAACAATTTTGTATGGTTATTATTATTATTATTATATAAATATTTTAAAAAATTTTTAAAAAATTTAAAAAAATTAGCCTTCTACATATTTAATTCCAAAAGATTATATTTAATGATTATAACTTCTGAAAATAAATTAAAATAATGTCGTATAAGTACCACTTATATCATGACATAAAATAAACATTCATTATAAGACATCCGAATGGTATAACAAAATCCAATAAATAAAAATTATTAACCAAAATCCTATAAAATGTTCAATTTATAGGATTTTGGTTAATAATTTTTATTTATTGGATTTTGTTATACCATTCGGATGTCTTATAATGAATGTTTATTTTATGTCATGATATAAGTGGTACTTATACGACATTATTTTAATTTATTTTCAGAAGTTATAATCATTAAATATAATCTTTTGGAATTAAATATGTAGAAGGCTAATTTTTTAAAATTTTTAAAAATTTTTTTAAAATATTTATATAATTTTATATACCTTCTATCAAGAATTAACCTCTATTTATGTTATTAATTTTGTATGGATTTAAATCAAGTCTTTTCGTAAAATTCGCCACAAAGACGTCTGGGAGATGCCTAGTTCTTGTGATTGTCGAGAAATCGATAAACTTTGGTTTTCACAAACACTTTCACGGCATTCTAGGAGGAACAGATGAATAATTTATCCATACAATTTTACGACCCTACATACAATACTCTATTTACATTTTTGTCCCCCTTTACTACTCTATTGTCTCTTCCCCTTGAGAGTGAAAGATATGATATATGATTATGATACGCCTATTTACTAGTACAAACAAATCTAAAAAATTGTTATCAAGCCTTGAAAACTCCATCAAACCGGTGAACATTATGCATGAGAAATAATTTCAGTTTTTTTCTGTGCCTCCTTTTCTGTGGATTCAAATTCTTCATGTCGTTTGGTGAAAGATAAAACCCGTAGCCCGTGGTAGAGATGACTATGATGTAAATGTCTTTTATAAAACCTTGGATATCTTAGGAATTGGTCTTGAGCACTTCTAGTATCATAACTAAGACGAATTGTTTTTCTTTTCTTTTGAAAGCACCAGCATAGTAATTCCGTGTCTCAAAATAGAATCAATTACAGCATCATGTACACGATACAGAATTTCATTTGAAAGAATGTTTCGCAAATTATAAAATATATAATATTACCTCTTTAACCGATCTATCAAAAACGCTACCTGCTCATCCCACCTTGAAAATTAATTAATCTATATGAATTCCCAATATTTAATGGATTCATTTTTACAAATGAGTGAACAATTACAATTTCTGTAATCAAATATTCGGGAAAATGTTGTATTGAGGTAAGGTTGCCCATCTTAAGTTAAGGAAAAAGCGATAAATTTGGTTTTTTGTGTATTTAGACTCAATTTATTTCCATTTAACCACACATTCACTAGATTCAGACCCAGTTCAGCAGCTCTGTAAGTTTTAGTCCAAGAGCCTCCTTCAAACGTCAGCACCGTATCATCCGCATAAGAAATCATATTTAGTTTGGAACATTCAGAATTTGATTAATGAACAAGAGAAACAAAATTGGCCCAACCTATTCCTTGAGGTATTCCATTGGTCGGTACAAGTGAATTACGTGACACACCAGAGGTTTTGACATATTGTTTTCTGGTAGTTAAATAATTCTCCAATAATTTCAGGCAAATTCCCCTGACCCCCATCCTCTACAGCCTATCCAAGAGTAGTTCGTGTGTGACTGTGTCAAATGATTTAGCTAGGTCTAAAATTAATTGATTTTGTTTCAGCGGTTTGTGCTGATGGCTATTTCTACAAATTTAGTTATAACCTCCAAGGTGAATATGTGAGAGAAGTTAGTACATCCTTTTTAACACTTAGTGAAAATACCGATAACAGTACAGATAGTAATGGAGGAACAGTCGTCTAATTAAAGCATGTTGCTTGAAATTGAAAAGAATTGTGATTGTTTTTGTATTATCCTCATGTATTTTAAGTAATGAAAAAACAAAGAGAAAATCGAACATGGAGAAAAATATATTTATTTATACAATAAGGAATAGATAGGTACAATGTTTAATGTTAATTATTTTAATTTGGGAGATACAGACTTAGAGCTTGTCAGAGTAGAGTAAATTCAAAATGTTGGAATTAAATCTTATTGCTATGCACTTAGAGCTACTTATTTTTAATTGTTTCAAAAAGTTTAATAAAAGCTCAAACAAGGGATGACTGTTAATTTCAGTATATTAATTATAGATTTATAAAAATGTATTTCCATATCTACATGATTCAACAATGTGTATATTTTTATGAAAATATGTTTTAATATTAGTCCCCCTTCTAACCCATGCATAATTGGAAAAACAATTATGTCTTGAAAATGTTCATGTTTCCATTCAGAATTAAATAATGGCAGACGCTTAAAGAAAATAAAAAGTTATGACGCTTTTTGACAATTCAAAAATCAAAGATTTATTTGGTTTCATTCACGTATTACACATAAAAAGTGAGAAACGAATTATATACCGTTTTTATATGGAAAGATGGCATTATCAATAAAAATCTTACATTTCTTACTCCGGAAACCATCATGAATATGTTTTTAAATGCGGACAATTTAACACATTTTTGCTTCCATAGAGTTCAGTGGCGGATGAACTTAACTGAGGATCCCAAGCGCAAGATAAATCTGGGGCCTCTGCTTTGTGGTATTTGTCCATAAAAAAAAGAAGATTAGATATCGATTTTTTTTTTCCAATTTTATTTATATACGCGTATAAATAACGGGTTTTCCAATAAGAGGTTTCATTTTGATATTAAAAAAAGTATTGAGCTATCCCGTATTATACGGAGTACCTTAATTTTTTATCGTGAGCATCTAGTGGCGCGAGAATAGGACATTACGCTGTGTAGACAATCCAAGTTACACTTGAACGAGAACTAGGAAACAGTGACGGTAAGTTCAGAATTAAAAGTTAAGTAAAAATAGAATATTTGATTTTGGAAGGCAGGGTCCCGCACCTGACTCGATGTATGAGGGCGAGGTTGTACTTTAGAACAAAAAGAGCCAGGGATGAAAACCTTGACCTCTCTTCAGCTCACATACATTCTTCAACCCTGTCCTTTCCTTTATTCATAAAATTAAGGTTCCAGAGATCGACATCCCTCCTGATATCCTAAAACATAGTGTGCGAGCAAAGGTTAATGCAGCAGTCAATTGAGTGAATACACAGATAACCTGGTAATAGGAACATGTAACAAAGATCTTCGAGATAGTTTAACAAGGACCCTTTGGTGAAGAATTTCCCAACCACACACCTGCTATCTAATTAGATTATTATAATCTGGGCTCATAATATCGTTGTTCAGGAATGTCTTTTTGAGACGTTCTGAAGACACATAGGTTATGGTGTCCGTTATCTAACTAACCATTCATCATAATATTTATATCTAATAATATAGTTTTTCAGGAATGCCTTCTTGCGGCGTTCTGAAGACACAGAGTTGTTGTGGATTCACATTTCATTCACTCTAGACACTAAGAATTCTCAAACAAAGTACCATTGTTAATCACCCCTACATTCAAATAAATGAAATGAAGATAAATACGCTTACATGTATGAAATATGTTAAATGGTCAATTCAGATTAAGATAAACAGGTCGTCCCTAGCTGGAGCATCAATACAGTAATATCCACCCATGAATAAAGAATACATGATACAAATAACACTCACGTTGACCTCAAGTGATTTCTATACAATAACTTGACATGTTAGGGCAGCTCAGTCGACTTCCCTTTGTGTCTATCTTCAACTAACAATGGACAATGGCGTTCTATTTCTAGCAAAGGAAAACTGGACGTTCTTAGCCGGCGTTTAGTCGCTGAAGAACGACAACGACAATGGATGTTCATTTCATTGTGAAGGTATGCCATTAACAATCGAAAACTATATCAGCTAAATGGCCGCCACGACTGCGGTTGTAGCACTATATCCTTTTCATGAAATTTTCCATGACCAATTCGCACATTTGCGGCTGTATGATGTCCTAGGTAACTTCACGAATTCCATCTTTAAGGATTTTCCTAGCCCAAAATGCCATAATTCTGTTTATTAACGTAGCCTCCAAAGTGAGAATGGGCCTCATCACTGAAGATGATTTTACGATGAAAATTCGGATCATTTCAAGGACCCAATCAGAGCTGATAGGACGTTGCTGGTGATCGGTCGGCTCGAGTTCTTGTGTTAATTGAACTTGAAAAGCCTTAAGACCTAAGTCTTTATGTGTAATGTCGTTTGTAGAATGCATGCCAAAGATCGACGAGGAATCGACAAACCAGGGTTTTCGTCAACACTACTGGCCACATCAGCATTATTCTCAGTTTGTTCTTGAGCGACGCACATGGTTTCAATTCTTCACATCAATAACTTGTTCAAACAGCTCAAATTTTTCTCTAGAATCACGCACTGAAGTATACTAACGTTATATCTACGTATGGAAAACCTTACTCTTCTTTGAGGCAGTTGGGTAAAAAATGAATTCGTTGAAGTATATAAGCTTTAATGACATAAAATCAACGATAATGAATATAAAATTTCGACATAAAATACATTGAAATGCACATTTAGACATAATTAATATGAGTTTATAGATAAAATACAACACACCCAATTCTATCTTATAATACCTTCTCGGAAAATGCTGAATTCTCTCTTGACTGGTGTCTTTTCTTTGTTCTTTTCTCGTCCAAAGAAATTCCATATAGCTAAATTCTCATCAGCTCCAACAGTTGCTAGACATAGGAATCAACTTAATTTTCTACAAATACCAGGTGTTTTCAAAGTTGAGATTTTTTACAGGAGATAGAACTCATTGAAATGAACATTTCACCAAAAATCGCATATGTAAAATATTCAATGGGAAAAAATTTAAAAAACCAAATAGATAGATCGCGTATATTATATTATTTATCAAACGGCTACTTGCCAGTGGAAGAGCCAACGCTGAAATAAATCAACAAATTAAAGAAGGTAAAGTCTTCAGGCTCTGACAACATACCTGAGCTAATCAAATATGGAGGTACCCTGCTACATGAACAAATGTACAGTCCATCCTACTTATCTAGAGGGAAGAAAAAATGCCGATGAAATGGAAAGAGAGTATAATTTTCCCAATCTACAAAAAAGAAGATAGAACGGGATGTACAAACTACAGAGGAATTTCTTTAATGAAGACTGCTTACAAAGTACTATCAAACATACTTCTGAAAAGATTTATATCATTCATTGAAGCATCTATAGGTGAATACCACACAGGCTTTAGGACAAAGAGATCTACGATCGATCAACTTTTTACCCTGAGACAACTACTCGAGAAAGGATGGGAATTTAATAAGGTCGTGCATAATCTGTTTATTGACATTCGACAGGGCTATGACAGCGTCAAATGGGACAAACTGTGGAGTATATTGTCGGAAATGTCAGTGCCTCTAAAACTCATCCAGCTGATTAAGAGGTGCGTGAATGGAGGAAACACAAAGGTCAAAGTTCATAATGGTCTAAAGTAAGGGGATGCCTTATCAGCACTTCTCTTGAACTAATAGTTAGTTCAAAATGGAAACTTGACAAAGCCACAGTGCAATTTCAATCAAGTAAGGACCGATCCAATTAAAAAAATATAGACATGAAAAATACCTTAGACAGTGCCAGCTGGCAAAAATTTCGGAATGTATAGGAATAGTGGAAAGTGAGTAAATATCTCGTAAGATGCGTGGAAAATTACTTTCAAGGTAAATATATAATGTCGAAGCTAGCATTATAAGACATAGATGCAGCATGGGGGTACTGCAGGGGTCGGTAGCCTGACATAAAATGTGGAACTATAAATATGAAGGAGTGCTTAGACCATGGAAGAGGCGTATCGGTAATAGTGTATGTGGATAATTTGCTGCTAACGATGGAAGGTAAAAATAAACGGGACGTAAAAGAAGGGTTCGAAGAATCTTTGAACAAGGTTCTGGAGTGGATGAATAGCAGAGAACTGGAAGTTCCGGTCCAAAAGACGGAGTGTTGATAATGAAAAGCATAGAAACTCGGAGAACCAAGAGATTAGACGTGTGAAAAAACAGAAGTATCGTATTTCAAAACAACCTCAACTTTTTGTCAAACATTCAGGAGACAGTAAAGAAGGCGGCCATCGAAAACTTGATCCCAAACATCGGTGGCCTAAGATACCATAAGATACAAATACCTTGTGGAGTGATACAGAGCATCATAGCCTATGCTATGACAGGAAGCCATGATGGGGCAGAGAAACGTACGTTGATGCCTCTATAGAAAAAAGGTCTACTTAGAATAATCTCAGCTTATGGAACAGTCTCATCGTAGACTGCTTAGGTTATCGTGGGTTGCTTCCCATTAGACCTCATGCAGCTGAAACCCTTTTTAGGATAGGGAGGAGACTACCAAGAAATAGGAGAATGGCCAGGAAAAAAACATTGAAACATGACAAGCTAGATGGACAAACATTAAAGGAAAAGCCGAATGCACCAGACGACTGATTAGGGAGATAAAACCATGTATACAGTGTGGCCACATAAAGATGAACCATCAATTTACACAGTTTCTGAAGGGAAATGGCTCTTCTGGCACGTTTCGAACACGCCGGATGACCTGATTGAGTGTGCCGAGGGGGGAATAGTCCAGAACCTGACTCATCAGACTCATCAGATAGCCGAATTATATTACTTACCTAATCTTCTCCCATTTTTATCCCACATCATAGTAAGAATCCTTGCAGAATGAAAGTTTATATCATCTACGACTGTATTAAGGTTACTTTGTACAACGATATTATGAGCAGCTCTTTCATTCTGAGTTGGACGATCTAGCCAAAAGCCCACCTATGAATAAAAATGTAGTATATAATGAAAATGATATAATTTCTGCGTACGATAAGTTTTTGGTAAGTATATGAATTTCGGTGAAATATTAGTGTCGGTGTATTCAGATTTACAAAAAATGTGAAACTAACATGCAACAGGATACTTATTCCATATAAAAACATCCAATTCTATATTCTATTATTATTATTATTTATTATTATTTTATAATGAGCGGCCATCTGTCCACCCCATCACTGCGTCCGCACGGACTATTGTGGTTCACCCCTAATTTATATTTCCCCGACGAGAATCAGTTTTTGGATGAAACCGATAATCTTGTTCGGAGGTAATTTTCTCAGTTCGCAGTGGGCTATAGAAGCCTGACCAAAGACCTCGAATTTGATGCGACTCACCGCTGGGCACTCTGATACGATGTGCATGGCTGTTTCAGTACCCTCAAGACATAGCCTGCATTCCACATCTTCAGCCAGACCAATTTTGTACAAATACGCTTTCAGCCTGCAGTGACCTGTCAAAATTCCGACAAGTGTTCTTAGTTTGGCCTCATCCAGACCTCAGCCAGAAAGACTCTAGTCTTGAGTTCATTCTGTCTGTTTCGTCCGCTTAGCCACGTCACGTAGTATTCCCAGGAATGGGTCCAGGCCTACCAGAGGCAGCGTGGTTCTGTTCAATGGTTTTTTCCCATCAAAAAGCAATGTTTTAGCAACACACGTTTTCCATTGTTTTAAAAATCTCATAAGTTAAAAGACTTAATATAATAATTTGCGGGAATACTTTAATCTATTGAAGGCAACAAGCTCTGAATGGGTCATTCTTAAAGCGTTGGAAACTTTACTTTCTCATAGTTTCCTGAGTAAAAACCCGTTATTCGGTTTGTATTCAACTAATATCCAGAAAAAATAATTATACCGAAGGTTCGTTTATTAATAAATGTGCTGTGACATCAAATTCCTATTGTTAGTTAGTATTCTTAGTTATACAGGGGATATTTCTTAACTGGTGCGAAACATTTCAAGAGCAAAAATTAATATGCCGCAGGGTATTTCTTGTCTTTGTACAACACACGCCTCAAACTCGCTATATTTCTGAGTGCATGGAAGAAGGCCTTTTGCTCAAATCAATGGAGAGACTATGCTTGCTTAATACGATGAGCAAGCTCTTCTAACGACTCATCCTAACGCAAATATCTCCTATCTATTCTCTCTTAGGACAGGAATCAGAGAATCACGCTGGTAGATCGACTGAGGATGCCTTCAGGTGGGTTGATAATTCTGCAATAGCGGCGGAGCGGAGCATACATTTGTAATCGCCCTCTTCGCGGAGATTGAAGAAGGCTTTGATAACATGTAGTGGCCAGAAGTAAAGCCTCGACTCAGGTTGTCACTGCCGGACTGTGGTCATCATATATTTCTGAATTTCTTCTTACCCAACAGATCCTGCTACTTCAAACAAGGTGGTTGAGCGACAAGTTTACAAAGACTACCCTCAGAGATCAGAAAACTGGGTTCAAAACGAACGCCTAACGTTTGTCTACCACAAGGACCACTATGGTAGATCACCCAATCTGCCAATCTCGGGATAGTTCTAGATGCAGGATTCACCTTCGTTCCGTATATCGTATACATCAGGCCGAAAATTTTTAACCTGAACATGAAGGTCAGGCGTTTCGCCAAATTCATACGAGACGATGGTAGGGATGCCATCGTGTCTACTTCAAATCCGTCTTTCTGTCGGCAGTCTGTACTGCTTGGTATGGACCCATCAATCAACAATTCCTAAGTCTGCTTCTCACAGATCGATCCTTTTTCCTATGTCCTCAGTTTGTAAAACTGTAGTCACATCGGCTATTGAGGTTCTAACAGGCACTATCCCACTACACCTAGTGATACCGAAAGTCGATTCCTCAGTGAGAATCCTTTCTTCAATCTCATTTCCTCTAATCTGTTTTATAACTGACCAAGGCACCTTCAGGGCTAACCTCCACAAACTTCACCTCTTCAATTACTCGTCATGCCTTTGTGGTGCGGAGAACCAGACATCAATGCATGTCTTGTTGGAATGTAGAAGGTATGCTCCATACCGCCCGGTAGGAATGGACTCATGTAAATTTGTAACTAATTTCCTCATAAATAGCACAAGTGGGTATCAACAAACCTCTGGTATCTCAAGGAAAATACTAGAACGATTATACCAGGATCGGAATTAAAATGGATGGAAATAAGAACAGCGGCGAAAAATATGACATAACATATATAAAGAAGATCAATGTAAAATTCTTTCAGCAACTGTGTGTCCGCTGGAGCTGTAACTGGTCAGAACTACATTGATAACATAGAGCATATAAAAATTGGCGAAAAGCTCATATGATAATAAGTATTGCTCTGAGTATGTTACCAAAGCTCATTATTTTATCAATTATTTATTCTGCTTAGCTGATACAAAATATTTGGTTTTCAGGCAATATTTAGTGTTCCCCTTATGAAAAATAATACACTCTCACCACTAGCTCAGCAGATATAGGATTGAATGAAAGACAGTCAATCTGAGCATCATCGGGATGACCATATGCATGGATGTCAGAAGGCTTATTAACATTCCACAGGGTACAAAAGCTATTCCTTGTACTTCTTCCAACAGCCAATAAAGATTCCTTCCAAGGATGCCAATCCATGGACTGAAATGGTATAATAAAGTATCAAATTTCACATTTGTGAGAAGGAATATTTCAGTTTAACTTACTACTATTGGTTGTTGATCACAGTATATTTGACAAATATTTGTGCACATCGGTATACTCCAAATTCTAACAAAAGAGTCAACTCCATTGGTGACTAGATATTTTTCATTGCATGAAACCTTAGCAGTGAGTATTTTCCCCTTGTGTGCATGGCAGACAATATTAATCAGAAAAAGATCATGGTTCCATAATTGAATCATACCATTAAAGTGAACTGTGATCAAGAAATATCTAGTGAAGGCTATAAAACTGACTTTGCTCTTGAAAGCAGGAGTCGTTTTCAACATCTGTAAAATGAAATGGTATATTTTAATGTCTTGTTGGTTCCATTTGGCCGATACTTGGAGGTTCTTTATAAATCACAGTATAAATGAAATACGTATTTCTATACCTACTGTATTTTTCATCCATAGTGGAGGACTTCAAATTTTTCAAATTTGGATTTGAAGTTTTTAAAGAAATACATCTAAATATTCCTCTAATAGTTTCACGAAGCGAAAATAAATACAGATATTCTACGAATTGTTCTACAAATCCAACAAATAGCCGAGAAAAATTCAAATCGATCATTAAAACGAAGGCGTCTTTACTAGAGGCGTTCTGTGAAACCAGTAACGCAATTATTGGTAGGCAAAACAATTTTGATTATATATTGTCAACAGCAAACAGAACAGCCATCGTACTGCACATCGAAGTCAAAACAATCAACGGCTCTTTCTTGTATCATGATCTACTCTCAAGCCATTCCCGGTATCACAGAAGGTGTTCCCACTAAATGACATTTTGGTACCAAATCTCAAAGAAATTACGAAGGTCTCATGGATCCCGGAAGACAATGTAGCATTTGAAGAGAAGAGAAGAAGATGCTAGAGCATCAGCAACATTATTAGTGCATTCCAAAGAAAGATCTCCTTTAGCATTAATGAGCGGCGCATCAAATATTTCAGTGAGAGCCACCTTAAAACTGTTCGTCAGCAGCGAGTGGCAACCATTGCATTCTATTCCAAGAGGCTGTCACCAACGGAGACTCGTTACGATAGAGAGCTTTTAGCCATCGAGCACTTCATACATAAGATAGAGGTCTGCAAATTCATCATTTTTATGCACTATAAGCCATTGACGTATGAGTTCAAGCGGAAAGCAGAGAAATGCTCACTACTATAATTCCGACATCAGTTATCAACCGATATTCGCCATATATTAGGTGAACAAAACATCGTTGCCGACACTTTATCAAGGGTAGAACAATGAACCCATAGAAAAGACTATAAGTCATTGGTTAATTCACAAAAAGAAGGTAACGAGTTGAAAAAAGCACGGATCAACCATCCCACTATACTATGACACATCCACACCTTTCTTAACGAAACCATTGCATAGAGCAGATTCCGTAACTAGCCAGCGGTTAGCATACTCTGATACCATAGCGATGACCAAGAAGGTAAATCAACGATTTATATGGCCTCCAGTCAACCGGGATTGCAAAAAATGGGATCACAATTTTATATAATGTGAACACGTTACGTCATGGCCCCACGAGACACTCCGTGGGTATGTGTACATGAACATCATTATCATGCCGCAATCCGAAGGTTATTGATAGAGGTTCACCTACGTCGACAGATTTTCCCGATGGCCAGATGAAATTTCCCTGCAGAACCGCGAAGCATCCACCATTTGTAATGGAAAGCAGGGTTTGGTATTTTTCTTCGAATGACAACGGACTAAGGAAGCCAATTTGAACCATGCCTAATTAACGAATGAAGTGAGGTAGCCGATACGAATCACATCCGAACTATAGCCTATGATCCTGCAGCATGATGGAGAGACTTTATCTACAAATCAAGGCAGCAATAAAATGCCACAACAACGAAACTCTATAAATCGTCCTCCCCGGAATGCGGGAATTTCTCACCACAAGAGAAACTTATAATACCGAAGATAGAGCCGACTTCGTAGCAAATTTGAAAAAGCATATTTAAAGAAAAAGTCCACCTATAAAGGTCACCATAGAGAAATATACAGTTTCGTATTCAAACATCTTGCAACATCTCCTTCAGTTTTCGTCCGGCATGACGCTCCAAAGTCCTGTCTAGAGAACCCACACTACGAAATTCAAAACACTTCGTGATCAATATAAATGAAAAAAAAGACAACGATGACGATCGACAGATTGAAGGCAGCTTTCGTCATCGCCGATGACGAGGGGAAAGACCACTAAAAAAACATCCCACAAAGCTAATGAACAAACACGGGATCCAGAAATTGAAAAACAAGTTATAAAAATAAAAAAAAAACAATCCTCGAAAGGGTTTATACAAATGCTTTCGTAACTTCGACACTGGAAGGGGAGTCTGTAATAGTTAACAGTCACGCAACATACTAGTTAAGATCACGAGTCATTGTTACACCTAGATCAAAGGTCATTGTTACGCCCAAATCACAATAATTGCAGTCGACATTTGAAAGAGAAGTTTCATCGATGATGTATTGGTATTGTGAGTTTAGTTTACTCGTGTGGAAAATGACATACTTCGTGACATTAAATGGGAGGAACCAAATACCGCACTACTTCACAAGGTCCTTCAGGTCACTTTGCAGATGAAGATGTTGGTGACCATTCAGGGTGTCTGCATAATCGGTAAAAAAAAAATACAACGATAGCAGCTGGGTAGGAAGGTCCGCCTCATAAACGAAGAAGGCAGCTAGCACCGATTCTTGGCATACGCCGCTGGGGACACACCTTAACTTGTGCAACAGTCTACGCTGCAGCATAGCCTTCGAACAGTCCAAATACATTAAGTTCACGCACTGTCTGTTATTATCGTCTCTAGTCTAGTCGTAATAAGTTCGTGATTACCGAACGACTTGGAATGAAAATGTGTTGGCCTTCAGGCACTAGATTCTGAGCAAGGAGAAAAGTTGTCATATGGTTGGAAATTACAGTCTCCTTCAACTTGGACATTATCGACACTAGCGGGCGGTAGATCTCGGGGTTAAGTTTATATTCTCTTTAAATACGGGGGAGATAATAGTGCTCAACCAGCTTCCAGGCAGGATACCCCTCTGCTTTGAAGAAATAATTATTGAAATCTGTGCTAGGGAGATAGACGTGCAGCAATTTTTCAGGAGAGTAGAAGTGATTCCGTCAGGAACTGGAGCGGTGCAGGCATCATCCTGTCTACTTATGAGTGTTTCAGTCTCTATTTAATTCTATATTGCAGAATGATCCATTCATCGGATTGATACGTATGAAAGAACGTACCTCCTCCTTGGTCTAGCAAAGGGATCAATCGAGTATTCGCAGAAAGGGTTCAGTTAACTTACAATGGAGTGGCATTTTCAACATGACTTTAAAAGCGCTTTCTGTTGCCGCCATGTATTATTGATTCATAATGCCGTCGAGCAAGCCTCAGAAGAATTGAGAAATGCCTATGAACCCGATAATCAGCTGGGTTTCCACAATGTCGGAAAATTTTCACAATTTGTTCTTGTTGTGAAAAACTTCCAAGAGATGGCCACCAATCCAAGGTTTGAGTAGTTTCAGCATTTATTTATGGTGTTGGTATGTTTGGGTATACTGCGAATAATTATTTCATGAAAAATACTCCAAATTTCATTGGAACCATCATAAGAAAGCAAAGAGCACCTCATCTAGCTTAGTGGAGATACTTTGAAAGTCCGTCTTTCTGTTCTTAGAGTAATGGTATACTACTGAATGGATGCAGCGACCACAATGTGGTACGATTTACTGAGGCTTATTCTCCAGACAGCTCCCTCCGATTATTATCTATTCAGAACACTGTGACACGGTCTTGCCGAAGCACGCTTCAATTCTTATGAAAATGTATGAGAACTCCTCGATAAATGGTTCACTTCAAAAGAAGAACCGTTTTTTTTGGCATGGCATTCATAAACTGCCGGAGAGGTCGAAAAAATGTATTGTGAATAGCAATGGAGATTACATTGAATAAAATATATTAATTTCAAGAAACAGGCATGTAAATTCTAGTTGAATACATCTACACCTACCTGCTGTTTGAAATTCATAAAATAATCGGTGAAATATTTGAATATTTCTCCAAGAATACATTATGTCAAGAAAGTACCGGGAATTATCGATTTAAATCTGGCGGGGCAATGAGGCAGGTAAATTTTTTTTTTCCTAGGTTGGTACCACTGTCCTTAATTACCACGCCAAGCTTGAGCGGGATCTGTCAACTAGTGTGTTTGCAACAGCTGATTAAGTCAGTCGATGTCAGAGTGCGTGCCGATTTTTACTATGGGTGATTACGTTGAGCAAAGAATTTGTTTAAAGTTTTGTGTTGCAAATGAATTTTCGTGTGCCGATGCATTGAAAATGTTGCAAAAGGCCTTTGGTGATAATGTTCCATCGAAAACTCGTGCATATCAGTGGTACAGAGCCTTCAAGGACGGTCGTGAAGTGGTCGCCCATCGACGGCTTCGATCGAAGATAACGTCGATAAAATTAAGGAAAGGGTGCTGGAAAACCGTCGTACCAGCTTGAGAGAGATAGCACATGATCTTAAGATATCCCACGAGTCCGCACGTACGATTTTGATTGATATTTTGGGCATGAGAAAGGTGGCCGCACGACGCGTACCGAAAGACCTGAATTTTCTTCAAAAACGTCATTGCGAACAGGTTGCTTCAGACATGCTGGATCGCTGTAATTCCGATTCTACATTCATGGAACGCATTATAACTGGTGATGAGACCTGGGTCTACGAGTACGATATGCAAACAAGCCAGCAATCATCGGCATGGATGGCAAAAAATGAGCCGAAACCGAAAAAACCACGCCAAAGCCGCTCGAAAATGAAGGTGATGCTCATTGTTTTCTTCGATATCCGTGGCGTGGTGCACTACGAATTCGTTCCAGAGGGTCAGACGGTAAACGAGGAGTATTTCCTAGGCGTTATGAAACGTTTGCGTGAGCGTATCCGTAAGAAGCGGCCAAATTTGTGGGCGAAAACTCATGGATTTTGCATGACGATAACGCGCCTTCTCACCGAGCTACGATTGTGACTGACTTTCCCACCAAAAACTCAACAAACGTGCTTCAGCAACCACCGTATTCGCCGGATTTGGCTCCCTGCGACTTTTTCCTCTTCCCAAAACTAAAATTGCCCCTTCGTGGCACCCGTTTTGAGTCGATTGAAGCCATAAAACAAAATTCGGCGCGAGAGCTAAAGTCTATCCAGGAAAGCGCCTATAAAAAATGTTTCGATAATTGGAAGTGCCGTTGGCATAGATGTATTGGAGCAAATGGACCCTATTTTGAAGGCGACCCAATAAATTTTGACGATTAAATGTAAAAATGTTGTGTTAATTGAAAATTCCCGGTACTTTCTTGACAGAGTAGTAAGTGGAACGCGATATTTTATAACCTTTTTTCATAGTTCCGCATAAAAATAATTTTTCGCTTCGTTTCATAGTTTCTGTTCTGTTACCTTGTTTGTATTTATATCCCAGATTCCGACACTCTTATTCTTGAGCGACATGGCCAGTCTATCTCCTTCATTATTCCATTTAAGGCAATTCGCAAAATTTCCTTCATATTTTATCTGAAATCTAGCATTGGTATCAGGGTTATATGTATGAATGCAACAATTCTTATGAAGAGCAGCGATATAACCTGAAGATCCCCAATCCACCACCTGCCTCGTTCCTAAAATTTTACAACATTCACTATTTATTCGAAAAAAAGTGATTTATTGAGTATTTACTTGATGATAGGCTAGTTGCTAAAGATTGGAAAAATTGCTTTCGTAGAAATAATTCTAAAACTGTTCTTGAAATTTGATACAAATTAATCCTGAAACCGTTCAAAAAATTTTTATTATCAATAAAAATAATGAAACAATGTCTAAGAAACACTGTTTCAATTTGGGAGCAATAAAGGAAATTCAACCATTATAGAAAATTTAGCAGCATAACAAACTCTATAGAACAAATTTTCAAAACTATAAATCAGATATTTGTTGGACACTGTGTTTCAGATAATTTATTATTCATCGGCAACACTCAAAATTAAATTTATATAATTGAAAAAGCAAAAGACTAACTGACACATAAAAATCCATACTGTTACACGAGCACTTTAGAGAAATAACTAAAATTAACCAAACGAACATGGAAAAATTCTGTGATGAGCAAAGACCACGTGCTGAAGTAAGGCTGCGTCATCACAAATAATTAGAATATAATAACCTTATTGAGTATTTCTTGATAACATGTTATTTGTTGAAGATCAAACACATTTTTATAGAAATTAATGATACAATTTACAGGTGTTCCACAAGTTGACGTCAAACCGGAAGCAGGTGATAGGACAAATCATAATAGAAAAAAAAAATATGAAAAAATTTAAAATTATAGCATTTAAAAAAAATCGAGAAAATCTGTGAGAGTGTTTTAGTTTTTGTTACTTCAAATCCTTATTTTATTTTGTAATCCTTAATAATGCTTCCCGGCGTAGCATATAGAGGACGCGACCGGTTTCAGATAATACCCAACTCACCGTCCTCGCCAGGTTCAAGAAGAGAGAATACAAGCGTTCGGCAACCGAAGAATTTAGGTGTGCATGTTCGGAAGGAAACGCCGCCTCCGCATTAAAAGGTAGAAGCTCCCTCATGAAAAGCCGCATTCCTTAAAAGCTTCACTCTAAATGAACGGACATAGTAAGCCGAAGAAGCTGGAACTATATACCTCAGTAGACGCTTAGTGGCTCGTCTTCCAGTAAATTTGGAAAATAACTTTCCTGCCTTATTAAATGTAGGCTTTCTACATGCTACTCGCGTAAATTTTATAGATTTATGTTACTATCTTTTTTTAAGGTAGATTCACGAGACCATACAATTTTCACTAAGAATCTCGGATCTTCCTAGTGTCCTTGTATCCTCGTTTGACAAAACGCAACCCTTGGAAATGATTTGTTTCATCAAATATCGACCCAGTTTCACCAACTCGCTTCAAAATTGATCCACAAATTGCCACAAAATTCATTTCTGTTGAATTTTCCACATGAATATTGGTAATAAGTTTTTAATGTTTCCAAGTTTTGTTCAAGCGTAAATTGATCCATTTCGTTAATGTCAAATATTTAACTTTAACTTTCCGTCAAAACACGAATGACAGAAGTGTTGCCGGACTTGAAATAAACACTACTTCAAAATGCAAATTCTAGACAGCTTCAGATATTTTCTTGATATGCCCATAATTTTAAAAATACGTTACTTAGATTTTTTTTTGATATTTTTATTACAACTTGTAAATAATTGGTTGGTATGTAGAGATATCTTTTCGAATTCGTCGGAAGTAATTGATTAAATGTTAACTAATTAGTATGCAAATTCTTGGTTAAACATACTTCAAATGAGGTTGAGATAGAGGGATGTATATTAGACTTTAATGGTTCATTTACAGCCTAAATACATATATTATTAGGAGTACAAATAAGTTTCCGCCGTTTCATTGTAGATGGCGCGGCACGGAGTTTCGGTTAGCTTTCGCAGATGATAACCGGCTTAAAAAATAGTTTGGACATTCAAGAACAACATAACCTATTAATATCATTGATTTTATATTGGTAAAATATAATTTTTATAAGTTTAAAATGTCAAAATTTGAGCCAAGTAAGCGTCATTTGCAGGAAATATTAGTTTACTTCTATAATTTAAAGAAATCTGCTGCTGAGGCGCATCAATTGCTCGTAGAAGCATATAGTGAGGGTGCTTTGAGTGACAGAACGCGTCGAGAGTGGTTTCAAAAGTTTAAAAACGGTGATTTCGACGTAGAAGACAAAGATCGCAGTGGAAGGCCAAAAATTTACGAGGATGCAGAATTGGAGGAATTATTCGAGGAAGATTCATCTCAAACACAAAAAGAACTTGTTCTTACATTAGAAGTCACTCAGCAAGCAGTCTCACATCGTTAAAAATCATTAGGAATGATTCATAAACAATTTGTGTTAAAAAACGGCGGAAACTTATTTGTACTCATAATACAAATTTACAAGTTTGATTAGTTTACCCAAATTGAGGGTGTAGTTTCAACTCAAAATGCGGTGAACACACTATTTTGTTTATGGAATAGTTCTTCTTTGAGGCTTTTCACCGTTGTTCACTTCCACCGAATTCACTTTTATTTGTTTGACTTTTGGGTTTACTTTTCACAAATTACTATTTAATTACAAATAAATAATGTAGATGATACATTCACTTTCAGGCCTTTACTGTGTTACTGTGTTATTGAGAGAGACGTTGAAACTATAGAGCGGTTTTATTTTGTGCTTTTTGGGCAAGCTACAAAATGCGTCTTTTTTGGGGATTTTTCTTCAAGGGTGTTTTGTGGCTAACTTGTTTGTTTAGAGGGAGTATTGCGTGACCGTCTGATCGAGAGAATGTGAACCTTTTTGCTAACCCGAGAAATTAAAGAGTGGGGGCTGGGGATGTGGCACAGATAGCGAGAAATCCGTCCCTTCGTGTTGGAACGGCATCGATTTTTAATGAGTTCCTTCCAAAATTTTAAAAGAAAAATATTTTCGTTTTTTAAGTGGTATTTGGGACCCGTTTAGATTTCTAGGATGAGACATACTTGAAAGGGCTAAATTGTTGAACTCTGGGGACGTAATTGTTATATCTATCTGCATAGTAAATTGAAAATTCCTAGTTCGATATAAAATCTGAACACAACTATTATACTTGACCTATCATTCGCTTCCTGTAGACATTTATATGGAACTTCGCTTTTGGACGTTCCGTCCCAAATCTTTTTTATTAAATTATTATGAAATCGAAACAACCCACCGACCAAGCATGCAGCAGTCACTTCTGGCATATCGTAAATAACTTCAGGGATTGTGATCAGTGGCTTCTTCCTAGACCTCACGGGCCAATCATTTTCAATTGTTTCTCTGTCGTTCTCTTTTCTTGCTTTTTGTTTAGGTGAGAAATACAGAACTCTTCGAGGGCTTTGAAATAACGCGTTGACCAGCCTGAAAAATTATGAATAGTAGAGGAGAAGGTGACCATATGAAATAATATTTAGTATGATATTGAAATTACAAAGCTTGAAGGAAATTACTGGAAGAAGGTGGTGCAAATACGGAATGCCTTGAATATTTAATGAAATAATAAAGATTATTTCCATAATTCATTAATTTAACGACATTGTTTCGCCAAAACCCTAACTTCGTCAATTTTATATTTTGAACTAACTCTTAAAATTACAGCTTCACTTCTTATATGGCTAAAAACTTAAAAAAAGAGGAGGTACAACTAACCATTTTCGTAAATAAAGATGAGAAAAACATATGCAAAAAGGCATATAAATAACCATAAAATACATTGGGGCTAATTATCGGAAATGAGCACTGAGTAAAAGTATCAACAATGGAGATCTTGCAATATCTGTTGGGTCGTTGAGTTGAGACGTGTTCAGAAATTAGCATTTTTTCCTCCGATCTTCACCAAGATTGGTACACATTTTTTTATAGCCACTGTACACCTAAATACCAAATTTGATTTCGATCAGAAAATCAGTTTCGAAAAAATTTGGAAAATAAGATAGTGTTACAAAAGCAGAACGATTGGATCGATTGTACCCATTAAAAAATCAAGATATTTAGGCCCGAAACATACTCTTAAAGTTTCTTGTCTTCTGCTTTTTCCCTTGGAAAGTTAGTGTGTTCACGGCAGAATTACTATTGACCTTGGATTCTTCACCAGAGGATCTACAACATAGATTTTCTCGGCTCAAAGTTCTAAAATTAAAGACATTTGGTCAAAACGATAGCACGCTCTTCCCTGGAACAAGCACGCGAAAAAACGAGACAGTTTAAAAATTCAATCTACTTACACGTCTTTGTACTGATTTTTTTTGTAGAAATGCTGCATGTAATTAACTCCCGAATCATTTTTGTTGAACTTCCGGCAATAGTCACGACATGATATGTTCACTGGGCTTGGATGCTTATGAGAAACTTTGAAGGACTCGAAGGAGCTGCCCCGCAGTGGTATGAATCTTTCTGATGACGAGTCAATCTACAAACATATAAATTTCAGCTAACTTTTTTTATAATCTCGATATGAGTGAACACGTAATTGATTCGTACCACGGTCAGTTATCCGCAGTATTTTGCCTATTATTTCGGTATTCTGAAATAACAGGCAATTGCAATTTAACTAATATCGATGATTAATTACGAAAGGTTAAGTGGACTTGATTTTTTTTGAATAGGGGTGTTTTTAACTTCAAAGAACACTCTGTGTGCAGTGGTTTCCAACTTCCTTTATCTAATAATGATAAACCACAACGACGATGAGGAATTGAAGTAAAACACTTATAACAAAATGAGATTATATTTTGGTATCACTGTTTATGATACCAGGCTAAAATAATGATAATTACACTACAAACAAACGTAAAGTGGATTACTACGTTTGTAGCAATCGCGATAATTTTGTAAAATAAACAAACGAACAATTTGACTATCCGAATGATGTGCTTAATGTAGCAAAGGCTACATGCGACAAGTTTTATTACCCGAATGATAATGCATAATGTAGCAAAAGCTACATACGACAAGTTTGACTACTCGAACGATAATGCATAATGTAGCAAAAACTACGTACGACAGGTTTGACAGTCTTTTCAAAGACTGAACGTTAGAGGGGCTCGATGCATCTCTTCTGACAAAAAGAGGGAAATTAACGAAACTGGAAAGACTGTTTCTGGGTGGACCGAATTAATGAAATAAACCTTCTTATTGGTTAAAGAAAAATAATGAAGACAATGCCATTAGAATAAGGGCAGGAACAGTTTATAATTCCTAATGATGTTTCATGTGAAATTAACAGGCGTAAATATATCAAAATCTCTAAAAGACATTAATTAAATTTTCGCAAACTGATATTTTATGAGATACTGATATGAAAATATTTTTTTAAATGGAACACCCCCTATATTTCTACATATTTCGATAAAGCTTGAAATTACCATTCCAAAAAGTTCCGTTTAATTCGCAACTACTGCCAACTTTCTACAATAAAAGGGTGTTTTTTTTAGAGTGATAGAACTTTCGACAGGGATAACTGTGATTTGACAGAACCTAGAAGCCATGTTGTTTTGACATTTCTGTTCAGTAAGCATTGACAAATCATCATGGAAAGACTCACGCCGCAGCAACGTTTACAAACTGTTGAAATTTATTTTCAAAATCAGTGTTCTATTCGCCAAACTTATACAGCACTTCGTGAAATTTATGGTTTACATAATCCTTCATCAGAGCAGTTTATTCGTCGAACTATCGATAGATTTTGGACAACATTTTCTCTACTCGATGCAACAACAACAACAAGACAAAGAACTGTACGTACAGAAGAAAATATCGCTGCTGTAAGTCATAGTGTTAACGAGGATCCAGATTTGTCTATTCGTCGACGTTCACAAGTTGGACTCTGTGCATCCACCACATTGGAAATTTTGCGTAAAGATCTTGGTCTACACCCATACAAGATACAACTGGTTCAAGAACTAAAGCCACTTGACCATAATAAGTGTCGTTTGTTTGCTGATTGGGCCCTAGAACAGTTTGAAGTTGATCCACTTTTTCATCGTAAAGTTGTGTTTAGTGATGAAGCTCATTACTGGTTGAACGGCTATATAAACAAGCAAAATTGCTGTATATGAAGTGAAAACAATTCTCTAGAAGTTCTGCAGGTTCTATTGCATCCTGAAAAATGAACTGTATGGGGTGCTTTACACGCTGGAGGCATCATCGGTCTATATTTCTTTAAAAATGATGCTGGAGCTAATGTTACAGTGAAAGGTGCTCGTTACAGATCGATGATCATTGATTATTTTTTCAAAATTTGAATGCTATCGACCCAGAAGAGTTTTAATTCCAACAAGATGGTGCTTCACGTCATGCTGCTACTGTTACAATTGATTTATTGAAAGAAAGATTTGGCGATAACATTATTTCGAGAAATGGTCCAATTAATTGGCCCCCAAGATTATGCCACATAAGTCCACTGGATTATTTTCTTTGGGGTTGTGTCAAGCCATTGGTTTATGCTGATAAACCAGGAACAATAGACGCTTTGGAAGCCAACATAACTCGTTTTATTGATGAAATAAGGCCGGAATTACTCGAAAAAGTGGTCCAAAATTGATCTGGTCGAATGCGGTTCCTCAGAACTAGTCGTGGTGGACATATGCCAGAAATTATTTGAAAAAAATGAATGTCATAAAATTATCTTTCAAATAAAAAAAATTGGCTTCAGTCTTAATTTGAATGTGTTTTATTTCAATTTAAAGTTCTATCACTCTAAAAAAAAACCGATACGAAAATTATGAGAATTGGGACATGTTAGTCTGTTTTATACAAACTGGAGAAAATGCAGAGGCAGCAAGTGATTTGTATCGTGAAAAATATTCAGAAAGACGACAACCGTTTAAAGATATTTTCACACGATTGCGTCACAAGTTAATGAATGCAGGTCATTCTGAAAAGAAAAGACCGAAGAGTACAGATTTAAAAGAAGTTGTCGTTTTAGGAGCTGTTGAAATCAACCCTAGAACATCAACTCCTATTATAGAAGAATTTTCAGGATTACCAAGAATGAATGTTAAAAGGATTCTGAAATACAAATTCAAACCTTATAGAGCCAAAAGGGTCCATCACCTCATGCCTGGAGATTTCGAACGCCGTATTTAGTTTCGTCAATGGTTCTTCGATAAACGTACCCAGATGTCTGATTCCCACTCAATTTTATTTGGACAGATAAAGCTCATGTGTGTAGTAATGGTATTTTTTAACGCTATAACTCCTATACTTGGGCACAAGAAAATCCCCATTCAGTTATGGAGCAGAAAAATCAAGGAAAATTTGGGTTTAGTATATGGGCAGTCATTTATAGGGGCAGAATTATAGGCCCGTCAATTTATAATGATAACCTCACAACACAGAATTATCTACAGATCTTTAAGTAACAAATAGAACCGATTGTTGAAGAAATGCCGCTCTTTCTACTCCGGAATATTTACTTCCAACAAGATGACGCTCCTCTTCACAACGCTAGCATCATCAGGAATTTTTTGATAGCAAATTTTGGCAATAATTAGATTGTCAACTAAGGTCCCAACCGGTGGCCGGCTAGATCGCCTGGCCTAAGGCCTATGGACTTTTAACTTGAAACAGAATAAGAAGCCAGGGCGCTTTTTACCGGATTTATAAGCTTGGCTGACTTGCTGAGTAGTTTTGCGAAAAATACGAGGCGAAGGGAAATAAAAAACCGTGGAGAATGCGTACTGCTAATTTTTTGAATCACTGTCACGTATTGGGTATCAGGCCGATCCCCTATCGATAAGGAACTTATTTAGCTTTAACTTTTGCCTCCCATTTTTCGAGCGTTTATCACTCGATAAATTTTATTCAAGCCCAGTGTAATTGATCTCTTTGTTCTCTTCTCTTCAAGCCAGTCGAACTTTCAGGAATAAATCTGCGAGACTCCCGATTATTGTATTGCTTTGGGCAACTTCGATTACTGATATCCCTCCCGTATATTCCATCCAATTTATTTGTTTCCTCTTTTCTTGGCGTCGCTGATTAATGTGATTATATTCAAAATTGTTCAACTCCTTTCAGACGCTTCGAGAATTTATCACCTACAAAAATCGATCTGAGTTTTCATTTTTTGATGCTTCATCATTATTAAGTCTTTCCGGGATTAGTCAGCATCTTTGAAGTATTTTTTCAACCCATTTTTCGCAGAAAAGGTGGTTCAATGATAAATTTTCGATTTCTGGATACTAATTCGAACTGCCTAATCGTAGGACTTGTAAAAGTTTGGCCATCTAGAGTTTGCATTTTGTAGCAGTGGTCATTTCGAGTCATGCAAAAAGTTGGTGACATCAACAAAATGGGTCGATTTACACTTGAATAAAACTGGTAAATATTAGAACTTATTTCCAAAGTGGTGAATCTTCTATGCAAAATGTTAAACATTTACGTGGATAGTATGTACAGATTAGAAGTACCCTTAGTTCTTCTGCTATTCATGTGGTGTACCAGAAGGTACAATATTGGGTCCTCTTCTGTTCATTACCCATCTGAATTCCATAATTTCTCTGCATGATAGGGGTGAATTGGTTGCTTTCGCAGATGATAACGCTATATTTTACCATTCTGATAATGAAAGGATTTGTGGAAGATGATTTCAGAAAGATCAAAGAGTTTTTTGATTCTCGGCTATTAACACTCAATTATGAAAAAAAAAACGTGCTTCATGCCCTTCTTTGTCACCTCTGGTGGTTGCCTAATTTCCAAGCTTCATCATTCAATGAATGCGGTCATACACGTGATATCAGTGCAGTGAATAAGGTAAAATACTTGGGAGTTTTTTTGGATAGTTATCTTAGGTGGAATATTCAAGTTGAAAATCTAGTAAAAAAGTTTGCGCATGCTTATTCTAAGATTTAAGCACCTTCCAGAATTTTGTGATTTGCATATAAAAAAGAACAAATTGAATTTAATATCTCAATTTCTTATATCTTTTGGAGATATTTCTCTTTATGTTTTTAACATGGGGAAGATTAACAGATATAATCTATAAAAAGACGGTTTCACTTCTCTTATTTCTATTGGTCTTATTCACTCATCAAAACTTATTCAGAAAAGGTGCCACCTGCACTTGAACGAAAATGGTGGACACTTTGATGAAATTTTTCGTTTATTGTTATTTTTGAACAAAGTTCGAATTTTTATGGTTTTTAAAAAGACTACGGGTTTTCTTCAAACTATTAACTGTTTGAATCGAACTTTGACAGCCAACAATCAATATTCGCATTATTTTATTTTCACCGCCGCATAGTCAATGCCAAGGGATAGAATTTGAAAATTCAATATCTTAAACATGACTTCAGAAAAATATCAGCTGTGCTATATTTTTGGAATGGTAATTTAAAGCTCTATCGAAATATGTGGAAATATACAGAGTATCCCATTTAAGAAAAATATTTTCATAGCGATATCTCATAAAATAATAGCTTGCAGAAAATTCAAGTAACATCATAGAATTCTACGTAAGAAGTTGCTACAGGAATGTTTTTACAGAATCAAAAAAATTTCAATAGAAGGAAAGTTACAGTAATATTTTGAAAATGAATATTTTTGAGAAACACCTTATAACAATGTAACGGTGATATGTATCGACATTCGGTGTTCACCAATGAGTTTCTCATGAAAATTGGCCCTCAGGCACTGAAATCAGTTTTCATCTATCTAAGTTCTAGAGGAAAAAAAGGTTTATCGATCTGCAAAAAATATCATCCTGAAAATTTTGACAGGCAATTGACACGTTAAATGATGTAAGCCTTTAAGCATCTTTGTCAAATTTCAGTCGAGTATCTTGAGAAATAAACTATGAAAAAATTCAAATTTGAACACCTTGTATCTCGAAAACAAAGCTGTGCGAACTCTTGTTTATGATACTTTAATTCTTGACGTCATCCAAGTAATCAACTCCTTTCGTTTGTACTTCTAATTAAGGAACATAGGCTAAGCATTATTTGTATATCGAATCATTTGTACAATGTTGATAGAAATTTAGATATTTCGTATATAAAATAAATTTATTTTCACAATATATATATTATCTGAAAGAGAATACTGTTGATTCAGATATAAAAAATATTACTGAGAATCCGAAACTGCGAATACGTTATATGAAAAGTGTAATACTAATTTAATAATTTTTTCAGCGTATTGTGTTATTTTCCTTGAAATAAAAGATATTTCAATTATTAATCATAGAGAATCAAGAAACTTACGCTGGTGTTCATATCCATGTCTATTAAAAAACACTATAAAAACGGGAAAAATTTTAATTTTTACAATCACTTCATTATTTTAATAGTAGCTGCTGAAGAAAACTTCAGAAATTGAGAATAAGAGGATTAAACATCTGGCGAATATGTATTAATATTTTTTGCTGAACCTAACAGTCAATATTGAGATTCGTCATTTATATTACAGAGTATTTTACCACACACAAACTCAGAGACATTAGAAGTGTCACACCCAGAAAGAATTCTTTCTTCAGCTTGATTTTTCGGCAAATGAATGACTATATATTATATATATTATATTATTTTATGGATTCGGTTTTAATTTGATGGAAACTCATTTTCAATAAGAAGTATATAAAATTCAATTTCCCAAACTTTTCATTAATAAACAATAATTTTTTCACCACACTCTTTATCAGGTTCTACATTTGAACTGCTTAGGTTTGGGTACTTACCTATCATAACATTTCACATATGAGTAAGTACATATACAGAAAAAGGAGCTGGTCTTTGTCAGTAGTTTTATCGTAATTCAAAATAACTGAAGAAAGTAAAAGGAACTGAATATAGTAATATTTATTGCGGTTTACCGCTGGTAAGAATATGAGATAAGATAAGAAGATAAAAGTAATTGAACATAGTCATAAATGCTATAAGGGTTTGTCGTTGGTATTTTTAAATTACAGGAAGATTTAACGGTGATTTGTTTACATCTTTTTGTTCATTTAAGTGCATTCTTTTGGAATTATTGTATACCTCTTCATTGAAATTGATGCTAATACTCTCGATAAGGATAATTTCATAGTCATTGTTGATATTATGTCCAAATTCATTCAAATGATTGGTATATAGTGAATATGCTATATTTGAAGTGCAACACTTTATATGTTCATGCATTCTTCTTTTGAACGATCTTCTGTTTTGATCAATTTAAACTAATGGACAACTTTAGCAAGACGATTTTTATAATTCTCGTTCACTATATATATATATATATATATATATATATATATATATATATATATATATATATATATATATATATATATTTATAGTGAACGAGAATTATAAAAATCGTCTTGCTAAAGTTGTCCATTAGTTTAAATTGATCAAAACAGAAGATTTGACGATTGTTATAATCCTCGTTCACTATATATATACTAGGAGTACAAATAAGTTTCCGCGGTTTTATTGTAGATGGCGCGGCACGGAGTTTCGGTTAGCTTTCGCAGATGATCATCGCCGGTTATCATCTGCGAAAGCTAACCGAAACTCCGTGCCGCGCCATCTACAATAAAACGGCGGAAACTTATTTCTACTCCTAATATATATTCTGGGGTTTGTTTGAAGGAAGACACGTGGCTGGTTTGGTAAGATATTTTTTGTTGATTTTTTTTATTTTGAAATATGCAGTGGGACTGAACAGTTATCGTTTGTAGTAATTCTAAATTGCTTTTGGAAGATGTGCTGCATGATTTAGGAATTTTTTTGAGGGAACCCATTTAAAGTAAGTTATTTTTGAAGAAGTTCTTGAGGTTATGTTTCGCATTATTGGAAAGGGATTTGGTTTTCATAATACAAGATACGAAAAAAAAATTTGTATCCTTCAAGTGTTCAGTTAGTACTTTTAATTAATAATTTATATTTCTTGGAATTCTTTCATTCCTTTTGGTGCTGTGTAATGAGCGTTGATTCTATATGTCTACTAAATTGAAACTTTGTACTTAAAGAAATTAATTTAATTTTAAAAAGTTTTTGAATAAAATTTTGAAAATGATTTTTGGATCATTTTTGGAACACCACCTTTTTCAATATTACATTGTTTCGTGAATACAGAACCGATTTTGAAAATTTGAACTGGGTTGTGTACAGAACATAAATAACTTTCAAACTAACCAACAGTCGACATCTCTTTTATATTCAAAAAATGTTGGGGGTTGATGCCACCTTCATGAAGGTGTTTATTTTCGAACAAACTCATGATGGAAATTCGTCCCCCTCAAAACAAAAGTGCTTTCAACGATCTCGTCAGAACTTCATCGAACCGCTTCGTTATCCTCGATCGCCTTTTGGGATGGTCTCATTGAAGAGTAGTGGGACATTCGAATTGAGGTAGTACGATTTATAAAATTGAGCCACTCTTACATTTCTTTCTCGTGTACGGGACAAATTAACCGCCTCTTGTAAGACGTACCCAACACTAGTTGCTATGCTTAACGATCAATAAAACCTATTCGGCTGTATTTGAGTTCTGAACTGTTACACAGATGCAAGTTGAACTTTTCCGATTCGTAGATTTTTCTGTTTCTCCTAGCTATAAATATAATAATTTATGCAGCATAAATTAATATATTCAATTCATATTACTGATTACTGGATATAAATACGGTTGTCGAAAAAATAATATATGCAACAAGCCTGAAAATTGTTTTTGCACGTCTTGCTTACTCGTTCATAAGAACAATCCTTTCATGATACAAATGAACTTTTTGTTTATTTGAGATAGATACGAAACAGAGGGTTATCTAATTAATTAAAAATGCGTCACAAGCAATAAAACTTTATTTGTCAAAATTATGCGTTTTAAACATCTTTTTCAAGGAACAGTAAACAGAATGCTGAAATAGATAGCACTCCGTTCAAATTTATTCATAATTATCATCTATTATACAATATTTCCTAACAAGTAATAGATACGGTAGAATAATTCAGTATATTTTTGTGCATTTAAAATATCATTCTTCCGTACTATAAACAAAATTTAAAAGTTCTCATAACCTTTTTCAGATAAATATAATTAACATTTTGTGCGAAAATATCTCCACTTCAACAATATCTGAATTTTTGCGAAATGGAATTAAAAATTCTCAATTATTATACCCATTATAAAGTGGTGAAGATGCAAGCTGCTAAATATTAGCGATTCAATTGAAGCATTTCATGTTCTTTTCTAGAGTTGCCATAGTATCAACATTTTTTGTCACAATTAAATTGAGTAATTGAACATGAAGCACATTTTGAATTTCTGTAATGTAAAATGAAATAACTGACCGTAGAAATATTAAGCACTCAATGGGTGATTAGAATCAAAGATTTTGTAAAATTTTGCCAATTTATAGTTGTTGAACATATGTTTCAAACAAGTCTATATCTGAAATATTTTCTGCTCCATGTCCAATTAAAAATTTGACTCTTTTAATTCCAGTCAATATGTCGTTTTTCTCATTTTCATGAGAGCAATTTCTCAAAAATAATTGCTGTATCTTATACTAAATATTTTTTGTGTTCTGATATCTTTGGAGGATTAACTGTATGGATGAATCCTTCATGGGTGTAGACAGTCTTCGGCTTGGGAATAGAAAGTTGATTACACCTCCTCCCTTTGATGGAAACATGATACCAAACTATAACGTACCACATGCCGAAGAAAAATATGGATACAACCAGAAACGGCACTGAAAAATTATTTGCATTAATGACGAAGATCAACGCAACAATATTATCTAAAACTTTGAATATCAAAACAGATTTTAACTGTTAGTCTTCTACAATTTTAATTTAGAAAAAATTTTTTTAAAAACTTTCAGAATTAAATTGATGTCTTAAATAAGCACTGCTTATATTAAATAGACGTATAAATATCGAAATTCACTATACAATATCAAATGGAATAAAAAACCCAAAAAAAAAAATTATTAATTAAAAATAAAAATAAGTAATATCGAATGTTTCGTTCCAAACTTACTTTACCATAAAATGCCTTACAACCTTTGTGTGATTTCTGTGTTTAGCATAAAACATAGATTACCTTGGATATCAGATGTACCTACCTAGTTTATTTGCGTTCACAGATTTTGCAGAAATTGTCTGGTAAGATTACAAGTTAATTTATTTTTAATTGAATTTATATCATAAATGTAAAGTTGAACTGACCTTATCTGAATTTTTAATTGTTTTTGAGGATGTGCTATATTATTTTGGGAGTTTTTGAAGTAACTTAATTCAAATATTCAAACATATTAAATATTTCAAATAAATTAGTTTTGGAGAAGTTCTTCAAATTATGTTGTGTATTTTTGAAGAAGATTTAGTTTTCATAAATATAAGACCAGAAACTGAACATGTTTTCAAATGTTTGTCAAGGGAAAAACATACGTACCACGTGCCTTTCTGACGAGTTCAGGTGCGTATGTTTGGAACGAAACATTCGATATTACTTATTTTTATTTTTAATTAATAATTTATTTTTTGGGTTTTTTTATTCCATTTGATATTGTATAGTGAATTTCGATTTTGATACGTCTATTAAATCTAAGTTTTTTTAAAAAATGTTTTGAAATTAAAATTGTAGAAGACTAACAGATTAAATCTGTTTTGATATTCAAAGTTTGAAATTATTCTTCCTTCAAGTAAAAACCCGCATCTTATTATTTTATAATATTATCTAAGTACTAGGTAGTGATAATGAAACAATATTGAGAGTTAGGGTTATTCAGATAAGTTTAACATTCTCATATACTGTTTGTCTTGAGAAAAGGAATTCAGTTATAGTAGGTATTAAGTGAATACTTCAACCTCAATCTCCTCAAGATTTACTTGATGAGGTTACTTCATTCCTTTCTTTATAGAAGATAAAATTTCGTTTGGAGACGGACTAAAATAGACGGGAAAGACGGAAAACGGAACTTACGGCCAGTTTCATAAACGAAATTAAAGCCTCCTTTTTCCCAAAAAGTCTCCTTTAATGATAAAACGTGTTTCATAAGAAGATTTTAAGGTTAAAGGGAACTTAAAAACGTCCTTCATCTTAAAGTGAGAAAATCGGCCCTTTACTGCTGGAAAAGGATCCTTTAACGAGAAACTCGACACTGCGCAGGTGCTCGATAAACACGAAAACAGTGGACATAACCTTCCTCTGTCACATTTGCCCATTTTGTTTGATTTTAGCGTAATACGAAATATGTTAACGTTCAAACCGTGTGTGATTCAGACTTGAGAATCCGAATTATTGTAGCTAGATGACCTGACTGAACACATGATCAAACCATCTTTAATAACACTGTCTTGAAGAGACAATTTGAGAATGGTAAATTTGGACGGTATTTGTTACTTGGTGATAGTGGTCATAGTTTGCAGACTTATCTCATGACAAAGTAACCGGAAGCTATAGCTGCAGCTGAACATTTATATAAGCAGTCAATTATACGAACTAGAAATGTGGTGGAGAAAAGTATGGAGTTTGGACACGTCGTTTTCCTATTCCAATTATTGTTGCTACGGCTGTTTTGCCCAATTAGCTGTAGATATGAACGAAATATTTCCAAATGAATGATTGCAGGAGGAAGAGGACTTTCAAACAAATTCAACTAATGTTAATGCAGCTCGTCAAGTGAGAGCCTATTATTAATAAATATTTTGCTGATTAACAATTTATATTTGTGTGATAATTGAAAATAAATTTGCTTGTCACTTGTGAAACTATTCTTCATATTCAGTTTGTATCTTCAACATGACAAGATTTCATATAATTTTTATAAGATTTTACAAGGTATGTATTTAGATATACTTCTATGTTTGTATTTTTGATTCATTGTTTTACTTTAGGTAACATCTGAAAAAGTTTTAAGTGAAAATAAGGAAATAAAAATATTATGTTTTATTGAAATTTCTGTTTTAATTCAAATTTCAGAGAATTTCATAGCCTGCAGCAAAGCTGATAGAATTCTAATACCGCTTTTCCCAGAAAGTGCATTCAAAATAAAAAAGATTTCATTATTATTATTTAATTTTCTCTTCATCTCCATAATTTGCAAATCTAATATTTTAAGCTTCGAATGCTCTTCTTCTTTTCTTCAATTCTCTTCCTTGATAGCCACGATCTGGGCTTCACTAGAGCAATATTTTTTAAAATACATCTCTTTCGCTTCGGCAAGTGGGTTCGTAACAGTTGGGCTCAACTGTTTGAAAATTGGCTTCCTCAATTTCAATGGAGCCCCACCACCAGTCCCTTTAATATGACTGCGTTGAGCAGCTATCATTTTTCTAGTTTAAGTTTTTATATTGTGATATTTGGATTTGAGCTGGTTCCCGTCTCTCCAGTGGAGAACTGTTGCATTGAAAGCAGTTGCTATCCTCTGCCAGATTTTATCCTATAATATTAAAATTCTCTTTTTCAATCAATTCCAAGATACGCAGTTCCTCCTCAGGTTTTAAAGTAATACTTTTTTTCTTTTTTCTTCCATATTCATTTATATAACTCACGTTTACTACAATATAGCAATTCGCACGTAATAATGACATAAATTTCAGTATACTGTCTTGTGCACATAACCATGTTTATGCAAAGACTGATTTATGCTTCTTTTTTTTTCTTTTTACAAATTTCGACGCATAGCTCACAATTTTTACAGAATATCACCAACTATATTCGTAAAATCACTAGTTTTCAGGATAGCCAACAGTCGGAAACATGACCGGCGCATTAAAGGAAGCTTAAGTAAAGGACGGTCGCTTTAAGTAAACGGCGGTCGCTTTAAGTAAAGGACGGGCGTTTATGAAACTGATGGTCCCATTTAAAGGATCCTTTTTCATAAAGGGACTTTATCATAAAGGAGCCTTTTGATGTTGTTTATGAAACTGGCCGTGAGACGTGGAAGACGAAAAAGGCGAAGTTTCCGAGAGTTAAGTTCTTGAAATTCAGAAATCGCACCACCGATTCATATTTGATAGTTAAGACGATTTTTTATCTGTGTGAATATCAATATAATGTGTAGAGTACATTAGGTGTTTTAATTGATACAGACGGGAGATAAGAAGAAGTGTTAGCCGTTCGGTAACACATCAAACCTAAGATGATTGAAAAAAGCCTACATGAATTACGAGAGGAATTATACACACAAAAAATTCGTATGTAACATTTTCTAAAGTTGTTGGTATTGCAGTACGGATAATTCCTGTCTGTAACTCTTTTCGTAATTCATATAATTCATTTTGAGTATTCCCGAAGAAATATTGAATAATCCAAGACATATTCGAGTTTTATCAATTTGTTCTATGGAAATTTTTGTGCTTCGAAATTTCTATAATAGTTGAAGGTTCCATATTGTCTTTAAATAGAAACAGCGTTCCTCAGACCTTATTTCATTATTAAGGCTGATAATAATTTTTGTAGATTTCAGAATTGATTTTGATAAAATTAAAAATTTTTCAAATTGTTATCTATCAAGTGTATACCCAAGAGATTCATTTCATTTCTTTACAGTATTTACATTTACACACATTTATTTGTGAATCACTGGCTGAAAAAACTTTCTTTGGTTGTAACATAAAGATCAATAGCATATTATGGTAGAATGGACCTATTCAAATACGAAAATGAGAAAAGAAAAGATGCAACACGTAGGGTTTTTTTGTTGCGTTCATAGAACCACATTTAATGTTACAATATCTGGTGTGTACTGAAAACAATTATTTCAGAATTTTTCAACCGTATATATCCACTTTATTCAGTTTTACACCTAGAGGTACTAAACGTACCTCACATTTAAGAAAAACACAAAGATAAAAGAAATTGGCTTGAAATACTGAAAATCCATTTTTCCTTTAACAGGGGTTATATCTTCCCTCTTCAAAAACCAGCAGTAATCACCCATCATGGCTGGATCCCATCGTCCTTGATAGCGAATTTCCATTGCCTCAATATCTTGGTAGAATCTTTCACTCCGCTCGTTACAGACAGCTTCCAAATTTTCAGGACAAAATGAAAGATGTAAATGGGGGAAATGAATTTTTAATGACATTCTGGCACCAGGCGATTTTTAGGCATTTAATAGTTCATTAACTAACGGTTGGTACTTAGCAACCATATTGGTGCCCAAATATCATCTTACTGCACTAACAATGGCTTTTCACGCCTGATAAGTTTTTGATAAGCTTCTCTGTAAAATTAACGGCGTCCAAAAATTTTCTGATTGGTGCTCCACTAAAAATACCTTCGTTTAATTTGGCATCACTTAACTTGGGAAAGACTTGTTTCAAATATTTGAATCCATCACAATCTTTATTCATAGCCTCCACAAAGTTTTTCATCCGCCCAAGTTTAATGTGAAGAGGAGGCAGAAGGACATTTTTGGGGTCTACAAGAGGTCTAAACTTAACATTTTCAGATCCCTATTGAAATACACTTTTTTCTGGCCAAATTTTTGTTATATAATGCTGATTTACTGCACGAATGTCCCATAGAAAAAGAAAATAGCAATATTTTGTATACCCTCCCCGAAGCCCCACTTGAATTCCTATAACTTTTATGTCCCCACATATCTGCCATTCATACGTGTTGTAGTTTATTTTATCCAAGAGAGTGGGCATCGTCACTGCATGGGCAACTGGTATAGAGGGTTTTAAATTTCCATTATGCAATAATACAGCTTTTAAACCGTATTTAGACGAATCTATAAATGAACGCCACTCAGAGGGATAATGCTCAATATCAAGTTCCTGCATTAAACCATCAATATTAGTACACGCCATACTGTAGAATGCAGAAAACGGAGCTTTTGTTTTTCTGAAATTCGTTGCCCAATAAGTTCCATTCCTTAAGGCAGGAACCAAGAAATTCTGACTGTTACTTGGATATCCCCAAATCACGTAGTAAATCATTTAACTCACTTTGAAATGTGGCTCGCCGGAACTGGGACCTGGAGTAAACGTGGGATCGGTGCACTATTCTTCGGAGCTGCCTGATGAGTTGTCTCCAATATCTACCCAAACAACATTTTGCGGATCTGAAGGTGCAATCGGCACTGATAAATCTACATTTTGAGGAACAGGTCGTATTGCAGACTTCAAATTTGGATAGTCGATGTTGAGCTTTCCTTGGCTTGTGATTTCACCATAAATTCTTCACAAATATAACAAAATTTGTCAGAACAGATTTAGCAGCTGAGTCGTAGTCTCGACATTTTCGTCCTTAAAACACTTTCTTATCTACACACAGGAAACCACTCACTTCGAAACTCAACAGAAGACTGATTTTTAATCTTAATTTTATGTTTAATATTGTAAACAACAAAGTTCAGGTACTTTTTCTGCTATAAAAAGCATCCATTTTAACCGTCCCCTTATAAAATTGTCTACTTGCTAATGCTAAATGGTCTTATTGAGCTATTGGAAAATGGTACGTGTTAGGGCTTTAGGAATATTCTTCCTATTATAAAAAGGGTATTTCCATCAATAAAATAAAGAACTGATTTGTGTTACAAAAATCTTGTAGACCAGTGAATAGAAGATAAAAGCATTTTTTCAGGAGATACTCACCAACATATTTTTTATTATTGATGAAGTTTAGCCCATCGATGTAGCCGAAATACAGCAGTATCTCACTGACTATAACACACATATAAATCCATGCGCTCAAAACAATCCATGGGAGCATGAGAATAGGCGATTTTGTCGCTGTACCATAAACAAGAATGGCCGATGTAATGAGTAGAATCCAGCCGAAATGCATTAGAGTTTGCAGTATGTATTTGTTAGCTGAAAAAATAAAGAAATGAGTAAATGATAACTTATCGTTTAAAGTAAAACCCGTGAACTCTGGTAATAGTCAATGAATTATACAGCAATTATTTGTCAATCACATTTCAACATTCAATTTAATTAATTCGGCTGATCTCTACCAAATATCATTAATAAGGAGTGTCAGCTATGGTAATAGAAAGTTCTACAAATGTAAGTGTAACATACATCTGTATAACAATTCTATACTCAACCAAACTCGATAAGGTTTTGTTGATCACAGGGGCAAATTGCAAACATGCGCACGTTTCATGGATTTCATAAGTGCAATGAATGCCAGCGACTCCAAATCTGTCAAGTATTTATATTCGCTATACACAGAGTCACTAATCATACACTAGCGCTATCTAGAGTATGCCAACATACATACAAGACATACCTTTGCGAGCTAATTCAAATAGAGAAATGTATTGCAGATATTTTCATGGTAATAGAACGTGCAAATTGCATGTGTTGCAGTTTGAAACTCAAATATCGAATAGGTTTTGTTGATTGCCGGGCATAAGCAGCCTACATGCATGTTTTTAAGCTCTTTGGCTTATTTTCAGTTCAGTGCTGTATTGCTGACAAATACATGTCAATTCTTGACTTAGCTTGATGTGGTATGCTGCATGTGTATATTCGCGTTTAATAAGTATCGTTGTTGTTCGGCAAAACATTAGTGTCCCTTTGCAGGGAGAATATAGATGCGTGGCTGTGTTGCATTCGTTGAGCATTGCACAGAAGATAAGCCAACAAGCATGTCTGCTTCTTATTCCCGACAATCAACAAAACCTAGTATTTGAGTTTTGAACTGAAACAGATGCAAGTTACACTGTCTTGATTCGAAAATCTTCCTATCCTCCTTATCGTATTTAGGAATAAATTTCCGCCGCATTACTTGATTCGTATCTTCATATTGTGAAATTTTGGAAAAGATAAACATGTTTTCAATTTTATTAACACCTTGACAGATATGAATGGATTCGAACAATTTCCTGTTTATAATACCCGATCCTCCTTATCATATTATCATATATTCGATTGTCTAAATTTAGGTCATTCAATATATTGAACCGCTTTGGCTGCTACTATTTGATAGTTTATAATAATTGTGAAAAGTCTATTTTCGTACCAAAAAATTTAAAAGTAAACATATTTTTGTGAATGCAGTTTCGATGTATTATCCCCTCTGAAAACTTGAAAAAAGTTACAGGGTAATTATAAATTATTTATTTATTTCAATATTTTATTGAATCAGTCTTTATTTGATGAAAATCCATTAAATGATATTAAATAAGGTTATTCTGATTTTCACAAATTTTCATTGTTATTTAATACAACAGTTGTTTCGCTATCAAACTAGCGTCTACAGGTAGGTTTGTTTCCGAAATCGGTTGCTATTTATATTACAGTAGGTACAAAAAATTTTATTGAGCACTAAAACCAAAAAAAAGTCTGTGTAATATTAAATTGTATCAGTCCTTACTTGGTGAAAATCCATATTAAATAATATTTAAATAAGGTTATTCTGTAAATTCCAGCTTATCTGAATATAGTATATCTAACAAGGGCGAGTTATTTAAATCTAATTGTTCGTTAAGTAATGTTCCAATTGTATTATGTTTATTCATCTCAAGGGACTCTAACAGTTTTAAGGCATAACTTCTACTTTATATATGTAGAATTTTAAAGTTATTGTTGAAAGTATGTCCTGTTTCTAACAAATGGTTAGAATATGTGGAATTATTTTTTAACTTATAAAACCCCAATTCATCATCTTGATGTGTACTGTCTTTAAAATAAAATAGAAAAAGGCTTTTTACTTGATAGAAGAAATATAACAAAATTTGAATATCAATACAGATTTGATCTGTTAGTCTTCTACAATTTTGTTATATTGTAAAAAGCATTTTTCTATTTTATTTTATATATAATATATAATTATATATAGGCTTCAATAAATCTCATTATGGAATGTCAATGATTTTAAATATAATCTTAAAAATACCTTCCACTGTTCTGTGATTTTGTTAGAACATAGACCATCTTGAATTTTAAAGTTAGTCTGTTTGAAGCAATCATCCTTTAACACGTGTGAGTTGAGATATAATGATAGTTATTTGATTTTGATATTTGGAATATTATTTTGGACCGATGAAGAGATTACCTAGAATTATATCTGTTTTTTGACGATATAGTGGCATGTTTTGAGAGATTTCTGAATGAACTTATTCGAATATTTAAATATATTAAACATTTCAAATAAATTATATTTTTTGGGAAGTCCTTAAGTTGTGTTCACTTTTTTAAAAGGCAATTGGTGTTCTTAAAGGTAAGATCAGAAACAAAATTTTCTCCTTTAAATACTTATTTATTAATTTTAATGACTTTTTTATATCTGTTGCTTTATTTATTCCATTTGACATTATATATTGAGTTTTGATTGATTATATACGTCTATTAAATATAAGCGGTGCTTATTGTAGACATTGATTTAATTCTGAAAGTTTTTTGAATAAAAATTTTTTTGAAATTAAAATTGTAGAAGACTAACAGATTAAATCTGTTTTGATATTCAAATTTTGTACTGTCTTTATTATTTTTAATGAATTTACTCAGGTTTGAATATATTCTGAATGAAGTTCTTAAATCATATTTATTTTTGAGGTATGTAACAATTTTTTCAGAAATATCTGTAATGTATTTTAAGGAAATGAATTTAAAAATTTTTTATATTGAGATATACCATATTTAAAGCTATTTAATTTTTTTTATTTATCAACAATTTGTCTATCAACGTTGGATCATAGTCATTATTGGTAGCTATTTGTTTAATGATGTCAAGTTTCTCGATTTCTAGGAATATTAACTAATCTATGGATTATACAATTGAATGCTGATAATCTTTGATTTAATGTATGGTTTGATTTATTGTGTTGCTTTACAGGTGCAGACAGACTTTTGAAAAAATCCTTTTTATTTATCAATGAAATACATCCTTCAATATTATTCATTATTGAAACTGAACATAATAATTCTATTAATTTTCTTGATTTTACAGGTACTAGAATAAATAATCCACATGATTTTCCAATATTTCACAAATCAATATATACGGATACTATTATCTATACAAACAAATAAAATTGGAGTGTCTGTTTGTAATATTATTATAAAATAACCGCTTTCTACTACATACACATAAGTATATATACAGTATACATACCAAAATATATATTTTTAAAATTTTTGTCTGTCTGTCTGTTTGTTCTGACTAATCTCTGGAACGACTGGATTTGGACGAGACTTTCACTGGCAGATAGCTTATGTAATAAGGAGTTATAAGGAGTAATAAGGAGTCCAACTTATTGTGAACGTCGACGAATAGTCAAATCTGGATCATCATTAACATTATGACTTACAACAGCAATATTTTCTTCTGTTTTCTTTGTCTTGTTGTTGTTGTTGCATCGAGTAGAGAAAATATTGTCCGAAATCTATCGATAATTCGACGATTAAGCTGCTCTGATGGACGATTATGTAAACCATAAATTTCACGAAGTGCTCTATAAGTTTGGCGAATAGAATACTGATTTTGAAAATAAATTTCAACAATTTGTAAACGTTGTTGCGGCGTGCGTCTTTCAATGATAATTTGTCAATGCTTACTGAACAGAAATGTCAAAACAACATGGCTTCTACCTTTTGTCAAATCACAGTTATTCCTATCGAAAGTTCTACCACTCTAAAATAAACACCCGATACATCTATTTCTACTGCTTTAGCAATAGCATTCAATAAATAAAATAATGAAAAGGGGAATTTTCTACTTGATAGAAGGCTTTTTCAATATCTTAAATATCAAACAAGTAAATTCTGTATTCCCCTGGTACACATTTTAATTTCAACAAATTTCTTGAAAACTTTTTATGTTTCCAGTAAATGTTAGTGGAGTAAGTTCAATGAATATTCTATATTTTCTTGGGATTCTTTTATTTTTTTTTTTGATACTGTGTAATTAATTAGTGTTATTCAATGTCTGCTAAAATTGAAACAGTATTTTCTAATGCATTTATTCAATTTAACTCTTAAAAGTTTTTGAGAAATATCATAAAATTAAAATTTGTAGAGTGGTATATTCAATCTGTGTGATATTTAAGATATTCAATAAATCACTGTTAACTAAATTTTCGCGAACCGATGATAAGAGGCATGCGTTGTTTCTATTTTTAAAGCACATGAAAAGAATTTAATTGAAAATTACAGACGAATTAGTAAATTTTGCGTTTTTAGTAATTTATTCGGGGGTTGGTATACTCCCATCCATATGGTTAAATCGCGAATAATTTCCGAACAGCATGGATTTTCAAGGACGTTCAATTGAAACCAATTTAATAACTTTCAGGGAATATCTTTTTGAAGGTCTTGATAAAGGTACTCAAATCGACGCTATATACACAGTAAGGTCTTTTATAATGTGATTGTCTGAGGTTGAGGTGTCCTGCTCACTTATTTGTTGGTTTTAATCATGAAACTACTTGAAAAAGGTCACATGTTTCAGTGGAGGGATTTAAATCACGTTACTTTTCGGTAACGTGTAGTGTACCTCCAGTTTCCTATTTGATTCCCTCATTATCTATAATATAAACTCTGAATATCAAAATAGATCAGATTTAATCTGTTAGTCTTCTACAATTTTAATTTAAAAAAAATAAAAAAAAACTTTTAGAATTAAACGAATGTCTTATAAGCACTACTATTTAATAGACGTATAAAATCAAAATTCATTATACAATATCAAATGGAATAAAAAACCCAACAAATATGAACTGTTAATTAAAATTGAAAAATAAGTAATATTGAATGTTTCGTTCCAAGCATGCGCACCTGAACTCGTCAGACTGGCGTGGTACGCATGTTTTGCCTGTACAAAATGTTTTGTTTCTGATCTAATATTTATGAATACTAAATCTCTTTCCAAAATACACAACGTAATTTTAAGAACTTCTCCAAAACTAATTTATTTGAAATATTTAATATGTTTGAATATTTAAATAAGTTACATCAAAAACTCTTAAAAACATGTAGCACATCCTCAAAAACAATTAGAAAGGTCAGTTCAACTGCACATTTAAGATAATATCATGTAACAATTAATAAACTTGTAAACTTACCATACAACTTTTAGAATCTATCTATTAAATATCAGCAGTGCTTATAAGACATTAATTTAATTCTAAAAGTTTTTTTTTTCAATTTTTTTGAAATTAAAATTGTAGAAGACAAACAGATTAAATCTGTTTGGATATTTAAAGTTTGTAATAATCCTTCTACCAAGAAAAAAACCGCTTCTTATTATTTTATTTATAATATATATGAAATACTGCATACTTGAAGATTTGTAGATTTCCACTTTCCGCTGAAGACTTCAAAATTTATCTAATGATCAAACATCATTTAAATATCTACCACGAAAACTCTGGCAGGAATGAAGTCATTGAACCCAATTTTCCATGACTCTCTCACACAAATCAGTTCAATATTGATCTGTAAATCGTCTAAAATTTGCTGGATGATTGCTGTAAACCAATGACTTAATGTAACCCCAAAGAAAGAAGTTCAATGGAGTTGAATCGCAAAACAAGGCGGATCATTTATCGGTCAATTTTTTGAAATAATCGAATCATCGAATTTTGTTTTCAATAATGATCGGTTGGTTTGAGTTCTTGTGTTAAAACAATTTTGTACGGATGTAAACCAACGTCTTTTCGTAAAATTCGCCACAAAGACGTCTGGAAGATGTCTATTTCTTGTGAACGTCGAGAAATCGACAAATTTTGGTCTTCACGAACACTTTCACGTACGACAGCAATATTCTCTTCATTTTGTGCATTTCTTTGTCTCACTGGCACGGTAACATCATGAGGCGTAAAATTTATTTCAAACTTCTTCACTAAACGTTCAACTGTTCTTTTATCCGGACGATTATAACGAACAATAATGGAAGTTAAAGGACGTAAAGTTTGAGTAACAGATCGCGACTTCCATAATAAATTTGGAATATTTGTAAACGTTGTTGGAGTGTGTACCTTTCCATGATTAAATGGTAGACATTGACAAATACAACTGTCAATGTCACAAAAAAACTATGGCTGCCATGCGTTAGTAATGTCATTTTAAAAAGGGGCGTTCCCAGTGAAGGCCCTTTACATCTATTTCATTGAAAAATCAATAAGGTCAAACTTTGAATATCAAAACAGATTTAACACTGTATAATGAATTTCTTTATTTGAAAACCTAATATAATTATATATTATATATAAAATAATAAGAAGCGGTTTTTTACTTGATAGAAGGATTATTACAAATTTTGAATATCAAAACAGATTAAGTCTCCTGCAATTTAAGAATTAAATTTATGTCTTATAAACACTGCTTATATTTAATAGACGTATAAAACCAAAACTCATTATACAATATCAAATCGAATAAAAAACCAACAAATATAAATTGTCAATTAAAATTAATAAAGAAATAAATGTTTGAATGTTTCGTTTCAATCAGGCGCACTGAACTCTTCAAACAAGCGGTAACGACGCTTTGCTTGTGACAAAATGTTTTGTTTTCTGATCTTATATTTATGAAAACTAAATTTATTTAAAAAATATACACCATAATTTCAAGAACTTCTTCAAAAATAATTTATTTAATATATTTAAATAAGTTACTTCAAAAACTCTAAAAACAAAAAATTATTTGAATACAGATAAGGTCAGTCCAACTTCACATTTAGAAGATAAAATCAATTAACAATAAATAAGCTTACCCATACGACCTAGTGGAATCTCTGTTTGATGAACATTCAAACTAGGTACATTTAAAATCCAAGATACTCTATGTTCTATGCTCACTACAAAAATCACACAAAGTTTGTAGGGCACTTTATGATCTTAGTTAAACCACTCGCATAATGAATTTCTTTCAAATAAATTATATTCTTTGAGAAGTCCTCAAGGTGTGTTCATGTTTTTAAGAGGCAATTGGTGTTCTTAAAGATGAGATCAGAAACAAAATTTTGTCTTCTTTAAATATTTATTTATTAATTTTAATGACTTTCGTATATCTGTTGGTTTATTTATCCCATTTGACATTATATATTGAGTTTTGATTATATACGTCTATTAAACGTGAGCGGTGCTTATTTTAGACATTAATTTAATTCTAAAAGTTTTTTGAATAAAATTTTTTTGAAATTGAAATTGTAGAAGACGAACATATTTTAATTTGTTTTGATATTCAAATTTTGTTATATTTCTTCAAGTAAAAAGCCTTTTTCTATTTTATGAATTTCTTAATTTAAAAACCTAATATATATTATATATAAAATAAAATAATAAGAAGTGGTTTTTTACTTGGTAGAAGGATTATTTCAAACTTTGAATATCAAAACAGATTTAATCTGTTAGTCTCCCACAATTTTAATTTCAAAAAATGTTATTCAAAAACTTGTAGTATTAAATTAATATCTTATAAGCATTTCTTATATTTAATAGACGTAAAAAATCAAAACTCATTATACAATATCAAATGGAATAAAAAAATCCGACAAATAAAAATTGTAGATTAAAATGAATAAATAAATAAATGTTTGAATGTTTCGTTTCAAGCATGCGCACTGAACTCTTCAAACAAGAGGTAACGCAGCTTTTCTTGTGGCAAAATGTTTTGTTTTCTGATCTTATACTTATGAAAAATATACAAAATAATTTTGAGAACTTCTCCAAAAACTAATTTATTTGAAATATTTAATATATTTAAATGTAAATAATCCTTCTATCAAGTAAAAAACCCGTTCTTATTATTCAATTAGGTCTATGTCGCCCATTTCAACAGAATATTTTCAAGAAGAAAGGACATTAAACATATCCAATTTCAACGTGAAAAGTTATGTTCTGTCGTTGTTTTTTAATTTTTAACCGCACGAGGAAAGAGAAACCTACGTCCAATAGTTGATTCCCCGAGTGAAAAGATGAATACTAAATTCAGATGAAATCATTCAAAACACCGATTTATCTCATTTCTTAAAACTTGATGCTAGAAATTTCTATATCGTCCCAATATTTCTTCCGAGAAGGTTTGGCAGGTCCTCTTTATTATTAACATGTACCACTTCTTCCACTGGCGGGGAGCTTGTTTACGAAACAGCATTCTCTTCACGTTTCAGCCTTGTATTCCAGTTTGTGTGTCCTTTAGAATCACCTATATTTGCTTATTTTCGTAGTAATTTGAGCGGAGTTTCTCCATTGTGCGATGTGCGTGTATATATTTGTTATCTATTAATGAGCATCAACTTCTGTTTCCACTATTAAAAAAAAATCGAATTCACTGTCGTTCAACTCTGCTTCCAATTTTACAAGGATAACCATCGTGAAATATATGCGAAAATATTGGAAATCTGTTTTGAATAATTCGGGTAAGTACAAACATATTCAACGAAAAGACAAATCCTGAGAATAAACATAAAGCTAGTAGCAAATTACTTAAGTTATGTGAAACATAGTTTTAAAATGTCAGTTCCAAAAAAATTAGACACCTGATAACTTATTGTTACTTTAGATTGAAAATTTATTTCGAAGGTAATAAAGAGAGGTTTTTTCTTGATAGAAGGATCATTACAAAATTTTAAATATCATACAGATTTATTCTGTTAACCTCCTACAAATTTTAATTAAAAAAAAAATTTCTTCAAAAACTTTTAGGATTAAATTAAATAAATGCCTTTAGAACACACTGTGTCAATTTAGTAGACATATAGAATTAATACTATGTACACAGTACCAAAGGGGATGAAATAAATTCAAAGAAATATAAATTGACAACTAAAAACTATTCAATAAATACTTGAAGAGTACAAAATTTTTTTTCGTTCCTTATTTTATGAAAACTAAATTCCTTTCCAAAAATCCAAAACATAACCTCAAGAACATCTCCAAAATAAGTTCCTTTAAAAAATTCCTAAAACATGTTGAACATCTTTAAAAAGCAATTTAGAATTATTACTACCGGAACTCATCAGCTCAACTTCATATTCAAAAATTTTTAGAATTGAATGAAATATTAATTAATTTAATATTTTGGTTTACTCTTATAACATATTAACATTTGGTTTAAAAGGTACCCATCAAATACATTTATGTAATTTCTGTGACGAACATAGAATACGTAGGATGTGTATAATTTCACTCCATTCTAGTGTTTGTCCAGTAAACAGAATTCAGTTGGTTTGGTTAGATATTTTTTTAAATTATTTTTATTTTGTAAATATGAAGTTGATCTGATGAGTTACCGTTGTAATAATTCTAAATTGCTTTTTGAAGATGTTTTAGGAAGGAACTTATTTTGAGCAAGTTGTTTTTGAAGAAGTTCTTGAGGTTATGTTTTGCATTTTTGGAAAGGAATTTAGTTTTCATAAAACAAGGAATGAAACAAAATTTTGTACTCTTCAAGTATTTTTCCAATAATTTTTAGTTGACAATTTATATTTCTTTGAATTTCTTTCATCCCCTTTCGTACTGTGTAATAGGTATTAATTCTATGTCTACTAAATAGTTCTAAAGACATTTAATAATTTAATTCTAAAAATTTTTGAATAAAAATTTTTATGGAATATAAATTTGTAGGTTATACAGAATAAATCTGTATAATATTTAAAATTTTGTAATAATCCTTCTATCAAGAAAAAACCTTTTCTTATTATTTTATTGTATATAGTAATTATATATTTTGGTTTACGCTTATTATATATTATCATTTCGTTTCAAAGGAGTTCATAAAATGCCTTGCAAACTTTAGGTCATTTCTGTGACGAACATAGAATACGAAGGATGTTTATAAGTTCACTTCAGTCTAGTGTTTGTCCAGTAAACACCATTGAGTTGGTTTGGTAAGATATTTTTTGTTAACTATTTTTAGTTTTTAAATATGAAGTTGAGCTGATGAGTTACCGTTGTTATTATTTCAAATTGCTTTTCAAAAATGTTCTACATGTTTTAGGAATATTTTTAAAGGAACTCATTTTGAGCAAGTTATTTTTGGAAAGGAATGTTGTTTTCATAAAACAAGGAACAAAAGTACCTTTACGGAATATGCTTCACGTGTTAATGTGTAGTCAAAAAATATAAGCCCCACAATTTTATTATAAACAATGCCACACCAAACGTTAACAGGCTTTTCAGATTTTCTAATTTGAAATACTTTCGTTGTCTTCGATTTTTGTATTCCTAAGAATGTCTATTTTTTCTGTTGAACACGCCTCTTGTGGATAACGATGATTCATACGTTCACGTTATAAAATTGAATAAATAAGTATCTTCCTCCAGTCTTTGCAGCATCATATGTTGTCAGTATTCTAAGCGTTTCCGCTTATGGTCTTATGTGAGAAGTTGTGCTGGGTGTAACCTGTATGGCCTATAATTGTTCTTTTTCAACACTCTATGAATCTTCGAACAGCTTATTACAAGTTCACCTGATGCTTCCTTTAATCCATTTTCTGGATTTCCTTAAACAATTTTTATGAAGTTGTGCGGTGGATTTCAAATTCAATAATATTCAAGATTCAGCATTTATCAATAATGAATTATAGTAACATTACCGTCAAAATAAAGCAATATGTCGAGTTCTTGATTCTCATTGCTTAAGACGGTACGTTTCTCTTTTAAAACTTTAAGAATCTCTTACACGGTTGTAAGTATTATGGAATGTATGTTCACTTGGAATTGGAACACCTGAATGAAATGCCATATAATCTCCCCTTGCAGTTTTCTCGCTTTTATTGTTCTTCAAATAAGGTGAAAATATTTAAAAAATCTACCACTTGACAACCAAGTAATGAGCCTGCCAGTTGGTTCATCGAATTTGTAAATCTTTAGTTCTCAAAATAAGAGAGATAGAGCAACACATTCATATACAGAGTGGTCCAACGAAAACTTAACACCTCAGTTTTCCGGCTTTAAAAGGAAAATGTGGAAAATCGCTTAGACCCGTCAATTGACGGGTTGTCAGTTGGCGAGTTGTTTCCCTCAAATCAGAAATTTCTGATTTGAGGGGAACAACTTTTCTACTCTTCGCATTCCCGTAACTGGAACCCCCCAACGGGGGTGAGTACAACCCCTTGATTTTGAATAGGAATGAGGGATGTTGCGATATCACATTTGGAAGATCTTATCGAATACTATCTGATCCTGAAATTTCGCTTCAAAATTTCCAACGATAAGAAATGACTGGTGAAATAGTAAAAGAGTAGTTACTTTTGTGATTAGTTTATTAAATGCTGGAAATAGACACATTCACTTCCATATAATAATGTAAGTTTTGCTGAAAACGTTCACGCACGTTACTCAAGATTTCTGGTGTAATTTGAAGGCATTCATTAATGATCCGAAACTGGATGAATAAATTTGGCCAGTGAGATTACCGGGTATAAAAAAAGGACCGAAGATATGATTTCCATAAATACCCGCCCAAACATTTAATTTTTTGGGGACGCTGAGTATGCACTTCACGAAATAATCTTGGATTATTTCGTGATTATTTCTGTTTCCGACTGAATCAGTAGCGTCAATTTTATCATTTCCACCCTTTCTTCTACGGAATAGACAATTTTGGTTCTACTACAAATTTACAATCGCTTTGACACACTTGTAACGTTCTTAAAAATTCACGATAGACTAAGGTAAATCAAAAACTTTTTTGGACAAGAAATTAATACTTTTTTGGACAAAAATTAACAACATAATTACTAAATACCTTTGAAATGTGTCGGAGACGAATACTATTCTCGAGATAAATTGCACATTGTCTCTTTCACTATTTTCGCTGTTATTTCATTATAGATGGACATTTTGAAGCGAAATTTTAGGGTCAGATAGTACTCGATACGATCTTCAAAATTAGTTATCGCAACACTCCTCTTCCCTATTCAAAATCAAGGGGTTGTGCTCACCCCCGATAGGGGGTTGAAGTTACGGGGATAAAAACCGGGAAAAGTTGTTCCCCTTCGAACCAGAAATTGACGGGTCCGAGCGACTTTCCACATTTTCATTTTGAAGTCGTAGTATCGAGGTATTAAGTTTTCGTTGGACCAGACTTTATATTCGTAATCAGGTGATATAGCTGGCCAATATTGAGAAAATATATCAATATCTTGTCCACCCTGCATATATTCCTTTTTGTGGAATAATTTTCAAAAAATTCAGTGGATTTCGTGCAATTTTCGTGAATAACTTTTTTTGTATATTGATTTGTAACAAAGTCAAATATACATTCTGTCAAGAAAGTACCGGGAATTATCGATTGAAATCTGGCGGGGCAATGAGGCAGGTAAAATTTTTTTTTCCTAGGTTGGTACCACTGTCCTTAATAACTATGCCAAGCTTGAGCGGGATCTGTCAACTAGTGTGTTTGCAACAGCTGATTAAGTCAGTCGATGTCAGAGTGCGTGCCGATTTTTACTATGGGTGATTACGTTGAGCAAAGAATTTGTTTAATGTTTTGTGTTGCAAATGAATTTTCGTGTGCCGATGTATTGAAAATGTTGCAAATGTTTGGTGATAATGCTCTATCGAAAACTCGTGCATATCACTGGTACAGAGCCTTCAAAGACGGTCGTGAAGTGGTCGCCCATCGACGGCTTTGATCGAAGATAACGTCGATAAAATTAAGGAAAGGGTGCTAGAAAATCGTCGTACCAGCTTGAGAGAGATAGCACATGATCTTAAGATATCCCACGAGTCCGCACGTACGATTTTGATTGATATTTTGGGCATGAGAAAGGTGGCCGCACGACTCGTACCGAAAGACCTGAATTTTCTTCAAAAACGTCATCGCGAACAGGTTGCTTCAGACATGCTGGATCGCTGTAATTCCGATCTACATTCATGGAACGTATTATAACTGGTGATGAGACCTGGGTCTACGAGTACGATATGCAAACAAACCAGCAATCATCGGAATGGGTGGCAAAAAATGAGCCGAAACCGAAAAAACCACGCCAAAGCCGCTCGAAAATGAAGGTGATGCTTATTGTTTTCTTCGATATCCGTGGCGTGGTGCACTACGAATTCGTTCCAGAGGGTCAGACGGTGAACAAGGAGTATTACCTAGGCGTTATGAAACGTTTGCGTGAGCGTATCCGTAAGAAGCGGCCAAATTTGTGGGCGAACAACTCATGGATTTTGCATGACGATAACGCGCCTTCTCACCGAGCTACGATTGTGACTGACTTTCTCGCCAAAAACTCAACAAACGTGCTTCAGCAACCACCGTATTCGCCGGATTTGGCTCCCTGCGACTTTTTCCTCTTCCCAAAACTAAAATTGCGCCTTCGTGGCATCCGTTTTGAGTCGATTGAAGCCATAAAACAAAATTCGGCGCGAGAGCTAAAGTCCATCCCGGAAAGCGCCTATAAAAAATGTTTCGATAATTGGAAGTGCCGTTGGCATAGATGTATTGGAGCAAATGGATCCTATTTTGAAGGCGACCCAATAAATTTTGACGATTAAATGTAAAAATGTTGTTTTAATTGAAAATTCCCGGTACTTTCTTGACAGAGTAGTATAGTGGAAAACCCGGTACAATCAAGTCGATAAACCACATGTGATTAATTCTTTACTTTTCACACCTAAAATTGTTTCTAGGAGAATGAAATCGCTTGATATAAATAACGAAAAATTTTAATTTATTTGACGCCTTGGGATTTTATTTACATTCAATACCCTCCTTTTATCGACACTCTTGTAATTAGTAGATTCATTTCATGTTTTCATTATAAATCATTATAACTATACTCGAGGAACATGATTCAGTAGAAGCACCTAGGCGTTTTTTTCTGCAACTTGTCGCGGATCGATTAGTGTATGGCTGGGATTGTTGGAAGTTGACCCTCCATATCACTCAAAGTGGGGAAGCTATGTTGAATATATTCATTACCATGTATGTAGTTATATGCTATTTTTTTTCACACAAATTGAAAATCAATGTATCGGACATCTAAACTGTCAGATGTTCACCTAATGGAATTACTATTGCCAGTAGTTCGTTAGAAGAACTTGCGAATATGAAGATCAATTAATCCATTATATTGATATTTCCAAGAGTTTGAGGCCTTACCATCTTTGTACCTCTATCTTGTACACTTATTTCAAGAAGTTATTATAAGGTGAGAATTTTTGTCTTTATTTCTTCACACACATTTTTTTATGTAGATATAATAAACTCGATGTAGAACCTGCTTTCCGTTTCAAATTTTATTTTGTTTCGTCAGACAATTTACAATTTCCACTTTAAAATTTCGTTCAATTAATCTTGTTTCATCTGATTATACTTGCATACAAGATTGAGGATAAATTTTACAAATTGTTGTCCCTCTGAAAGAATTGTATATTTATTTCTCATAAAATTACCTTAGGATTTATTTATAAGTTGTATCAACATTTCATTCGAATTTTACTATGGTCTTTCTCATGTAAATTTTTTTCCAACAGTAAAATTATGAAATATATTATATTTTTTTAAAGAAATTAAGAACGAAGAAGAATTATAAATTGAAAACTATGACTGAGAGTTAAATATTAATTAAATTTCGTTGATGAGGATTTTGGGATTTTTGCATCATCTATTGTAAACTTTGAATTTCAAAACAGATTTAATCTGTTAGTCTTCTGCAATTTTAATTTCAAAAATTTTTTTTAAAAAACTTATAGAATTAAATAAATGTCTTATAAGCACTGCTCATATATAATAGACGTATAAAATCAAAATTCATTACACAATATCAAATGGAATAAAAAAACCCAACAAAAATAAATTGTTAATTAAAATTAAAAAATGAGTAATATTGAATGTTCCGTTCCAAACAATTTTAATTAACAATTTATATTTTTATTCCATTTGATATTATATAATGAATTTTGATTTAATACGTCTTTTAAATATAAGCAGTTGTTAGTGCAGCATTCAAGTTTCCCTAATTTATTTCTGAAATTGCGCATATATGCACCACTCATCTTTCAGATGACACTGTGCGCATGCGAGAGACTTCTTCTTCGACCAGAATCTCAATGATCACGGATCGACATTACGTTCGATATTTTTCCGGCTTATGAGTTTTTTAATTCTTTCAAAGCAAAAAGTGTTCAGAATTTCTTATTACAAGAACGATAGTTCAACAAGGTGTTGGTGTCAGAGTTCCAGACAAGGGGATCCCCAACTAACCAGGAATTCAGTGGATGAGGGTGAGTGTCCATCTGAGATTTGTGGTGTATTTCTAATCATTATCAAATTTACACATACAGTCTGCTAATTTTCTACCGAAGTGCTAACATTTTGGTCCATTCGAACCGGTTGACTAGTGATTTCTTATTTTCTTTCTTTTCATTTCGAGATTTCCACGTAGGTCACCATCAAATTATTATTAATTTTCATTCATATCGATTGTAGGAAATCGATAAATCCGTACAAGCAGTATACGCTTATCGCTTCATACAAAAAAACCATATGTTCAACTTAGGTTCACTTCAATCGATATAAACATATTCTTTCATTCCGCATATTTCTTCTTTCAATTCATATTGGAAAATAATTAAAACTCAAATACGATTACAACTTCCAAGGTTTTCGTTGACACCCTTTCTGTTCTAATAAACTTTCTTTATATTATCTTTTCTTCGCATAATTTGGTTCTTTACATATATCACTTTATATTTACATTCATTCAATAAAATATTTCACAAAAAATGAGTAACATCAAAAGATTTGAAAGCAAACGTAAAATATACGTTAGTCGAATTTCGGAATTTTACATTATTGCAAAGCAAAGCTTAACTGATACGTCGAAAAGAGGGCAATTAAAGGCTAGGTATGATGATATTAAAAAATTATTTGAGCGGTTTTCAGAATGTCATAATGAGATTATAATGCTGATTGAGGATGAGGCGGAATTTGATACACATGAGAAAATAAGAAGGGAGACTGAAAACTTTTATTATGAAGGTTTGTCTATTTATCATAACATGAGTAAAAATGATACTTCTAATTCGTCGTCGGTTAGTGTTGAAGCTTCTGCAAGACTCCCACCTCTTAATATACCCACTTTTGACGGTGATCCAAAAATTTGGTCAACTTTTCATGATCTGTTCGAGAAATTAATTCATGATAATTCCAATCTTTCAAATGTTGAAAAGTTCAGATATTTATTTTCCTTCCTAAAAGACGAGCCTTTGAAATTACTAAATGGTATCGCCATAAATAACGACAATTATAACACCGCTTTCAAAAAACTTATTGACAGATATCAAAATAAAAGACTTATAGCTTCGAATGCATTAGATTCAATTTTTTTCATTTCACTAAAAGGCAATACTGCAAAAGATTTTCGTATTCTACTCAATACCTTTTCCGAATCATTGGCAGTTCTTAATGCTTTAAATTTCAATACAGATCAGTGGGATTTTTTACTTTTCTATATACTTCTAGGGAAACTAGATATTGAGACTCGAACTAATTTTGAAATTCAAACTGATTCTAGCAAAATTCCAGAATATAAGGAACTTTATAATTTTGTTGAAATTAAATGCAAGGCCCTAGAATCCGTTCAACATTTGACTACTTCTAAAAATAAAGTATTTGCAGTAAGCAAAGAGAAGTGTAATAATAAATATAATTCCAAGACCAGCAATAGTTTTTCATTACAAACAAAAAATACTCATTATAATTCCAATGTTAAGTGTTACCTTTGCAAAGGTTCACATGGATTATCGAAATGCTCTGATTTCTTGTCAAAATCTCCGAATGATCGTTTTTCTTTCGTCAAACAAAATAAACTGTGTTTGAATTGCTTACATCATTCGCATAATCTAAATAATTGTCTTTCGTCGTACAAATGTCGCACTTGTAATAACCGTCATCACTCTCTGATCCATATTAATAGTTCAACTATCATAGAAAATATTCCACATTCTTCAACTGTATCAGGTAACACCTTTTCCGAACAAAATACAGTATTATTGGCTACTGCGGCGGTAGATATCCGTGATAGATATGGCACATTTCAACGTGTTCGCATTCTTATTGATTCAGGAAGTCAATCAAATTTCATAAGCGAAAAATGTTTTCGTAATCTTGGGTTACAGAGACATCAATTTTCTACAACTATTTTTGGTTTGAACGAAATGACTTCATTTTCTTCAAAAGGTATTACTGCATGCGATATCAAACCTACAAATTCCGACAGCCCTGTACTTTCTTTCGATGCTATTGTTGTTCCAAAATTATGTTCTAATATACCTGCTTTTTCTATTAAAAAGGGACAATGGGACCATTTACAGGGTTTACCTCTCGCAGATGAAAATTATTTTCTCTCAAGTCCAATAGACATTCTGATTGGTGCTGAGCTTTTCACTCATATTTTACTCAATGGACGTATCTTTGGAAAATTAGGCCAGCCTACCGCCCTTGAAACTATTTTCGGTTGGGTTCTTTTGGGTAAAGTTAACAATCCGTCTACAAGTTCAGAAACAAAAACTTTTCTTCTTCAATCCGATGTTCGTGTCGACATCTGTATTCCTAAGTTCTGGGAATTAGAGCAAATTCCTGATAAGCATTTTTACTCCGTCGAAGATGAAAAGTGTGAGACCTTTTTCAAAGAAACGACCACTCGTGATTCCACCGGTCGATTCATAGTTTCGCTTCCTTCCAGAAATTCGAAACCATTTCTAGGAGATACTTATACTCAAGCTTATCGTAGATTTTTCTTACTTGAAAAACGTTTATTAAAAAATCCATCTTTGTATTCTTCTTATTCCGATTTCATGAAAGAATATCTTGACAGTGGACATATGTCTTTAGCCACATCGGAAGCTATACCCAATGATAATTTTTGTTACTTACCCCATCATTGTGTTCTGAAGCCTGAGAGCGTAAGCACAAAACTTCGTGTAGTTTGGGATGGATCGGCAAAAGGCTCGAGAGGTGTGAGCTTAAATGACACTTTACTTCCTGGTCCAAAATTACAAAAGGATATAGTTTCTTTACTTTTACTTTTCCGTTTAGACGCAGTGGTATTCATAGCTGATATAAAGCAAATGTTCAGACAAATTTTAATATCTCCTTCTGATAGAAATTTCCAAAGAATTCTATGGCGTTTTAATCCAAACGATTCACTTTCAGAGTATACCTTAAATACAGTTACTTTCGGACTCAATTGTAGCCCGTATTTGGCAATGCGTACCGTTCGTGAGCTAGCTCTCCTAGAGAGAGAAAACTTTCCAATGGCTAGTAAGATACTAGAGGATCAAACTTATATTGATGATGTGCTGGGTAGTGCATCATCTGATTCTGAAGCTTTGTCTCTTCAAAAGGATTTAATCGATCTGCTTAGTCGCGGAGGTTTTATGTTGAGGAAGTGGGCTAGTAATTCTCCAGCATTGCTTTCTTCTTTAGACCATTCTGACTGTCAGATTCCTTTGTCCTTTGATAAGGATGAACCACCATTTCTGAAGGTTCTAGGTCTTCAGTGGTACCCTTCTCTCGATATATTTTCTTACAAGTGCCAAAATATATCAAAAGACCTCACAAAACGAGGCATCTTGTCCGATATAGGTCGGATTTTCGATCCATTGGGTTTTCTGTGTCCCATTCTTTTAAAGGCAAAATACATTATGCAATGTATTTGGTCCTTGAAAAAGGATTGGGACGAAGAACTTCCCGAGTCCATTAAAAATTCATGGACACAATTGAAGTGTGAACTTTCAGAACTCTCTGGATTACGTCTCCCTAGGCGAATCACCTTTGATCAATATGAGAGATGTGAGTTACATGGATTTTGTGACGCTTCAAGCATAGGTTACGCAGCGGTAATTTACCTCAGATTACAGAGAGGCGATTCTATTCACGCATTTCTAATCTGTTCTAAAGGGAGAGTTGCCCCCTTAAAAACAATTACTCTTCCTAAACTTGAGCTGACTGCTGCAAAGCTTTTGGCTGATTTGGTCAAATTTGTGACTGACACATTTTCTAGTCGACTCTTATTCGATCAAATCACTTGCTGGACTGATTCACAGGTAGTTCTTTCTTGGCTCAATGCTTCACCGAGCCGTTGGAAAACTTTTGTTGCCAATCGAGTACACCATATTCAGGAACTGGTATCTCCCGATTCATGGATGTATATTCCTTCATCTCTAAATGCTGCCGATTGTGCATCTAGAGGAATGAACCCATTGCAATTGATTCGTTTCGAAATGTGGTGGAATGGACCGGAATTCCTATCCAGCCCAAAAACCGAGTGGCCAAATTTTTCTGCTCAAACTTCAGAACTTAATAATGATGTAGTCTCTGCCGAAGAAAAAAGTATATCTTTATATGTAGATATTCCAATGGACGATTTAGATAACCTTTTAAATAAATTTTCCTCTCTTGAAAAAATAAAAAGAATTTTAAGTTACTGTTTACGATTTTCGAAAATTTCAAAACCCGGTTCCCTTAAACAAACAGGCATTTTAACAATTCATGAGTTGAATGAATCGTTGATGTGTTTAATAAAACATACGCAATATTCGGTATTTTCTGATATCATAGAAATTATTAACAAAAACAAAATTTTACCTAAACCCTTTCGGAAACTTTCACTCTTTCTAGATTCTCTAGGTTTTCTCAGGGTGGGCGGCCGCTTAAAGAAATCCAGTTATATTGAATATGCCGCAAAACACCCTCTTTTGATGCCTAGCTCACATAAATTAACGATTTTGATTGTAGAGTCGGTTCACAAGCAATATTTACATCCCGGTTCAAAAACGTTACATAATTTACTTCTTCAAAAATATTGGATACTATCAGCTCGTCGAACAATAAGAAAAGTTATTTCTAATTGTTTTCAATGTTTTCGTGCCCGTCCAAATACTTACAAACCACCTGAAATGGCTGATCTTCCAAGTTTCAGAATTTCTAAATTAAAGCCATTTTCTCACGTTGCTATTGATTTCTGCGGACCTTTCTTCGTAACTATGCATCGCATAAAGGGTGCAAAATATTTAAAATCTTATATATGCGTTTTTGTGTGCACTACAACCAAAGCTATTCACTTAGAATTAACGCAGGAGCTTTCTACGTGTAGTTTTATCGCGGCATTCCGTCGATTCATTTCTCGACGTGGCATGATTCATGCGTGCTACTCCGATAACGGTCGGAATTTCATTGGAGCTCAAAATGAATTTTTGAAGTTAGCTCAAGAAACTTCTGGAACTCTAAGTTTCCAGTGGCATTTCAATCCCCCTACGGGTGCACATTTTAATGGCCTTGCCGAAGCGGGTGTAAAAATGGTTAAATCTCATTTACTACGAGTGGTAGGAGATCAGCGACTATCCTATGAAGAATTTACAACTTTGATTTGTCAAATCGAAGCTGTTCTGAATTCGAGGCCATTATGTTCTCAGAGCTCAGATCCTAATGATTTAATTCCGCTCACACCAGGGCATTTTCTCACTTTAGAACCCTTGAATTCAACAATTCCTGATGTTGATGTTTCTCATTTGAAATTAAACAGACTGTCTAGATGGCAGCTTATACAGAAAATGCAGCGAGATTTTTGGAAAAGGTACTTCGCGGAATATGTTAATACACTTCAGCAGCGTTTCAAGTGGGCTGAGCCGGCCAAAGAAATTGAGCTCGACGACCTTGTTTTGATCAAAAGCGATGTCGTTTCGTCTTTTAAATGGCCGGTTGGTCGCATTGTGGAATTATTTCCGGGAGAGGATGGACACAATAGGGTAGCTGCGGTGAAAACAGCTAATGGTATTTTCCGTAGACCCGTTGTGAAGCTTTGTCCACTTCCGAGAAATTGATTTTCAAATTATTTTCCTTTATAAAAATAATGTATTTCTATATTTGTTATTATTTTTCTTTTCTATTATTTAAATTTAATTTTCTGGTGACTTACATGGTGTTCTCTTTAAAAGGAGGAAACTTTTTTTTTTTTTCTGTTTTCTTTAGAAAAACCCATAGGGGTTTTTGTGGGCGGCTATGTTAGTGCAGCATTCAAGTTTCCCTAATTTATTTCTGAAATTGCGCATATATGCACCACTCATCTTTCAGATGACACTGTGCGCATGCGAGAGACTTTTTCTTCGACCAGAATCTTAATGATCACGGATCGACATTACGTTCGATATTTTTCCGGCTTATGAGTTTTTTAATTCTTTCAAAGCAAAAAGTGTTCAGAATTTCTTATTACAAGAACGATAGTTCAACAAGGTGTTGGTGTCAGAGTTCCAGACAAGGGGATCCCCAACTAACCAGGAATTCAGTGGATGAGGGTGAGTGTCCATCTGAGATTTGTGGTGTATTTCTAATCATTATCAAATTTACACATACAGTCTGCTAATTTTCTACCGAAGTGCTAACAGCAGTGCTTATAACACATTAATTTAATTCTAAAAGTTTAAAAAAAAAATTTTTCTATTTGAAATTGTAGAAGGCTAACAGATTAAATCTGTTTTGATATTCAACAGTTGTAATAATCCTTCTAACAAGTAAAGAACTGCTTCTTATTACTTTATCTTCTATTGTATCATACAATTCATATTGAATTAAACCTCATATTTCCACTCATTTCAAATAGAAATTTTCTTTCCAGAAACCTAAACAGCAAATTATTTTAATTAAAACATATTTAACTTTTCGATTCATAACGATCATTATTAAAAATGATAAACGAATTGCAACTGTTTGTTATCTTGTTTTGGGTCCGCAATCATGAAAGAATAATCCAAAAACCTGAATACTGATTAATAAACAAAATTTTGGAATAAACAAATTCCAAAATATAAAGGCTGACCAACTTGAAGTATTCATAGTTTCCTTACACGACGAAGGTTTTTGATCAGGAAGAGATTTGCAAATCTCAACAGAGTAAAATGTGAAAGTGAAGTTTCTGGAATAAGCTAAGTTGTGAGTCAGATTTATATACAAATAATATTTAAATAAGGTTATTCTGATTTTCAAAAATTTTTATTGTTATGTTTACAACAATCGTTTCGCTACCACAGTAGCATCATCAGGCAAGATTACACTTTGAATAACTAAGCTATTCAAATGAAAATATTTATTCATCAATTTTATTATTCCATTTGATATTATATAATGAGTTTTGATTTGATGTCTCCTAAATTTAAGCTACTAAATTAAAATTAATAAAAATATTTATTTATTAATTTCAATTGACAATTTATATTTGTTGTTTTTTTATTCCATTTGATATTATATAATGAGTTTTGATTTTATATGTCTACTAAATTTAAGCAGTGATTATAAGACATTAATTTAATTCTAAAAGTTTTTGAATAAAATTTTTTGAATTTTTTATGAATTTGTTATTTCTGAATATTCAATCGAAACAAGCTTGTCTTTACAGTCAGGGCTTCATTCTTTCTTTCGATTCTTTATTGATTAATTGCCGCTCATATTTGTTGATTATTTTTATGTATATAAAATGAAACAGGAATTTTATTCAATTTAATTCCGAAACGTTTCTGAGAGATTTTTTAAATTCAATTTCTAGAGGTTTCGGAGAATGAATTCAGCTATTAACTGTAATTAAATTAATTCCAAGGATCGACAGAAAAAGATTGCGATTAAAAGATATTCCACAAAAACATATAAAAGTTTTAGAATGTTGATTTAAATAATAAATAAACATATCTGTGAAATACGAGTATGTTGCATGTTTATTAACCTATTTTTGAAATCTGTGTACTATGGGATATAAAATGTAAAATTTTGGGGGGATTTAAATTGTGGACGTTTTTTCTAGGGAAAAGTAATTCTGTCTGGCCGGTTTCACGGTCTAGCCGATTTCACTGTAAACACTTGAACCTTCAAACGGAAAGAGGTAGAAACTTGTGACTTGAATATCTCATTTGAGTTCGTTAACGGGCAAAATGGGTTCAATGGGTCTCCGGTTGTTCACGTTTGAAATTTTTCTTAATTTTCTAATAGTTCCGAAACTACTGATCCGATCAAAATCAAATTTGATATTTAGGTGATAATAGCGATAGAAAGGCAGGAAGATTTTTATCTAATTTTGGGAGGACCAGTTGTCTCGACGACGGCTGGAAAAATAAAGTTAATTTTTGGACGAAAAGACCAATAGACTTGAAAATTTCAAGGTAGGAGATGTCTGAATATATCAGTTATGTTCAAAAATTGACAAAATCGGTTCCTGAGCTTTTCATTTGAAATGATCTTTTTCAAATTCTTTCCAAAGTTCAAGTCCAAGATGGATAATTTCGTGAAGATGAATCACGAGAACTTTTTCAACTTCTATCTTTGAAGAAATCGGCTAAATGTAATAGCTCAATTAACCCGATGGCTAACGGATTGTACTTCGGAACTTCGAATCAGTGTTCTAATCCAGACTCATAGTGATTTTTCAATTTTAATTGAAACAATTTTTGTGATTTTCAAAATAATGAGAAAAACAGATTTCAAGTGTGATTAAACTTTGATTTTTGATTTATTTTATTGAAATGAAAGTTTGGCTTGATAACTGTTATCCTGAGTTTACATCAGAAAAATAGATCATTATTTACTGGTTTGCTGAATTTAAGTGTTGTTCTATAATTCAACACGCTCTGGACGGCCAAAAATGGAAAATATAAAGAAAGTTCTGATAATCGTTTCAGCAAAGCGTGAAGTGAAGATACAAGAGATATCTGAGATACAATTAAGATATCAAAGGAACATGTAAGCCTTATTTTGCATGAAAATTGGTCTCTGCAAGCAGGTTTTAAAGTGGATGTTGCGTATAAAAACAAAAACGACTCGATAATTCCGAGCGCTGTTTAAGTGGAATAAACAGGATTTTTTACGCCGATACGTGGTAATATATGAATTATGAATCATTTACTATACTATTTACGTCCAAATGAATAAGGTCGGCAGCTGAGCGTTAGCAAGGTTCTGGCGTCCTTGTTTTGGACGTACGGTATTTTGTTTATAGACCGACTAACTACCTTATGGCGTCCTTGTTTTAGGATGCGTACGGTATTCTGTTTATCAATAGACCGATTAACTACCTTGAAAAGAGCAAGATACATTTAGAATGAAGTAGTAGAAAAGTTCGGAATGGAAATTAGTAAGATCAAGCCGAAGGTTATGGTCATAGGAAACTGAGCAAATAAACATACTACTCTGTCAAGAAAGTACCGGGAATTTTCAATTAAAACAACATTTTCACAGTTAATCGTCAAAATTTATTGGGTCGCCTTCAAAATAGGCTCCATTTGCTCCAATACATCTATGCCAACGGCACTTCCAATTATCGAAACATTTTTTATAGGCGCTTTCCGGGATGGACTTTAGCTCTCGCGCCGAATTTTGTTTTATGGCTTCAATCGACTCAAAACGGGTGCCACGAAGGGGCAATTTTAGTTTTGGGAAGAGGAAAAAGTCGCAGGGAGCCAAATCCGGCGAATACGGTGGTTGCTGAAGCACGTTTGTTGAGTTTTTGGCGAGAAAGTCAGTCACAATCGTAGCTCGGTGAGAAGGCGCGTTATCGTCATGCAAAATCCATGAGTTGTTCGCCCACAAATTTGGTCGCTTTTTACGGATACGCTCACGCAAACGTTTCATAACGCCTAGGTAATACTCCTTGTTTACCGTCTGACCCTCTGGAACGAATTCGTAGTGCACCACGCCACGGATATCGAAGAAAACAATGAGCATCATCTTCATTTTCGAGCGGCTTTGGCGTGGTTTTTTCGGTTTCGGCTCATTTTTTGCCATCCATTCCGATGATTGCTGGCTTGTTTGCATATCGTACTCGTAGACCCAGGTCTCATCACCAGTTATAATACGTTCCATGAATGTAGAATCGGAATTACAGCGATCCAGCATGTCTGAAGCAACGTGTTCGCGATGACGTTTTTGAAGAAAATTCAGGTCTTTCGGTACGAGTCGTGTGGCCACCTTTCTCATGCCCAAAATATCAATCAAAATCGTACGTGCGGACTCGTGGGATATCTTAAGATCATGTGCTATCTCTCTCAAGCTGGTACGACGATTTTCTAGCACCCTTTCCTTAATTTTATCGACGTTATCTTCGATCGAAGCCGTCGATGGGCGACCACTTCACGACCGTCTTTGAAGGCTCTGTACCAGTGATATGCACGAGTTTTCGATAGAGCATTATCACCAAAGGCCTTTTGCAACATTTTCAATGCATCGGCACACGAAAATTCATTTGCAACACAAAACTTTAAACAAATTCTTTGCTCAACGTAATCACCCATAGTAAAAATCGGCACGCACTCTGACATCGACTGACTTAATCAGCTGTTGCAAACACACTAGTTGACAGATCCCGCTCAAGCTTGGCATAGTAATTAAGGACAGTGGTACCAACCTAGGAAAAATATTTTTTACCTGCCTCATTGCCCCGCCAGATTTAAATCGATAATTCCCGGTACTTTCTTGACAGAATGTATAATTAAAAACTTTTAATATCAAAACAGATTCAATCTGTCAGTCTCCTACAATTTTAATTTAAAAAAATTTTATTCAAAAACTTTTAGAATTAAATTGATGTCTTATAAGCACTACTTATATTTAATAAACCTCCAAAATCAAAACTCATTATACAATATCAAATGGAATAAAAAACCCAACAAATATAAATTGTGAATTAAAATTAATAAATGGTTGAATGTTTCGTTCCAAGCATGCCTCCAAAATCAAAACTCATTATACAATATCAAATGGAATAAAAAACCCAACAAATATAAATTGTGAAATAAAATTAATAAATGGTTGAATATTTCGTTCCAAGCATGCGCAACTGAACTCTTCAGACAGGCGGTAACGCAGCTTTTGCCTGTGAACACATGTGCTATTTCTGATCTTATATTTATGAAAACTAAATCTTTTTCAAAAATATACAACATAATTTCAAAAACTTCTCCAAAACTAATTTATTTAATATATTTAAATAAGTTACTTCAAGAACTCTTAAACATGTGGCATATCTTCAAAAAGTAATCAGTTCAACTTCACATTTAAAAGATAAAATCAATTAAAAATAAATAAACTTACCCATACGACCTCATGAAATCTCTGTTTGATCAACATTAAAACTAGGTACATTCAAAATCCAAGGTACTCTATGTTCTATGCAAACCACAAAAATCACACAAAGTTTGTAAGGCACTTTATATAAATAACTAAGACCATACAGTGCCTTACAAACTTTGTGTGATTTTTGTGGTGAGCATAGAACATAGAGTACTTTGGATTTTAAATGTACCTAGTTTTAATGTTGATCCAACAGAGGTCGTATGGGTAAATTTATTTATTGTTAATTGAATTTATCTTTTAAATGTGAAGTTGGACTGACATTATCTCAATTTTAATCATTTTTTGAGGATGTGCTACATGTCTTGAGAGTTTTTGAAGTAACTTATTTAAATATATCAAATATTTCAAATGAATTAGTTCTGGAGAAGTTTTTAAAAATATGTTTTATATTTTGGCAAAAAATTTAGTTTTCATAAATATAAGATCAGAAACAAAACATTTTGTCACAGGCAAAGCTGCGTTACCGCCTGTCTGAAAAGTTCAGTTGCGCATGCTTGGAACGAAACATTCAAACATTTATTTATTTATTAATTTTAATTGACAATTAATATTTGTTGGGTTTTTATTCCATTTGATATTGTATAATGAGTTTTGATTTTATACGTCTATTAAATATAAGCAGTTCTTATATGACATTAATTTAATTCTAAAAGTTTTTGAATGAAATTTACAAAAATTACAAAATTCCTTCAAATTGTTCTGAAAAAGTGTTGGTCCTCACTGAAAAAATTATTCTCACTCACTGCGCTTTGACCACGATAATTTTCGCACAATATTGTCGTATGTGACCCACTTCTATTCCTAGTTAACATCCATCGAGATCGGAGTACCACAAGGTTCTATACGGGACCTATCTTGTATATTCTGTTCACGAATGATTTATATGTGAACGTAGAAGCTGCAGACGAAACAGCATTTCTCAACATATCCGAAAACAACCTGGAAAACAAGTCAGCAAAATCCCTAGAAGATGTCAAAAAATGGTTTTACGTCAATGGTTTACAAGTAAACACAGCAAAAACTCGAAAGCTTATTTTTACCACCAAAGAGCAAACCAATGCATCTTTAACATTCTTAGAGAGATCATTTCAGCCTTCAATTGTTTGGAACAAATATGGGGTGTTTTTTTAGAGTGATAGAACTTTAAATTGAAATGAAACACATTTAAATTACGACTGAAGCCAATTTTTTTTTTATTTGAAAGATAATTTTATGACATTTATGTTTTAAAAATAATTTTTGGCATATGTCCACTGCGACTAGCTCTGAGGAACCGCATTCGAGCTGACCAATTTTGGACCACTTTTTCGAGTAATTCAGGCCTTATTATTATTTCATCAATAACACGAGTTATGTTGGCTTCCAAATCGTCTATTGTTTCTGGTTTATTAGCATAAACCAATGACTTGACATAACCCAAAAAAAATTATTCAGTGGAGTTATGTCGCATGATCTTGGGGGCCAATTAATTGGACCATTTCTGGAAATAATGTTATCGCCAAATTTTTCTTTCAATAAATCAATTGTTATGGCAGTATCATGAGTTGTAGCCCCATCTTGTCGGAACCAAAACACTTCTGGGTCTATACCATTCAAATTTTGAAACAAATAATCATTGATCATCGATCTGTAACGAGCACCATTCACTGTAACATTAGCTCCAGCATCGTTTTTAAAGTAATATTGGCTGATGATGCGTGTAAAGCACACCATACAGTGCAATGGAACCTGCAGAAGTTCTTGAGGATTATTTTCACTCCATATACGGCAATTTTGCTTATTTACATAGCTGTTCAACCAGAAGTGAGCTTCATCATTAAACACAATTTTACGATGAAAAAGTGGATCAACTTCAAGCTGTTCTAGGGTCCAATCAGCAAACAAACGACGCTTATTATGGTTAAGTGGATTTAGTTCTTGAACCAGTTGGATCTTGTATGTAGACCAAGATCTTTACTCAAAATTTTCCATGTGGTGGGTGCACATAGTCCAACTTGTTGTGAAAGTCGACGAATAGACAAATCTGGATGATCATTAACACTATGACTTACAGCAGAGATATTTCCTTCTGTACGTACAATTAGTTCTTTGTCTTGTTGTTGTTGCATCGAGTAGAGTTAATGTTGTCCGAATCTATCGATATTTCAACGAATAAGCTGCTCTGATGGACGATTATGTAAAACATAAATTTCACGAAGTGATTTTGAGAATAAATTTCAACATTTTGTAAACGTTGTTGTGGCGTGAGTCTGATAATTTTTCAATGCTTACTGAACATAAATGTTAAAACAATATGGCTTCTACCTTCTGTCAAATCACAGTTATCCCTATCGAAAGTTCTCTAAAAAGAAAACACCCGATATAAAATTATCCAATTGCCCGATGACATCAAAAGATTGAATGAACTAAGTTTCAATAAAAAAGTGAAGAAGTTATTGCTGCAGAACACAATATACAGTCTAAACGAGTTTTAAACTGTTTGTCTATGTAATTTGTTTTCTTTTTATATTTGATTGAATTTTTATGACAAACCGTGAAAATTATCGACGGTAAATATTTATAGTGTACAATGTGATGTAGTACAATAAAAAAATTTTTCAAAAAACTTGGCGGTCAGCTTCGATTATTTCTGTGATTTTATCCACATATCTGAATATCTTAAAGGAATGTACGAAAGCAAAATTGGACTTAATTAGCTGTTACACTATCGGAACCATGAACATCTTTCACAATACCAGCCACCTTGCTTGCATTTTCGCTTTTATCTTAGAAAAATTGTAGAATTTTCTTTTTGTTGGCTACTATGTTTTTATCCCTGTAAACTGAATAAACCAGACAAAAAACAGCAAAATAATTTTATTCAGTGTTATATATCACGTTGACAATGAGAAAAAAATCTTACATTGTTTGATCGATACTTAACGAGGGTATCGATCACTACAGCCTACTTAAAAAATAATGTATTTCTTTATTCACAATCTACTATATGAAAAAGTGTTAATTTAAATTCGAACAAAGTCTATTTGTTCACTCTTTCGAGGTTATTGTTTATTGTTCACGTATCATATTCAGAAATCTAAAAATAACTTTTCGCGTTACAACGAATAGCAGTTAATTATACCAAAAAATTGTTGTTTACGTTATTTATCTGATATGACTAAAATTACACTTAATTTGATTAATGACCAAGATAAATACTACTCAAGAGGAGCATGTCGTTTGAGTTATGAAGTGAAGAACTTTTTTCAGCAGGTAAATCAAAGGAATTCCGGTATTATACATAGTGGATCAGCGAATATTCCACACACCGATTTCACGGCATTCAATTGAAAGTGTGGAAAATCTCTCGAAGCCGTCGACTTCTGATAAGAACAGGAATAAAACATCTGTTTTCTTCACTCCTATTACTTCAACCCTTCACCAAGAAGAAGTACAACCCCTGATAATATTTAAATAAGGTTATTCTGATTTTCACAAATTTTTATTGTTATGTTTACAACAATAAGTTCGCTATCATAGTAGCATCATCAGGCAGGTTTACATTTTGAATAACTAAGCTTGTTTCCTAAATCCGTTGCTATTTATATTAAAGTACAATAAATTGTTATTGAGCACTAAAACCCAAAAAAGGATCAATGCAAATTCCAGCTTATCTGAATATATTTAACAGAGGTGAGTTATTTGAATATAATTGTTCGTTAAGTAATATTCCAATTTTATAGTGTTCATTTATCTCTAGGAATTCTAACTTTTACTTTCTATATGTAGAATTTCAAAATTATGGTTGAAAGTATGTCCTGTTTCTAACAAATGATTAGAATATGTGGAATTACTTTTATTATTGAGGATATATATATATATATATATATATACTAGCTGACCCGGCAAACATGATTAAATTACTAAAATGGCTATTAAAAAATAGGGGTTGACGATAAAATGGTAAAAATTTAGGGTTGTATGTATTTTTTAATGCGACATAATAAAAAAATTAAGAAATTAAAAAAATGTCTAAGAATTAAAGAAAAAAAGTGTTCAATAAAAATTTATTGTACTTACTGTAATATAAATAGCAACGGATTTCGGAAAAAAGCATAGTTATTCAAAATGTAAACCTGCCTGATGATGCTACTGTGATAGCGAAACGATTGTTGTAAACATAACAATAAAAATTTTTGAAAATCAGAATAACCTTATTTAAATATTATTTAATATGGCTTTTCACCAAGTAAGGACTGATTCAATTCAATATTCATACAAACCGTGATACTAAATATTTATAAGAGCTGTAGTAATACCTTATTTTTTGATATTTTGAATAATACAAGTGTCCAAAAAGAGTATCGGGTATTAGTTACTTCGCTAAAAACTAGTCAAAATAAAAAAAAATTATTCCACAAAATGAAATATATGCAGGCTGGACAAGATATTAAGTATAACTTCTTTTTTTCAAATGGATCACCCTGTATATTATGTTATTTTTGGCTAGCTCTCTCTCTCTCACATCTAATTACGGATATATCGATCCATCTGTCTTATTTTTAGAACTACAGAGTCTCAAATTCGAAGAATACCTGGCAGGCTCAATAATCGGTTGTCAAGTAGTAGGCTGTGACGAAACGACATTGCTAACAATATGACACACGATGATATTCAATAAAATTATTTCTGAAACATGTATTAAACAGAAGCGGAAAAAATCTAAATCAAATCAAATATTTTTCAACAAATAAATACATATAAAGATATCATTACTGATACAAAATATCTATATTTTATGTGGAGAGCAACAAAAACAAGAAAACTAAAAGGGGAGAACATGGCATTTTATCCAGATCATCCAATTCCAAGTGAAAATACTTTTATTCATACTTACAAACGTGTGAAAGATTCTAAAAGTTTTAAGAGAAATAGGCAGGCGTACGGAATGAGAATCAAGAACTCGACTTTGTCGAGTATTTATGGTGGTATGAAATGAACAGTTACAACTAATGAAAATGATCAAAATGGACGCCATTATTTAATATACACAGTTCATATCTTATCTCATGTTGATTAGACTATTTGGGATAGCATTATTATGGTTCTGATTGAATTCATGAACTCATGCTTCAATTTTGTTTTTAATGATTTTAACACTTTCATTATTATCAAAGTAAATAAAAACGGCCATAAAAACGAGTCTAACGGTGTTAAATCCGGACTATTCGATAGCCATGAAATAGGTGCACCAGAATCGATGCAGAGATCAAATTGACCACTTAAATGTTCTAGAACTTCCAAATCTCTGAGCGGGGGTGCTCAGTCTTGTTGTAAAATTATTCGTTCCAATTCTTCAGAGGAAAACAGTTGCTCCAAAAGTTGAGCAACCTCTGGCAATATCTGTTCGGAATATGCTTCACCTGTTAATGTGTAGTCAAAAAATATAGGCCCCACAATTTTATTACAAACAATGCCATACCAAACATTAACAGACTTTCCTGATTTTCTAATTTGAAATACTTTGCGTTTTCTTCCATTTTTGTTTTCCCAAGAATGTCTTTTTTTCCTGTTGTACACACCTCCTGTGAAAAACGATGATTCATACGTTCACATTATAAAATTTAATAAATTAGTATTTCCTTGATTTCAAATTCAATAACATTCAAGGTTCAGCATTCATCCACAATTAATTATAGTAACATTACCTTCAAAATAAAGCAATATGTCGAGTTCTTCATCTCATTGCGTAAGACGCTACGTATCTCTCTTAAAACATTTAGAATGTCTTACACGGTTCTAAGTATTAATGAAGGTATTTTCACTTGGAATTGGATCACCTGGATGAAATGCCATATAATTTTTCCTTGCAGCTTTCTTGCTTTTATTGTTCTTCAAATGAGTTGAAAATATGACAAAATTTTCCGTTTCTGGTAATGCATGTTTCAGGAAAAATTTTTATTGAATATCAATGTGTGTGCCATATTGTTAGCAATGTCGTTTGTTGATTTATCACAGCCTACTATTTGACAACCGTTTAATAAGCCTGCCAGGTGGTTCTTCGAATTTGAGACTCTGTAGTTTTCAAAATAAGAAAGATAGAGCAACACATGCATATATATTCGTAATCAGGAGAGAAATAGCTAGTCAATAATAAGAAAATATACAGGGTTATCCATTCAAAAGAATGAAGTTGCACTCAATATCTTGGCCAACCTGTATACATTCCATTTCGTGAAATCATTTTGAAAAAATTCAGTTGATTCCGTACAACTTTTGTGAATAGCTTTATTTTGTATCTTCATTTGCAAGAAAGTTGAAAAATTATAGTGCAAAACCCGGTACAGCTTGGTTCTAATCTTTCAGTCAGCACGATTCAGCAATTAACATAGTACCAATTTATTCATATTATTTGTTGAATGCTTCTCTCATTAGAGAAAAATTCATGATAAATTACATTGTCGTGAGTATGATGCAGAATATAATTGTTTCCTGGTGGGCCATGTACTTCATAATCATTTTGATGTTTTATCATTAACGAGTTATATTGTTTGCACAAAACAACACACAGGTCTTGTGTAGGATGAAAACCTCCTGTCAAATTATGTTGTACCCGCGAGAAGAATTTTTTTCGAATAATATCTAAAATTCGAGTTATTACTTGACATTGGGAATTAATTGTAAGAAGAAGTATTATTATTCATCTTACGAAATCAGGGACAGCATCAAGATCGAAGATATACCTGTAAGTAATTAAGTTATAAAGAATCTATAAATATGAACTATTGGTAAAATGTTAGGGATTTGAATGATTTTGGTGTTTTCTCCTAAGGAAAACCCAATTTTCTTTTCAATTTGTTCATGTGTGTAACAGATTAGAATAATACGATTTAAAAGGAATGATGCATTCACGATAACAAAAATACCATAATTAAAAAAGTATTAAATTTTAGGAAAACAAATTCACAATTCCATTAAACCTCAATACAGAGTATGATCACTACGTGCATCAATAACTGCTTGACATCTTCCCTGTATACTTTTCACCAAGTTATTGAGAATATCATGCTCAATTTGTTGTCGAAGTTGTGGCAAAATATCTCGGACCTTCGAAGCGTTTCAGGCTATGGGAATCAAGGGTGCTCTGTAATTGGTTTCAAGTGTGCTTCGTTTGGATTCAGGTCAGAAGATTTTGGAAGTAATGTTAGATGTGGAATACACTAATTTTCTTTAGCAGAAATCACCTATGTGTAGTAGTGCGTTAACATCCAGAAAAACGAAATTTTCGCCCATAGCATGAAATTATGGGACTACTCTTTTGATAACTTTATTAACACATGTCTGAGACGTGATGGTTCTTGGTATCAGTCAGGTCTGCCATCTGAACAAACTTCACTCAAAACACACATCACATCCATGGGTAAGAGCGGGATTTAAACCACGATCTCTGGCACCGTAAACAGATGTTTTATCTACTACACCCCTTCGAGCGGCAGTTCCTTCCTTTGAGTGGACGTGTCCAGTACTTGTCAGCTATCAGAAAAACGAATCCATATCTGAACTAGTCAGTGAAGAGTACGAATCGCCATTCATCTTTGACGCTTGTGTTTACGAGTTAGTGGAACTCCTCTTATGTCTCTATGTTACATTGACTTCGTGGAGACGTATTCCCATCGCAAGAATTGAAAAACGGTTTTCTACTGCTATTGCAGCATGTGGTCTACCACTTATGGGTTTTTTATGAACAGTTCCAGAGGATAAATATCGTGCCAATAAACGTTATATCATTTTCTCTTCAACATTGGAGAAATTGGTCAACTACACTTGTGTTCGACCAGCCTGAAGCATCCTAAGGGCTCTGGTGGCATCGTCCTGTCTTATGAGAAGTAAAAATAAGTCCGTCGGGTTAACCTTCTATTTTTGCACGCTTTTTCTAGGCTACAGCATGCTATCGATTCGCTAGATGTCAGTCATTTTTCAATTTAAGCAGAAAATGGTAACACGTTCATGAGTTGATTGAAATGATTGCTCAGTTAAAACGAGTACATCCTTTGACAAAAGAGATCCTGACCACCAAAGTTATACGTTAGACACCTCACACTAAACACACAAACAACTATGAAATTATCCATAATGAAAGCAAAAATACCAGATTCACAAAATTAGAAGAAGTCAAGATCAGCTATAAAACCCTTGAAATTCTACTGAATGAGCACACATATGTCGACAGATTTCTTCTAAAGCCTGAGTCTCACTGGATCAGAGCATATGGGCATCTCCGGTTATGCGCTTGGTGTTTTTCAGTTTGTTAGATATATGTTTTGATTAGATTGGAAATCATAAAAACATAACTAATTTTAAGCGAAAATTAAGAAGTTTGCTTTAAAATTTTTAACATCATCTATTTATTTTCAGACACACATGGACGACCAATTAGAAAAACTCACTGTGCTCAGGAACTCGTTCCAGGCTGGTTTAACGAGACCTCTGGAATTCCGCAGGAAACAGATAAAAAGTATATTAAAATTAATAGAGGAGAACAAAGATGCGATTATAGACGCTCTATCAAGCGATGCTTGTAAAAGTAAAACGGAAGTGATTGGTGAAATAGAGATCCTCAAAAATGATGCCCTTCATATGATATACAATATTTCTCGTTTAGTTAAACCTAAAAATGTAGCATCTAATCTGCCTAATATAACAGCTCAGGCGCAAATTGTTCCAGAACCTTATGGATTAGTACTTGTCATTGGTGCATGGAATTATCCATTAGTATTAGCCCTTACACCTCTGATTGGAGCAATAGCGGCAGGAAACTGCGTCGTAACTAAACCATCGGAAATGGCGCCAGCAACCGCTCAACTTATTGCAAAGTTGCTGCCACAATATGTTGACAAGAATTGGTGTTCAGTTTTCCAGGGTGGACCAACTGAAACCCAACGTTTATTGGAAAACAGATTCGATTATATCTTCTACACGGGTTCAACAAGAGTTGGCCGCATAGTCAATGAGATCGCTGCAAAACATTTCACGCCAGTAACCTTAGAGATGGGAGGCAAGAGTCCATGCTATCTGGATTCGTCAGTAGATATCGATATTGCAGCCTCAAGGATACTTTGGGGAAAATGCTTGAATGCAGGGCAGGCGTGTATAGCTCCAGATTATATTTTATGTACCCAGGATATTGAGAAAAATTTCATAGAGGCATTCGCGAAAGCTCAAAGGAAGCAGTTTGGTTCAGATTTGAAAGCATCACCAGATTATTGTAGGATCATAAACAGAAACCATTTCAATAGACTTGTTGGACTTCTGGAAGGACAAGAGATTGTATTTGGAGGAAATCATGATGCTAGTCAGCTCTATATGGATTTAACCATTTGTAGTAATGTTGATCCCAAAAGCGCCCTCATGCAGGAGGAGATCTTCGGCCCTATTCTTCCGATTGTAAGAGTAAGAGATGCTATGGAAGCCATCTCATTTATCAATTCGATGGAGAAGCCTTTGGCACTTTATATGTTTTCAAACAAGCAAAAAGTTGTTGATCTCTTTATAGAAAGGACCTCCAGTGGGGGCGTTTGCGTTAACGATACCATGATGCATTTCAGTTGCGAGAGCCTACCATTCGGTGGCGTTGGGTACAGCGGAATAGGGGCATATCATGGCGACTTGACTTTTGAGACTTTCTCTCACAAAAAACCAGTTCTGAAACAATCTATGAGTAGCTGTGCAGAATTGTTGATGAGTATACGTTATCCACCATTCAGTGAAACGAAGAATGAAATGATGAGACTGGCATTGAGAAAAAGACGTAATCTGATCAGTCCGAAATATCTTCTATATATTTTGTTTATAATTATCGGATGTTTAATGACTTATGTTTATCTCGAGTTTGGCGATAATATTAAGTCTCTTATTACTTCATTATTTAATAAGTAAAACTGGTATGTGCTTAATTATATACGAAATGACGAGATAAGTGGAAAGGTAAAAACTGGAAACACAGAATACACGATTCATCTAAAATAATAAATAATGTGTTGGACTTTCATGATGCGTTATATTAATAATATCCCTCTATTTAAAACAAATTAACGTTTCAACTAATAATTCAAATGAAATGACATCAAAAGATGTGAAACTATACAGCGCCCTCAAAATATTCCCTAAAACTCTATGATGTTTACTTAATTTGCGGATGTGTTATTTTATTTCTGAATTTTTTTGATGTGATATTCTATTCATTTTATTTGGCACAATATTGAAAGCTTTTATACTCATGTATCAGTTATCGTTAGACTATAAGTCAGAAAATTTACTTTTGAAGATCGTTATTCAAGTTTTCGTTCATAAATTTGTGTTTTTTCTTGTGGAAAAAATCAAACAGTCGATAAGTAGAGACCATATTCAGTAAAAGCATTCTCAATTCTAAATTTTCCCTTGATGATTCCCCATAACTCGATTTATATTATACGAATTTCTGTTCATTAGATTCAAAATAGTTTTTATTAAATATTTTACTTTAAACAGATATATTCTGTTAGCCTTCTACGTATTTAATTTCAAAAATTAAATTAAAGGTGAGTCTTTTTTCAACAAGTAGTAAAACTCTTCAAAAGGAGCCAATCCACCAAAACTTGCCTCTATAAAATTTTTAAAGTTTTGAAGTCCACAAAAAATCTTGAACAAAATAGTTACTAATACGATCCTACACGTGTCTTTACGTGCGGGTTCTATGGATCAATGTACTTTTGTTTTGGATAAATGTCCATGATTTTATAATTATTATTATCATTATATCATTAAGTGGCGGTATTGTTTGGTAATACTTAAGTGCCTCTATATATAGGGCGAATATAGGAGCGTAGCTGTGTTGTATTCGTTGGGCATAAGAGCGTTACTCTGATGACATGTCAATAAGCATCAAAATATCCATATTTCAGGCTTATGTCCTTATAATCACAAAACTCTATCAGGCTGTATTTGTGTTTTTGAACTGTTCCAGGCGGACGACTGGAAATAAAGGTGCTAATTTCCGAACAAAAAAGAAATGATGACCAGAAATTTTCGGGTTAGATTTGGCGTCTAAATAAATCAGTTATATTCAAAATTTACAGAATCAGTTCAATGATTGCTGAGTTTTTTTCCTTCCAAATAGTATTTTGAAATATTTTTAAGTACAAGTTCTATCGAGTTCAAATTTAAGATTTAGATGTGACGAAAATCATGCGTATTCAATGAAGGTAAATTATGAGAATTTACCTTTTCATATGATTTCTGAAAAAAGTATGAGAAATATTTGTGTAATAGTTTAGTTCAATATATTCTTTTTCCAGTCTTCTTGCTAATATGTTTCGATGGAAATAGACGGTAAAAGGTTAGAGCCTTTTGATCCTGCATGTTTAATCTTCATGACATTTTCCGTTTCTTCAGGAGAATAGTTCTAAAAGTGCAAAAACTTTTTAACCTTCGGTTGACAAAACAGAACATTTTGTACATTTATTTCTTGTATGAAGCTCCTTGATAAAATAATTGATAGATTTCTAATTTTCAAGGGGAATGGATTAAACGAACCTCACGTATTTGGACGATATTCCATTTCTGCTTTTTAGTTCATGTTCAATATTTGAATAAATGGCGATATCCTGCAATAAATTCAATGTAGCTACTGACAAGAACGTATCAGTGACACATAGCCATCAAGAAGTTTGAAATAACCAAAGTAACAGAATCGGACTTGAAATATCCCGGCATCGATTTCAAATTTATGGACTTATATCTTTGTCCCCTTGAATATTTTATAATAGCGAATTTTGTTGAAATGGTTCAGTGTGATGAGTTTTGCCTTTTGCTAAAAAGAAGGACTCATCTTTGAGTAAACTGTATATGTGATGAGTCATTATCTTTTTGAAAAAGTGGATTATGGTGAGTCCAAAGGCAGAATAGAATATGATATGCCAGTACTTAATATATAAAAAAGAAACTGAAGAATCATATTTCTTCTTATGAGTAGTGAAGAGGACTTTTATTTCAATATACTATAATTTTAATAGTACGGTGCACATATATTTACACAGAAAATTGAGGATTTTGAGGCTATGCTCTGTGATTCTGTGGCTAATTCTTGTGTTCCTTACTCTTGTTGCGTTACAGAATCACGTCTGAGCCATCACAGTAATTAGAGTTCTGTTTATTCTAGAGGCAATTGTGTAAAAGACAAAACAATTTCCCTCAAACTATCCTACTTCCACCAGCTCCCAAACGCAGTCTGTATTAATTACCGCATCCAAGTTCATAAATTGTTACTTATATCTAACTTCTGAATGAAAGAAGTTGATGACTTCCATTTAGAAAAGGAATTTAATATTATAATAAGATGTTTAGAGCACTTGAAGAAGTTACTTTGTAACGAAACGCATCACCTGAGCAACTCTTAAAAGTTAATAGAAATCAGCGTATTAATAGAAATCAACCATCTTGAGTTTGCATTTTGAAGTGGTGGTTATTTCGAGTTTGGCAACACTTCTGTCATTCATTCTGACAGAAGATTAGTTTAATATTCAATTTTAAATGAAATGAGTCGATTAACGTTTTGACAAAACTGGAAAATATTAAAAACTCATTTCCAGTATAGTGAATCTTCTATCCAAACTGTTAGAAATTTACGTGGAAAATTCAATAGAAATGAAATGCTCTTACAGCAACTTATGGATCAATTTGCTCGTGAAACTGGGTTGTTATTTGATAAAACAACCCGTTCACGTTTTCTTTCAGTGAGCACACCTTAAAATATTGCTGGTGTAGCCCAAAGTGCTGCTGAACATCCAACAACAGCAACTCGTCATCGTGCTCCAGAACTGAATATTTCTCGCTCTTCTCTGAGGTGAATTTTACAAAAAGACCTCTGTATAAAAGCTTACAAAGTTAAACAGGTGTCTCGTGAGCATTCGATGGGTCTCCACTTCGCTCAATGGGCTAATGATTGCATAGCCGAAGAAGAGCATTTTCTCAGAAAAGTCATCTTCAGCGATGAAGCTCAGTTTCACTTCGGAGGACTATTTACATATGTCCATAAATAAAGAAAATCTGCAAATAATGTGGATTGTTATCAGTCAGATGTTGCGGTGTTGAGATTTACATTGAATTATTTAATTCCTAATTGAAAATGTACTTCTTGTGGAAATAATAATGATATATTTAACTGAGACTCGCCGAAGTGAGATTTTAATCATGATCGGTTACGGGGATAATTGCAGAAGTCAAGTTGAAGTGGCAAACTTAGTTAATCGGATGTATCCTCAGTTGCCTAATATTTCGCAAGGTACTGTGACTAGAATTCATGCATAATTCAGGGAACTTGGATATTCAAACCATTAAAAAGAAAACAGCAATTCGTTGAAGATACTGCGAGATTTGATTTTGTGTTGCAGAGGATCCAACGACACGTCGAATTGCCCGTGAAAATAATGTAAGTCATACAACTGTTATAACGTGTCTCCACAAACAAAAACTTCATCCATATAAATGACTTTGAATTCAGAATTATATACTCTAACTTCTACAATATACATTGAAACTATGTACAAAAACTATCAAATTGATATCCTCAAATATAATAATAATATTAAAAATACTTTATGGATCCTTTAGGAAACTACAATGTGCAGAGGACAAGTCAGGTAAAAAGTATGTATGTATATCAGAAAGAGAATCTCTAACTGAATAGAACATTTAAACAGTAATATTTTCTTGATTTTCCTTTTGAATTTACGTTCCTTCAAAGATTTAATGTAAGATGGCAGATACTTACACAGCTTAATGCTTTGATATAAAGGAGAACGTTCAAATCTACGAGTTCTGTGTTTAGGAACAAGGAGTATATGTGAATTTCTTGTATTATGATCATGTCAACCCATGACAGTGTTTTCCACTTAGTTTCATTTTCATTAGCATATAAAGGACACTTAAAAATATATACGTAAGTGCCTGTTGGCAATAAACTCCAGCCGACATGATGAGATAAGACGAATAACTCTCTTCTGAGCCACAAAAACTTTAAAGAAAGAGCTACAGTCACCCCAGAGCAAAAAATTTTAAGATATATGACTGTAAACAAGGCTATAATAAATATCCATAAGAGAACTACGTGGTAAAGATTTTTCAGTCTAAGAATAGCAAAGAAAGCGGTATTAATTTTCTTACACAAAACATCGACATGAGCTGACCAGTTCAGATTTATATCCACATGTACGCCCAGAAATTAAGTACATTCAACTGGGATCAATGCTGTATCGAGACAGTTTGTTTGTAAAGGACCTTTTTCATAGTTTTTTAAACCGAAATACCGGCAAGTGGTCTAACTGATATTAAAAATCCAATTATTTGAACAACACCATGTAGTAAACTCATCCACAAGTCTTTCACAAGCTTGCTGGAGCCACTTACAACTCCGCGCCGAAACAACCACAGAAGTGTCGTCAGCGAACCATATCAGCAACTTACAAGTTAAATGAGTGGGCAAGTCATTTAGAAACAACAAAAATAGTAGAGGTTCCAACACGGATCCCTGGGGAACTCCTAGTTTCATATTGTATTCCTTAGAATAGCATTTATCAACGCTAACTGATATTGTTCTATCTTAGAGAAAGCTTTACAACCAATCAGAAAAAATATAAAATATTTTTCAATGACATGAAACGTATTGAAACATTTCATGTCTGGATGTAAAAAAGTATTTTATGAGACATTGAAAATATTTTATATTGATTATATATAAGGATATCCATTTCATAGTTTTTATATATAGTTTCAATATATATGGTGTGAAGTTGGACTCGCATTCAAATTAATCATCCATATAAAATGACAGAAGATGAAATAGATCGTAGAATTTCTGCGAAATAATGATGAATAAACTGAACAGAAATGAAATAGCTGTTGGTACAATCCTTTTGTCTGATGAATCAATATCAACATTGAACGTAGATGTAAACCGACAAGATTTTAGATATTGGTCAGCGGCGAATCCTCATTGGATGCATGAAACACATACGTAGTATCCTCAAAAGGTGTCATAAGTGACCATGCTATTGGTCCTATATTTATAGATTGGACTTTGGCAGACGAAAAATATTTGAGTTGGATTAAAGACCAAGTTGTTCCTGCGTTAATCAATTTATTTTCTGATGCAATAGTTCCATCAGGATCATGCAACATTCCATTATGTTTCAATGATCAGAACTTACTTAAACGCAATCTTCCCCAATAAATGGATTGGACGAAGAGCTACTATTGATTGGCCAGCTAGATCACAAGATTTTACGCCGTTGGCGTTTCTCTCAAGAACAAAGTTTATGCAACACAGCGGACGAGAATTGCAGACCTCAAAGAAAGGGTAACTACAGAAATGCGGAGTACTTCAACTCAAACTTTAAATAAAGTTAGGAACGAGTTTTATATGAGACTGTGTTATTTGTCAAGAACGAGGTGGAGAAAATTTTGAGAATTTATTTTAAAGTATTAAAATTAATTATACCATGTAATTTAAGTATTCAGTTTCTTGAAACCAATTATAAATACTTTGGAAATTTCATCTGGTATTATGCATAATAGACCATACATGATATAGTTCGTTGAAAATATTAAGGAGCTTTAAAAATTCAAAAATATATAGAGTATTTCATTTGAAATAAAGAGGACGAGCTATGCTGGACTTGTGCGAATTACTCTGTATATTTAAATTTATGTTTAAAAAGCCCACTATTGACTTCAACGTCGTGTCCCCGTATTTTTCATGAACTTCTAACATGAGGACGCAAATAATATTGTTTTATGGGGCTTCCACACTGTATATTGACACTTATTGCTTTCATTGTCTGCTGTGATATTAAAATTCGAAAATTAATGTTATTTCTAATAACTACTCACTTATAACAGCATGTTGTGATTGGATGAGAAGCACTTCGTTGTTGTTAGATTGTTTAGCACCATTCTCTTCATGTTTTTCCTGTTCAATGTGAATGTCATTCTTCAATATGTCCAGTGTTTCTTCAGCATGAGAATATCCAAGAGTAGCGCAAGTGGTGAACACTGCTGAGAATATCTGTAAAATAGCCACAATTCATCGAATCCTCTAGATTTTCTGATTAAAGGAAGAAACTCACAAACATAAGAATTGTAAACAGGATGGTAAATTGTCTATGTGTTATGCAAATCCTCGAGGCATTCTTCTGATTCAGGCTTTGCGTTCCATTCTTCAACAAAGACATCATACTGCTCCTGAGATTCCCCAGCACACACTTTATTTTGATGAAAACGTGGACCAAGCTGCGTTCTACATTTTTCTGTTTTTGTTTGTGTGAGGCCTGTTCGTTAAGTTGGACAGATATCAGCGTAAATCTGAGGAAGTTTGATCAATACCGGCTGGGGGCGCTTCTGCGCAAGATTTAAAAGAGATGGAGCTCTTGTTGAGCGCGAATTGAGATCTATTCCTTGATTCATTCATAATTTACAAAAATCAAGAAAATACTGAAGTAAGGTTATGAAGCTTTTGGGTGCTTGTTTAATAGAAAATTTCAAATTTGTGAATTACTTCTTGAAGAAGCTGCATATGATGAATGAAAACACAGAATCACGAGTATGTGTTCTGCCATCCTAAAGTCAAATAAAGGTTAATTTTTGCAATTGCAGAATCTCCCGAAGAAACTAAAAACCTAATAAAAATTAAAAACACAAGGTTGAAAGGCTCCATCCTTCTCCCTCTGATCTGCACCGTTACACGTTGGCAAAAAAAATGGGATAATAATATAGGACAAAACTCCATACATTTCTCATAATTTTTGTCGAAATTTTATAAGAAATATTAAGGAATTCTTAATTAAAGGTGAAACCTTATAACACTTTCATTTAAAAAAATTCACAGTTTTTATGTTTCACAGTTTATTCAGAATCCTGACACGTGTTTCGGTGTTTCGACAATCTTTAAAGGAGTACAGAAAGGAACTAAACTCAAAATTGAAAAGGTTCTCTTCTTACACTTAGGACATATGTGTATTTTTATGGCGCATGGAAATAACATCATCCAATATAGGGGTGTTCCTAAAGAGTATTTGGGAGTGTCTCAAATTCTTCTTTTTCTCAATGGCTTTTTTGATTGAAAGAAACTCCAACTAGTCCATCAGTTTATCCTTATGAACATTTTATAGTAAAGTGACAACTCCCTCATCAAAAAAAATATTTTCTATACAATGTTCTGAAAACCGGTTGATTTCTGGTTTTTCAATAATAGACATCCTATGTTCTTCGATTTTATGGAATGAAATAAGGAATTACTTTGTTTTCTATCACTTTTTATTATAACTGATATACAGTGACTCGAGTTTCGTAGTGTTTACTACATTTTCAAACTGAACGAACAAATTAGATCTCAACTATTATATATGGGGATTGTAGGCTTCGGCAAAGCTTCGGAGAGAGGGGTTTTCCAAAGTTCCGTCTGTTCGTTAAGTTGTTTTATTATTGGTACGTGCTTTTTATATTTTTCAATTTCTATGGATTCCAGGATGTCAAGTTTTTTCCCTTTCGCTTCCACGTGCAAGATAACAAGGTTGTTCAATTCTGGGAAGGTGTGATCTGTAGTGAAGAAATGGTTCGCAAAATTGGAATTATTCTTCCGGTTCCTAAAAGCAGACTGATGCTCTTTGTACCTTTTATGGAAAGGTCGGCCCGTTTGTCCTATATACACACTATTACACTCTTGACAACTTAATTCATAGACTCCAGAATTATTCAGTCGTTTCTCTTTGTCTTTCGGATTAAAAAAGAGATTAGAAATTTTATGGGAGGGCGTGAAAGCTGTTACTATGTTAATTTTTGATAAAATTCGAGCTATTTTTTGTGAAATTGGTCCAAAATATGTTAGTTTTATGAATTTATTGTTATTATGATCTGATTTGGAGATTTTATGTTGTAAACAACGGCCTGTCTGTCCTATATATGAAGCATTACAATCATCACATTCACTTAGATAAATTCCCGATTTGGAAAGTTTGGGGTTCCTTTCTTTATTGTTCACCAGCACTTAGCTAAAATTTGTTTTATTTACCGCTAAAGAATTAATTCCAATTTTATGACCATTAGAGATCCCACTGCTGAAACATTTTATTTAAGCCATTGAAAACCATATTTTCCTTTCTTCATAAGGATCATTTATATTGATATAATTTTTTTTTAAATATAGTGATAAAGTTTTCTTTTTAATCATTTTGTCAATGATTTCAGTTCACCGCCATAGTTTTAATCCTTTAATTTCTTTTTGGAAATTGACTTAGTTTAACGAGATGTTCAAAAATATATGAATGAAATTATGGAATGTTGATATTTTAATTTGATTTTATGGAAAGACTTGAAATATTTCGTGAAATCCAGAAATGTTAAATTGAAGAATAACCATCAACATTTCGACCATGTGTTATATGACATTTTTTGTTGCAAATAACTTGTATGATCTCCCCTTGAAGTTTGGTCCTTTTAAAAGTAGACACCTTGTATATACCCAACGTTGCGTGATTTAAAAAGTTCGGTATTAATCTGAAGAGGTCTGGTATCTACACCGTCTCGATTTGTTAAATCGATAATAGAATATATGAGTACCATGGTAACCTCACAGTTATCTTTGGTCAACTGACATTTCGCTCTATAAAGTATAAAAGTCAAATAAAGAGTTTCGATGAGTGTTTGAAAAATTTTCATATCACAAAAGCTCAAATAAAATGGAATGGCCTAGTAAGAATGTACCCAAAGGAGGGATTCTTCACCCACAGAGAGTCCGATTCAACCCAGAGACTAAAAATTATTTAAAAAGTGAGTAATATCAGCTAAATTTACAATTGAAGGATAAGTTCTTAAAAGTGTTCCTTATACGTTTTTCCCAAACTCCTCAACTTAACAATTTTGCCATTTTTTTTTCGATTCTATTGGACCTACAAATGAATAGTTCATAGTCGAATTGATTTTTCCCCCTTCCGGTTGGCCGTTTGTAGGAACGCATACTTTTTTCGGAAGAGACAATATTGAGTCTTCAAACTTGAAGAAGAAGTTTAAGTCAGAAGTAGCCCATAAACATATTTTTCAGTCAAATCAAGCTATACCCATATTGCCGCACTTCATTCTCTTTCACAATCAAAGATAATATTGTCTCTTTTAGTGGCCTGGAACATAGTTCGTCAATTTCTATTCAATTTGAGATTCTCTTGGACTTTGCATACTCTGAATATTATAGAGAAATATTTTCGTCACAAATGCTGCAAATATATCTGAAGTATTGGTGAGTAAGTAAATAAATTCTCTCAAATAATTTTCATGGAATTTCAAAAATCAAATTATACATATTAAAGTTACAGTAATGCTTTTTGATCGTGTAATCAAGGTGCAGGAGTTGTGATAGTTCATTTCAAAAATTCAATGAAATGAAATACTTCGATTTCTATCACTTCGTATTATTAGAGATTCAGTGACTTAAGTTTCGTAGTTCTTACTTCATTTTCGAACTGCATAAAAATTGGTATTTTAAAGGTTTTATGTGTTCATTGAATACTTTGGCTTGTTCAACACTTAGAAAAATAAAAAGCCAAAGGTTTGTCTGCTGGTTGAATAATTTCTTTTCAAAATGTGCTTATTTTTGAATATTTCTATCGATTCCAGGATATCTAGTTTTTTGCCTTTCGCCTGCAGCTGTAGTATTTCAAGATTGTGTAATTCTGGGAAGACATAATTTGTTTCAGCAAAATAATTCGCATAATTATCTTCCTGGTTCCTAAATGATGATTGTTGTTTTTTGACTCTTTTTTTGAAGGATATCACTGATTAAAACTGCAAAATGGCTGTTAAGGTTGGACAGTCAATTCCTCTTTTCTTTATGCAATCCAAAAGTTGTAACGAGTGCTTAGATGCAGAGCTCCAAACATCAGAGCAGTATTCGAGTCCTGATCTCATCTGGGATTTATACAGTAGAAAAGCCTGATCTTCAGAGAAGTATTTCCTAGCCTTGAAAGAATATCCCATCTTATTTGCAGCAGACTTCGCAATGTCAGTCACATGTTAGCCCAACAGAAGAAAAAATTGTTCTTCTTAGATTCCGTTGACCCCATTCGATTATCTTTTTGAGATCTTGGTTCAGCGATTCGCTTTGCTGTGGGTGTGAGACTCAACGGTGCTCAAAGATTTACTATTGCTGAAAGAGGACATCAGCGTGCTATCATCTGCTAGGCTCACAATGTGGTTCTCGGTCTAAAAAGATCATTTACTTGGATCAAGAAGAGAGCAGGCGACAAAACTGAGCCTTGTGGCACTCCAGCGTTTGATGGAAAGTTGTCTGAAGATGAAATAAAACTGAAATTGCAGTCACAAAAATGTATTAACATCTCTATTTTTTGTATGTTTAAAGATAACTTAGAATATCATAACCATGTAAGTTTTCCCATAAAAGTACGTATGTTCAAAATTGGAATAATTATTTGCACATTCAAGAAAACATATTTCCAGTTCTTACGGACGAGAGTAAAATGGCGATAGCCCAGAGGAAAAAAAGCGAGTACAACTTGAGAGATTACGATTCGATACCAACCACGAGAAGAAAAACAAAGAAGAGACTTCCTAAAGTTGTTATAAGACCAGGTTCTTCAAAAAGAAGGAGTTATGACAGTATAGTTCAATCCGGAGCTTTGGAAAGAGAACCATTTGTTTCGAAACCTTTGGTAAATAGAGAAGCGGAGAAAAAGCGACTACAAGACTCCATGGCATACGGTGAAGATGGACCACCAAAACCAGTTATCAGAGGATCCGTAAAGAAACCCGAGAATATAAGACCACTGAATAGGTTTGACCAATGTGAGTAATGCGAAGAAAATCACCTTGACCACCTTGATAATGTGTTATCATCATAATTTTTTTCTGCCAAAAAGCTTACAATTCTTCAATATATCTGTATTTTATTTACTTTTGGGCCAAAAAATGATCATGGATGAAAACACTGGAGCCGTAGGTGAATAATTCGTGATTAAACACAATTATGTCAGTCTTTCTATGTCTGTAAAGTTTTACAAGGGAGCAACTTAAATTTTGCTGGGTAGGTATTGAACCTAAATAGGAACATCATGTTTGCGAATGAGCGATCAGTTCATGGACTTCGGAAATATATTCATTAAAATTTTTTTCTTGAAAAAATCGAAAAACGAACATTTTTATATAGGAGTAATAGAGGAAAGTAGATATAAAGCAGATATCAAATCGAAAAAATAACACTCATTTCCACATTTAGAGTACACTTCTTTTTGCGCACCTATTCCAGGAAAATGACATCCGCTCACTCGATAAATTCTAGTTCGGAAATAATTCCAGCCTCACGCTATCATCTTGATAAACTACTGTTTTTTCTCAAAAACCTTGAAATTTAGCAAGAAATTACAAGAGAAATTATTTGTTGATGGATGCAGCTATCCAAAATTTTATTGTAAAATAGGAATATGAAAAAAAATTTTTTGCGAAAGAAGGTTTAGGGGTGGCTTCTTCTACCCCTTGCAATCATGGAGGAACACCACGAAAATTGTTTGAGCGCCTTCTCACCCGCATAAAATGTCTGATTAATTTTATACTTGTCAGTTGTTCGGTTTTTAAGATAAAAATCAAAAACTGTTTTTCGGGCGCCATCCTTAGGGAACTGTAACTAAGCAGCGGGGCTCAAAAAAATAAAATTTATATGAAAGACCAACCCTATTTTGTGACAAGGAATCACCCCCTAAACTCTTTCGATCCTTTTCATATACACCCTGTATAAAGCTAGACATTTTTCTGAGTGAAATCGATTTCAATCAGTCAACTCAACGTTTCTCACTTTTTAGTGGTCCAAGAAATCAGGGAGCGGGAAGATTGGATTGTAGAAATGGCGCATCTGGGACAAGATAAGAAATATAAGGACATTATCGACCAGCAGATTCAGGAACGGATTCGAGAAATGAATAGACTGGATTTAGACGCTGTCGAGGATTCGAAAACACCCAGTACAACCTTCAGATCATCTGTATGATTCACGATATCCATATGCCGTGATTTATCTATGTATTTTTTTTTATTCTTATAAAAAGTTTATTCAATATTTTACATTTTCTTTTGATTTTGTATCAGTTGACGGACGCAAATATGTGTAGATAATTATATCTACAAAAAACAGTAATTCTTGAACATTTGTTATTATTATTCTAATTCTAAAAAAAAATTTAAAAGACATTTTAGATTAAATTGAGGTTTTTAGAAGAAATTTTTATGATTAACATTTGTAATATTTATTTGAAAGAACTCTTCAACTTAATACTCAATGAGTATTTTAAATTTGGATATTATAACTGTTCTTATTTCGAGTTTTTTCGTCAATGTAAATCAAGTTAGTTGTACCATTTTATTATCAGTTATTTTCAGTGGATTTATTTCTGGACAATTTCTAAGATGTCTGATTCGGCAGGTATGGAACCGCAACGCCCTATTGCAGGACCCTGTATAACAACCTTTTATTACTACAAAATACATGAATATATCGAATAGTTTTTGAGATTTAGTCATCAGCACTTGCCTAATACCCAACGTGCACCAAGTATTTTCTAAAAAGTCCGAGAAACAAAACATTTCAGTCTTATGAAAATTATGCATAAGGTTCTAATAGATTATCTTCAACGCACAGCTACCGCAATTCACCGTGTAGAATATCATTGGTCTACAATCTGCAGGTAGGGTTAAAAGAAAACCTATACTTTCACACTTTGAATATCAAAACAGATTTAATCTTTTCGTCTTCTACAATTTCGATTTGAAAAGAATTTTTTAAAAAACTTTTAGAATTAAATTAATGTCTAATAATATGCACTGCTCATATTTAATTGACGTATAAAAGTCAAAATTCACTATACTATATCAAATGGAATAAAAAACACAAAAAAAAAATTATTAATTAAAATTAAAAATAAGTAATATCGAATGTTTCGTTCCAAACATACGCTCCTGAAATCGTCAGAAAGGCCGCAACGTATGTTTTGCCTTTGACAAACATTTGACAACATGTTCAGTTTCTGGTCTTATATTTATTAAAACTAAATCCTTCTCAAAAATACACAACATAATTTTAAGAACTTCTCCAATCTATATACTTTCACAAATATCCCGATATTTTCTCGATTTGTGTATAAGGGCAGCTTAAAACACGGGGTATTTAATGGAGGGCCAAAAAAATTTTTGGTTGTAATATCAAGCTGAATAGCATATTATGGTAGAATGGACGTATCCAAATACAAAAATGAAAAAACCACATTAAATGTTACAATATCTGATGTGTGAACAAACAGATTTGAGAATTTTTTAACCGTATATATCGACTTTATTTAGTTTTACCTACTGAACAGTTATGAAAAACACAAAAACTAAAAACATGAACTTAAAATACTAATTAAATTCTATTTTTCCATTTTATGAGGGATCATATCTTCTCTCTTCAAAAACTAGCAGTAATCACCCATCATGGCTGGATCGCATCGTTCTTGATAGCTAATTCCCATTGACCTAATATCTAGGTGGAATCTTTCACCCAGCTCATCACTGACAGCTCCAAAATTTCAGGAAAAAATGACAGATGTGGATGGGGGAAATGAATTTTGAATAACATTTTCGGGCACCAAGTGATTTGTAAGGATCTAATATTTCATTAACTAACTGTTGGCAGTTTGCATCCCTATTGTTGCCCCAAAATCCTCTTACTACACTAACAAATGAATTCCATGCTCTGAGTTTCTGTCTGGTAAGCTTCTCTGTTTAAAGTCGTCCCAGTTTTCTGATTTGTGGTCCTTCCTTTAATTTGGCATCACTTAACTTGGAAAAGTCTTGATTGTTTTAAGTATAAGAATCCATCACCATCTTGATTCATAGCCTTCGTAAAGTTTTTCGTTGGCCCAAGTTTAATGTGAAGAGTTGGCAGGAGGACATTTTTGGGGTCTACAAGAACATTTTGAGATCCCGGTTGAAATACACTTCTTTCTGGCCAAACTTTCGTTATTTAATGCTGATTTACTGCACGACTGTTCCACAGACAAAGAAAACAGCAATATTTTGTAAATCCTCCTTGAACTCCCACTAAAATTCCTATAACTTCAAAGTCCCCACATATCGGCCATTTATACTTGTTGCAGTTCATTTTATCAAAAAGAGTGCCCATATTCTCATAACTTTTTGTCATCCATCGGCACTGAATGGGCAACTGGTATAGAGGGTTTTAAATTTACATTATGCCATCACACAGCTTTTAAGCTGTATTTATACGAATTTATAAATAAACGCCACTCAGAGGGGGAATGCTCAATATCAAGTTACTGCATTAAACCATCAATATTAGTACAGCACACAACGAAATTTCCATACTGTAGAATGCAGAAATTCGTAGTTTTCGTTTCGTTGCCTAATAAGTTCCATTTCTTAAAACGGGAACCAAGAAGTTCTGACTGTTGCTTTAATAACCCCAAATCATGTACTAAATCTTTTAACTCGCAATTAAATGCATTTCGTCGGAACTGGGACCTGCAGTAAAAGTAGGGTTAATGCTGCCGAGCTGTCCGATGATGCGTTGTCTCCAATATCCAATAGATTTTGCAACTGCGGCTCGTCTGTCTCAACATTTTCGCCCTTAAAACACTGTCTTATCTGCACACAGGAAACCACTCACTTCGAAACTTAACAGACGACTGATTTTTGATCTTAATTTTATGTCTTATATTATAAAAACACAGTTTAGGTACTTTTCCTGTTAATAAATTTTAATCGTTCCCTTATGAAATTACTTGCTAATGTAAAATGGTCTTATTGCGCTATTGAAAAGTATTAGGGTGTCAAGAATATTTTTCCTACTATTAGAAAGGTATTAAAAAACATAGAGATCTGCTTTGTGTTGACCTGTTTAATTGGCATTCAAAATGAAGCCGATTACCAAGTTCCTAAGAAATATATCCTGCCCTGAAGTTATCTATCTCACCATAGTGGAATGGAAAACAAGAACGTACAAACTCGTCTATCTTGAAAGGAAACGGGATAACAGATAGATCCTTTCAGCCATTCAAAATGTGAAGTGAATATTTGATATTCAGCGCATACTACCATGAATATTGATTCAAGAAAGTTCGCCTGATGTGAACAAGTTAGCATAAACAACCCATGCCGAATATAAAAGGTGACGATTCGAGTCTTGTTTGGGAACATAAGGACGTGAAAGGAGATTATTATTTGTCAGCGGAGGGTCTATGTAGAGAATCAATCAGTAACATCACATACTCAGTGAATTTGAATGTGTTTAATACATCCAGAAACAATAATTTATGCAACTTGATTTTTTGGCAACGTGGTAGTTTTACATAAAGAATGAAACGAAAATATTTGCAAGCAATTGAAATCAATATGTCAACACGGTATATAGCAGGGCTTCCCAAACTTATTTTAACTGTGACGCCCTTGGGAAGTTTCCATATTTTGCGACGCCCTGGCCTTCTTGTCATACATTTGACTACTATTTGTAGTTCTAGCCAAATAACAATTTGTTAGAAAAACTCCAAATAGCATTTGAATATTTCATTAGAAAATAAAGAACAAAAATGATAAAGAGCAACCACACCCTTTTCAATCTCTTTTCGTTTGGTATTAAGGAGATGGATGTGCTTGCTTTTCTGAGCATATTTTCTCAAAAGGGAGGAAGCTATCAATCATGAAATGAGATACCTGGAGAGCAAAGGTCTTATCAGTGACAGACAATAAGGTTTATGCAACCTCCTTAGTTAGATGACGCAAGGTTGGAGAAGGGCTATTGAGAGCTGTGTAGAATCTAGGTCAGTTGCTCCAGATATATTTAAGGCTTCCGATCGGGTCTGGCATAAAGCTATCTTCGTATGGTTTTTCCCTGGAGTCTATGCGATTGGATGAAGGAGTTTTCTCGCTATAGTCGTGAATAGTGTCGGTTCCTGTGGTTTCAACGTTAACACAGGAGTGCCCCAAGACTCAGTTTTGTCGTCCATCGTCTTCCTTATCCACATACACAATCTTCTTAGTACTACAGAGAACCACATTGTGAGTTTCGCGGATCATGGCACGCTGATGTCTTTTTCATCCAGTGATAAACCTTTGAGCACCGTTGAGTCTCACCACTATAGATGGCAGTAAATTGATTCCCTGGACAAACAACAACCGTTTTTCCAAAAATTCAATTCGTGACTTCTGACTTGATAAAAAAAACAGGCGCTTTAGCCAAATGATTCCATGCATCTTCTTGACGTGACTGTCAACTTTATGGTCTATTGAGGGAATATGTGACTGATATTGCGAAGTATTCTGCAAATAGGCTGGGATATTTGTTCAAGGCTAGAAAATATTTCTCTGGAGATTAGGATCTTCTATTGCATAAAGCCAAGACTCGAATGTTGCTCTCATGTTTGGAGCTCAGCACTCAAACATTCGTTAAAACTTTTGGATTCCATCTAGAAAAGAGCAGTAGGACTGATGGACTGCCCAAGTATACTAATTGACAAAGAAACTGCAACACCCAGAAGGAGCTGTTCAAATTTTAATTTTTTTTTTGGTAAAACATAGATGGTATAACAAGGAGTAAATGATTGAAATTTGAGGAAAATAAAGAAGGGTTTACAATTTTTTTAAATAAATTTGTCCATAATGTGTTTGTCCACCGCGATTATTTATACACTCCCCAACACGTCTTGGCATTGATTCAATAAGATGGTCTATTTCTTCTTGAGGGATACTATCTCAAGCTACCTGTTGTTCATGTCTCAGAGCCGCCAAAGTCCGTGGGGGCTGGGGAAAATTTCCAAGCCTTCTATCCATGATGTCCCAAAGATGCTCTATGGGCGAAAGATCGGGGGATCTGGGCGGCCATGGCAAAAGATTCACATGGTTCGCTTCAAAAAAGTTTAAAGTCACTCTGGCAATACGAGGTCGAGCATTATCTTGCTGAATTATTGGATTCTCGAGCCGTTTGAGGTAAGGGAGAACATATGGCTCCACTATTTCTTGAAGGAACGCAGCGCTGTCATGTTACCTCGAATAAAGACTAAAGGTGACCTAATTGCATGTGCAATAGCACCCCATACCATAACGCCTACTGTCCGGTGTACATGACGCTCAATATCAAACTGAGGTTCACGACTTTCTCCGACGTCGTCTAACCCTTCTGCGACCATCATATGCACCCAACGAGAATCGAGATTCATCAGAAAAGACGACCTGATTCCATTCCACATTCCAATGTTGACGTTCTCTGCACCACTGTAATCGTTTCCGGTGATGCTCAACCGTCAGAGGTAACATAAGATGGCGTCGATAATGCTGCAGTCCAAAAGACCTTATCCGGCGGTGAACCGTTCGGACAGTTACAGGATGGCCTTGTTCTCCTAACCACTCCTCAGCCAAAGATCGAATTATCGCAAATCGGTCTCCAATAGCCATAAGTCTTAGACGTCGATCTTGAACTTCATTTGTGCCCCTTCAACGTCCGGTGCCTACTCTTCTTCGATTTTGGGCATTATCAAACCACGCTTGACAACATCTCATGACAGTAGTTGGATATCTGTCCGTTCGGTTAGCGATTTCTCGAAATGACAACCCCGCCTTCCGTAGACCAATAATTCGGCCTCTTTCAAATTCACTTAGCTGGCGATAAATTCTGCGTACACGTGCTCTAGGAATTTTAACAACAACTGAACATCGACTTTGGATCTCCTCGGACACCTGGTTTGTTGTAAAATTTAAAAAATTTGCAAGAAATGACTACATATTTAAGTAACAAAAAATGTTTACATGAAAAGACCTTCACGATTTTTTTCTTCAAATTTTAATCATAAACTCCTTCCTATACTATCTATGTTTTATCAGTTTTATGTTTTGTCAGTAAGTATATAATAGTGAGTTTAAAATCGTTGAAAAATAAAAGGAGAGTTGCTGACTTGTGCTTTTTTTATAGACATTATCACGGTCGATACTCCACCGAATGATGCCAGCTGCCACCAGATTCGCATACGGCACTAGCGCTGCGTATCGAGTACATCCCTATTCAGTTGAATTTGCAACTTCAAGAACTTCTGTTGATCAGAAGAAATCCTTTTTCTTCCGAAGTGGCAGGTTATGGAGTACGCTTCTAGCTAATGTGTTTCCTTCAGTGTATAATCTTCAGCAGTTAAAAACGAGAGTAAAGACGGAACAAAATTTTTGCTCGGGTTACCAACTAGTATTGAATTTTGACATAGGTGCTCCTTTCCTTGCGTGGTCAAACATAAAAAAATGCTAGGCATTTTTTTCATTTCCTTTTTTGTTGCTCACTTTGCTGAGGGTGATTCATTAAAATTATCATTATAAAAGTACAAAATGAAGGTGTTGCCAGATGAAACGATAGAATAATAAACTAGTATCAAAACCGCACGATCTTATTTCTTCTTCTAATAGGTCAGGAGCGGATCTACAAAAATAGGCCAATTTCTTAAATTTTCATCAGATTTTTTAACATTCAACGTAGAATATCTTACAACCGTTGCGTTTTCGGGGGAATTACTACGAATAATCCAATTTCCTGAAATGATTAAATAATCTTATAATTTCTTAAGATGAACGTTACATGCTCTCTTTATGCAAATTTCTAATAGCCCTCTGAACCGGCAAATCTATAACTATAATAGGAAAACAGTGAAAGTTGGAATTCATTTCATTCTGAATCACCATGCCAAAGGTAGAAAAGAAAAACTGATATTTTTTTCAACCTAGCCGAATCGATAGAAATGGTAAGGAAAAAATGTATTTTTTTTGATGAGGAATCCTTGATTAAAATTGATGTACAACTTAAAGATACACCCAGTATAATATTAATCAACGGGCCTGTTATATATTTTTATAGCTTACTCAGAAACTTCATCATTCATTGTGATAACTAATCTAAACTTTTTGCGACAAGAATACTCAGCATGGATGTCATGATATCAATAATGGTCCTTCAAGCATGAAACAAATGAACATCGGGGTAGCCGTACAATGTTTCTCAGAAGTGCACGCCAGGCTCTAGAGCTGGTGTTATGTTTGTCCATAAATTTTTTATGAGCCGCTTTGTCGTTTCCATTTCATTTCCTCCTGACAATTTTGCTATTTTTCAGCGGAGTTGATTTTATTTCCTGAATACGATCGGACCCTTTCACATTCCGATTGGCTGGTTCGACGGTGAGTGAAGCCCTGATTTTTTAAGCCGAGTCTAAGTTTGTCCAAACGGTCTCTTCTGGAAAGATAATATCCGGGAGCGTGTATTGGAAATCTTTCAAAAGATATTTTTTTGTCCCTATATGACCTTAAGATTCAATTCAATAATTTAAAAACAGGATGAGAACGTCCTTTATAACTTTCTGTATCAGTGGATTCGTCTGTTTTTTATACATACATATAAATACAGTCGAACTTCGATATCTCGAATCATGATCTACCAAAAAATCGAGTTATCAAGACGTTATTGAAAACAAACATATTTTTTCATGTATTGTTTATGTGGGTAAAAATATGATGACAAGAAACATGTCGGACAAATTTTACGGTGTTCTGGAACTGAAGTATTTTAGCGCAACCAAATAATTTTTATTCTATTAGATTCTCTACACTTTCTTGTACTAATATGTACATCTTCAGTTTGAAATTACAAAGTGATAGAATGTCAAACAAACGTAGTGCAATTTTGGAGCTTTCGTCAAGGTAAGCGTCAATGCGAAATTGTTCGTTTGCTCAATGTGCCTCTACAAACCGTGTCCGATGCAATTTGCCATTTCGAAGAGCTTGGCATGATGGTTGTTGTACAGAAAGTGTGCGAAGAACACTGTCAATATGCCTAGCAATCGCAACATCGTCCAGAAGCGGATCAATCGAAATCTGAGGGTTTCCATGGGGAAAATAGCCCGTGAGACCAGTATCAACCGTGAATCCGTTCGTCAAATGTCCAAAATAGAGCTCAACCTAAAGCCATACAAGCTCCAAAAAGTTCAACTCCTCCAGGATGAAAACAAGCGCGTACGACTGCAAAGGTGCCGCCAATTCCTTCGTCTTGCTGCCGGTCAGCATTGCTCAACCACCAAAACAACAGAGTCTGGTCCACAGAGGCACTTGGTACGTCGGCCATGATCGAACATCGTCAAAATCCGCAATCTGTCATGGTCTGGGCTGGAATTTGCGCCAGCGGCAAAACACCCTTGGTTTTCGTGGATCAAGGGGTCAAAGTCAATCAAGAGTAACCATGCATCATGCATGATATGTGAAAGCTGGCGCTTCCTTCCTTGAATGTTGATGGCATCAAGGTGATTCGTTTGAGAAGACGCACCGAGAGTAAGAATGGGCCGCTCAAGATATTCATGGATTCTGCAGATGATGTATTGAGAAAAGTCAAGGACATTAAAGCTACGGAACGTTTTAAAAGTATACCTCTATCTTATGGTAGAACTCCTATTCAGGTTGAATATTATAGACTACTAAAAACGATACTAAATGAAAGACTCAGTAAATGTGAAAAAAATCTTATTATTAAGTAAGTGAATGGTAGCCCTAAGATCATAACTTTAAACCACTAGCTCCACCCACATTCTAAAAGAGGTTTCGATGCATATTATCAGAATGCTCGTGCCCTTAACTCTAAGGTCACTACATTTTTCAACAGCATTTCGCTGTATAAATACAATCTCATATGTTTAATGAATCTTGGCTTTTTGATAGTGTATGCAGTTCGGAAGTATTCTCTTGTCAGTATGTGGTTTTTAGATGCGATCGCGATTTGGCCCTTACAAAATTATCTAATCTAATTATCTTCGGGAAGACCCAAGTAGCTTCTGATCTTTTGTGCAGACAAAAAAGTATAAATACCGTATTCCTGGAATTGTGAGCTACCAGAATATTGAGCTGCCTCTTCCATTTCTCTTCCGGCTATTTCTAAGATTGACATAATCAGAGCTTCTAAGAAGCCAAAGATAAATTTACAACTGGCGTGGACCACATACCTAGTTTTTTGATCAAAGACTGAACATTAGAAATGGTCTCAGATTTAACATCGATATTCCACGCACTGGATATTTAATCAACGCAGTTCTTTAGAGAAATGTTGATTTTTTCGTTTTTTCCGAAACAATTCAGTTTTCTTCAAGATTCTTCGGCCATAAAGGAACTCTTCATTTTGTATGACACCCTGATCCAGTGGTTGTAGTTTTGAGGAAAAAAAGCAAGCTTCATGTATTTTCGCTTCGGAGATCTTTAGGATGGGCTGGGCAATTGTCAATGAAATGTACGATATTTCTTTCGGCGCCTGCGAACTATCTGTCAATAGCCATTCTTCAACTAACTTTCCAGTCATCTACGCATTTGTATTTGCTCGATAGTCCAGAGGCAACCTTTACATACCTCGAAAGCTACCATTCATATTCGCATCAATCATCAATGTTTACTGTACTTTTCCCCATGGTATTTTTGGTTTTTAAAAATTAATGTGTTATTTATTTATTTTATTTATTATCCTGATACTTCTAAGTCTTCTGTGAAGATGCTTTTTCAGCTTGTGCGAGTTAGGAGTTCGTTATCCGGAAAACATTTAAAAAATAAACTCTTCTAATCTGCATTGCTTATATCTCGTGCTTGATAATTTTCCAATAAATTAGGTGAAGTATACCTTCGCTTTTTAGTGCAGTCCTCGTCGCTTATATCTTTGCTTCCTCAACAAGCCTTCTTATGACATATTCCAGATCTGAAAATTCTAAATAGGTTTCAAAAACCATGTATTGACTACGGATAGAAAAAATGAAATGATAAATAATAATTATAAAACCCCTGTACACTAATTATGAATCGTATGGTTTTACTCTAAAAAACTGCATTATGTAGCAAATTTCACTCCTAGGTGGGAATGAATTTTAACGCCTCCTTTTAAATTAATCCTTCAGATATGTGGAAGTTCTGGATCTTGACCGATTTGAACCAAGTGAAACCTTCTTCTTCCATATTTGCGTACATTGGTTTCTTCAACCTTTTGGCACAAATCCCTTATAATCATCTAATTACTTTTTATGAAATCACAATGGCTAACCTAACTCTCCGACACTTTTTCTATCAATTTTCTTAGAATACAGGTAGAAAAAGTAGACTTACAAATCCCCAATAATGGTTTAGGGTCCAAGGTCTATTTGTGCCATTTATTACTATTATCAAGCTATTATTTCATGAGTAGCTTCATTTTGATGAATTCTAGACTATCTAATTGCCTTTGAATCACCTGAATCTCGAAAATGTCAGTAGTTTAAGTTTAGGTACTAATATGGATTTAATTGCAGTAGGCCTAAGCAACAGTAAAAAAATCAGCTGGTGAGTAATCATTTTTGATGACCTCGTTATTGATACATGTTGAAAGGAGGGGACTCTGATCAAACCATACGTTTTGTAGGGCAAATATTTTTTTGAATAAAGTAAATAATTATCTTAAGATTCAATAAAAAACTCATAGTCAGTGATAAAGCTAACGCAATTGAAAATTTTTGTAAGGGAAAAAGTTGGGCGTCTCAAGAAATTGAAACTACTCACGAAGAATCAGCTTGATAGTAATAAATGGTAAAAATAGAGCCAGGATCCTGGACTATCTAATTGCCTTTGAATTACCGGAATCTCGGAAATGGCAGTAGTTTAAGTTTAGGTAGTAATATGGATTTAATTGCAGTAGCCTAAGCAACAGTAAAAGAATCAGCTAGTTAGTAACCATTTTTGATGACCTTGTTATTGATACTTGTTGAAAGGAGGGGACTCTGACCAAACCATACTCTTTGTAGGACAAATATGTTTTTGAATAAATTAAATAATTATCTTAAGATTCAATAAAAAACTCATAGTTAGTGATAAAGCTAACGCAATTGAGAATATTTGAAAGGGAAAAAGTTGAGCGTCTCAAGAAATTGGAACTACTCAAGAAGAATCAGCTTGATAGTAATAAATGGTAAAAATCGACCCAGGATCCTGGACTATCTAATTGCCTTTGAATTACCTGAATCTCGGAAATGGCAGTAGTTTAAGTTTAGGTACTAATATGGATTTAATTGCAGCAGGCCTAAGCAACAGTAAAAGAATCAGCTAGTTAGTAACCATTTTTGATGACCTTGTTATTGATACTTGTTGAAAAGAGGAGACTCTGACCAAACCATACTTTTTGTAGGACAAATATGTTTTCGAATAAATTAAATAATTATCTTAAGATTCAGTAAAAAACTCACAGTTAGTGATAAAGCTAACGCAATTGAGAATTTTTGTAAGGGAAAAAGTTGGGCGTCTCAAGAAATTGGAACTAATCACAAAGAATCAGCTTGATAGTAATAAATGGTAAAAATAGACCCAGGATCCTGGACTATCTAATTGCCTTTGAATTACCTAAACCTCGGAAATGGCAGTAGTTTAAGTTTAGGGACTAATATGGATTTAATAATATTTAAATGAGGTTATTCTGATTTTCAGAATTTTTAGTGTTATGTTTACAACAATCGTTTCACTATCACAGTAGCATCATCAGGTAGGTTTACATTTTGAATAACTACACAATAAAAATTGTGAAAATCAGAATAACCTTATTTAAATATTATTTAATATGAATTTTCACCAAGTGAGGACTGATATAATTCAATAATATGGATTTAATTGCAGTAGGCCTTTTTATTTCACCAAAAATCAATTTATTTCCAATCTTCCTCAAAATTTCAATTCAGATACGTGAAAGTTTTTATTTTGTGGTATACAATGAAATGTACTCAATATATAATATATTTCTGCAATTTTGTATTCCATTTTTTCCGATATTATTGAGACAGGATTAATTCCGATTGGTGTTGTATATATATTTTGGGATTAATTGATATTCATGAACAATGGAGACTTTTTGGGAGAACGCTAAAAATAAGAAACTCATAAAAAGTTATCTCAAAAAAAAAAAAATTCGTTAAATAAAAAACATGTTATTTCAATTCATATGGATTCAAGTACCAAATGTTCTAAATTCATTTTCATCGAAGTTTATTTTTTTCGATTTTTTCTGTTCGTGATTAACTCAATGAAATGGTTATTTTTTCTGAATACTCATCTATTTTATATGGGAACTTTTTCAATACGCTGTCCTGATTTGGATGATTATTGACTCAGTTTTTTCATCTTTTTAATACAGAATGACGTGGGCTGGCTCGTGATTAAAACAGATCTATTTTATGTTAAAATTTTCACCTGATAATATAAAAAACATAAGTAGGGAGCTATTTTTGAATCTATCCTGCCATTTCTGGGCCATTTCAAACAGAATGTCTCTTCCATCAAATTGATGGAATGAATATCATGTCACATTCTTTTCGAGAATTGTAAATTTCGATCATTCGCAATTGTAAAATGTATAAATTTTTATTTATCACAGAAATGTTCATCGTTTATTGAAGTTTGTATTTTCCTATAATTAAAAACCTGTAACTTGGTCTAATGCATTCTCTAGGTAACTCTTAGTAATTTAAATCAGTTCGTGCGGTTTTTTTCGAGCATTCTGAAAAGCTTAATTGTGAAAAATTGGCCGCTATGTATGCATTGATAGGCTTTCTGACTTCATCGTAATTGTAGAAGTGCTGGTCAGCCAGGCCATGTTGCATCGATCGGAAGAATGACAATCGGAAGGAGCACTGTCTGGGTTGTATAGCGGGTGGTGTGGGCATATCTAAGTACGTCTTAACGAGCGACGCAACATGTGTCATGTTGCAAAATAACTTTGTCGTGTCTGTTGGCGCATTGCGGCCGTTTTACTTGCAATGATCGGCTCAAAAGGATCAATTGTTGTCAGTAGACCTCTCCTATGAGTATTCTATTTGATTGTAGCAGCTCATAATGCACCCAGTTGATGCCACCAAATACACATCATGACCTTCTCGCCAAAATATTCAGCTTGACAGATAATGATGAGGCATCCTATGCTGCCCGAATTTATGGATTATTGTAATGGACCCACTTTTCATGGCCACAATTCGATGCGAAAACCATTCCTTTTTTGCTGTTGGAGCAGTTGTTCACACGTAAAAAAACGATGTTCGGCGTCTCTTGGCTTCAGTTCATACGGCAGCCAACTTCCTACCTTTTAATTTTAATTCTTGATCCTCAAACTCTCGCCTTCGAAATCAAAATGGTCACTTTCAAATCGTTCAGCTAGAGCATGATCTCCATAAATATCCACTAAAATACGATGGCGTTGGTAGCCTTTTTCTTCATATTGAACTAATGAAGGAAAACTATTCACAAAAACACATTATTCGTTACAAAAGTTGAGCATACAGAAACTATTTTGTTTACACTTCACCGAAATTACAGATACTGAAAAGAAAGCCTAATGGTGACACTTCAAAAGGAAGGTGTTACCAAATGAAATAATGAAATAATAAACTAGTATTCAAGCTATCGACTTGATTGTTTTTTCCAAACGATAGGTGGTACAATCCGCACATCCTGAAAATATTTTCATCCATATACAGAATGTCCGAAAATGAAATACAAAGATAGGTTCAGTTTTTTTTGAATGGCAACCCTCTATTTTTCATATATCTTTGGATTTGCCACTTAATTGCCGATAAAACACATCCAGGTTTCATTGACTTATCTGCATTAGTTTTTGACCTACGTCGATTTGTGTCGAAATGACGTCCTGTGTATACCCACAGAAAAAGTTATAACTTCGGAACCGTTCAACAAAATTCAATCATCTTTTTTCCAGTCGATTCGTTAAGCTTCTGTGCTTCTTTTGAATTAGGCACAAATTTGATGTTAGTGTTCTATCGCCTAATTCATTGTTTTTTAAATGACAAATAACAAATTGAATTAACTCGATTTTCTCAAACGCAGCACCCTGTATTTTATTATACCATTGCATGACATTTCGTAAGAGCTTTTCGTCGATATAAGGTTTGTAGGGCCTACTTCGTGAAATGAATTTCAAAATAAGAAATGTGGATAGCTTTGGTAGAATCTAGTAGAACGTTGTCGTAAAATCGGAAACATCTGTACAAAATAATTGAAAAAAAATGTTTTCGAAATTGTAATAGTAGAATAGTGGTAATAGAAACAGGAGAATATAAGAAGCAAACAATTTTAGTAACAAGAACATGAAGCGGTGAATAACAGAAAATCATCTGAAAAGCAATTGAACAGAAGGCTTCCGTGATCCTATTCTTCATATCATCTGCAGTTGTCGGTCGATCCTTGAAAACTCTCTCCTTTACGTAGCCCCAAAGAAAAAAATCTAAAGGTTTTAGATCTGGGGATCGCGCGCTTCATAATAAGATGTGTATAATTATTGACAGTACACAGATGTTTCAGATTTTACGACAACGTCCTACTCGATTCTTCAAAAACCATCCACATTTCTTATTTTGAAATTTATTTCACAAAGAAGACCCCACAAACTTTATATCGATGAAAAGTTCTTACCAAATGTTGAACGGTTCCGAAATTATGACTTTTTCTATGGGTCTACGCACGACGCAATTTCGACACATAAATTGGAATAAGTCAAAAACTAAAGCATATAAGTCAATGAATACTGGGTGGGTTTTTATCGACAATTAAGTGGCAAATCCAAAGATGTATGAAAAATAGGGGGCTGCCATTTAAAAAAACCGAACCTATGTATGTATTTCATTTTCGGACATTCTGTATATGGATGAAAATATTTTCAGGATGTGCGGATTGTACCATCCATCGTTTGGAAGTCGATAGCTTGATTAGAAACGAAGTTATGGACCATTTTCCCACCCCTGGTCACCCTGTATATATTTAAAGATGTTCTGATCGAAGCACGTGTTGTATCAAATTGCTAGTCAGTACATTGTAAAGAATTTTAGGAAATATGGTGTTTTAATCTCCAATATTCAGCTCTGATGAAAGTTAGAGATCGATATGGTAATCTAATTCTGGGGTCCTATATTGCGCTTGCCAATGAGAGACGAAAGATATTGACGAAGGGACAAGGATTGCCATAATTCAATCTGCTATATGTAAACCGTTCAGTGCGCTTATTCTAACGGAAACTGGTATTGACACTGGATTGAAAAGAACGACGAGAGGCAGCTGAGCTCATTACCTATTGTTCTCACAAGGACCCTTCGTAGTATTCGAAAATAATATGATAATTACGGAAAGGAGGATAAACTTCTGTAGTCTGCCTTGAATATTGATGATTTCTAAACATTCCATTGTTTGTGATGTAACTGAGAAATAATTATTCTCATATAGGCTTTCTAGTTTTCAAATGCATCTATGTGCGTGAAGATGGTGTGTACAGCAAGATTTCAATTTCACGCTATTTGCGCGGCAAGAAAAAAAATTCGGCAGCTGACAGTTCGTTTCAATTTTTGGACACAACAATTGCGCCAATGAGGTTATCAATGAAAGTTTGAGGAATATTATGCCAAATATCCGTTAAAGCATTGGCGACTTGTTGTAATGTCTGCGGTGGGTCAGGTAAGCGGTGCAATTGCTGTGACATCGCATTTCTATGTGGTCGTTGATTATTCTCGCCCGGTGTGGACGAGCAGTATCGTCCATTAACGTAAAATTGCCGCCAATATCTGTCGCAAAGGAAACAATAATTGGTTCTACAATCAAATCACGACGTCATGGTTGCGTTCATGAGGATAGGTGAATTCTACCAGAATAGTTATTGGCTATTTGAGGAAGGCCTCTTTTCCAAAAGACTAACAAGCAGTCTCCACAGTCCACCCCTAGAGGTAGAAAGTGTGATAAGGATTACGCCATATCATCGCGCTCGGCGAGAACCCCTCCGAAGAGATGAACCAACCAGCTTCCAGTTTGGGCCCCGACTCGAAAGCCAGAACCGTCTGACTGGTAGCAGCGAAGCACTATCCAACCTCTACTGGCTCAGCAGGTCAGTACCCGAGTTGGTTTGAGACACAACTCACCCGCCGGAGGGAATTCTTATCCATCCACCCGAACGCAGTCCCATAAACTAAGATAAACTCAAGATTGACGACTACAATTGATCCTGGTACGAGCACCGTCTAGCGGACTATACGTCCTGACCCACCGAACCCATGTGAAGTCATTTGATTGATCCTGAATTCGAAGATTTATACTGCGATAGGGTAGAGTACGCCAGTTTTAAGGGAGAAGCCCTGTGCTGCGACAGACTCTCTTGTCACTGAGTTAATCAACCGGCTCAGCCCTCCATTTCACCTGAGTAAAACTAGGGCCCCATTCGGAGATCTTCCACCATACAGGTCCAGTGACTGGCGCGAAATGGCATTACGTTAGACACCAAGACTTAACCCTCCAATTCGCCGGGACGAATTTAGGGTCCTAGTCAAGAGAGCGCCCCCATCACGTCAAGATCTAATGCCTGGGGGGCGCGTTCATGAGGATAATAAGATCTGTACGCCCATTAAAACAAATGCCTCCCCAAACGCACATTGCGCCACCATGTTCATTATACCGTTGACCCCGTTCTCGCCACACCAACATTCTTCCATCAGACGAAATCTGAACTCATCCGTGAATAGGCAGGATCTCCATCTGTGCGCGCTCCAGTTCTCAACGAAATCTTACAGACCGGTCGTTCCTACTCAATCGCGAGCCCATGACGGATCTTCTTGCCCTCAAATTGAAACTGTGCAACCTATTCTAGATTGTTCGAGCAAAAACTAACCTATCCGACAGCTTGCCGTAATGAGCTATTAATTCTGGATTAGACGATCTCGTGCGACGGATGTAGCTCTTGCTCTTCAACTCTGAGTATATGCAGCTCTTCCACTAATACGGTAGCGATTCCACGCTCGACTAACTATGCTTTGCGAAACCCGAAGATGATAAGCAACTTCTTGTTGAGTTAAATCTTCGTTTAACCAACATACTAATTGTTCAAGTGGTACGGCTTCCGAACGCATGTTAAACTCGTGACAATGAATCCACAATTGATACTACACAAATTAGATCGATTGCAATAGCACATTATCGCAAATACGGACCACAGAAAAAGGAGAAATGAGTACTTTGTAATTAAGTCATTCAGTATCATGAGGAACATACACACATCATCAAAAATCTCTTTATATTTTTTCACATTTTTCATATTATGTCTCATCCTCCATAAAGCAAAGCGTGAAAAACAAGGATTTTCTGTCTTATATATTGCAGTTGAAATAGAGGAAAATATTCATCTCATTTCCAGAACATAGATTGTTTATTTCTTGAGAAACCTAGTAGGGCCAAGACTTTTGAGGATGTGTGAATTTTGAGTGTGCGTAATACGCAAACATACGCCTCGTACGTACAGCAAACCTGAATATTCGATTCAAGTGGAAAAAGTAAGTTTTTCTCGAATGTTCACTTCAAATTTTGAGCAGTGTAAGTGTCTATGCTTGCAACCTAGCTGGACTCTTTCCATATCTCGGTCTGATATGAACTTGAAACAATTAGCACATGAGACCATCTTGGAACTGATAAGAATCAGATGAAAGTATTAACAACAATTTTCCTAAAAATGAACACAGAAAAGACAATACCCTGACGTTTTCAGATGACAGTTAGACCGATAAAATATACAGAATTAATTGTTGTAAGAACGATACTAGTGAATTAACTGTGTGTTTACACTCTCTGAAATATTTTATTTCATTATAAAACTGTGAAACTAATCGATAGGATGGCCGACAAAACTAATGTTTTTCATGCTAGAAATATAGTTTTGAAGAAACAAGATGGCAAAAAATTTGAGATAAGACGTAAAAGTGTAAATTGTAATTTATCATATATTAATAGTGCTCGTAGTATTTGTGACCCAAAGAAAGATAAAAGTCTTTGTGATGGACGTGGAAAACTGCAAACGCAAAACGTCGACCAAACTACTATTCTTCATCCTCGAACTTTAATTTCCCAAGAACATAGCTACGCCAAAATACCCGAACCGAAATCAAACAATATAAATTATAATTCACCATTATATCGGAGTGCTTCTAATTTAGTATACAACCTAGCGAATGAAGAGTCCTTGAGGGATAGACTTGCAGACGTCAGAATCGGAGATCATCATTTAGAATATGCAAATTAATGACGTAAGTATATATCTGTCTTTTCATATTCAAATCAAATCAAACTATTCAAAATTAACAGTACATTTTTGGAACAAAGTTCCTTATCGTGCGTTGCTAAAGGGGGCTAGATGGAAAAAATTGAGACCAAAAGTTGCTACAGTTTCAAGCCGTGCGGCGTGCACGTGCTCTCTCTCTCTCTGTCTCATATAAAGCAAGCCAGTTATTTTCGTTTCGACTTTCTATTTCGCATTAAACAGTGTGGTGTCGCGACTATTATTTTTGTTGAGTGTATACAGGTTTTTTGTACATAATAAATAAAAAATTGAGAGGTGTCAAGGAACGAAGTTCCTTTCGATTAATTAGTGAAGGAATTGTAACAAAATTATTTTTTTTTTAAGTTATAATAATGTTTTTTTTATTACAGTAGAAACTCGATTAACCGGACTAATTGTTGTCAATAGGCATTCGAATAATCGAAAATCCGGATAATCGAATGTATGAAGAATAATGTTATGTGTTTATTAAAAATAACAAATACATAGTATCAACGAAACTCAATGTTTATTAAGAAATTAACACTTACTTATGTATGTACATACATATTATATTTTCTTAGATTACATACATAATACTAAACTGCAGCATTAATAATGGAATAAAATATTTAGGTACGTATGTACGAATAATTTGTGAGAGGTGACTTGTGGGGGTCCCTCACCTAGTTGTGCTGGCGTGGAGTGCTCTATAATCCTTTCTCCAAAACTCCTTTCTTTTTCTTTCAGCTTTTCGGGGGTCTGCTGGGGTGTCAAAACTTGAGCAGAAACCCGGGACAACAATGATGACAATGGTACATTAATGTTATTAGAGAGCTCTGCTCATATTTTAACTTGTACAATTCTGAGTATTCATAAGTCACAAGGTGAAACATTTGATCAAATTGTTTACGAGTATGACAAAATACATCCACAACAACTTGTTTATGTTGCTCTCTCTCGTGTAACAAGTATCGAAGGTTTATTTATCGTTATATTTGATGATGATGAAACTGAATTTCGATTTCGTCATAATCGAGTACAAGCTTCATCAACAATATCTCTAGTACAAGAGTTTCAGAGATTGTCATTAAATAAGCTTGAAACGAAGGCAAAATCAGTCATTGATTTCATTACTAGATATAAAGGCATTTCATTATGTACGTTCAACGTCCAAAGCCTTCGTAAACAGCCAGTTGATTTAATCGACTCTGTTATAGAAAAAACGAACATTTTGTTATTATCAGAGACATGGTTGGACAATCAAGAAGAATGTGATATACCTCACTTTAAACGTGATTTTGTTCATATAGCTCACTTTAAACGTGATTTTGTTCGTTCAGATGGAGTTGCAATTTATCACAACACAAATGATACGACCAATCTTGTAGTACCAAATATGTCGGTCATTATGAACAATATTCAGGATTTGCACGTAAGACGTACAAGTGTTGCAGATTTATGTGCAGCAGAGTGTGTAATGGAAAATGGCGTTACTTTAATCACGACAGTCATATATGTCTCACCAAATAACAAATTGATAGATATTCAGGAGTTCATTCATCGAGCACTGCTAGAGTATTCTAAAGATGTATCTCAAACGCTTAGCAGATACAACAGAAATTTAGATAAACGTCCACTCATTTTGGTCGGTGACTTTTTCAGTAATGAAAAATCAAAACCATTGCTACAGTTTCTAGAGGAAGAATTTGATTTAAGAATAAACAATAATCCAGTATAATCAACAACAAAAGAGAATACTACAATCGATGCAGTTTTTTTAAGACATTTAAATAAAATAGAATCCCCAACATTTGTTTCCTACTTCAGTTACCACAAGCCAATTATTACTAAAATTGAGCCTACTTATTGAGTTTATATTACATTATATTCGCTAATAATAAAAAAAATATTATAACTTGAAAAAAATAAAATTTTTCCTTCACTAATAAATCGAAAGGAACTTCGTTCCATCCGGGTGTCCCTTGACACCTCTCAATTTTATTTTTCATACAATTCAGAAATGCAAATTGCAAATTGAGACACACAGAAGGAGAGCAATGAATGCACTAGGCAAAGATGTTTTGCCCCACTGACCCTTCCCAGGTGTCCCAAAAATTGTACAAATCTCTAGTAATAGCAGCATTCATGGAAGCCTTTAAAATTGCAGTGGAAAGCCAGCAAAGGAAAGTAGGACATTTTGTATCTACTACTCTGTCAATAAAGTACCGGGAATTTTCATTTAAAACAACATTTTTACATTTAATCGTCAAAATTTATTGGGTCGCCTTCAAAATAGGCTCCATTTGCTCCAATACATCTATGCCAACGGCACTTCCAATTATCGAAACATTTTTTATAGGCGCTTTCCGGGATGGACTTTAGCTCTCGCGCCGAAGTTTGTTTTATGGCTTCAATCGAATCGAAACGGGTGCCACGAAGGGGCAATTTTAGTTTTGGGAAGAGGAAAAAGTCGCAGGGAGCCAAATCCGGCGAATACGGTGGTTGCAGAAGAACGTTTGTTGAGTTTTTGGCGAGAAAGTCAGTCACAATCGTAGCTCGGTGAGAAGGCGCGTTATCGTCATGCAAAATCCATGAGTTGTTCGCCCACAAATTTGGCCGCTTCTTACGGATACGCTCACGCAAACGTTTCATAACGCCTAGGTAATACTCCTTGTTTACCGTCTGACCCTCTGGAATGAATTCGTAGTGCACCACTCCACGGATATCGAAGAAAACAATGAGCATCACCTTCATTTTCGAGCGGCTTTGGCGTGGTTTATTCGGTTTCGGCTCATTTTTTGCCACCCATTCCGATGATTGCTGGCTTGTTTGCATATCGTACTCGTAGACCCAGGTCTCATCACCAGTTATAATGCGTTCCATGAATGTAGAATCGGAATTACAGCGATCCAGCATGTCTGAAGCAACCTGTTCGCGATGACGTTTTTGAAGAAAATTCAGGTCTTTCGGTACGAGTCGTGCGGCCACCTTTCTCATGCCCAAAATATCAATCAAAATCATACCTGCGGACTCGTGGGATATCTTAAGATCATGTGCTATCTCTCTCAAGCTGGTATGACGGTTTTCCAGCACCCTTTCCTTAATTTTATCGACGTTATCTTCGATCGAAGCCGTCGATGGGCGACCACTTCACGACCGTCCTTGAAGGCTCTGTACCACTGATATGCACGAGTTTTCGATAGAGCATTATCACCAAAGGCCTTTTGCAACATTTTCAATGCATCGGCACACGAAAATTCATTTGCAACACAAAACTTTAAACAAATTCTTTGCTCAACGTAATCACCCATAGTAAAAATCGGCACGCACTCTGACATCGACTGACTTAATCAGCTGTTGCACACACACTAGTTGACAGATCCCGCTCAAACTTGGCATAGTAATTAAGGACAGTGGTACCAACCTAGGAAAAAAAATTTTTACCTGCCTCATTGCCCCGCCAGATTTAAATCGATAATTCCCGGTACTTTCTTGACAGAATGTATAGAGAGAACAAAAGAATATGCTTGAATACTAGTTGAAACCAAACCTCTCAGAATCCTCCATCACAAACCTTGCAACCTCCGATTTGAAGCGGTTAATATTTTTAATCTCTTTCAGATTATTCGGGATGAGATTGAAAAAATTTGGTCCAAAGTATGGAAAGGACCTTTGGGTTACTGATTTCCAAAAAAACTTGACTAAAAAGTCACTGTTGATCGTCGACCTTGTCGCACCCTTCATTTGTTTTATCGAAGCTTAAACTTTTTCGGAACATTCTTATGAAGCATTGATATAGGAAATTTTTTTTTTATATTCATTAAATTCGATTCCTTATACAGTAGTTCAGTCGGATAAAGTCTTCCTTTTTTCAGGATAATTTTTATAAGCGTGTTGTGGGTGGTTTGCAATATATTCATTGTGGTGAAGTACGTCCCCCCCATACTTCTATATAATACCTGATTATCGACTCTACTAAACTATTTTACAATAAGAGTAAGATTTTTCTAGGCATAACACCTCAGCATATAGAATTTGTGATATAATGATCTTATTCTTTTGTTACATGGCTTATATGTACAGACCGTCTAAATGTTGATCAATTATGACTTCCAAATACTTGATAGATGATGTTCTCTCTAATATTGAGCAAGAACAGACAGGTTAACTACACGGGTTAGAATGAATCTTCAAATCGAAGTGTTCGGGTTGATCCACAATAGATGGAGAAAAATATATATTTTGTTTTATTCAAGTTTAAAATAAATTATGACTCAGCTAGATGCTAACCTGTTTCATGTTAGATTCCGCAATTTGTTTAACTTCCCAGGTATTAGAGGTGAAAATTAGGGCTGTATCATCTGCATAGCAGACAACATGGCCACGGAATTCATTCATCATAGTGATATCATCCATATATACAATGAACAACAATGTACCCAGCACTGTCCCCTGTGGTATTCTCATTTTTACAAACTTCTCACTCCCCCAATTTTAACTGACTGTGATCTATCCTATAAGTAATCAAAAAAATTTATATGAGACAGTTATTTATTTCCACAAAAATTTTTGTACTACTACAACAATTGTTTCACCACGATGTGGTTTCTTCAGGTATTACATTGTATTGTCTCCATCGTGGTGAAACAATTGTTGTAGTAGTACAAACATTTTTGTGGAAATGAATTACTGTCTCATATACATTTTTTTTTATTAAAATGAGTTTCCACCAAGTAAAGACCGAATCAATCAAATATTCGATAAGTAATCCTTCATGAGATTTAAAACTGGGCCTCGAATTCCTTTCTTCTCTAACTTATTTAGCAATTTGTTGTGTGGAATAGTGTCGAAAGCCTTGGCTAGGTCGAGAAACGCTGCGAGGAAATTTGCTGAGTCATCCATGGCCTGTATAGGCAATGTTTATTTAGAAAATCAAGAATCCCATCCTCCGTATTCAAATTCTTCACGAAGCCGTAGTGTCTGTCATTCATCACCCCGTACCTATCAACAAATTTAGTCATTCTTTTTTTCAGGGCCATCTCAAATAACTTTGCGAAGTTACTTATCACGGAAATTGGTCTTGGGTTCCCAGCTTTGAAAATTGGTGTAACGGTAGGTTCTTTCCATTGTTTCGGGACTTTACTCTGAGTGAAGCATGGATTGATTATATGTACCAAAGGAGTTATTAGATAATTATGGACTTGCTTTATGGTTCTTGAACATATCTGTTCGAGTCCGGAAGAACAGCTATTTTTCAACTGGGATATTAAGAGACAACCTCATTAGCAATTATTGGCTCTAAAAATATGGATAAGCTAATTGAGTTTTCTTTCAAAAAGCTTTTAGGTGGGTCTGTTTGTTTAATCCTCTCAGTCATTTTTATTCCTAACTCGACAAAGAAATCATTAAAAGTAATTCCTTTTTTAGTGTTATCAGTTATTACCTGATATTCTTGATCAATAACCGGAGTGCCTTCTAAAGATCTTATATTTGCTTTATTTGTAATTTCGTATCACTACTTCCCAATTTTTCTTGTAATTTCCACCTACATCCGTAATTTTGCGATGATAATAATCCGATTCAGTTTTTTTCATCAAACAATTCAGTCTATTTCTATAATTTTTGTAATGTCTCGAAAGTAGTTCAGAGTAATTTTTGCGCAAATTGATTTTAAGTTGGTTTCTTTCTTAAATAGAAGTGATGAGACCAGTTGAGATCCATGGTTTAATTTTTTTATGTTTACTCGCATTAACGACCCTAGTAAAACTAGATTCAGTAATATAAGAATGCAATTTGTAAATGAACTTATCATATGTGCCTGCGAATCTTTGTTCATCAATACCTCATTCCAGTCTTCTCCCTCAATCAATCTCATCAATATTTTATAATCGATTGTAACCCTAGTAATAGATTTCGATTTGGTTGTCTCAGAGTCACAAGGCTCTGTAACTAATATGCCAACGAAGGTGGCAAAATGATCTGTTATTTCAGTATGAAAAATAATGGGATCAATGTCAATCTTATCTAATAGAGAGAATTTTTTTTTAACAAAAATATGGTCAACATTTGACCTTGTATCTTGAGTAACCCTAGTTGGCTTATTTATATGAGATATGAATCGATTCGCGTCAAGAACGTTCAAATAGTTATTCACCTCATTAGAAACGTTAAGAAGCAAATTTATATTTACTACTCTGTCAAGAAAGTACCGGGAATTTTCAATTAAAACAACATTTTTACATTTAATCGTCAAAATTTATTGGGTCGCCTTCAAAATAGGCTCCATTTGCTCCAATACATCTATGCCAACGGCACTTCCAATTATCGAACTATTTTTTATAGTCGCTTTCCGGGATGGACTTTAGCTCTCGCGCCGAATTTTGTTTTATGGCTTCAATCGACTCAAAACGGGTGCCACGAAGGGGCAATTTTAGTTTTGGGAAGAGAAAAAAGTCGCAGGGAGCCAAATCCGGCGAATACAGTGGTTGCTGAAGCACGTTTGTTGAGTTTTTGGCAAGAAAGTCAGTCACAATCGTAGCTCGGTGAGAAGGCGCGTTATCGTCATGCAAAATCCATGAGTTGTTCGCCCACAAATTTGGCCGCTTCTTACGGATACGCTCACGCAAACGTTTCATAACGCCTAGGTAATACTCCTTGTTTACCGTCTGACCCTCTGGAACGAATTCGTAGTGCACCACGCCACGGATATCGAAGAAAACAATGAGCATCACCTTCATTTTCGAGCGGCTTTGGCGTGGTTTTTTCGGTTTCGGCTCATTTTTTGCCACCCATTCCGATGATTGCTGGCTTGTTTGCATATCGTACTCGTAGACCCAGGTCTCATCACCAGTTATAATGCGTTCCATGAATGTAGAATCGGAATTACAGCGATCCAGCATGTCTGAAGCAACCTGTTCGCGATGAAGTTTTTGAAGAAAATTCAGGTCTTTCGGTACGAGTCGTGCGGCCACCTTTCTCATGCCCAAAATATCAATCAAAATCGTACGTGCGGACTCGTGGGATATCTTAAGATCATGTGTTATCTCTCTCAAGCTGGTACGACGGTTTTCCAGCACCCTTTCCTTCATTTTATCGACGTTATCTTCGATCGAAGCCGTCGATGGGTGACCACTTCACGACCGTCCTTGAAGGCTCTGTACCACTGATATGCACGAGTTTTCGATAGAGCATTATCACCAAAGGCCTTTTGCAACATTTTCAATGCATCGGCACACGAAAATTCATTTGAAACACAAAACTTTAAACAAATTCTTTGCTCAACGTAATCACCCATAGTAAAAATCGGCACGCACTCTGACATCGACTGACTTAATCAGCTGTTGCAAACACACTAGTTGACAGATCCCGCTCAAGCTTGGCATAGTAATTAAGGACAGTGGTACCAACCTAGGAAAAAAAAATTTTACCTGCCTCATTGCCCCGCCAGATTTAAATCGATAATTCCCGGTACTTTCTTGACAGAATGTATATCTCCTGCAAATATTTTTAAGTTTTGTTCATCTATATCTTTCATATAAAAGTCCAAGTTGCTTACAAAACTCTTGATACTGGTAGAAGGAGATCTATAATAAGCTGTTAGACCTATCTAACCAAGGGGAGCCAAAGCATTATCCGACAAAATTAATCTGAGAAATCTAGTCTCATTCACCGTCATAACTCCTACACTAGCTGTTAGATTATGTTTTACCTACACTACAACTCCATCGCATTTGGTGATTTCTGATTCATCTCAATCAGCATCAAAAGTTCGGCATAATGTTTCCAAAGTCCACGAATTTTGAAATGAACAATATTAATACCCTTTACATTTTTGCTTCCTCTCCCCTGCATATAATCCTGAAAATTATCAAATGTCCCCCCGTATTTCCTTTGCATCGTGGGTCATCTAAGTTTTCATCCATTTTTTCCTTTATTCGGTCTACTTTTGCTCTCGAAACTTTAGTAATGGACGCTATTTTTCTGTTGCAGTAATCTGTATTTGATACCAAAAATTTTATCTCAACTGTTTTCCTGGGTGTGATGTCTTTTGACTTTCCCATTATAATTTTTTTTTAATCAAGTGGTGTAACAAACGCAGAACAGACTGCTGAAATCACGTGAAAATAAAGCACAACAGTATAATACATCGATAAAAAGTACCAAAACCAGCCAGAACGTCTTAGAAAACCATAAATAACGTGAAAATATACTACCGCACCGCGAGGCTGGTTAGCTTGAACTAACGATACTGATGCATCATGGCATGGCCCATGAGTTAGTTGGTGGGGTATCTGTAGTGTTGCCGGTTTTGCTCCTACGAATAAATAGACTCTAGTATCATAATTTAACGAGAAAAAGCAGATTAAAATGTTTCGTACCCTAATTTCAGTTCGTATCATAAAGAAGTGTTCAATTTTTTGAGGTGGTTCTAATATTTGATCACCCACAGTACGTTTTGATGAACGACGCAACATGTGACCGTATCTGTCAGCGTATTGCGGCCCTTTTTCTCGTAATGCTCGGCTCATGCGCATCAATTATCGTGCGTAGACCTCTTCTGTGATCCTTCCGTTCACCAAATACCCAGCATATTCTTCTCGCCATGAATATTCGACCTGACAGTTGATAATGAGGCATCCATACGTTGCCGGATGTTTTGTATTATCTTAATGGACTTAACTTTCATCGGTCTTAATTCGATGCAAAAACCCACTATTTTTTGCCGTTGGAGCAGTTGTTCACACGCGAAAAACGGCGTTCAATGTCTCTTGGTTTCAATTCGTACGGCACACAATTTTCTACCTTTTGAATCATTTCCATTGCTTTTAAACGATGGTAAATGGCTGGTTGAATTATTATACTTCAAGTGTTTTTGCGAGTTCCTCTTGCATTTGTGATGAATCTTCATCGAGCCTTGCTTCTAATTCTTCATTCTTAAATTTTCGTGTGCTCTGGGTCATTCTTCGTCTTCCAAGTCAAAATTTCCACTTGTAAATCGGACAAACCACTTTAGACATCTTCGTGCAGCTAGAGCATAGCCTCCATAAAGATCTACTAAAATAGCCTCCTTCCTTATTAGTTCAAATAATAAACTAACATTCCCCGCAAAAACACATTATTTGGTACAAAACTTGACATTTTCAGAGAACACAGAAACTATGTTGTTTAGACTTCAACGAAATGACAGATACTGAAAAAAAAGCCTAATGATGACATTTCAAAATGAAGGTATTGCCAGATGTAACAATGCAATAATAAACTAGTAGCGACATTTGTTATCAAAACCGCACTTACTTATTTCGACTTCTAATATATATTTTGAAATAAATTAGATCATGCATCATGGAAATTTAAATTTAACGGTATATCCTTTTAAAAAACAAAGGTACTGGACGGTTATATAGGAAATAAATCGCATAGTTTGAAAAACATTCTATTTGTGTATTCACCATAAACTTTTACATTTTATTCAATTTTTTGATTGTTTCGGTCTCTACTTGACGGAAATTCTTCGTATATGATTTGAAGTAAAACATATTTATTGTTCACAACAATTGTTTCGACAATTACATATTGACTTCATCGAGTGAGTATGGTAACTAACTATTTCTACAAAATCTTTTTCCTTAAATACAAGTTTGACTAACAAAATACGTGATAAAATGGAGATTTTTTAGGCAATTTTCAGAAGTTTTTAAAAAAGATTCGATAACGGAGATCGGTTCACATCTGTTTGGTCGTTCAGCAAAATATTTTTTTATGGTGCCGGTTTATTTCCAGTGCTTCTAAAAGGTCCAGTCTATTGCATTTGTTCTCGATACGGAGAACATCAAAATTATTGAATTGAATCAGTCCTTACTTGGTGAAAATCCATATTAAATAATATTTAAACAAGGTTATTCTGATTTTCACAAATTTTTATTGTTATGTTTACAACAATCGTTTCGCTATCACAGTAGCATCATCAGGAAAGATTTCATTTTGAATAATAATATAGTTATTCAAAACGTAATCTTGCCTAATGATGCTACTGTGATAGCGAAACGATTGTTGTGAACATAACAATAAAAATTTGTGAAAATCAGAATAACCTTGTTCAAATATTATCAAAATTATTGTCAAAATCGTGTCCGGATTCTTGGAGATGCCTGGCATAAGTAGAATTTGATTTATTCTTAACGAATGAATTCCGATGTTCCTGGATCCTACTCTCAAAAGATCTACCCGTTTGACCAATGTATACATATGGACATGTACCACAATTTAACCTATATACGCCTGATCTCTTGTTCTTATTGACGATATCTTTATTATTTTTTATTAATCTACCTAAAGAATTTATTGTTTTATATGAGATATTGACATTTCGTTTTTTCTTTAAATATCTAGCTATTTGTGCAGATTTTTGTTCTATGTATGGTAAGCAAATAAACTTTTCATTTGTTCTGATATGTGGATAAACTAATGACATAGATTGTTTTAGTTTAATTTTATTCAATAGTTGATCAATAATTGATGGGTTATACCCATTATTTACTGTTATTTGTTTTATTATATTCAATTCTATTTCAAAATTCTCTTGTGACATAGGTACATTAACTAGTCTATACACCATACTATTGTATGCTGCTAATTTATGGGATAAAGGATGATTTGAGAAAGAATGTATTGTGCCGTCTGTGTGTGTTGGTTTGCGGTAAATCGAAAAATTATGTCTATTGTTAATTTTTATTATTTTCAAGTCTAAAAAATTTATCCCATCATCAGACAACTGATGATGGTATAGTTCATTTCCCGAAACTCGAGTCACAAGAAAATGTGTAAAATATGTTTTTATTGGTAGTAAAACATAGTAATTTCTACAATTTGTTTCAATCATCTTCGATCTGTTAAATAATTCCAAATTCTCCATTTATGGGAAGAACTTCCTCATGAGCTTTCGAAAGACTTAACAACGCAATATAATATTTTTGATATAAATCAACTAAGAAGTAAATTAGCTGTTCTATATGGAAACGATATAATAGAAAATTGCACAAACCTTTATGAAATGTTTTTTTACGATACTGACTTAAAATTTTGTATTCCAGAACTCTTTAAATGATTATGTCTTGTCGTTGTTCTGCCAGTGACAACTGCTTCTACAGAAAAAAGTTTCTCCGCGTTGAACAGAATTGAAAATTATATTGAAAATACAACTGGACAAGCGCGATTGAGTAATATGGCAAAAGTTTCAATTGAAAAAGAATTTATAAAATCACAGGATGAGAACATTTTTATAGACGAGGTAATAGATCATTTCGCTCCCAGAATTCCTTTGGTCTATAAAAAATTCTAATTTTTATATCCTTTTAAAAAACAGAGGTACTGGACGGTTATATAGGAAATAAATCGCATAGTTTGAAAAACATTCTATTTGCGTATTCACCATAAACTTTTACATTTTATTCAATTTTTTGATTGTTTCGGTCTCTACTTGACGGAAATTCTTCGTATATGATTTGAAGTAAAACATATTTATTGTTCACAACAATTGTTTCGACAATTACATATTGACTTCATCGAGTGAGTATGGTAACTAACTATTTCTACAAAATCTTTTTCCTTAAATACAAGTTTGACTAACAAAATACGTGATAAAATGGAGATTTTTTAGGCAATTTTCAGAAGTTTTTAAAAAAGATTCGATAACGGAGATCGGTTCACATCTGTTTGGTCGTTCAGCAAAATATTTTTTTATGGTGCCGGTTTATTTCCAGTGCTTCTAAAAGGTCCAGTCTATTGCATTTGTTCTCGATACGGAGAACATCAAAATTATTAAATTGAATCAGTCCTTACTTGGTGAAAATCCATATTAAATAATATTTAAACAAGGTTATTCTGATTTTCACAAATTTTTATTGTTATGTTTACAACAATCGTTTCGCTATCACAGTAGCATCATCAGGAAAGATTACATTTTGAATAATAATATAGTTATTCAAAACGTAATCTTGCCTAATGATGCTACTGTGATAGCGAAACGATTGTTGTGAACATAACAATAAAAATTTGTGAAAATCAGAATAACCTTGTTCAAATATTATCAAAATTATTGTCAAAATCGTGTCCGGATTCTTGGAGATGCCTGGCATAAGTAGAATTTGATTTATTCTTAACGAATGAATTCCGATGTTCCTGGATCCTACTCTCAAAAGATCTACCCGTTTGACCAATGTATACATATGGACATGTACCACAATTTAACCTATATACGCCTGATCTCTTGTTCTTATTGACGATATCTTTATTATTTTTTATTAATCTACCTAAAGAATTTATTGTTTTATATGAGATATTGACATTTCGTTTTTTCTTTAAATATCTAGCTATTTGTGCAGATTTTTGTTCTATGTATGGTAAGCAAATAAACTTTTCATTTGTTCTGATATGTGGATAAACTAATGACATAGATTGTTTTAGTTTAATTTTATTCAATAGTTGATCAATAATTGATGGGTTATACCCATTATTTACTGTTATTTGTTTTATTATATTCAATTCTATTTCAAAATTCTCTTGTGACATAGGTACATTAACTAGTCTATACACCATACTATTGTATGCTGCTAATTTATGGGATAAAGGATGATTTGAGAAAGAATGTATTGTGCCGTCTGTGTGTGTTGGTTTGCGGTAAATCGAAAAATTATGTCTATTGTTAATTTTTATTATTTTCAAGTCTAAAAAATTTATCCCATCATCAGACAACTGATGATGGTATAGTTCATTTCCCGAAACTCGAGTCACAAGAAAATGTGTAAAATATGTTTTTATTGGTAGTAAAACATAGTAATTTCTACAATTTGTTTCAATCATCTTCGATCTGTTAAATAATTCCAAATTCTCCATTTATGGGAAGAACTTCCTCATGAGCTTTCGAAAGACTTAACAACGCAATATAATATTTTTGATATAAATCAACTAAGAAGTAAATTAGCTGTTCTATATGGAAACGATATAATAGAAAATTGCACAAACCTTTATGAAATGTTTTTTTACGATACTGACTTAAAATTTTGTATTCCAGAACTCTTTAAATGATTATGTCTTGTCGTTGTTTTGCCAGTGACAACTGCTTCTACAGAAAAAAGTTTCTCCGCGTTGAACAGAATTGAAAATTATATTGAAAATACAACTGGATAAGCGCGATTGAGTAATATGGCAAAAGTTTCAATTGAAAAAGAATTTATAAAATCACAGGATGAGAACATTTTTATAGACGAGGTAATAGATCATTTCGCTCCCAGAATTCCTTTGGTCTATAAAAAATTCTAATTTTTATATCCTTTTAAAAAACAGAGGTACTGGACGGTTATATAGGAAATAAATCGCATAGTTTGAAAAACATTCTATTTGCGTATTCACCATAAACTTTTACATTTTATTCAATTTTTTGATTGTTTCGGTCTCTACTTGACGGAAATTCTTCGCATATGATTTGAAGTAAAACATATTTATTGTTCACAACAATTGTTTCGACAATTACATATTGACTTCATCGAGTGAGTATGGTAACTAACTATTTCTACAAAATCTTTTTCCTTAAATACAAGTTTGACTAACAAAACACTTGATAAAATGGAGATTTTTTAGGCAATTTTCAGAAGTTTTTAAAAAAGATTCGATAACGGAGATCGGTTCACATCTGTTTCGTCGTTCAGCAAAATATTTTTTTATGGTGCCGGTTTATTTCTAAAAGGTCCAGTCTATTGCATTTGTTCTCGATACGGAGAACATCAAAATTATTGAATTGAATCAGTCCTTACTTGGTGAAAATCCATATTAAATAATATTTAAACAAGGTTATTCTGATTTTCACAAATTTTTATTGTTATGTTCACAACAATCGTTTCGCTATCACAGTAGTATCATCAGGAAAGATTACATTTTGAATAATAATATAGTTATTCAAAACGTAATCTTGCCTAATGATGCTACTGTGATAGCGAAACGATTGTTGTGAACATAACAATAAAAATTTGTGAAAATCAGAATAACCTTGTTTAAATATTATCAAAATTATTGTCAAAATCGTGTCCGGATTCTTGGAGATGCCTGGCATAAGTAGAATTTGATTTATTCTTAACGAATGAATTCTGATATTCGTGAATCCTACTCTCGAAAAATCTACCTGTGACAAAGGAAACTACTGGTCTTATTGGTCTGTTTTCTTTATGTAACTTAATAAGTGAATAAAGAATTCAGGGTTGACTTATTTACATAAAGAAAACAAACCACTAAGGCCAGTAGTTTCCTTTGTCACAGCTCCATCATATAAATTGTCTGAAGAATTGATAAAATTATTCAAATATAAACCCACTTTTAGGCAAAATTATCAATAACAAATTCATATCATCTAATAGATAAAATAAAAAATATATCGATTTTAAACAATGCTTAATTAATCTCTTTTGACGTAAAAAAAATGTTTCCTTGCATACCCGTAAATCAAACAATAAAATAAGTAGTAATGCCACTATTGAAAAATCATACAATCATTACAAATTAAACAAGAAATAATGGATATTCTTAATGTATGCATTGCACAGAACTATTTCTTGTTTAATGGAATATTTTACGAGGAAAACGATAGCCACTAAGTCATATATTAGCTGAAATATTTATGGATTTCCTAGAAAACAAAATAAAAGAACACCCCCTTTTCAAGTATTTCATTTATTGGTACCGTTTCGTTGACGATATTATTTTCCTATTTGTCGGTACGTCTAGACAACTGTCGTTATTCTTAGAATTTATCAACAGATTTTGCTGAACGACCAAACAGATGTGGACCGATCTCCGTTATTGAACATTTTTTTAATAACTTCTGAAAATTTTCTAAAAAATTTTTATTTTATCACGTATTTTGTTAGTCAAACTTGTATTTAAGGATGAAGATTTTGTAGAAATAGTTAGTTACCATACTCACCCGATGAAGACAATATGTAATTGACGAAACAATTGTTGTGAACAATAAATATAAGCGGAAATATAGTGTTTTATTCAATTAATAAATTATTTTTGAAGAATTAAAACGTATGAATAATATCAAGTGTTCATAAAGGATTTAATACTATCATATTTTTCAACTGGTGTTTTGTAAAACATACTCAAATTTCAACAAAGTTTCTTTTTCTAATCCTCATTATTGGGGGTATTACCTTGAGTTTTTCAAAGTCCCTTTGCTTCTGAAAAAAATCAATTATGAACAGCAAAAATTTACTGTTTAACAACGTACCATGAAATTCTGAAATATTCGTTTACTTTAGTATGAATAAATAAACACATCATTCATGTTTGAATGGCGGTTTTAAAGTTAAATTTCATATAATATGTTTTTTCAGGAGTATCAGTTGTCCTCGAAGATCTAATAGATCCGCAGAAAGAAAATATGATATAAGACTGGTCATAATATTACATATCGAAAACAAAAGTCAGAAACTAAATCTGTTAGAAACTTTAGAGATCGATAAATATAATAAAAGACAAATTTTATTGAATGATCAAATAGATTTAAACAGATTCCCCCTACTTAATTTTTTTCATTAATTGTAAACCATCTCTTTCCACCCCTCTATTTTTTGTACCAGAGCTGTGTATTTAAGACCATGTTTTGCATTGTATACCTCAGTTTAAATACTCACCTGATGAAGTCATGGTATGACGAAACAATTGTCGTGTAAATCAAAAGAATAGCGGAAGTTAACATTTGTTTTTCTTATATTGAAAGTAAAGGAAAACGGGTTAAATGAAGATCTAAGATTTTAAAATAACAATATACTATTAACGAAATAAACTCTAAAATGAAGAAATAAACCCTAAATCAATAAAATAAACTCTTAATTAATAAAATCAAAGAACGATCCAGCGTATAATATAGGATATATTCTGAAAGTTCAAGAAAAATATTAATTCTAAATTGAAATCGTGAGTTCTAAAAATTAGAATTTTTTATAGACCAAAGGAATTCTGGGAGCGAAATGATCTATTACCTCGTCTATAAAAATGTTCTCATCCTGTGATTTTATAAATTCTTTTTCAATTGAAACTTTTGCCATATTACTCAATCGCGCTTGTCCAGTTGTATTTTCAATATAATTTTCAATTCTGTTCAACGCGGAGAAACTTTTTTCTGTAGAAGCAGTTGTCACTGGCAGAACAACGACAAGACATAATCATTTAAAGAGTTCTGGAATACAAAATTTTAAGTCAGTATCGTAAAAAAACATTTCATAAAGGTTTGTGCAATTTTCTATTATATCGTTTCCATATAGAACAGCTAATTTACTTCTTAGTTGATTTATATCAAAAATATTATATTGCGTTGTTAAGTCTTTCGAAAGCTCATGAGGAAGTTCTTCCCATAAATGGAGAATTTGGAATTATTTAACAGATCGAAGATGATTGAAACAAATTGTAGAAATTACTATGTTTTACTACCAATAAAAACATATTTTACACATTTTCTTGTGACTCGAGTTTCGGGAAATGAACTATACCATCATCAGTTGTCTGATGATGGGATAAATTTTTTAGACTTGAAAATAATAAAAATTAACAATAGACATAATTTTTCGATTTACCGCAAACCAACACACACAGACGGCACAATACATTCTTTCTCAAATCATCCTTTATCCCATAAATTAGCAGCATACAATAGTATGGTGTATAGACTAGTTAATGTACTTATGTCACAAGAGAATTTTGAAATAGAATTGAATATAATAAAACAAATAACAGTAAATAATGGGTATAACCCATCAATTATTGATCAACTATTGAATAAAATTAAACTAAAACAATCTATGTCATTAGTTTATCCACATATCAGAACAAATGAAAAGTTTATTTGCTTACCATACATAGAACAAAAATCTGCACAAATAGCTAGATATTTAAAGAAAAAACGAAATGTCAATATCTCATATAAAACAATAAATTCTTTAGGTAGATTAATAAAAAATAATAAAGATATCGTCAATAAGAACAAGAGATCAGGCGTATATAGGTTAAATTGTGGTACATGTCCATATGTATACATTGGTCAAACGGGTAGATCTTTTGAGAGTAGGATCCAGGAACATCGGAATTCATTCGTTAAGAATAAATCAAACTCCACGTATGCCAGACATCTACAAGAATCCGGACATGATTTTGACTATAACTTTGAAGTTCTCCATTTTGAAAACAAATGCAATAGATTGGACCTTTTAGAAGCAATGGAAATAAACCGGCATCATAAAATGAATATTTTGTTGAACGATCAAACAGATGTGAACCGTTCTCCGTTGTTGAACCTTTTTTAATAAATTCCTTGTAAACTTCATTTTATCACGTATTTTTAGTGAAACTTGTATTTAAGGAGAAAGATTTTGTAAAAGTAGTTAGTTACCATACTTACCTGACGAAGTCAATATGTAATTGACGAAACAATTGTCGTTGAAAAATAAAATAAGCGGAAATAAAGTGCTTTACTTCAAATCATTTTTTTTAGCTTGCAATTAGATGAAATATGTTGAGCACTTTTATTGTGTAGCAATAGATCACTAGACAAATTTTTCAAATCGCTATAACCACTCTTTGACCAAACTCTGTCGGAATTTGTATTAGTTGCTGCGAATAAAATTCACGGTCAACTAAATAATTTATTTAAAATTATACCGCCAGTAAGCCAGTCGTATTTTTCATACCATGTATTTTGAAACCCCCGATTTGATTTTCCAACCTCACCCATAGTCACAAGACATCTACCTAAATCTGGAATAGGTCGCATTACTTCTTTTATTATGTATAATTTATTCTCGAAATATAATGGCTCGAAAAATAATGCTGATTTATTAAAAAATGTACACACAAGTACTTCGAATATTTACCTTGGGAATTTAAGACGATTCACTCGATCCTGCTAAATCTATTTCGCCTTCTAATTAAGCCGATTAACAAAATGAAAAGTCTTTTCGAAAAAAGTTCACAGGAACACGGAGACAAACTTACACGAGACAATCGAGACACAGTAAACGCTACCACCAAACCACAGCAATGCGAAAACTAACCAGATATAACGCTTTCCGAATAACTCGAATTATTTAGAATAATTGCAGTTCGCCCTTTGGCGAGACACGCCTCAAGTCTATCTTTACAAGCCGTAGGAAAATTCACGATTTCTGATTGCGTCGATGTAGACACCGCGCTAGACAAGGAAGCGCGTGAGGCATTCCTCGAACTTTAAACTTGTTAAAGAAGAAGTGAAATGAATATACAAAAAAGGTGAGATTGAGCATGGATATTATGGAACAGACAGTGCCGTACCGTAAAATGTGAAATTGAGGATGAAATGGATTAATAACATATAAATATAAAACTTAAAATATTCGATTAGTACGTGTAATTTCCAGAACTCATTTTTATTTTCCATAGAAAACTTGTGTTTCATGAATATATTTTTGGGATTTAATGTTACCTCTGAGGTGTTTATTTGAAAATTACATTAATTTTAACTAGATTGTTATGCGCACAAAAATAAGGCTCATTATTATATATATTTGCTTTGTAATCTTGAATTAATATATTTTGGAAATATAACAAAATTTCCTTCGATAATTTATTTCCTTATACCTATATTTTTTGTTTGTAATTTAAGTAATTCTATATATAAAAACTACTATAGTGTGGCTGGTTATACAACCTAACTGAAAAGGCCAAAAATGAAATATGAAGATTAAGCTTCTTTGGTTCCTTTTGTACCCGATATTTTACCTGATCAAAGATTTCAATATCAGTATCTTGTTTGAGTTTGAGATATAAATTACGAAATATTCAATTCGTTTTTCAGTACGGTGAAACTAGTCGATAAGATGGCGGACGATAATAGTGCTCTTGAGCTTGGTGCTTTTATTTCGGAGGAACATGACTATGCCCAAAAAGTCGAAGCGAAAAGTGACTGTGTAAATTGTGATTCAGTACATATTCGTGCTGTTTGTACGATTTGTGACCCAAGAAACTATAGCAGTTTGTGTTATAAATTTGAAAATCTAAAAATCAGATGTGACTACTATCTTGTAGCTTTAATTAGAAGGGAACATACGTATGCAAAAGAACCTGAGATGGAACGTAACGATAAAGGTCCACAAAAAAGATCTTTGAACTTTTTTGTCCGAGACAAAAAAAGGAAGAATTTGAGGGACAAAAAAACCAAGAATTTGAGGGACATATTCTCAAAACTGAAAATAGGAGATTAACACAGAATTTAGAAAATTATACTGTAAGTAAGGATTACCAACAGCTACTAAGAAGAAAAACATCAATATAGTACTGTAGCAGAACTAACAAAGACACTGCTTATTTTCTTCTCTGTTAACATCTACCAGATCTCTTACTCAGATTGATTTTTTGGCATTTTCAATTTTTACCTATTGTTACTTATTACCTTAGTATTATTGTTATTTATTATTGTATTGTATTGATTTTGTAAATGTAAGTTTTATATTAAAATAAAAATGTGACAGCTTTTAATTCATTTGGTTCTCATTGGAACGTAAGTTAAGTTTCGAGCTTAGAAACTGAAGGTCCTGAAAACACACTATATTAGAGTTTCTAAAATTGTTCCTAAATGAATTTACATGACATTTATATTGCAGATACACAATTTCATTAGTCGAAATTATTCCATAATTTCGAAATTAGTCGAATTTTATTCCATAAGTGGTTTCTTACTGTATGTTTTATACTTTCCATAATTTTGAATTGTGGCAATCTTCACAATTTTAAATTAATTTAAATTCAAATGTTCATATTCGTAAAATTTATCATTAGAAATTACGTCCAAACCATACAAAATGTGTTTATATTCATCAACATCCTACTAGAAAATATGTAAATTTTGAGTATTTTTGTACAGAAATACTTTTACACTTTTATTGCATGGAAAAATGATTGACATTCTTTTGTTTAAAATTGCTACTTGAAGGATCGATAAATGCTTTCATATCTGTCATATTTGAAACTTTTTCTTAGGTACAATTCAGATGAAAGAATATTGTACCCCTTTCCATAACGTACGTATTTAACAATGCTAAAGGATGGTTGTAAATCATAAACAATTGTTAGCTAAGATCGAAAGTATCCGTAAAGTGTAGTAATTTTATGTTATCAGGTAAAAAAACTGAAATCTTGTCATCATAGTTTCAATAAATTGAGAAGAATAGTGAAAATGGATCCCTTTAGAATCTGCTTTTGTTCAGTTTCTTCGTAGTGAATAATGACGTAAGATTAAAGGATGGATCAGCCATAATTCAAATAAAGAAAGCTAAGTGATCGCACAATATACAGTTCGCCTTCAGAGAATTCTGTGATAATGATCTTGAATTTTATAATTTAATACTCCCTAGATCTTCCGGGAAGATCCGTCAGAAGATTTGGGTTCAGCTTGTGCGCGATAGCAGGTCTGTTTACGCTTACAGTATTTAAATTTCCATAAAAATGTTTATAATGCAACAATTGTCTCACCACGATGTGGCTTCTTCAGGTATCTACATTCTAATGGCTGATGGTGTATAGTGCAACCGATGGGGATTTTATGGGGCAAGTAGTATTTCTTAAAGATAAAACCAGAAACAAAATTTTGTCTCCTTTGGATGTTTATTTATTAATTTTAATTACTTTCGTATATCTGTTGGGTTATTTATTTCATTTGACATTGTTTATTGAGTTTTGATTATATACGTCTATTAAATGTGAGCGGTGCTTGTTTTAGACATTAATTTAATTCTAAAAGTTTTTTGAATAAAAAAAAATTCTTTTGGAAATTAAAATTGTAGAAGATGAACATATTCCAATTTGTTTTGATATTCAAATTTTAGTGCAACCGAGTTTGTCAATGCTTACGGAACAGAAATGTCAAAAAAACATGGTTTCTACCTTCTGTCAAATCACAGTTATCCCTATTCAAAGTTCTTTCACTCTAAAAAAACCACCCGATACTTATGACAGTCCTTCTTGGTAACGCTTAGTAAGTAAACTTCAATGAGAAATCCAATTAAATCTTCATTATGTTGAATATTCAAGAGATCTCGCCAGGTACCATTTCCTACTTAATTGCAGTTCGCCCTTTGGCGAGACACGCCTCAAGTCTATCTTTACAAGCCGTAGGAAAATTCACGATTTCTGATTGCGTCGATGTAGATACCGCGCTAGACAAGGAAGCGCGTGAGGCATTCCTCGAACTTTAAACTTGTTAAAGAAGAAGTGAAATGAATATACAAAAAAGGTGAGATTGAGCATGGATATTATGGAAGAGACAGTGCCGTACCGTAGAATGTGAAATTGAGGATGAAATGGATTAATAACATATAAATATAAAACTTAAAATATTCGATTAATACGTGTAATTTCCAGAACTCATTTTTATTTTCCATAGAAAACTTGTGTTTCATGAATATATTTTTGGGATTTAATGTTACCTCTGAGGTGTTTATTTGAAAATTACATTAACTTTAACTAGATTGTTATGCGCACAAAAATAAGGCTCATTATTATATATATTTGCTTTGTAATCTTGAATTAATATATTTTGGAAATATAACAAAATTTCCTTCGATAATTTATTTCCTTTTACCTATATTTTTTGTTCGTAATTTAAGTAATTCTATATATAAAAACTACTATAGTGTGGCTGGTTATACAACCTAACTGAAAAGGCCAAAAATGAAATATGAAGATTAAGCTTCTTTGGTTCCTTTTGTACCCGATATTTTACCTGATCAAAGATTTCAATATCAGTATCTTGTTTGAGTTTGAGATATAAATTACGAAATATTCAATTCGTTTTTCAGTACGGTGAAACTAGTCGATAAGATGGCGGACGATAATAGTGCTCTTGAGCTTGGTGCTTTTATTTCGGAGGAACATGACTATGCCAAAAAAGTCGAAGCGAAAAGTGACTGTGTAAATTGTGATTCAGTACATATTCGTGCTGTTTGTACGATTTGTGACCCAAGAAACTATAGCAGTTTGTGTTATAAATTTGAAAATCTAAAAATCAGATGTGACTACTATCTTGTAGCTTTAATTAGAAGGGAACATACGTATGCAAAAGAACCTGAGATGGAACGTAACGATAAAGGTCCACAAAAAAGATCTTTGAACTTTTTTGTCCGAGACAAAAAAAGGAAGAATTTGAGGGACAAAAAAACCAAGAATTTGAGGGACATATTCTCAAAACTGAAAATAGGAGATTAACACAGAATTTAGAAAATTATACTGTAAGTAAGGATTACCAACAGCTACTAAGAAGAAAAACATCAATATAGTACTGTAGCAGAACTAACAAAGACACTGCTTATTTTCTTCTCTGTTAACATCTACCAGATCTCTTACTCAGATTGATTTTTTGGCATTTTCAATTTTTACCTATTGTTACTTATTACCTTAGTATTATTGTTATTTATTATTGTATTGTATTGATTTTGTAAATGTAAGTTTTATATTAAAATAAAAATGTGACAGCTTTTAATTCATTTGGTTCTCATTGGAACGTAAGTTAAGTTTCGAGCTTAGAAACTGAAGGTCCTGAAAACACACTATATTAGAGTTTCTAAAATTGTTCCTAAATGAATTTACATGACATTTATATTGCAGATTCACAATTTCATTAGTCGAAATTATTCCATAATTTCGAAATTAGTCGAATTTTATTCCATAAGTGGTTTCTTACTGTATGTTTTATACTTTCCATAATTTTGAATTGTGGCAATCTTCACAATTTTAAATTAATTTAAATTCAAATGTTCATATTCGTAAAATTTATCATTAGAAATTACGTCCAAACCATACAAAATGTGTTTATATTCATCAACATCCTACTAGAAAATATGTAAATTTTGAGTATTTTTGTACAGAAATACTTTTACACTTTTATTGCATGGAAAAATGATTGACATTCTTTTGTTTAAAATTGCTACTTGAAGGATCGATAAATGCTTTCATATCTGTCATATTTGAAACTTTTTCTTAGGTACAATTCAGATGAAAGAATATTGTACCCCTTTCCATAACGTACGTATTTAACAATGCTAAAGGATGGTTGTAAATCATAAACAATTGTTAGCTAAGATCGAAAGTATCCGTAAAGTGTAGTAATTTTATGTTATCAGGTAAAAAAACTGAAATCTTGTCATCATAGTTTCAATAAATTGAGAAGAATAGTGAAAATGGATCCCTTTAGAATCTGCTTTTGTTCAGTTTCTTCGTAGTGAATAATGACGTAAGATTAAAGGATGGATCAGCCATAATTCAAATAAAGAAAGCTAAGTGATCGCACAATATACAGTTCGCCTTCAGAGAATTCTGTGATAATGATCTTGAATTTTATAATTTAATACTCCCTAGATCTTCCGGGAAGATCCGTCAGAAGATTTGGGTTCAGCTTGTGCGCGATAGCAGGTCTGTTTACGCTTACAGTATTTAAATTTCCATAAAAATGTTTATAATGCAACAATTGTCTCACCACGATGTGGCTTCTTCAGGTATCTACATTCTAATGGCTGATGGTGTATAGTGCAACCGATGGGGATTTTATGGGGCAAGTAGTATTTCTTAAAGATAAAACCAGAAACAAAATTTTGTCTCCTTTGGATGTTTATTTATTAATTTTAATTACTTTCGTATATCTGTTGGGTTATTTATTTCATTTGACATTGTATATTGAGTTTTAATTATATACGTCTATTAAATGTGAGCGGTGCTTGTTTTAGACATACATTTAATTCTAAAAGTTTTTTGAATAAAAAAAAATTCTTTTGGAAATTAAAATTGTAGAAGATAAACATATTCCAATTTGTTTTGATATTCAAATTTTAGTGCAACCGAGTTTGTCAATGCTTACGGAACAGAAATGTCAAAAAAACATGGTTTCTACCTTCTGTCAAATCACAGTTATCCCTATTCAAAGTTCTTTCACTCTAAAAAAACCACCCGATACTTATGACAGTCCTTCTTGGTAACGCTTAGTAAGTAAACTTCAATGAGAAATCCAATTAAATCTTCATTATGTTGAATATTCAAGAGATCTCGCCAGGTACCATTTCCTACTTAATTGCAGTTCGCCCTTTGGCGAGACACGCCTCAAGTCTATCTTTACAAGCCGTAGGAAAATTCACGATTTCTGATTGCGTCGATGTAGATACCGCGCTAGACAAGGAAGCGCGTGAGGCATTCCTCGAACTTTAAACTTGTTAAAGAAGAAGTGAAATGAATATACAAAAAAGGTGAGATTGAGCATGGATATTATGGAAGAGACAGTGCCGTACCGTAGAATGTGAAATTGAGGATGAAATGGATTAATAACATATAAATATAAAACTTAAAATATTCGATTAATACGTGTAATTTCCAGAACTCATTTTTATTTTCCATAGAAAACTTGTGTTTCATGAATATATTTTTGGGATTTAATGTTACCTCTGAGGTGTTTATTTGAAAATTACATTAATTTTAACTAGATTGTTATGCGCACAAAAATAAGGCTCATTATTATATATATTTGCTTTGTAATCTTGAATTAATATATTTTGGAAATATAACAAAATTTCCTTCGATAATTTATTTCCTTTTACCTATATTTTTTGTTCGTAATTTAAGTAATTCTATATATAAAAACTACTATAGTGTGGCTGGTTATACAACCTAACTGAAAAGGCCAAAAATGAAATATGAAGATTAAGCTTCTTTGGTTCCTTTTGTACCCGATATTTTACCTGATCAAAGATTTCAATATCAGTATCTTGTTTGAGTTTGAGATATAAATTACGAAATATTCAATTCGTTTTTCAGTACGGTGAAACTAGTCGATAAGATGGCGGACGATAATAGTGCTCTTGAGCTTGGTGCTTTTATTTCGGAGGAACATGACTATGCCAAAAAAGTCGAAGCGAAAAGTGACTGTGTAAATTGTGATTCAGTACATATTCGTGCTGTTTGTACGATTTGTGACCCAAGAAACTATAGCAGTTTGTGTTATAAATTTGAAAATCTAAAAATCAGATGTGACTACTATCTTGTAGCTTTAATTAGAAGGGAACATACGTATGCAAAAGAACCTGAGATGGAACGTAACGATAAAGGTCCACAAAAAAGATCTTTGAACTTTTTTGTCCGAGACAAAAAAAGGAAGAATTTGAGGGACAAAAAAACCAAGAATTTGAGGGACATATTCTCAAAACTGAAAATAGGAGATTAACACAGAATTTAGAAAATTATACTGTAAGTAAGGATTACCAACAGCTACTAAGAAGAAAAACATCAATATAGTACTGTAGCAGAACTAACAAAGACACTGCTTATTTTCTTCTCTGTTAACATCTACCAGATCTCTTACTCAGATTGATTTTTTGGCATTTTCAATTTTTACCTATTGTTACTTATTTTTACTTATTGTTAGTATTATTGTTATTTATTATTGTATTGTATTGATTTTGTAAATGTAAGTTTTATATTAAAATAAAAATGTGACAGCTTTTAATTCATTTGGTTCTCATTGGAACGTAAGTTAAGTTTCGAGCTTAGAAACTGAAGGTCCTGAAAACACACTATATTAGAGTTTCTAAAATTGTTCCTAAATGAATTTACATGACATTTATATTGCAGATTCACAATTTCATTAGTCGAAATTATTCCATAATTTCGAAATTAGTCGAATTTTATTCCATAAGTGGTTTCTTACTGTATGTTTTATACTTTCCATAATTTTGAATTGTGGCAATCTTCACAATTTTAAATTAATTTAAATTCAAATGTTCATATTCGTAAAATTTATCATTAGAAATTACGTCCAAACCATACAAAATGTGTTTATATTCATCAACATCCTACTAGAAAATATGTAAATTTTGAGTATTTTTGTACAGAAATACTTTTACACTTTTATTGCATGGAAAAATGATTGACATTCTTTTGTTTAAAATTGCTACTTGAAGGATCGATAAATGCTTTCATATCTGTCATATTTGAAACTTTTTCTTAGGTACAATTCAGATGAAAGAATATTGTACCCCTTTCCATAACGTACGTATTTAACAATGCTAAAGGATGGTTGTAAATCATAAACAATTGTTAGCTAAGATCGAAAGTATCCGTAAAGTGTAGTAATTTTATGTTATCAGGTAAAAAAACTGAAATCTTGTCATCATAGTTTCAATAAATTGAGAAGAATAGTGAAAATGGATCCCTTTAGAATCTGCTTTTGTTCAGTTTCTTCGTAGTGAATAATGACGTAAGATTAAAGGATGGATCAGCCATAATTCAAATAAAGAAAGCTAAGTGATCGCACAATATACAGTTCGCCTTCAGAGAATTCTGTGATAATGATCTTGAATTTTATAATTTAATACTCCCTAGATCTTCCGGGAAGATCCGTCAGAAGATTTGGGTTCAGCTTGTGCGCGATAGCAGGTCTGTTTACGCTTACAGTATTTAAATTTCCATAAAAATGTTTATAATGCAACAATTGTCTCACCACGATGTGGCTTCTTCAGGTATCTACATTCTAATGGCTGATGGTGTATAGTGCAACCGATGGGGATTTTATGGGGCAAGTAGTATTTCTTAAAGATAAAACCAGAAACAAAATTTTGTCTCCTTTGGATGTTTATTTATTAATTTTAATTACTTTCGTATATCTGTTGGGTTATTTATTTCATTTGACATTGTATATTGAGTTTTAATTATATACGTCTATTAAATGTGAGCGGTGCTTGTTTTAGACATACATTTAATTCTAAAAGTTTTTTGAATAAAAAAAAATTCTTTTGGAAATTAAAATTGTAGAAGATAAACATATTCCAATTTGTTTTGATATTCAAATTTTAGTGCAACCGAGTTTGTCAATGCTTACGGAACAGAAATGTCAAAAAAACATGGTTTCTACCTTCTGTCAAATCACAGTTATCCCTATTCAAAGTTCTTTCACTCTAAAAAAACCACCCGATACTTATGACAGTCCTTCTTGGTAACGCTTAGTAAGTAAACTTCAATGAGAAATCCAATTAAATCTTCATTATGTTGAATATTCAAGAGATCTCGCCAGGTACCATTTCCTACTTAATTGCAGTTCGCCCTTTGGCGAGACACGCCTCAAGTCTATCTTTACAAGCCGTAGGAAAATTCACGATTTCTGATTGCGTCGATGTAGATACCGCGCTAGACAAGGAAGCGCGTGAGGCATTCCTCGAACTTTAAACTTGTTAAAGAAGAAGTGAAATGAATATACAAAAAAGGTGAGATTGAGCATGGATATTATGGAAGAGACAGTGCCGTACCGTAGAATGTGAAATTGAGGATGAAATGGATTAATAACATATAAATATAAAACTTAAAATATTCGATTAATACGTGTAATTTCCAGAACTCATTTTTATTTTCCATAGAAAACTTGTGTTTCATGAATATATTTTTGGGATTTAATGTTACCTCTGAGGTGTTTATTTGAAAATTACATTAATTTTAACTAGATTGTTATGCGCACAAAAATAAGGCTCATTATTATATATATTTGCTTTGTAATCTTGAATTAATATATTTTGGAAATATAACAAAATTTCCTTCGATAATTTATTTCCTTTTACCTATATTTTTTGTTCGTAATTTAAGTAATTCTATATATAAAAACTACTATAGTGTGGCTGGTTATACAACCTAACTGAAAAGGCCAAAAATGAAATATGAAGATTAAGCTTCTTTGGTTCCTTTTGTACCCGATATTTTACCTGATCAAAGATTTCAATATCAGTATCTTGTTTGAGTTTGAGATATAAATTACGAAATATTCAATTCGTTTTTCAGTACGGTGAAACTAGTCGATAAGATGGCGGACGATAATAGTGCTCTTGAGCTTGGTGCTTTTATTTCGGAGGAACATGACTATGCCAAAAAAGTCGAAGCGAAAAGTGACTGTGTAAATTGTGATTCAGTACATATTCGTGCTGTTTGTACGATTTGTGACCCAAGAAACTATAGCAGTTTGTGTTATAAATTTGAAAATCTAAAAATCAGATGTGACTACTATCTTGTAGCTTTAATTAGAAGGGAACATACGTATGCAAAAGAACCTGAGATGGAACGTAACGATAAAGGTCCACAAAAAAGATCTTTGAACTTTTTTGTCCGAGACAAAAAAAGGAAGAATTTGAGGGACAAAAAAACCAAGAATTTGAGGGACATATTCTCAAAACTGAAAATAGGAGATTAACACAGAATTTAGAAAATTATACTGTAAGTAAGGATTACCAACAGCTACTAAGAAGAAAAACATCAATATAGTACTGTAGCAGAACTAACAAAGACACTGCTTATTTTCTTCTCTGTTAACATCTACCAGATCTCTTACTCAGATTGATTTTTTGGCATTTTCAATTTTTACCTATTGTTACTTATTACCTTAGTATTATTGTTATTTATTATTGTATTGTATTGATTTTGTAAATGTAAGTTTTATATTAAAATAAAAATGTGACAGCTTTTAATTCATTTGGTTCTCATTGGAACGTAAGTTAAGTTTCGAGCTTAGAAACTGAAGGTCCTGAAAACACACTATATTAGAGTTTCTAAAATTGTTCCTAAATGAATTTACATGACATTTATATTGCAGATTCACAATTTCATTAGTCGAAATTATTCCATAATTTCGAAATTAGTCGAATTTTATTCCATAAGTGGTTTCTTACTGTATGTTTTATACTTTCCATAATTTTGAATTGTGGCAATCTTCACAATTTTAAATTAATTTAAATTCAAATGTTCATATTCGTAAAATTTATCATTAGAAATTACGTCCAAACCATACAAAATGTGTTTATATTCATCAACATCCTACTAGAAAATATGTAAATTTTGAGTATTTTTGTACAGAAATACTTTTACACTTTTATTGCATGGAAAAATGATTGACATTCTTTTGTTTAAAATTGCTACTTGAAGGATCGATAAATGCTTTCATATCTGTCATATTTGAAACTTTTTCTTAGGTACAATTCAGATGAAAGAATATTGTACCCCTTTCCATAACGTACGTATTTAACAATGCTAAAGGATGGTTGTAAATCATAAACAATTGTTAGCTAAGATCGAAAGTATCCGTAAAGTGTAGTAATTTTATGTTATCAGGTAAAAAAACTGAAATCTTGTCATCATAGTTTCAATAAATTGAGAAGAATAGTGAAAATGGATCCCTTTAGAATCTGCTTTTGTTCAGTTTCTTCGTAGTGAATAATGACGTAAGATTAAAGGACGGATCAGCCATAATTCAAATAAAGAAAGCTAAGTGATCGCACAATATACAGTTCGCCTTCAGAGAATTCTGTGATAATGATCTTGAATTTTATAATTTAATACTCCCTAGATCTTCCGGGAAGATCCGTCAGAAGATTTGGGTTCAGCTTGTGCGCGATAGCAGGTCTGTTTACGCTTACAGTATTTAAATTTCCATAAAAATGTTTATAATGCAACAATTGTCTCACCACGATGTGGCTTCTTCAGGTATCTACATTCTAATGGCTGATGGTGTATAGTGCAACCGATGGGGATTTTATGGGGCAAGTAGTATTTCTTAAAGATAAAACCAGAAACAAAATTTTGTCTCCTTTGGATGTTTATTTATTAATTTTAATTACTTTCGTATATCTGTTGGGTTATTTATTTCATTTGACATTGTATATTGAGTTTTAATTATATACGTCTATTAAATGTGAGCGGTGCTTGTTTTAGACATACATTTAATTCTAAAAGTTTTTTGAATAAAAAAAAATTCTTTTGGAAATTAAAATTGTAGAAGATAAACATATTTCAATTTGTTTTGATATTCAAATTTTAGTGCAACCGAGTTTGTCAATGCTTACGGAACAGAAATGTCAAAAAAACATGGTTTCTACCTTCTGTCAAATCACAGTTATCCCTATTCAAAGTTCTTTCACTCTAAAAAAACCACCCGATACTTATGACAGTCCTTCTTGGTAACGCTTAGTAAGTAAACTTCAATGAGAAATCCAATTAAATCTTCATTATGTTGAATATTCAAGAGATCTCGCCAGGTACCATTTCCTACTTAATTGCAGTTCGCCCTTTGGCGAGACACGCCTCAAGTCTATCTTTACAAGCCGTAGGAAAATTCACGATTTCTGATTGCGTCGATGTAGATACCGCGCTAGACAAGGAAGCGCGTGAGGCATTCCTCGAACTTTAAACTTGTTAAAGAAGAAGTGAAATGAATATACAAAAAAGGTGAGATTGAGCATGGATATTATGGAAGAGACAGTGCCGTACCGTAGAATGTGAAATTGAGGATGAAATGGATTAATAACATATAAATATAAAACTTAAAATATTCGATTAATACGTGTAATTTCCAGAACTCATTTTTATTTTCCATAGAAAACTTGTGTTTCATGAATATATTTTTGGGATTTAATGTTACCTCTGAGGTGTTTATTTGAAAATTACATTAATTTTAACTAGATTGTTATGCGCACAAAAATAAGGCTCATTATTATATATATTTGCTTTGTAATCTTGAATTAATATATTTTGGAAATATAACAAAATTTCCTTCGATAATTTATTTCCTTTTACCTATATTTTTTGTTCGTAATTTAAGTAATTCTATATATAAAAACTACTATAGTGTGGCTGGTTATACAACCTAACTGAAAAGGCCAAAAATGAAATATGAAGATTAAGCTTCTTTGGTTCCTTTTGTACCCGATATTTTACCTGATCAAAGATTTCAATATCAGTATCTTGTTTGAGTTTGAGATATAAATTACGAAATATTCAATTCGTTTTTCAGTACGGTGAAACTAGTCGATAAGATGGCGGACGATAATAGTGCTCTTGAGCTTGGTGCTTTTATTTCGGAGGAACATGACTATGCCAAAAAAGTCGAAGCGAAAAGTGACTGTGTAAATTGTGATTCAGTACATATTCGTGCTGTTTGTACGATTTGTGACCCAAGAAACTATAGCAGTTTGTGTTATAAATTTGAAAATCTAAAAATCAGATGTGACTACTATCTTGTAGCTTTAATTAGAAGGGAACATACGTATGCAAAAGAACCTGAGATGGAACGTAACGATAAAGGTCCACAAAAAAGATCTTTGAACTTTTTTGTCCGAGACAAAAAAAGGAAGAATTTGAGGGACAAAAAAACCAAGAATTTGAGGGACATATTCTCAAAACTGAAAATAGGAGATTAACACAGAATTTAGAAAATTATACTGTAAGTAAGGATTACCAACAGCTACTAAGAAGAAAAACATCAATATAGTACTGTAGCAGAACTAACAAAGACACTGCTTATTTTCTTCTCTGTTAACATCTACCAGATCTCTTACTCAGATTGATTTTTTGGCATTTTCAATTTTTACCTATTGTTACTTATTACCTTAGTATTATTGTTATTTATTATTGTATTGTATTGATTTTGTAAATGTAAGTTTTATATTAAAATAAAAATGTGACAGCTTTTAATTCATTTGGTTCTCATTGGAACGTAAGTTAAGTTTCGAGCTTAGAAACTGAAGGTCCTGAAAACACACTATATTAGAGTTTCTAAAATTGTTCCTAAATGAATTTACATGACATTTATATTGCAGATACACAATTTCATTAGTCGAAATTATTCCATAATTTCGAAATTAGTCGAATTTTATTCCATAAGTGGTTTCTTACTGTATGTTTTATACTTTCCATAATTTTGAATTGTGGCAATCTTCACAATTTTAAATTAATTTAAATTCAAATGTTCATATTCGTAAAATTTATCATTAGAAATTACGTCCAAACCATACAAAATGTGTTTATATTCACCAACATCCTACTAGAAAATATGTGAATTTTGAGTATTTTTGTCCAGAAATACTTTTACACTTTTATTGCATGGAAAAATGATTGACATTCTTTTGCTTAAAATTGCTACTTGAAGGATCGATAAATGCTTTCATATCTGTCATATTTGAAACTCTTTCTTAGGTACAATTCAGATGAAAGAATATTGTACCCCTTTCCATAACGTACGTATTTAACAATGCTAAAGGATGGTTGTAAATCATAAACAATTGTTAGCTAAGATCGAAAGTATCCGTAAAGTGTAGTAATTTTATGTTATCAGGTAAAAATACTGAAATCTTGTCATCATAATTTCAATGAATTGAGAAGAATAGTGAAAATGGATCCTTTTAGAATCTGCTTTTGTTCAGTTTCTTCGTAGTGAATAATGACTTAAGATTAAAGTACGGATCAGCCATAATTCAAATAAAGAAAGCTAAGTGATCGCACAATATGCAGTTCGCCTTCAGAGAATTCTGTGATAATGATCTTGAATTTTATAATTTAATACTCCCTAGATCTTCCGGGAAGATCCGTCAGAAGATTTGGGTTCAGCTTGTGCGCGATAGCAGATCTGTTTACGCTTACAGTATTTAAATTTCCATAAAAATGTTTATAATGCAACAATTGTCTCACCACGATGTGGCTTCTTCAGGTATCTACATTCTAATGGCTGATGGTGTATAGTGCAACCGAGTTTGTCAATGCTTACTGAACAAAAATGTCAAAAAAACATGGTTTCTACCTTCTGTCAAATCACAGTTATCCCTATTGAAAGTTCTTTCACTCTAAAAAAACCACCCGATACTTATGACAGTCCTTCTTGGTAACACTTAGTAAGTAAACTTCAATGAGAAATCCAATTAAATCTTCATTATGTTGAATATTCAAGAGATCTCGCCAGGAACCATTTCCTACTTAAGTCTAAATAAGGACCATCCAGAGTTATTTCATTTTGAAGTAGTGGTTATTTCGAGTCTAGCAACACTGTGTCATTCGTGTTTTGACAGAAAATTATTTTAATATTTGACTTTAACGAAATGGGTCGATTTGAGCTTAAACCAATCGAAACAAAATAAAATATATCATTTCCAAAATTCATATAAATTGTAATTTATGTAATATATCTTATATTTACTTCAAATGAATTTCCATCAAGTAAGTATCGATTCAATTATATTTTTGAACAAAACTGGAAAATATTAAAAATTTATTTCCAATGCGGTGAATATGTTATCCAAACTTTTAAAAATTTATTAGAAGAATGGATTGTATCAACAGCTATTTCATTTCAAATTATCCAATTTCACAATATCTTCAACGAATTGCGGTTTTCATTTCTAATGGTTTGACATGTCCAAGTTCTCTGAATTGTAGATAAATTTTAGACACAGTACCTTGTGAAATATAAGGCAATTGAGAATACCTCTAATTAAATAAGTTTGCCACTTCAACTTGACTTGAGATAATGGTATCGGGTATTTTTTTAGAGTGAAAGAACTTTAAATTGAAATAAAACATATTAAATTGAGATTGAAGCCAATTTTATTTCTATTTGAAAGATAATTTTATGGCGTTTATGTTTTCAAAATAATTTCCGGTATATGTCCACCACGACTAGCTCTGAGAAACCGCATTCGACCAGACCAATTTTGGCCTTATTTCATCAATAACGCGAGTTATGTGGCTTCCAAAGTGTCTATTGTTTCTGATTTATCAGCATAAACCAATGACTTGATATAACCCCAAAGAAAATAATCCAGTGAAGTTATGTTGCATGATCTAGGAGGCCAATTAATTGGACCATTTCTCGAAATAATGTTATCGCCAAATCTTTCTTTTGATAAATCAATTGTTAGGGTAGCAGCATGAGGTGTAGCACCATCTTGTTGGAACTAAAACACTTCTGGGTCAATACCATTTAAATTTTGAAACAAATGATCATTGATCATCGATCTGTAATGAGCATCATTCACTGTAACATTAAATACAGCATTGTTTTCAAAGAAATATGGACCGATGATGCCTCCAGCCTGTAAAGCACACCATACAGTGCATTTTTCAGGTTGCAATGGAACTTGCAGAACTTATTGAGGATTGTTTTTACTCCATGTACGGCAATTTTGCTTGTTTACATAGCCATTCAACCAGAAATGAGCTTCATCACTAAACACAATTTTACGATAAAAAAGTGGATTAACCGTCAAGCTGTTCTAGGGACCAATCAGCAAATAAACGACGCTTATTATAGTTGAGTGGCTTTAGTTCTTGAACCATTTGGATCTTGTATGGGTGTAGACCAAGATCTCTACGCAAAATTTTCCATGTGGTGGATGCACAGAGTCCTATTCGTTGTGAACATCGACCTACAGTTCTTTGTCTTGTTGTTGTTGCATCGAGTAGAGAAAATTTTGTCCGAAATCTATCGATAGTTCGACGAATAAGCTGCACTGATGGACGATTATGTAAACCATAAATTTCTGATCTATAAGTTTGGCAAATAGAACATTGATTTTAAAAATGAATTTCAAAAATTTGTAAACGTTATTGCGGCGTGAGCCTTTCCATGATAATTTGTTAATGCTTACTGAACAGAAATGTCAAAACAACATGGATTCTACCTTTAGTCAAATCATAGTTACCCCTATCGAAAGTTCTATCACCCTAAAAAACACCCGATACTTATAACAGTCCCTCTTGGTAACACTTAGTAAGTAAACTTCTTTTAAATTCTTCTGATTTATTGCATGCTTTACGCATTGAATACCACCTTAGTTTTAATGTAAAATTAGTGATTGCACGCTCGTTCAATGTACTTCCTCATCGCTTTTCATGCTTGTAGTTTTGTTTCTGTGTTATTTAATCCGGCCGGAATGTTTTACTAAAATGCCATTGCCTTTTTATACAAGTAATGCGCCATGACCCTCAAAACTTATCTGTTTATATTGTATACTTTCTCACGGATCCTGGTTGTTGTCTGTTGTATTTATTAATAGTGATGCTTGATTTGTACTGTTTATGGTATCCGCAGTGCCTGATATGTAACTGATTTGGATGTACTCTTGAGCGATCCCCCGGTTACCTATTCCTTTGTTTCTTGTATTGTAACGTTCATTAATACTCCTAGGTGATGCGGTATTGTGTCTATTTCATAATGTCCTAGTCAGTTAGTGTTATATATTTGCCATATGCATGCGCCCGCTTACTTTGAGATTGGTTTTCTTGTGAACCGGTGGGGTCTTTAGGGTAAAGCGCTGAGTAGTCCTGTTAGAGGACGATGTATCGTATAGAGACAGTAAATAGCTCCGGATATCCAACTCTACTGTGAGAATGTGTTAGTGGTTGCTAGATCATTGGCCGAGGTTTGTGATATCACCAAGATTCGTTTGCGCGGCCCTTCGGTAGTGTTTGGTTCGCTTTTTAGTCATATCCGAGCCTTCCTGGGCCTTGGCCACCCCGAGGAGGCCAGATACAGTCCATTTGATAGTAACTTTTCTAGTCGACTAGAATTATGTTAGATCCCCTCTTCAAAGAGATTTTCTGGGCATACTACGTTACCCACCTTACTATCCATTCAAACTATTACCCCTTGTAACTGTTAAAGGTGCATGCTGGCTGTATCCTATCCCCTCTAAACATTTCCGCTGTATAAGAATGATACCCAATTCGAGCAAGTTACCGACATAACGATATCATTTATACCCGGGGCGCTATTGGGTTCACTGTGTAGCTTTACGAAACACTGAGTAGAGTAGATTTAACAGCAAGCTGATAAATGTTTGTTTCCATTCATTGAGGTTTATTGTCTTTTAAGATTACTAATATAAATATATTATGCTGTGTTTTGAATATTTGAACCTCCCGTCACTGGTTCCTTGCTCTCGTTAGGTGTAATTTAGATTGTTTAAACAACGCAGCGTCTTATTCTTCCGACACTAGATGATCACGATAAGTTCTTTAGAGTACTCCGTATAATCCCAGATATCTTAGAGTACTCCGTGTAATCCCAGATATTTTAGAGTATAGTATAGTACGGGATAGCTCACGTGTTTCCTTCAATCTGAAATCCGGTTGCTCATACTGGCTGACTTGGATAAAAAACCGAACTCGAAACTTCTTATAATAACTTGCAGACATCGCCGAAGGCGAAGAAATAAAAAACTTCGATTTCCACCATAACCTCAAAAAGTCATTCTTAGTTGAGCGTATTGAGGCGCATCCGGGCTTTGCAAGTCGGAGGATGGCTGGCGCCTCCATCCAGAATACCGGATTCCTGACCAGTATCCTTCTCACCGTACGCAAGGGTTGGTTGTGCCGTGATCCCAGCTGAAAGAGCGGAGTCGCCTTGTTTTGTCGGTAATTTTTTGTGACTTGAGGTCCTGGGATTATTTGTGCTGGTGAGTTTTACGTTGTCATAACAATGATGAAGGTGCTCTTGGGGATGGCAAGTGTAAGATTGAATTTTTTTTCGAATTGTTGAAATTTCTTCATCCTGAAAGGCATCAAATGTAAACTAACTGTTTCAAGCTACGTTCGCAGAGTGAGAATAATTATGTTCAAACACCTTTTTTCTATTTCCACTGAACTTTATTTTTCGTAGAATCATAAGCAGTAATTACTTACCTTTAAATAAATTCAGCATGTACAATTCAAAGAATTATGGGCCTATAATCGCAAGTTAAATAGGGTTGAACTAAATTGATATCTTGTTGACTGTTAAGCGTTTGGTGATTTGGGTTTTGGTTTAGTTAATTAATTTCTGAAAACTTCAACAAATTTATTTTTCTCGCTTCGCCACATTTAAGATTTTCAGGTAAGTTAATAATGCTGTATGTTTTGTACACATGATATGTTCGAAAAAGGCTGATTTAATATCACTATTTATATTGTTAAACGAATAAGAGATTATTACAGATAATAGCTGGAATTAATTCTCCGGATCCTCTACGGATTTGAATCTAAATAAATCTCATGAAAACAATTAGAATCAAACTTTTAAAAACCATACCCTAGACAACACTGTATCATTTTATAGACAGACATACATATTGTCATCCATGTGGTGTAAATCAACTAATAAAGAATCAAAATTTATATATAATAAGGACAAAATGACTTTGAATTCAGAATTATATATTCTAACTTCTACAATATAAATTGAAACTATATACAAAAACTATCTAAATGACATACTTATATATAATCAATATAAAATATTTTTCAATGTCCGGAAAATTCTTGTTTTTTCTCGAAATTTTTGAGAAATCAACCGGTTTCACAGAATTAAAACAAATTGTAGAAATAACTATGTTTTACTACCAATAAATAGATATATTACACACAGTTACGGCTGAAACAATTCAGTATCGGTTTTACAGAACATTTTATAGCAAATGATCTTAGGCTAGGAACATAATCTTTCTCCAAAGATGTCCAAACATTCTCGTAAACAAATCTTCAGCCATTTTTGGAAGTATAGCCTGTAAAAATTGAGCGATAAGGAATAAATGAAGAATGCAATATAATACATAAGAGCATCGTTGAATTATTGCGTAACAGAGATGTTCATATCTGAAACAATTGCGCTAGATTTTTCTAAAAATTTGCAGGTGATAACTTATGACTTTGTTTTCATTTAATTCATAATTATGAATAAAAACAATGCTCTATTTCCGCTAATATTTTATTTCACCACAATCGTTTCGTCATACCATGACTTCTTCAGGTGAGTAGTACTAGATACTGATTTTACAGTATAGGGCAGGTTCATAACAAAAAATAGAGGGGATGAAGAAAGATTTACCATTCTTTGGCAATTCCGATAAAATAATTCAAAATAGATTCAATAGGAGGGAGCTACTCAATTCTTTTTGATTGTTTAATAATATATGTTTTTTGATATCTATTTATTCCCTTAGTCTTGTCTGGAAGGGTCTTCCTGTTTGACCAACATATACAAAATGTCAAGTACCGCAAGTTAGCTTATAAACACCTGATTTCTTGTTCTTAGATATTTGATTATATTTTAATTATTTTTTATTAATTTAGCTAATGAATTATTACTTTTGAAAGGAATTTTAAAGTGATGATTTATCTTTAGATATCTAGATACCTTTTCTGTCATTAACATACTCAGGATTAAAAACAGAAAAGGTAGCTAGATATCTACGGCAGTTTTGCTTGTTTACATAGCCGTTCAACCAGAAATGACCTTCATCACTAAACAAAATTTTACGATAAAAAAGTGGATCAACTTCAAGCTGTTCTAGGGCAAACAAATGACGCTTATTATAATCAAGTGTCTTTAGTTCTTGAATCAGTTGGATCTTTTATGGGTGTAGATAAAGGTCTTTACGCAAAATTTTCCATGTGATGGATGCACATGGTCCAACTTGTTGTGAACGTCGACGAATAAACAAATCTTGATCATCATTAACACTATGACTTACAGCAGCGATATTTTCTTCTGTACGTAGAGTTATTTGTCTTGTTGTTGTTGCATCGAGTAGGAAAATGTTGTCCGAAATCTATCGATAGTTCGACGAATAAGCTGCTCGGATGGACGATTATGTAAATCATAAATTTCACGAAGTGCTCTATAACTTTGGCGAATAGACCACTGATTTTGAAAATAAATTTTTACAAATAGTAAACGTGGTTGCGGCGTGAGTCCTTCCATGATAGTTTGTCAATGCTTTCTGAACAGAAATGTCAAAACAACATAGCTTCTACCTTCTGTCAAATCACAGTTATCCATATAGAAAGTTTTATCACTCTAAAAAAAACACCCGATATCATAAAAAACATATATTATTAAACAACCAAACAGAATTGAGTAGCTCCCCCCTATTGAATCTTTTTTGAATTATTTCTTCAGAATTCATAAAGAATTGTAGAACTTTCTTCATCCCCATTCGCAAACATTGTAAAATCAGTATCTAGTAGTACTCACCTGAAGAAGTTATGGTATGACGAAACGATTGTAGTGAAATAAAATATTAGCGAAAATAGAATATTGTTTTTATTCATAATTTCAAGATGAATTTTCGTCAAGCGAAGACCGAAACAATCATAGATTTAATTTATAGTTTACCTAATATGAATACATTTCATTAAAATATCATATCTTTGAACTTCGAACTCAGAAAAGAATTAATGCCATGTTCGAGTTAAGCTTAGAACATTTGTATAAAATCGACTCCAAATCATGTATTGGCCTGTAAATCCGGGGAGGCTGGACGAAAAAATGATTGGGAAACCCTGAACAATTGAATGCCGAATATTTTAACATTAACGAGATTTGTATCACATCTGCAATAAGGATTCAAATACTCTTACACCCAAATTAACCACAGTGGTTGTATAGTGTAGTAGAAATTTAATGGTACATCCTTCATCAGATGCATTGGAATATTGGAAGAATGTATTCCGAACCAACTGTGTGTTGCGAAATTCCCAGTTAATTACGAAATAATCTCTGAAATCAATATCTCCTGAATATTCATTTCCAAATAATTTAGCACATAGTTGAACCTCGCTGCAAGTAAAAACTTTGAAGACCTCTCTTGCTAGAGTACAGTTTCACTAAAAATTTATACGAGTATACTTGAATTGAAATGAGATCTGCTAAGTCAGGTGACCCTTAATCTTTCTGTGAAGTGAAGATTTATATTTAAGGAAAGGAAAACAAATTACGAAATGAAAAATTTTCTCCTCTGCCTAAAATCTCGGATTTATTAATTTTTAACTTTGAACCCCGGTTTTGTGTTTCGCTCATCATTAAGAGAATCGGAATTTTTCGTGCGCTTGTTCTGGGGATCAACATGCTATTATTTTTCCAAAATGCCTGAATTTCTACTAGGTTTGACTCATTGATGAAGAATCCGAGTACAAAAGTAATTCTGTCCGGCTGGTCTAACACTCTTACTTTCGAACGGAAAGAACTCTTCGATTTATTATCGGCAGATGATGAGGAAGTTCCGTCAATTATGCAATCAACTGTATCTTAGACTCTTGGACTTGATCGATTGAGCATCAAGATGTTTTCTAGAAGGTTGCCAAGTGCTTCCTGTATCCAAAATAAATGATCCTGCGGAATTAAATGTTCTGAGACCTATTTCGATCTTGCTTCCTTGCCCAAAAATTTTACAGAGGATCTGTGCAAGTAGAATAAGAAAACACCTCAAAATGACTATAACATCTTAACGGTTAGACAGTCCGATTTTGGAAAGGCTTATAGCTGTTGTACACCCTTGCAAGATGTTATCGATTACATCATTACATCCATCTGATTCTGAGGAAACGTGCGTATTGATTTTGTTGGATCATTCCAGAGCATTCGCCAGAGTTAATCATGAAATACTGCATGCTTTGAGTAAAGCGCCTATTTATTTTTTGGATGCAGCAGTTGAATTCATTCAAAGTTTTTGGGAAAACGCAGGCAGTACGTGAAAATAGACAGAGGTGTTCCTGAGCTGGGGTCTGTGAAATGTGGTGTTCCAGAAGGTTCTGCTCTTGGACCCTTACGTTTCCATATACCTTCTATATCACAAAAGTAAGTGCAGCGTGTGGAAGAATCAACGATGATTCAAAAATGTTAACTGAGAATTCTAAAAAACATCGACTGCCAGTGAATGAAATCAAAACGAAAGTATTATTATTCGTAAAACACAGAAAGTTGGTAGAGGAGAATTTGCGGATCGTACAGAATGAAGAGAGGTTATATTGTTTCATGTGTGCAACTAATATATTCCTTCATGCATCCGTAAAGCCTTTGCAAATCTTAAGATGCTCTATTCCAACAGGCGTTCTTTAAAACGGAAATGAGGTTCTTGCTTACTGGTCCTAGGTCAGTTTTTGTGATACAGTATACCCATGTTTGACCTAGTTTGAAAGAATTCAGAGAGTTCAGAGATAAATTTACGGAATAGGAAACATGATCCTTAATTCACGAATTGAAAGATTGCGAATGGTTGGACATGAGGACCAGACGCAATTTTTATGCTTTCTTATTGTTCAATTCAATCATCATTCGTAAGAGGCCTTCTTAACAATCATTCCGCAGTTGTAATTGCATTGTTGATATGAAAATGAGAGTGAATAATTTACAGTTAGTATATTAACATTAATGTAAGTAAATTCTCCAAGAAATAATTGACAAATTTAGAAATTTAAGAGGAGATATACTGTTGAACAAACGCACAAAAGCTACTGGCTTCATGTCAGTGCTTTACACCATTTTTGTTGTATAATATAATAAAAAATACCAGTAGAGAACTAAAAATAAAATTTTAATACTAAAAACTACATAATATCGTAGTGTTAAAAAAGTCAGGAATTGACAATAAAAATTTATTGTATCGTCTTCAAACCCTCCGACATAATGCAAACCACTGAATAATCCAATAATTCAGTGTGAATGGTTTATTATGTAAAATTCTATAACAACACATCCTTCATTAGAAGTATTGGAATATCCGAAGAAGTTATTCCCAGCCAGATCTGTGATGCGAAACTCCAAGTTAATTATGAAATAATATCTGCAATCAATATCCACTGAATATTCATTTCAGAATAATTCAACACAGAGTTCAACCTCGCTCGGGCCTGCTAAAACGAAATTTGAAAAATTCTTTTGCTAGTATACCTACAGCTTCATTAAAAATATATAAACATGAATGAAAATGAAAGGGATGCTGTCCTGGGTAACCTTTAGTGTGTCTGTGAACTAGAGATTTATATTCATGGGAAGGAAAACAACTCACTAGGCGAAAATTTATGTAGAGGAAAAATTTTCCTCTAAGCATAAAAACTTGGATTTATTAATTTAAAGCTTTCACCCGTGGTTTCGTGTCTCATATCATCAGGAGAATCAGCGTTTTTCACTAAGTTTTTGATATATTTTAATTTGAAAGTATATATATGGAATAATGGGTGGAATTTCGAATTTACTAGAAATATACAGACCTAGTGTTTCTCTTTTAGAAAAATTATTATCTTTCATCTAGAGTCAACAACAAACTTTATTCATTTCATGAAGAACTTGCTGAGGAAAAAGTAAAACCGTGTTAGATTTTCAGCGTCTCCCGCAATTCAGATCCAATTCCAAGCGGCGACGTCTACTTGAAGGAGCCAATTATATTCGGCTTTGAAAATGAAGATACTTTCTTTTCTTATTATCTTAATTTAATGTCAATTGGATTCCAATAACTATCTAGAATCATTATGCTGTAATATAAGACGGATTTAATACGATTAAAGAAGTTGATAATTGCTACTCGACCTTTTAAAGAGAGGATTTTGTTGTAGCAAATTTTGACACGAATGTGCTGACAAATAATTACATCAGAGCAATACTATGTTCTACCATTAAACAATATATTACAGAGTGACAAGAAAAACTTCGGACAAACTTTTTCATTTAACTTTATGAAACAAAAGAAATTAAACAAAACAACGACGAATGATAATAACATAAACATATAGTAATAATGTATTTGAGTGGTTTCGAACTGGCTTCCTTTGGCGGTGATATACAGCTTCCGACGGTTCTTGAAATATTTGGTAATGAGCCGTAGCTCTTCGGGCGTTAATCGGTGCCATTCCTGGCGCAAGCATTGCTTTACGAACTCCAAACTTTTGTGGTGTTTAGCACACGCTCTGAGCTCCAAAATCGACCACACGCTGTAGTCCACTGGGTTGAAATCCGGCGAGTAGGGCGGCCATTCTGCAGATGTGATGAAACCCGGAAAATGGGTCTTACACCATTCTTGTGTCATTTTCGTAAAGTAAAAAAAAATTATTGTACCCTTATCTCAAAACATAAACCATTCAAATACAGTATGTTACCAAATTTCAGACTAGCTGTTTATAAGCATTTGAAAAAGTGAAATATTAATAGGTTGGGGAAAAATCCATTAATTTTGTATGAAATTCAAGACTTTATTAAGCATGTTTCGAAGTATCCCATTTGGATGAATTATAAACCGTTTTGTTCCATAATTTTTTGTCATTTTAAAGGTAGCTTCATAATACTTCTCTAAAAGAAGTAGTGGTTCTTATTGGCGAAAAACGGCAGTGATCGACTTTAACAATCTTCTCTTGATACCAATTTCTCATCACTCAGGAAGTTTTCCAATGCGAGAAGACGATGGTTGGGGTCAACAACTCATTTTCGCAAGACCATAACATTAATTTGGGCGTGCCTCAAGGATCAGTACTGGGGCTGCTTTTTTTGCTGTTTATTAATGATCTACTTATAAGTTTGAAAAAGATGATTTTGTCAGGTCCCCAGGGTTTTGTTGCCTCATGCAAACATTGAGGATTATTTTACTTGCTGATAATACCTTAGTTGTAATTAGCGCCCATTTCGTTTGAAGAATTGAAGACTTTATATCAATTATTACTCCAGTGTTTCGTGGACTGTTGTGGGCGGAATAATATTATGATAAACATCAATAAAACTGTATGTATTCACGCGAAAAATCAGAATGACGATTTCAATAAGCTGACTCGGATTTTATCATAGAGGCTAAAGAAAACACAACATTTCTGAGAATTTGATCAGATCAAAACTTGGGGTGGGATCCATACGCCCATTTTGTTTGCGTCAAACTAAATAGTTCCTTTTATACTGTTAGTAGAATTAAGAATTCTAATATTTTACAATCAGTCTTGAAAGTCTACTATAGCCACATGTCTTATAATATCATGATGTGGGCGAATTCATCTGATATTTCTAGAGTATTCATAGTCCAAAAAAGAATTTTACGCATGATGTTAGATATGAGCGGGGACAGTTCAGTGATAGAGCATTGGGTTCATGTCCGGAAGGTCCGGGTTCGAATCATGTTTAGGTGGAAAAGAAATTTTCTAGTTGGACGAGTGTTGGTCACCATTTCACTGTTGGGTCAAAAATTAACAATGCTATGACCTAAAGAGGCGCAAGATCGAAGTAACGAAGCCTACTCAGAATACAACTGAACTCCTAACTCGCACAAGCTGAAAAAGCTTCTGAGGGATCTTCACAGAAGATCTAGGAGTATCAGGATAATAATAATAATAAAATAATATTGCACATCGAACTTCATGCAGACCTTTTTATAAGAACAACAACATTTTGTCTGTTGCGTCAATATTTATCCCTTTTATATGATGGAGAGAATGAAGGCCATTCAACTAAGCTGTCAGTTTTTCATAATTATGACATACGAAATGAAAGAGTTCTGTCCATCCCGAAATACACAATCTCTAAATTTGAAATGTCCTCCTTACATCAGTGTATAAGGCTCTTCCTTTAATCATCTTCCTAGTATGCAATCTCTTTCTGTTAGGGAGTTCAAGAAAGTGGTTAAGGAAACAATGTTAGGAAAACGTTATTACTCGGTTAGTGAGTATTTTTTGATAAATTGTAATTTTGTTTTGTTTTCAATATTATGACCTGTCCAATACATTATTAGATGTCTTACAAGATGAATAAATCATTATTGTTCCAGAATTCAGGTACTGTGATGATTATTTCTTAGATGGTAAGGTGGGGAAACAGAAATAATTCCTCTTATTCCGTAGGACCTTTTTCAACTATGGCACTCCCTAAAAAACGAACTTGTATATTAATTTTTCCGCAGCCTCTTCTTTACTGAAGATCGTCGTAAAATTTCCAACTTTATTCGAGATATATCAGTTTAAAATTCCGAAGTTCGGGATAATTTATATTCAAGAAAGTTTCCAGAATCCGAAGTGCTATTAGATTTCAATTCAACGTGGAAGCATCTGGAAGAAAATACGAATATTACGTCAGTAAGGAATTATGGGCTTTACACGCTTCATTAAAGATTAATGTTAATGTCAATCTGGATATTATATTTAAAATTTGAAGTTCAATATTGCACGAAACTAGGTATCTCTTTTGCTCCATATAACCTCCACTAGAAACCATCAATTTAAACCTAAAAACTTATAATCCCCCTTAATAGTCTTTAAAGTACATAATTTAGTCACGAAAATCTGATTAAGTGGTATCTGAAACATTCCCCTGGAGGTTGTTATGAAGTTATCCTTTACCGATGTTTAGTCTAGTATGAATTATTCAGATACTTAACACAGAACGGAGTTCAAATGAACGGAGCAGAATATCCCTGTTGCAGACGACTCGTATTAAACCCCACTTTGGAGAATGAGGAAACAAATGCTAAAGAGTGGTCAATTGCAGAAATATTCTAAATGATGCTAGGATGAACTTTTAGGAAGGTGACAATAATAAATCGACCAACACCCGGAAAAATTATATGGAGCAGTCTGTTACTTTGTGCTAATTCATTTTAAAATGGAACGAAATTAAACATTTTTTCGATCACTTTTTATTTCTGACAATGATACAATGACTAGAGTTTCATAGTATTCAATACATTTTCAAAATGAGTGGACAAATTGTATTTCAACTATATAATCATTGAAAGCTTCGGCTTGTGCCAAAAATACCAGGATATCTATATTTTTGCCTTTCGCTTCCAGATGTAGTATTTCAAGATTGTCTGATTCTGGGAAGACATGATTTGTTTCGAAAAAATCTTCCACAAAATTAGAGTTACCTTTCCCGTATTTACGAAAGAACTCATATTTTTATAATCAATTTGAAACAGAAATCATAAATGCTGTTATAAACAAAACAGAAAAATAACTCTCTGTGAAACAAAGATATCCCACTTCCAAAACAGAATATCATAACGAAAAATTGTAAAACTAACATATTTTGGACCAATCTCGCACAAAATAGCACAAATGATCTCAAAAACTAACATTAAATAGCTTTTTTCTGTTGAACAAACAGTGAGATCATTCAAAAAATTGTTCAAAGAACACCATACATCATTTAGGAAACGGAAAAATAATTCAGGTTTTGCGAATCGTTTTTTAGAAACAAAGCATGTGTTCTCAGAATAAGACAATCTTTAAATGCTATAGTCCATGTAGAAAATATTGGGAATTTATTATTTTTCATAACTTTAATATACTTCTTTTTTGTAACATTCTAAGACAAAAGTAATGTATAAAATAGGTTGTGCAGATAGTCGGCTATGGAAAAAGATACATGGAAACACTATTTGTCAAATATTGTTGATTGTCAACAGTTATACAACTCTTGAAATAATGTCGCAACTAGAAAAAGAAAACAGGTAGAATATTTGTATAGAAAAGGTTTTAGAAACGTTAAAAAATTAGTGCAATTGACTGAACTGGAAGAAAAAGCTGTATATGAGACAATAAAGAGGATAAAAATGGCATAACCGGTAAGATTAAAAGAAACAATTTCAAGGCTTTATTGGCCTCAGGAAGACACGATCTGCGCCTGGGGTTTAGCATATTGGCTAACAGATTTGGAAATCAACGAAATATAAAAGTATGTCACTGAAAAGACAAGGCTACATATTAAGGAAACAAAAAAGATCTCTATAATGACACCTTTACAAAAGGAACGAGGGACATAATTTTGTCGATGTTTTCAAGAGGATAATTTTAATAAGGACTTTATACCTGATGAAAGTTGTTTCTTACTGGCTGGACATCACTTAAAAATCTTATCAAAACAACCTGTTACCGTTCAAATTTTCAAATTTTCCACCAGAATGATGATTTGGGAAGCAATATCTCAGTCTGGTCTACGCCTCTCTGTATAGTTAATGGTACCATTAATAGTGAAAAGTATTCTAAAAGATTTTCTCCTTAGAACGGCGTATGTTTTATATCCAGAGGGTTGGTGTTTTCAGCAGGATAATGCAAGATACATACTTCGGCCTATACTCAAGCTTGGATGCAAGAACACCAAGCGATATTCCATGGCCAGCAGCTTCACAAGATCTTACTCGCATTGAAAACATATGGGGACTAATGAAGATTGAAATTGAACAAGCAGCGCCATGAAATGAAGATGCTTTAATTCAGTCAGTTTTACAGTCCTGGAGGGCCATCACCGAAAATTATGGAGGCGATCTAGTTTCGGGTGTACCTCGATGTTTAGTCAAGTGTTTACAGTTATATAGAGGTTGTATAAGTAAATGATATGAATATTTTGTTATAATTTTCTACTTTAAGAATTAAGAATATATACTAAATAATTACAATTGATCTTTGTTTTTTCCGGATACTTTCTAGGCGGACTATACTTCTGGAAGCGGAAGGCAAAAGCTAGACATTCTGGAATCGATAGAAATATTCAAGAATAAGCATCATTTGGAAATAAAACTATTAAACGAGCAGAAGTACCTTTCGCTTACCCCATTTCTCGAAATTTTGCATAAGCCGAAGCTTTCGATGAATAAATAACTGTTGAAATACGATTTGTTCATTTAATTTGAAAATGTAATGAACACTACGAATCTCGAGCTATTGTATCGTCAGTAATAATTCATTTTGAATCCAAATTTTTCATTTTAAACCCAAAAAAATTGCTACAAATAACTCGTGATAAACTGAAACTGGATATAATGGAATTGTTCATGAAATGACATAATATCACAAAATTTTTAGTGTCGAAAATCATTGAATACATAAAAATAATTTTTTGCCAAAACATGACTACCGCCCAATATACGTGTTGTGAGATATTCATTATTCTATTTATTTATTTGAACATTGGGAGTTACAAACAGGTATTATGATCCGAAACAGAACCCTGCACTTAAAGGAAAATATGAACACATAAAACATATTCAATAAGAGAAAAAAATAAGAAAATTATTATTATCACAAAAAAATGTTGATCTGTGATCAACAAAACCTTGTCGAGTTTGTTTGAGTATAGAATTGTTATACAGATGTATGTTCCAATGTCTCGATTTCTGGAACTTACTATTACCATACCCCTTATTAATGATGAAAATACTGCTCTTATCGGGTATTTCATTTTATGATGTTTCATTAAGAAATATTGTATCGGTACTTAGGTATTCATTGTTACTAGTTCATATAAATCTTTCTGTGTAATTATACCACGAGTTCGTTTTGATGTTGTTTGATTTTTTATTGAATACTTCCGACATTCTCAGTATTTAAAAATGTTTTTTTCTCATAGACTTTATTGTTTTTTCAATATAATGTGATTTATCTATTGCCACAGTCATTTTACCTTTATCTGATTTTGCGAATAATATGTTGTTTTGATCCAATTTCTTTTTCAAATCTATTAGTATTTTCCGTTCACTATAACCTTCATGTTTGATTACATGAAATTCACTCATCAACACCGAACATTGGAATTCATTAAATGATCTATTAGGTGAGAGTTTAAATGGTAGTTCTGATTCTATACCTTAAGTTTCTGCTTCTTCAACTTGAAAACTTATTTGGATGCTCTAATTATACCGTTTTCTTCAATATTTTCTTCTATATCTCAAAAAACCGAACTGGAGAGATTAATGAATTTATCACATAATTTGTGTTCTGAAAATTTTTCATTGTGTTTTTTTCTATTATACTTCATTTTATTTTCATTATGTTATTAAGTTGTTTCTTTTGGTTTGTGAATGTATTATAAATTATCCGATTGAAAGCCTAAACTGACTTATTTAGTTCACCTCTATTGGACTTATTCTTGTTGACTTGGTCGTTTTCCAAAAGTAATAAAAAACTTTATTGAACCCTTATTTTGAAATAGAAACCATTTAAATATTGTATTTTATCAAATTTGGACCAATTGTTTATCAGCATTTGAAGAACTTACTTTGTATCGAATGGCTTCATATGAGCAACTCTAGAGAACGACAAATTATGTGTATTATTTAATTGAGTGGACAAATTAATTTCTATCAAGTAAATGCCAACACAATTATAAGTATGTAAAAGCTGAACCATCTAAAGTTTGCATTTTGAAATAGTGGTTATTTCGAATCTGATAACACTAGAAAGGTAGTTTAATATTTGACATTAAAGAAATGGGTCGATTTACGCATGAACGAAATTGGAAAATATTAAATTATCATTTCCGAAGTAGTGAATTTTCTATCTAAACTGTTAGAAATATACGTGGAAAATTCAATATGAGCATTTTCCCAGGAAAATCATATTTAAGGATGAAGTTCATTTTCACTTTGGAGGACTATTTTTTTGTGGGCATCCTTCAAGGATATGTGTTACGCTAACAATCTGGAAACGATTGATGCCTTGAAAAACGAAATCGAAGTGTCCATTCATGAGACTGAACCGCAAACAATCGACAATGTACTGAAAAATAGGGTTAATCGGATGAGTATGGCCAGTCGTGGCAGTTATTTGAATATTGTTTTTCATTCGTAAATGTCAGAAATCAATTTTTCTAATAAACTGTTAATTTTGAAAAAATATTCATTAGTTTTTCATTTATAGCCAATCATGAATGCAAATTTTAATTGGCCCACCTTTGATATCTCACAGATAGTCATCTCTAACGGTTAACGTAACAGAACCTTACATTCGATTAATGAAAATTCTCCACAATTTAAACATGAAAGGGCCCGAGGAGATCTACAGAAATGTTGCATCATTACAAATTTCCATGAAAGTTCTCATTATTCTACACACGGGGGAGTTTTAACCGGCACTTGTTTTTCTGAAAGCTATTTCAAATAATTCCGAACGGAATGCTGCCTGTTTTGAACGCTAAATTTAATTTAGGAATATGTTGTTTCGTGTGAGCTGATTCCTCCAATAGTCTGATGTTAAAAAAACAGATCGATTGCATTTCTTCGATCTTGCAATGCAATTACGTTGTATTTTTCCATCAATTAAAAATAATTGTGTTGGTGCGAAGTTGCATGGGCATATATCGTTAATTTGCCTTCAAAGTGGAGTAACCTTCAAAATATGAATCAAGCATAAGTCAAGATAATGCAGAAAAATAATTGATTTTCTTTCGAACTCTCTAGATCTCATCTATATGGATGTAGTACTAGGTATTCCAAAAGAACGATGCGAAAGAAAGTCTGTAATATGTTTTTTTTAGAGTGATAGAACTTTAAATTGAAATAAAACACATTCAAATTAAGATTGAAGCCAAATTTTTTATTTGAAATATAATTTTATGACATTTATGTTTTAAAATAATTTTCGGCATATGTCCACCACGACTAGCTCTGAGGAACCACATTCGACCAGACCAATTTTGGACCACTTTCTCCAGTAATTCAGGTCTTATTTCATCAATAACACGAGTTATGTTGGCTTCCAAAGAGTCTATTGTTTCTGGTTTATCAGCATAAACCAATGACTTGACTTAACCCCAAAGAAAATAATTCTAAGGAGTAATGTCGCATGATCTAAGAGGCCAGTTATTTGGACCATTTCTCGAAATAAAGTTATCGCCAAAGCTTTCTTTCAATGAATCAATTGTTACGGTAGCAGCATGAGGTGTAGCACCATCTTGTTAGAACTAAATCACTTCTGGGTCGATACCATTCAAATTTTGAAACAAATAATCATTCCTCATCGATCTGTAATGAGCACTATTCCCTGTAATATTAGCTCAAGCATCGTTTTTAAAGGATTATGGATCGATGATGCCTCCAGCGTGTAAAGCACACCATACAGTGCATTTTCCAGGATGCAATGGAACCTGCAGAACTTCTTGAGGATTGTTTTCATTCCATATACGGCAATTTAGCTTATTTACATATCCAATCAACCAGAAATGAGCTTCATCACTAAACAAAATTTTGCGATAAAAAAGTGGATCAACTTCAAGCTGTTCTAGGGCCCAATCAGCAAACAAACGACGCATCTTAAATAATAATTCTTGTATCTAGATGAATTAAAAATCTTCAAATAAGCAATATTTTTAGAAATAGTTGAGCGTGAACCTTACACACTACTTGATTATAAGTATGGGTTGTAAATTTTGGAGTGAACAATATTTGATTTATTTTCTATAAGTAACTTGCGAAAATTGTGAAAATACTTCTGTCTAACATCTAACTAAAAGATTTATTTGTTATCAACTAGCATTTAAAACATTTTTTGCTTTTATTTCTCGTCTTACTTATTAATTGTCTTTAGCAAATTAATTTAATCCAGTCAAAAAGCGAAGTTCAACTCCGCCAGTTTACTATCCAGAGGGAGATAATATTTCGACTTCATAAAAATCCAGTTTTTGTCGGTCGAGAAAGGTTTGAGGAATATTTTCTGGATGTTGTCCGCCTCATCTGACGTTAGATGTGTAGAAGTACAGGACGAAAATGAGGCCAAGATTTCAAACCCCTGTGGGGGATATATGGGAATCCTTCTCGGGTGTCTACTGCGTGCAGGGTTAATCTGCGGGATCTGAATTACGTCAACATCGTCTTGGGATAAGATATAGCACAAAAAGGGGAAATTTCACACCGCTTTCGGTTCGAACATTTTGGGGACTTATTTTCCTTCCATAGTTCACTTTAGGTTGAAGTAAGGCATAATATTATTTGGAATAAGAGATTGGCATATTGAACAACTTCACATTCACAGGAAAACCAATCCTGTTATGTGAAAAAATTTAAGTCTCGCAACGGAGTCCTTCCAGTGATTTAACAGTTACTAGAATTAATAATTCATATGAATTTTCAATATTTCATAAACCAACATATACTGATGCTGTTATACACAATGAATCAGATCATGCTATAAACCAAAAATTTTCAGCATTTAATTGTATGTTCCACAGATTAGTAAACATACCAATGTATCGAGAAAATTATATTTTAGAGCTCAACATCATTGAAAAAATAGCTATTAATAATGACTACAATCCTACAATGATAGATGAATTGTTCATAAAAAAAATAATGAAATAGCTTCAAATATGGTATATCCCAATACAAAAAAAAATTTAAATACATTTCCTTAGCACATTTAGGTTGTTTTTTCAGAGTGATAGAACTTTCGATAGGGATAACTGTGATTTGACAGATGGTAGAAGCCATGTTGTTTTGACATTTCTGTTCAGTAAGCATTGACAAATTATCATGGAAAGATTCACGCCGCAAAAACGTTTACAAATTGTTGAAATTTATTTTCAAAATCAGTGTTCTATTCGTCAAACTTATGGAGCACTTCGTGAAATTTATGGTTTACATAATCGTCCATCAGATCAGATTATTCGTCGAACTATCGAGATTTCGGACAAAATTTTCTCTACTCGATGCAACAACAACAACAAGATAAAGAAATGTACGTACAGAAGAAAATATCGCTGCTGTAAGTCATGGTGTTAATGATGATCCAGATTTGTCGACGTTCACAACAAGTTGGACTCTGTGCATCCACCACATGGAAAATTTTGCGTAAATATCTTTATCTACACCCATACAAAATCCATCTGGTTCAAGAACTAAAGCCACTTGACCATAATAAGCGTCGTTTGTTTGCTGATTAGGTACTAGAACAGCTTGAAGTTGATCCACTTTTTTTATCGTAAAATTGGGTTTAGTGATGAACCTCATTTCTGGTTGAACGGCTACGTAAACAAGCAAAATTGCCGTATAGGAATTGAAAACAATCCTCAAGAAGTTCTGTAGGTTATATTGCATCCTGAAAAATGCATTGTATGGTGTGCTTTACACGCTGGAGTCATCATTGGTCCATATTTCATTAAAAACGATGCTGGAGCTAATGTTACAGTGAATGGTGCTCGTTACAGATAGATGATCAATGATTATTTGTTTCAAAATTTGAATGGTATCGACCCAGAAGTGTTTTAGTTCCAACAAGATGGCGCTACACCTCATGCTGCTACCGTAACAATTCATTGATTAAAAGAAAGATTTGGCGATAATATTATTTCGAGAAATGGTCCAATTAATTGGCCTCCAAGATCATTCGACATAACTCCACTGGATTATTTCCTTTGGGGCTATGTCAAGTTATTGGTTTATGCTGATAAACCAGAAACAATAGACGTTTTGGAAGCCAATATAAGTCGTGTTATTGATGATATAAGGCCTGAATTACTCGAAAAAGTGGTCCAAAATTGGTGTGGTCGAACGCGGTTCCTCAGAGCTAGTCGTGGTGGACATATGCAATCTTAATTCAAATGTGTTTTATTTCAATTTAAAGTTCTATGACTCTAAAAAAACACCCGATACAAAGTATTTCTGAAAAAATTGCTACATACCTCACAAATAAATATGATATAAAAAATTCATACAAAACTTTTTCAAACCCAAGTAAATTCATTATAAATAATAATAACATTACACAAAAAGACGATAAATCTTGTTAACATGTGGTGATTGCCAAACAGTTCACATATTTCTTTTCCACCTGAACAGGATTAGAACTTGATCTTTCCGGTCACGAGCCCTATGATCTATCACTGAGCTGTCCGCACTCATATATAGAAAGTGAAAGTTATGCCTTAAACCTGTTAGAGTTGTAAGAGATAAATAAATACAACAAAATAGTCTCGATATCACTACTGCTGAACGTGTGAAAATTGTGGAAACTTACTACAAAAACAATTATTCTCTAGTAAGTACGTTTCGTGCATACGGGTAGATTATGGTAGACATAATCGTCCATCTGAGCGTACAATTGATAATACAGTGAAAAAACTCGGAGAGAATAGATCTGTAACTGATGTCTTAAGGCCCATACATCATCGAAATGCACGCTCGACCGAAAATATTTGTACTGTAAGTGAAAGTGTTGAAGGAAACCCAATTTATAAATTCATCGACGCGCACAACATTTGAGGCTCTTCCTACGGCACGTTATGGCTTATTTTGCACCCGGATTTGCATCTCCATCCTTTCAAGGTTCTGTTGAAACATGACCTAAAGCCAGTTGACCACAGAATGCGTAGAACATATGCCGATTGGGTGCTTGAACAACTACGTTTGGATCAAGATTTTTTGCATCGAATTCTCTTCAGCGACGAAACACATTTTTCACTAGATGGCTATGTAAACAAGTAAAATTGTCCCATCTGGATCTGTGGAAATCCGCATGTCACTGCTGAGAGAACATTACATCCACAAAAAGTCACTATATGGTGTGCATTTTGGTCTGGAGGAGTGATTGGCCCATACTTCTTTGAGAATGAAATAGGTGTCACTCAAACCATCAATTCTCATCGCTATAGCCAAATGATTACAGATTTTTTTTGGCCTGAAATTGACAGTACTGTGGCCTAAAGTGGCGCAAGATCGCAGTAACAAAGCCTACCCAGAACACAACTGAACACCTAACTCGCACAAGCTGAAAAAGCTTCTGAGGGATCTTCACAGAAGATCTAGGAGTATCAGGATAATAATAATAATGAGTTACCTATCACTATTTATAATGACCATTCCGATATTGGACATTTTTTATATCTAGATGAATGAATACAATAAACTTGTAAGTACACGATCACCTAATCACCTGAAAAAAATCCACTATTTCTATTGATAAAAATGCCGCAATTAAAATAGTTCCAATTATTTTCTTCTTTCTTTTCAGGGAATTTACTGAGAGGAAGTAGTGAACTAGTCATTTCAGAAGGTAAGTATTATGGTATTTCGTCGGGGATCATAAATGTTTTTTTTAAATTCTGCATGTACCTAATATAACCAATTACTCCATTTTTGTGATAATGAATGAGATCAGACCCATGACAGAATATTAAGATTTAATGAAAGACTTGTCAAATAGGTAATATCAGTAAAAGCTAATTAAAATAACTCGCAAAGTTTCATTTAAGATCTAACGTGGAAGGACTGCGTTGAAAGATTTGGCATTTTTTCAGATACCATGTTTTTGATTCGATTTCATTAAATGAAATTCAGTTTTCACAAAAAATGGACATTATTACCACAGAATGCTTTTAAATAATTTTTTTTTAAACCAATAAATTACGCAGTCAAGCTGATATTATTCGTTGTAATTACAAAAAATTATATAGGGTGTATATGACTATTGAATTGTATCAGTCCTTACTTGGTGAAAATCCATATTAAATAATACTTAAATAAGGTTATTCTGATTTTCACAAATTTTTATTGTTATGTTCACAACAATTGTTTCGCAAGAAACTTTTTTCCTATTCATATTTTACAATAAGGTTTGTTTTCAATAGCTTGATCCATTCTTAACAAATAAGGTCTCTTGTCAATTCACGCTAAAATTCAGTTTTTGAGAAGAAAAATTATTTATCAACAGATAATACGCCTGAGTTCTAGAGACTGGAATTATTTTCGACCATAAATTTATCCATTAGACGGATGTCATGTGGACATTTTTATTGAGAACTGGTACAACTATTAAATAAATGTAACAAAACAAACAATTTCACTTTTCAAAAATTGAATATCAAATTGAATAGGTAAAGGGTTCACGCCGAAAGGCCAAATGCAATACATCAGAAATAGCAAGAAAGAAATATTCATCGATTGTAACAAATAAATTGGTTGATTTCTATCGATGAATATTTCTTTCTTGTTATTTGTGATCATATGAAATGTTCAAAATGACTACCTTCAGCCTCTAGACAAGAGTCTAGACATCGGCGCATATATTGGGTTACCCGGTCAAAAAATTCGGGAGCATTTTGAATAACCCTGCATGAAAAAACAATGCGCTTCCTAAAGTCTTTCATATCTTGGACAGAAGTCTTGTAAACCAATGTTTTCAAGTGGTACCAAAAAGTTGAATCCAGAGAATTTAAATCTGGTGATCGGACAACAATTGTTTCACCACGATGTGGCTTCTTCAGGTATCTACATTCTACTGACTGATGGTGTCTAGTATAACAGAATTTAAATACAGTTTAGTACGTGATAAAATAATGGTAAAAACTAGTCATGAAACTTAGGGTGTTGACTGGGGTTTGTCGCAGTATTTTCAGATAATCCATTAACATAGGATAACGAAAAGTATTTCTGTGTATTGTCCTCTTTTATGATTACAGGTACACGAGATTTAATGTCATATTCTTTTGTTTATTGGATACCATCTATAAGAAAGGGGTTGTAATCGTTGTTTGAAGCTACCTGTACAGATAGCTTCAAACAACAATTGATCTCCAACAAATTGGTTCTGCTAAGGTAGGAGGAATGAGACCGTAGCTATTAGAAGAAACAGTTGCTGTTAGTCCATTTTCTTCCGGGAAGTAAAACTTTCGCAGTTGCCCCCCAAAGTGTCACGGATGCTTGATATGTGTGCAAGTTTCCCACCTTTCGAAATCAGCTATATTCCTGGCTTGCAGAATGTTCGTCCGCTGCAGATTTTCGTTTGTCATATCGTGTTGCCCACGAAAGCTTTGAAGTTTTATGACTAAGCAGGATATGAATCTCAAATCTTAGACACTGTAGCCTGCTTTTCAATCTACTATTTTGCATATACTGAACTGTTTCAGCCGTTATTATTTGATAGTTGATCATAATTAAAACAAGTTTTAGAAATTACTATGTTTTATTACCAATAAAGTGATATTTTACACATTTCATTGCTACTGAAGTTTCGGGAATTAATTATCTCAGACAACCGAAAACTTAACAACGGTGATAAAAACAGGTTAAAAATGAGAGGGCGCCTAACAACTATTGGAATGTCGGCACGCCAAAGAAGATTGGTGAACAGTTGTTACTTATTTAAATATCTCAAATATTTTGGATTTACATAGATCAGTACAGTCAATCATCATTTTTACTGTGAACTAATTTGAAAATTTCGGCATGATCTAAATATATAAGAAAAACAAATGTTAACTTCCGCTATTTTATTGATTTATACAATTGTTTCGTCATACCATGCCTTCATCAGGTGAGTATTTAAACTGAGGTATACAATGCAAAACATGACCTTAAATACACAGCTCTGGTACAAAAAATAGAGGGGTGGAAAGAGATGGTATACAATTAATGAAAAATATTAAGTAGGGGGATCTGTTTAAATCTATTTGATCATTCAATAAAATTTGTCTTTTATTATATCTATTGATCTCTAAAGTTTCTAACAGATTTAGTTTCTGACTTATGTTTTCGATGTGTAATATTTCATAGTTCATATTAAAATTATGGCCAGTCTCTAACAAATGGTTGGCATAAGTTGAATTCGGTTTATTTTTAATGCAACATTTTTCATGTTCTCGTATCCTTGTTTGGAATGAACGGCCCATATATACACATGGGCAATCACTACATAATAACTTGTAAACTCCTGATTTATCGTTTTTAGGAATGACGTTTTTATTATTTTTTTCTGAGCTGCCTAAAGAATTAATAGTTTTACAAGAGATGTTATATTTTTTTCTTTAAATTTCTAGCAATGTTTTCAGATTTTTGGCCTATGTAAGTTGACGAAATAAATTTGGTTTCGCTTGAATTTTGAAATTTTGAATATACAAGTGATATTGCTTCTGTCATTATAAAATAAAACACTTGTTTACATTTTCTACTATATTTTTGGTATTGACGTACGTTTCGTCTTTGCTTGAAAGACTTCATCAGAATACCAGGTATTCTGATGAAGTTAGATTGTTAGACTTTCTTCGTCTAGATAAGACGTGGCCCTCTATTTTTTGTACCAGAGTTGTGTATTTAAAGTCATGTTTTGCATTGTATACCTCAGTTTAAATACTCACCTGATGAAGTCATGGTATGACGAAACAATTGTCGTATAAATCAATAAAATAGCGGAAGTTAACATTTGTTTTTCTTATATTGATAAAAACAGGTTAAAAATGAGAGGGCGCCTAACAACTTTTGGAATGTCGACAGGCTTAAGAAGATTGGAGAACAGTTGTTACTTATTTAAGTATCTCAAATATTTTGGATTTACATAGATCACTAGAGTCAATCATCATTTTTACTTTGAACTAATTTGAAAATTTCAACATATGCGAAATATCAAAGTATTTTTCCTTTTGATTCTACATGTAAAATTTTAAGATTATCTATTGTTGCAAAAGGATTGCCGTTTTCTAAACAATGAGTGTAAAAATTAGAAGTTTGTTTAATTTTCATGAAATTCATTTTATGTTCGTATTCACATTTAATTCTGAAAAACTATTTGTCACTTTGATTTATGCCACCGAAGTACGATAAAAAAATGAATTTTTTGTTTTCTTTAATTTTTATGGTGGGATAAATTTGGTTTATAGCTATTTTAGATTATTTCTATTGAATTAAATTATCTATTTTATTGGGGTTGAAATCGTTGTTCGCGGCTATTGATTTTACAGTTTGAACTTCAGCTTCGCGGTTATTTTTTGATAAGGGTACTGCGAAAGCTCTATAGATCATCAATTGATACGCTGACATTTTTTGTGAATATGGGTGATTGGAGTCAATAGAAATACATATATCAGTGGATATGGGTTTTCTAAACACGTTAAATTCTATTTAAGTATCAGAGTGTTTCATCGAAGGGTACAAAAATGTAATCCTTTTGTTTGATTCTTTTTCTAATCTGAATTTGATCTTTGGATGAATATACACGTGAGTATATCGTTTACGTATCTGAACCAGACATTTTGTGTCTAATTCTATCATCAAAAACGTCAAATTCTACTGGATGAGTCAGTTCTGCATGCAGTTCTCGCTTCTGGTAGATTGATTTAGTTTCTTCCTCGGTCCAGATTGTTTCCGCGCATCTTGTTGCGCTCTTCTCTGAATGGGAACTGGAGCTCGTTTTTACTTGTATGTATCAAGTATAAATTTTTCACATAGCCGACTAAAACAACCAACAATCCTCGAAAAAACAGCAGGACTACTTATATCGGCATGCAGACGAGCATTCTGAAACAGAAATAAACTATCACTATTTTAAAAGACTGGAGGAGTTCATTTCTTAGTATCCTCTATATTCTTGGTGGCAATGTTTGTCAGAAAGATTAAACAGAAAAAAATATTTCATCGAACATTGTCAACAACTTTGTCCTATCTGTCTGCGTATTGCGGCCGTTTTTCTCGCAATGCTTGGCTCAAACGCATCAATTGTCATCGGTAGACTTTCCCTATGATCCTTTCTTTCGGTCGTAACAACTCATAATACATCACACCCAGCTAGTCTCACCAAATATACAGCATGATCTTCTCGCCATGAATATTCGGCCTGACAGTTGATGATAAGGCATACATACATTACTTGACGTTTTGGATTATCGTAATAGAGTCACTTTTCATTGCCAGTTACAATTCGATGCAAAACTTCTTTTTCATTTGGCGTTGGAGCAGTTGTTCACACGTGAAAAACAGCATTCGACGTCTCTTGCATTCAGTTCAAACGGCACCAGATTTCCTACCTTTCAGATCATTCCCATTGCTTTTAAACGATGGCAAATGGCCGGTTGAGTGACTCCAAGTATTTTTGTAAGTCCCTCTTGCTTTTGTGAGGATCTTCATCGATTGTTGCCTCTGATTCATCACCCTTACACTTAAGCTGGCATTCGAGGACATTCTTTATCTTCTAAATGAAAATTGCCACTTTTAAATCGGTCAAACCACTTCTGACACGTTCGCCCAGCTAGAGCATGGTCACTATAAACATCTACTAAAATTCGATGACTTTCGGCAGCCTTTTTCTTCTTAAGTTGAAGCAATGAAGTAAAACTCTCCGCCAAAACAAATTATTTGTTACAAAAGTAACTATTAAACTATGTTGTTTGCACTTCAGCGAAATGACAGATACTTCAAAAACGCCATAATGACACTTTAAAACTAGAAGCTACATTGTTATCAAAACCGTACGACCTCTCTACTTCTAATATTGCTCGGTTTTATACACCCGGCCAAAAAATTGAAACGAAAGTAGTGTTCGTTTCTTTGAAGGTCAAACATACCATTTAAACTTGCAGCCACATTTTATATTCTAGAAAATAACCGTAAATTTTGTGTCTGTTTTTAAGATATTCTAATAAACTCACCTGCCACCATATGTTTCGTTTACTCCTTCATCCTCCGCACACAAAATTCGGCAGGAAACACCAAATTATCACACGAGGGCTAGGAAGTTACTCGAAGAAGCAGGATTAGAATCTTCAATCTCTGCTGTTGCGTTCTCATATTGCTTCCTTTTTTGAAATTAAATTTTTATTTTTAGTTCCATTCAGCTGTAGATTTTATCAAAATGACCGATAAAGTATGGAACTAAACCAGAAAAATATTATTCTCATATAGCTTACTGGTGCAACCAACAACCCTTGGTACTCCAGAAGAACATGATAGTACATTCCAACTAAAAGAAACATAATACAAAACAGCAGGATTATCTTTATCGGCGTGCAGAAGAGTCTCCTGAAACAGAAATTAATTGTCAAAAAGTCGCAAATACAATTAATTGAGGAGTTAATTGAAATCTCCAGTTGGATGTCATATCGTCGGAAACTATTTTATGCTTTTCGAAATTTTTTACTGGTCTTATAAATGAAAATAAAAGGTATTCCTTGGTATCAAAATCCTAATTAAATGGAACCTTTTAACTACCTGATCCTGCAACCACGTTTCGTTATCATAAGAGAACGCTAAAATCTGTTTAATCTTCAGTGAAATTCAATGGGATCATAGTTTGCAAACGAACCAATAAAATTTTCTCTATATACTCTCATATATACTTTCTAATCTGTAGTTAATCATAAAGATTCTGAAAACTGGAATTATTGAGGGTTCCATTTTTCGAGCTCATAAATAGATAACTCTATTTGCTTACTTCGGTTCAAATACTTTTCAAGATGTTACACAGTCAAAAACTTCATAGTCTCACATCCTAGGAATCCGTGATCCCATCAAAACATTTTTTATATCATCATATATTTTACAATTTTCAAAATAACTTTCTCACAATAAATCCATGAAAATTTAAACATCTTAATATAATTTTGACATTCCTTCCGAAAGCTCATTAGGAGGTTTATGGTAAAAGTGACTCTTTCTCAACAAGGAAGTTAAATAATTCAAAATCAATAAACTTTTATTACTCTTATATAAATTAAGCCCTGAAATACCTTTCATCTTCAGGTGGAAATCGGATGAAAATGTCTCATGGGAAATCGAAAGATTATTATTTGTCTACTGGCTCTAAGAGAAAAAATGAAGAAATAATTTTCTCAAGCGTACAAACAAAACGGAAAAATTGTATTTACATGCAAATATACAGAATGATTCCAAACGGATGCAAACATTTTAAGATGTGGAGCAGAAATAAAAGGATCTTTTTTATTATAGTTTTTTGTTTTAAGCCCCTTCTCATCCAAGCTACTGTCCTTTGAAATTGGAGGAAACATTTTAGTTTTTTTGAATATTTTTTCTATGGGACAATTGGAAAGAATAAAATTTCGCAGATTTCCAACGTTAATTTGATATCCCTTTTTGACAGTTAATATTATTAGACAATAAACACCTGCATCGAAACTTCTCAATGCTTCAACAATTTTCGAATTGAAAAATTGATTTGCAAATAAAAATTGAATACGCAACTACTATGTGTCTCCACTTTTAAACATTGCTAGTTCAGTTGAAAAAAATAATAAAGTATTAAGACTTTTCACATAAATCAAGATAGAAGTTAGAGTATGTTAAAAAAATTAAGTAGGCTGTTCTCGAATATAGTAATAAAAGTTAATATCAAGTAGGTTGGTGTTGAATAAAATTTTAATGAAAAATATTTATATACATTGATAGAACGTCATTAGTGTTTATTCAGATTGAAAAAAAAAGACATTTAGCAAAGAGTAATAACAAACTGAAATTGCAACAAAACAAAAAAAAACACCATAAATGTTCAAAATGTTCAAAATTAAATCATAAATATCTAACACGAGAGGTAAAAACACCAGAGTTTTAATGAAACCCTAAATTCAAGTTGAAAGGGATTCAAGTATGTATCGGGTGTTTTTTTTGGAGTGATAGAACTTTAAATTGAGATAAAACACATTTAAATTAAGATTGAGCAGATTTTTTTTTATTTGAAGGATAATTTTATGACATTTATGTTTTAAAAATAATTTCCGGCATATGTCTACCACGACTAGCTCTGAGGAACCGCATTCGACTAGACCAATTTTGGACCACTTTTCTAGTAATTCAGGCCTTATTTCATCAATAACACTAGTTATTTTGGCTTCCAGAGCGTCTATTGTTTCTGGTTTATCAGCACAAACCAAGGACTTGACATAACCTCAAAGAAAATAATCCAGTGGAGTTATGTTGCATGATCTTGGAGGCCAATTAATTAGACCATTTCTCGAAATGATGTTATCGCCAAATTTTTCTTTCAATAAATCAATTGATACGCAGCATGAGGTGTAGCACCATCTTGTTGAAACGAATACACTTCTGGGTCGATACCATTCAAATTTTGAAACAAATAATCATTGATCATCGATCTGTAACGAGCACCATTCACTGTAACATCAGCTCCAGCAGCGTTTTTAAAGAAATATGGACCGATAATGCCTTCAGCGTGTAAAACACGCCATACAGTGTATTTGTCAGGATTGTTTTCGCTCCATATACGGAAATTTTGCTTGTTTACATAGCCGTTCAACTAGAAAGGAGCTTCACCACTAAACACAATTTTACGATAAAAAAGTGGATCCACTTCAAGCTGTTCTAGGGCCCAATCAGCAAACAAACGACGCTTATTATTGTATGGGTGTACACCAAGATATTTATGGAAAATTTTCCATATGGTCGATGCACAGAGCCCAACTTTTTGTGAACGTCGACGAATAGACAAATCTGGATCATCATTAACACTATGAGTTACAGCAGCGACATTTTCTTCTGTACGTACAGTTCTTTGTCTTATTGTTGTTGTTGCGTCGATTAGAGATGTCCGAAATCTATCGAAAGTTCGATGAATAAGCTGCTCTGATGGACGATTATGTAAACCATAAATTTCACGAAGTGAAGTTTGGCTAATAGAACACTGATTTTGAAAATAAATTTCAATAATTTGTAAACGTTGTTGGGGCGTGAGTCTTTCCATAATAATTTGTCAATGTTTACTGAACAGAAATGTCAAAACAACATGGCTTCTTCCTTCTGTCAAATCACAGTTATCCCTATCGAAAATTCTATCACTCTGAAAAAAACACCCGATAGTTTGAGCAGGCCACTTTCTAGATCTATCCAATGGTTTGGATGAACTTCATCTAAGTAGTGACGAATCTTGGATAGAGTAAATCGGTGCTTAGTTCATTTTGAAAATTGAATAAATAAAAAATTATTTCCACTAGTGATATCAAACGAAGTAAAAGTATCTTATTTATTCCATTTTAAACATACATGGACTTTAGTTCTTGCCTGATTTGTATAGGGGTATCTTCAAAAAGTTTTGGCTATTCTCTAGGAAATTGTGATATGTATGTGCATTTAAACTTATCGCAGAAAATATGGTCATATTATATAATTATTAAGGATACCAGGCCACACATTTTGAAAATTCTAATATAGTTCCGTGAAAACTTAGTCTCATTAGTGAACAAAAGATGAGTTGAGAATTGCAGATCTTGTATGATCATTTGAAGTATACACAGACGAAAAATTAGCTGAGATAGAAAATCCCTTAGTAAGAGTGCTTGGACTCATTAGATCTGATAGGGATATAACAGTTCTTTCATAATCGTTAATACCAAGCAATGGCTTACATGCAGGAAATGGGAAATTTTTCTGGTACTTGTTTCGGGAAATTCTTGGATTAAATTGAGAATAGCTGCTGCAAGTGCTACACTTTTTTCTTCTCGATGGTAATACTTGAGAATTATTTCTTAATAACTCATGAATGCGAGCTAATAAGATATGGTAAAATAATTTCCTTTCTGGATAAAACTCAGCGTAGAACCTACAAGCTCTTAACGCATTTCCATCAACGCGGCCATATACGAAATGCATCATTTGCCGTTTGAGTATTTGTATGATTAACCATTCTATTCACTATATTTTTATTAGAACCTCAGCAAGATCAAATCATAACAATGAAAAATGAATAATTTCAGCTACTCTTATATTTGACAGCTGCCTACCTAATTTTATCAACAAATTAGAACGTCTGTGAATTTATGTGAAAGAAGTCCAAGCATTTTTCATTTTTGTAATCAAACTCACAATTATTAGAGAAAAATCAAAACACAAAAAAGTTTGCTTGGTGAAAATATCTTCTTTAATCTGAAAAATGTTAGAGCATCTAAAACATCTGATGCAAAATATCGCAGGAGTTCATTTTTGATGAAATTTCAGATTTGAAGAAAACTGTAGAAAAGTGACATTAAATTAGCGCTAGCTAACTTCTAAAATTCATCCATCACAATTATTCCATATAGAAGATATTAAATGGAAACAAAATTTTTCCTCAATTTCTGAAGACATCAGTACATTGAAAGGGAAAGGGGCTTATAATAAAAAAATTAGATGAAAGATCCCCATTAATTTCTGCTAAAGAGACACCTCTTAGATTTTTTCGCATAAATTTAGAAACACTCTATAAGAGTGTATTTATAATATCTTACCTTCTTGCTTTCATAGCCCTTTCTTCTCCTGTAGTAGTATTGTTCCCTTCTAATTCATTTCTACTGGCCATAACCACATCAAAGACTACTTCAATCCGGGCATCAGAAATCCTGCAAAGATGATTAATTAAAACTTGAATTAAAAATTGAAATGGGAAATAAGAATCCCATTATAAGAGTAAAATTGCGCGGTTTTTCAAGTTTCTCAAACCATTCCTTCAACTATAAACATTCAGTGACATTAGAAGTGTTACACCAAAATAGATCAACTAATCTATTTAAATCGATTTTTTCAAACTTGGTAGTCCTACATCAAAAATGAAATATTCAAAAAATTTTTATCAACATGAGATTTGAAAAAAGTTAGTACGGTGTTTAGTGACACCGTAGTTACTATATTCTTTCCTACGTCCAAGTAACGACAAAATAAGAAGATTGATGTCTACTTATTGCCGCTCGTTCCAAGCAGTTTGAACACCGTAGATTAACTATGTCAAAGTCTATAGTGACAATAGTGCCTAAACAATTACTCCAATAGTTCTGTGACATGGATCTCAACCTGGACGGTATCGTGATTTGTCACTGAAGACATCATTGCATTCTTCATTCATGTCTCATAGCTGTCGTTCTTTGCACTATTTCAGCCTTTGACGACAATAGTTCGTAGTCAAGGGAGGAGCTGTTAATGAACGATTTGAAATAATTACAAAGGCTCTAATACATCGATATATAACAGGTTTCTTTCTTCGCCAAACCATTGATCAGCAATTGGACACGTACGAGAAGTACCAAAACGGTTTCATTCGGGCTTGTTTTCCTACGAACCTATCTTGACGATTTGTACCTCGGTGGACCAATTGGCCTTCTTCTGTCCAGCACGATACACCTGCTTTACAATCAACATGGCAGCCAATTACGCGAAAACAAATCAATATCAACATGATGTGTCGAAATCTATTTGTGTTAAATAACAAGATATTGTTGGCCAGTTCCGGCAGCCTTTTTGTAAGATTACATTACATTGGACTAACCAATTTTTTCGCTCAGTAAATACTTAGTAAAGCCAAACGTGTGGAATGTTGTTGTTGATACCTGGCATTTTATGAAGAAATATGACTTATATCAAACAGTGAGCTTATCTGCTTGAAATGTGACCTCGTAAGTTTCTTTAGTGTTTGACCTCACAGCTATAACTGTAGTAGACTTTACCTAACAATTAGGTCTCATGAAAATGAAAATACCAATTTAAGTCGATTTGACTTTTGAACCAATACACAGATGTAAATTGCACCGTACCTGTTCGAAGAATTATCGGTCACCATAGCTTATACTGATCATGTATTTAGATAATATATCCGCCAATAATTGAATTCATTTAAAAGGAACGATTGAGCGATTGGTTGAGACAACGTGAAAACATTCATGATGAAATGGAAAACATTACTGAACACAACATGGCTGTAGAGTTGTGGAAATGTGTTAGTCAAATTAAGTTAAAGAATAATTTCTTTTATATCTACGTCCCATAACAGAATTCGTAGAGATCATAGATCTATTAGAAAGGGTGTTTCAATAAGAGCGCAAGATTTCAGTGTTCAATAAAACATGGTTTTCTGTAGCAAATGTAAATGGCCGCCACGGCTTTGCGTAACCTTTTGACGAAATTTTAAATAAAGTTATTGAATATATGTGATAGTATTTCGGCTTTCAATGCTTCGATGGTTGCAGGCTTATTAGCATAAACCTGTGATTTCGGGTAGAAGTCTAAAGGCGTTTAGTCGAAAGACCGTAGAGGCCAGTTCTGGTCACCAAATCTGGAGCAAACTCGAGCAAGATCGTCAATGTTTCACGGGCGGTATGATATGTGGCACCGTCCTGCTGAAACCACTTAGCTTCCAAGTGAGTCCAATTCTTGTGCCCGATGGCAAATTGACGTCTGGCCTTTTTGTCACACTCTCGCGAACTGCCGTGATTTTTTGTTCTGAACGACCTCTACAAGCCTGTATCGTATGTTTCAAATCACTAACCGAACCGGTATTTTCGAATTATTCGATCATTCTTTTCACGATGAATTAGGCACATTATTTCGACCGAACATTGGACGCACTTTACGAATAGTCGCAATTGAACTTTCACCATTTTGATAATAATTTTTTACAATCAGGACGCGTTGTTCTACCGTGTAATGCTCCATGTTTACTAACTCTCATCTGCCAACTTTCGTGTCACGTCATATTCATGTGGCATTATGATTGTCAAACATGGCGCGCAATTCAAATCTTGCGCTTTCATTGAAACACCCTTTAGAAAAGAGAAATCCCAGATTGCCAATGAAAAACTCCTTCAACTAATTTAGAACCGAGCAATGGCATAGTTCCAAACTGGTTCGGAAATGGTCCTTGGAGCAAAGCTAATATTCTTACCCTCCAGTACTGTTGTCTTCACTTCGATTCCCATGCACTTGTGGAAGAGAGGTGTTTTGCATGTTCATTCTGGAATAAAATATGAAAATTAATGATTCCGCTGATGAATTTAACATATTGCTGAATTACAGAAAACATATTTTTCATTTTTGATCTATTATTCTACACTAGATTATTCATTCGACTGATACGAGGATATTATTGATATCTACAGGGTTAGGCACGGAACTTATTCAAAATTTCACTTCGTTAGCACTTTTGACGGACATGAGATATGACGTTAGGCTTTTGACACTTTGTTTATCATTTAATGACCCTTCAAATGCATTTAGTTGGGAAAATCGATCAACAAAAATCAAAGTTGTGGATTCAAAAGCAAAAAAGTCAGCGATAATCGTTTTGTTTTTGAATATAAATCGACCAGGGAGATAGTGGAGGAGCTGAAACATTTAATATTTACAGAAAATTTGTTTATCGTACCACCGAACGTTATAATTGAACTGTGTCTATCGAACGTAAGCGTGCTATTATAGTGGACAAACGATTGCTTGTACTCTTTAAAAAGTTCGTGATGTGAAATTTCAAGTTATGGCCTAGAAAATAGAAAAATTTCAGGACTTGAATGATGAATAAAAAGAGCTTAGACTCGATATGGTGAAACAATTGGATGTGACGGCAACAGTTGGACAATTTGGTGCTCTCGGATGAGATTAATTGTAAGCATTTCAAAATCAGAAGCTTCGGTGATGGTTTAGGCAGCAATCACACAAAATGGATGTTCTCCATTGGTTTTATAACAGAAGGACTAAAACTTGATGCTCCATTATACAGACAGTGTTGGAAAGTTCCTTGAAGCCATAAGTAAGCAAATAATTGAAATCAGAATGCTGTGTGTCAATTCACATAGAGAAGCACACCGTTCAGTAGCCTCGAATGTTCCAGCCCAAGACAATGGTCTTTATATTTCCCAGAGTTAAACTCTCCTGGATTTAAGCATGTCGGGCTACGTGCAAAGCAAGGTGGGAGCAAAAACAAGGACACAGGGGATAGGCTGAAGACTGCTCTCAAGCTAGAATGGCCCAAAATCCCATAAGGAGTCACACAGGCATCATGTTATGATTTCTTTGAAATATTGAAGAAAATAAAATTGTTCAAAGGCGGTTACACCGGCTACATGCAGTTACATGTCTGTCTATAAGTAGTCTATAATTTTTTTTCATATTTTCACTTTAGTTGAGGACAAATTCCGTGCCTAACACTATGGTTTGCCCAGATTGCTTCCACGAATAAAGTAAATATTACGATATCATAGAAAGAAATCATAACTTATTTCAAATTTCATTATAAAACCAAACTAGTCAAATCGTAAAAAAAAGTATATGTATTTGAAGGGGTTAAAAGGTAATCAAATTCACATAGATTTGCCTTATATCCTTGGCGATCCATGTACTTTGTATATGACTATGAAAGATTGGATTTCACGCTTCAAAAGAGGTAAATTTTCATTAAAGATGAAGGACGATTGAGATGGCTTGTGTGTTTCCGATCCCAAAAATATCGATGCAGTTCATGCATGATTTCCGCAGACCGTCCAATTGTGTTGACACGAATATCTGAAGCACTCAATATTTCATATTAACTCGTCAATTTAGACATGAGAAAATTTTCTGCAAATTGGATCCCCAAATGTCCGCATGTTGACTAGAGCGGTAGAAACATAGCGTTCGGTTTGTGCTCTGTTCCAAAAGATTCAGAGTATTGATGAAACTTGGACATTTTTCTGTGACCCAGAACCAAAGCAGCTATTAACACTGACTCTTCATGGTTGAAGACGCGTACTCAATGACGAACTGAAACATGATTAAAAATTCAATTGGATCGCGTACCGTCTTCATTGGCGTACGGTTGCTGAAATCTCGTATTCCCGGCAGGATTCGCCAGTGAGTAAAAGCCTCAACAAGTTTCAAATTAAAAAAATTGCTGAGAAAGAACTTGCTTTAGTTACATGTGATTCCCATGGAATTATCAGGATTGATTATCTGTATAAGGGTAAAGCCATAACTATGCATTACCATCCAATCCTACTGACCACTCTACGACGGATAATTATACACAAAGGACACAAAGGTGTTTTCTTTTTTCAGGACAATATCGATGTATATTAATCGCAAACCAGTCGTCATTTAGGGATGGAGCACTATCCCTTGATCAACTGATCTAACTTCGTCCGATTGCCATCACTTTTCTTAATTGAAAAAAAGTCTAAAAGGTCGCATATTTTCCCCCATAACAAACTATGTAGATCTGGTTTGCATAATAAGATAAGAATTTGTTCTTGAGAGGTGTGAAGACTTAGCTGGTTCGTTATAATGTTATAATGAGGAGAGTATGTTGAATAATAAAGTATTTTGATTTTTGAATTTCATATCCTATTATAGTAGGGCAAGAATTGTTTACGTACTCGTACTTCAATAATTATTCAGAATATTTCCATAAGAATGGTCCGAAGAAGGGCAAACTGATTTCACCTAGTTGGTGTTCCAATGTAAATTGAATATCGTTAATTTCCTTACCGTTGTGGTAGTTCAGTTCTTCGTTCCATGTTGGAAATAGTATTGTGAACTGGAGGGGTTGCTCTTAAAGGATGAGACACGCTGTAAAAAAATTAGAAGATTAATTTTCCTGAAAATATGACGATATGTATATGACCTGTATATTAATCGCAAACCAGTCGTTATTTAGGGATGGAGTCTAAAAGGTCGCATATTTTCCTGCCACAACAAAGTGTGTAGACCTGATTTGCATAGTGAGATAAAAATTTGTTCTTGAAATGTCTAAGGACTTAGCTGGTTCGTAATATTGTTATAATGATGAGAGTATGTTGAATAATAAAGTATTTTGATTTTTGAATTTCATTTCCTTCTATAATTGTGCAAGAGTTGTTTCCATACTCGTACTTAAATGATTATACAGAATATTTCGATAGGAAAGGCCCGAAGAAGGGGAATTTGATTTCACCTAGTTATTGTTCCAATGTAAATTGAATATCTTAAATTTTCTTACCGTTGTGGTAGTTCAGTTCTTCGTTCCATGTTGGAAATAGTATTATGCACTGGAGGGATTGCTCTTAAAGGATAAGACACGCTGTAAAAAAATTAGAAGATTAATTTTCCTGAAAATATGACGATATGTATATGATATGTATATTAATCGCAAACCAGTCGTTATTTAGGGATGGAGCACTATCCCTTGATCAATTGATCTAACTTCGTCCGACTGCCATCAATTTTATAGGTGAAAAAGTCTAAAACGTCGCATATTTTAATGCCATAACAAAGTGTGTAGATTTGGTTTGCATAATAAGATAAAAATTTGTTCTTGACAGGTACGAAGACTTAGCTGGTTCGTTATGATGTTATAATGGGGAGAGTATGTTGAATATTGGATGGAGTAGTCCGTTACTTTGTGATAGTTCATTTTAATGGAATGAAATAAGGAATTACTTTGTTTTCTATCACTTTTTATTATAACTGATATACAGTGACTCGAGTTTCGTAGTGTTTACTACATTTTCAAACTGAATGAACAAATTAGATCTTAACTATTATATATGGGGATTGTAGGCTTCGGCAGAGCTTCGAAGGGAGGGGTTTTCCAAAGTTCCGTCTGTTCGTTAAGTAGTTTTATTATTGGTACGTGCCTTTTATATTTTTCAATTTCTATGGATTCCAGGATGTCAAGTTTTTTCCCTTTCGCTTCCACGTGCAAGATAACAAGGTTGTTCAATTCTGGGAACGTGTGATCTGTAGTGAAGAAATGGTTCACAAAATTGGAATTATTTTTCCGGTTCCTAAAAGCAGATTGATGGCCTTTGTACCTTTTATGGAAAGGTCGGCCCGTTTGTCCTTTATACACACTATTACACTCTTGACAACTTAATTCATAGACTCCAGAATTATTCAGTCGGTTCTCTTTGTCTTTCGGATTAAAAAAGAGATTAGAAATTTTATGGGAGGGTGTGAAAGCTGTTACTACTGCCGAAGCCTACAATCCCCATATATAATAGTTGAGATCTAATTTGTTCATTCAGTTTGAAAATATAGTATGTTGAATAATAAAATATTTTGATTTTTGACTTTCATTTCCTTCTATAGTAGGGCAAGAATTGTTTACATACTCGCACTTACAGAATATTTCGATAAGAAAGGCCCGAAGAAGGAAAAACTGATTTCACCTAGTTGGTGTTCCAATGTAAATTGAATATCCTAAATTTTCTTACCGTTCTGGTAGTTCAGTTCTTCGTTCCACGTTGGAAATAGTATTGTGCACTGGAGGGATTGCTCTTAAAGGATAAGACACGCTGCAAAAAAAATTTGAAGATTAATTTTCCTGAAAATATGACGATATGTATATGATATGTATATTAATCGCAAAGTAGTCGTTATTTAGGGATGGAGCACTATCCCTTGATCAATTGATCTAACTTCGTCCGACTGCCATCACTTTTATAGGTGAAAAAGTCTAAAAGGTTGCATATTTTAATGCCATAATAAAGTGTGTAGATTTGGTTTGCATAATAAAATAAAAATTTGTTCTTGAGAGGTGTGAAGACTTAGCTGGTTCGTTATAATGTTATTATGGGGAGAGTATGTTGAATAATAAAATATTTTGATTTTTGACTTTCATTTCCTTCTATAGTAGGGCAAGAATTGTTTACATACTCGCACTTACAGAATATTTCGATATGAAGGGCCCGAAGAAGGGGAAACCGATTTCACCTAGTTGGTGTTCCAAGGTAAATTGAATATCGTTAATTTCCTTACCGCCGTGGTTCAGTTCTTCGATCCGTGTTGGAAATATGGTTGTGCACTGGAGGGATTGCTCTTAAAGGAGACACGCTGTAAAAAATGAGAAGATTAATTTTCCCGATCTTTCAGAAGCTATGTAGATTTAAGAAATCAGATGTTTTCGGATTTATGATAAATTGGGCCGTTGCTTGGTAGAAATCAGTTGTAATTGTCATTATAAAATAAAACACTTCTTTACATTTTCTACTTTATTTTTGGTATAAATAAATCAGAAAATGAATAAAGTAGAAAATGTAAACAAGTGTTTTATTTTATAATGACATATGTTTTCGGGTTAGGCTTTGTTACTTTCTCTTAATGTCACCAGAGGCATAGCATTATTAATTTTGATCAAACAATGAAATGTTGGCCGGTCGTTCTAGTTAGAAAACTTCCTCTCTCGCCAGGATGCGAACTTACACCGAAAAGGATTATCTGCTTAAGAGTCGTGCGTTCAAACTACCATACCACTGAAGCTCATTGAAGATGACAGAATATTTTTTTCCGAAATATTGAAGCCCAACATCATAAGTTCTATAATTTCCTATGATAAATTACTTCAAAATCTTTAGTTTGACGAATTGCTCTTACCTTCTTACTTGCCCAGGAATTCCTTGGTCCTCATATACTGCATGCGTTCTATTTGTTGTTGTAGCATAGAGAGGCTGTCTAAGTTCCTGATGACGATTAGGCAATCTATCAAAATGAAACGATTCTATTTAGCAAATATTTGAAAAATTCCACCCTGTATATTAGATGATTTGACAAAAACAAGACTGATCGTTGTGAAATTGAAACTGAAAGTAATAAAACTGTTGAGTATGTTAGTTAAGTATTTTTTCAATTCCTCAATTATCATAAACGAATATAAGAATTGAATGTCATGTTAATATTCTTACCGTCGTGATTGTTCAGTTCTTCGTTCCATGTTCGAAATATTGGGTTCTGTAGGGACTGCTCTTTGAGGATAAATGACACTGTAAAAAAGCGAAGGTTTATTTTCTCCAAAGAATTGAAATTTAATATCAAAGAAGACAAGAATATTTTTTGAAATTCTTTCTTATTTAACATGTAACATGTAGTCAAAATCTACAATTTGGCCAATTGCTCATACCTTCTCCCAGAAATCGGTTCATCCTCATATACTGCATGTAGTGGCGTTCTATTTGTTCTCCTAGCATTGAGTTGCCTAAATTCCTCATGACGATTAGGTAATCTGCAAAAATCAAATCATTCTGTTAGCAGACTCACTGGAAATCCCTGAAAATTTCAGTATATTCGCTTGTCTTAGGCAACATTCAGTGGTGTAGCTTAACATAAGGGCATTAGCTCCACTTCACGAAAAAATAGAAGAAAAGTCATTCTGATGTAAGACATACATTCTGTCAAGAAAGTACCGGGAATTATCGATTTAAATCTGGCGGGGCAATGAGGCAGGTAAAATTTTTTTTCCTAGGTTGGTACCACTGTCCTTAATTACTATGCCAAGCTTGAGCGGGATCTGTCAACTAGTATGTTTGCAACAACTGATTAAGTCAGTCGATGAGTGCGTGCCGATTTTTACTATGGGTGATTACGTTGAGCAAAGAATTTGTTTAAAGTTTTGTATTGCAAATGAATTTTCGTGTGCCGATGCATTGAAAATGTTGCAAAAGGCCTTGGTGATAATGCTCTATCGAAAACTCGTGCATATCAGTGGTACAGAGCATTCAAGGACGGTCGTGAAGTGGTCGCCCATCGACGGCTTCGATCGAAGATAAAGTCGATAAAATTAAGGAAAGGGTGCTGGAAAACCGTCGTACCAGCTTGAGAGAGATAGCACATGATCTTAAGATATCCCACGAGTCCGCACGTACGATTTTGATTGATATTTTGGGCATGAGAAAGGTGGCCGCACGACTCGTACCGAAAGACCTGAATTTTCTTCAAAAACGTCATCGCGAACAGGTTGCTTCAGACATGCTGGATCGCTGTAATTCCGATTCTACATTCATGGAACGCATTATAACTGGTGATGAGACCTGGTTCTACGAGTACGATATGCAAACAAGCCAGCAATCATCGGAATGGGTGGCAAAAAATGAGCCGAAACCGAAAAAACCACGCCAAAGCCGCTCGAAAATGAAGGTGATGCTCATTGTTTTTTTCGATATCCGTGGCGTGGTGCACTACGAATTCGTTCCAGAGGGTCAAACGGTAAACAAGGAGTATTACCTAGGCGTTATGAAACGTTTGCGTGAGCGTATCCGTAAGAAGCGGCCAAATTTGTGGGCGAACAACTCATGGATTTTGCATGACGATAACGCGCCTTCTCACCGAGCTACGATTGTGACTGACTTTCTCGCCAAAAACTCAACAAACGTGCTTCAGCAACCACCGTATTCGCCGGATTTGGCTCCCTGCGACTTTTTCCTCTTCCCAAAACTAAAATTGCCCCTTCGTGGCACCCGTTTTGAGTCGATTGAAGCCATAAAACAAAATTCGGCGCGAGAGCTAAAGTCCATCCCGGAAAGCGCCTATAAAAAATGTTTCGATAATTGGAAGTGCCGTTGGCATAGATGTATTGGAGCAAATGGAGCCTATTTTGAAGGCGACCCAATAAATTTTGACGATTAAATGTAAAAATGTTGTTTTAATTGAAAATTCCCGGTACTTTCTTGACAGAGTAGTATATTAATCGCAAACCAGTCGTTATTTAGGGATGATCAACTGATCTAACTTAGTCCGACTGCCATCACTTTTCTTAATTGAAAAAAGTCTAAAAGGTCGCGTATTTTGCTGCCATAACAAAGTGTGAAGATATGGTTTGCATAATAAGAAAAAAATTAGTTCTTGAGAGGTATGAAGACTTAGCTGGTTCTTTAAATGTTATAATGAGGAGAGTATGATAAATAATAAAATATTTTGATTTATGACTTTCATTTCCTTCTTTAGTATTGCAAGGATTGTTTACATACTCGCACTTACAGAATATTTCGATAAGAAAAGCCCGAAGAAGGGGAAACCAATTTCACCTAGTTGGTGTTCCAAGGTAAATTGAATATCGTAAATTCCCTTACCGCCATGGTTCAGTTCTTCGATCCGTGTTGGAAATATGGTTGTGCACTGGAGGAATTGCTCTTAAAGGAGACACGCTGTAAAAAATGAGAAGATCAATTTTCCCGATAATATGACGTTTTTTCAATTTGATATATTACTGATACTCCTAGATATCCTGTGAAGATCTTTCAGAAGCTATGTAGAGTTAAGAGATCAGATGTTTTCGGGTTAGGCTTTGTTACTTTCTCTTAATATCACCAGAGGCATGGCACTATCGTTCTAGTTAGAAAACTTCGTCCCTCGCCAGGATGCGAACTGACACCGAAAAGGATTATCCGCTTAAGAGTCGTGCGTTCAAACTACTATACCACTGAAGCTCATTGAAGATGATAGAATATTTTTTTCCGAAATATTGAAGCAAAACATTATAGGTTCTATAATTTCCTTTGATGAATTACTTCAAAATCTTTAGTTCGACGAATAGCTCTTACCTTCTTACTTGCCCAGGAATTCCTTGGTCCTCATATACTGCATGCGTTCTATTTGTTGTTGTAGCATAAAGAGGCTGCCTAAGTTCCTGATGACGATAAGGCAATCTATAAAAATAAAACGATTCTATTTAGAAAATATTTAAAAAATTCCACCCTGTATATTAGATGATTTGACAAAAATAAGACTGATCGTTGTGAAATTGAAAATGAAAGTAATAAAACTGTTGAATATGTTAGTTGAGTATTTTTTCAATTACTCAATTATCATAAACGAATATAAGAATTGAATGTCATGTTAATGTTCTTACCGTCGTGATTGTTGAGTTCTTCGTTCCATGTTCGAAATGTTGTGTTCTGTAGGGACTGCTCTTTGAGGATAAACGACACTGTAAAAAAGCGAAGGTTCATTTTCTCCAAAGAATTGAAATAAAATATCAAAGAAGACAAGAATATTTTTTGAAATTCTTTCTTATTTAACATGTTACATGTAGTCAAAATCTATAATTTGGCCAATTGCTCATACCTTCTCCCAGAAATCGGTTCATCCTCATATACTGCATGTAGTGGCGTTCTATTTGTTCTCCTAGCATTGAGTTGCCTAAATTCCTCATGACGATTAGGTAATCTGCAAAAATCAAATGATTCTGTTAGCAGACTCACTGGAAATCCCTGAAAATTTCAGTATATTCGCTTGTCTTAAGCAACATTCAGTGGTGTAGCTTAACATAAGGGCATTAGCTCCACTTCACGAAAAAATATAAGAAAATTCATTCTGATGTAAGACATATAACTTCACGTTAATATATAGGATATCTAAAGGGTATACTACATAATTTCGGTAATCTTTTCTGCTATGAAAATAAAGGTGACTTGGCTATATAAAATTATGTCTCAAAAATGTTTCTTCACTGAAATACAAAGTGTGAAGGTTTCATTGGAAAATTGTAAAGTTTTTTCAAACTCCAAAACTACTTGAGACATTGGAATAAGAATTTGCAGGATTTGAGAATTGACAATGAAAATATGTCGTTCCTTTATTGTTTCATTATGTATTCTTCACGTCAATCATTCATAAATAGTAATTATAATGTTCTTTAACTGCAGTAACAAATTTTTCTTTTGAATCTAACAGATAATAAAAAAATAATTGAGAAAACAGTAGCATACTAAATGTGTAGCAATTATCCTGTCTGCACTGACATTCAAATCGTGCAAAAATTTATTGAAATGCCTCAAATGATTGTGTGAATATCAAAAACTAGTAATTTTTGAATGAAAACTTAGTAATCTATATTTCCATAATGAGGCGTTTTTGAGACATACGATATTTCAGAAAGCACAGAACCAATATTTTTACTTAAATTGTGCATGTGCATAATAATCATATATGTATATGATAATTCCTATTTAAAATTTAAGAGTTGGGACGGTTCATTACATTGTAACTTCTTTAAATGCTTTTGGACATAATTCAAAATCATTGTAATATATATTAGGCTTGAAATTTCCATTGATATTTTGGAAAAACTTTTCATGAAAATAAAAGTATAATTACTAACAAGAATGTTTAGTGGTACAGATATGTGGATGATATAATCTCATGCTTCTACGGTACCAGCAGATAACTTGATAGTTTTCTCCATTACCTGAATTCATTACATAATAGTATTGAGTTCACAATAGAAGTAGAAACTAATTATTCCTTAATTTATTTGGATTTAATGAAAACTACAGTGTACATTATTCTTAATTTTTCACAAACTTTTTCATACAGGTGTAATAATTCCCAAAAACTTGTTTCATCCAATTCAACAGGAACATCAGCATATCATAGTATGACACATGGATGTATACATATTGGAAAAACTCTTATCATGAATTGAATCGAATAAATAGCAATCAATAGCGGTTATCAATAATAGAGTATGATTACCAGAAAACAATACACAAATGCTATATCCTAAGTTAAAAATCGAAAAAACATTCAATTCTTTCAGCTTAATCAATCATTTCTACAAATGCAGAAATTCTCCAATACCATAAGCATTAACATATCCTTCAAAACCAATAGTTCTTTGAGATAAATTGAAAGGCTCTAAATCTAAAATGAAAAAATGAAAGTTATTAGGTGCCCAAAAACTTATACTGGACAAAAGGAAGGTCTTTTAATATTACAATAAATTAATATAAGCAATTTCTCCCTAATAATGAGTTAAATCCTACGTTGGCAGAATATCTTATAATAGAGAAACCTTATTCTGAGGAGAGATTCAAAATTTTATATATGCAAAATAAAGGCCTGGTGAGAAAGTTAAGGAATAAACTGGTTAAGCAATTCTTGTTATATACTGAATGATGAGATCAAGTTATCGAGTTCATAAGAACCTGGTGGGTTATAAAATATTATAAAAACTTTATTTTAACCTTTAACTTAAAAGTGAACATTCAAATATTCTATGTTACCAAATTGACTACTTGTTTAAAAAAATTTGAAGAAGTTATAATTTGATGCAACACGTAATTTGTTCAACTCTTAAATTATAAATGGAAATCAACATATTTATATATTATTTAATCAAGTGTACAATGGATTTATGTCAAGTAAAGGTCGACACAGTTTGAAGTTACATTTATTTTATTGGCAGAATACGCTCCCAAGTTATGTACCATCATTAGAAAATAGCCTGTATATTATGAACAGTCAATAACGTTAACCAAACTGGAATATGATAAGAATTCTTACCGTCTGACTGCCTCGTAAACTCTTCCATCCTCATATATTGTACTCAATGGCGTCCAAGTGGAATTTGTTTCCCTAGCATCAACTGTTGGCGGGAATTCTTCATGGTGACCAAGCCATCTGAAAAAATTTAAGCAAAAATGCCTTTAAGTACAATATATAAAAATTTCTGAAATAATGTAGTCCTACAATCATTGACATAGATAGATCGGGTGGACTTTATCATTCTCAAGAATGAAAGCAGTGAAATTAGACTAAACAGTCATGTTATTATTATGTTATGTTATTATTTAATCTCTTAGTACACTGTCAAGGTTGTAACACAATTTACTAACTAAAAATTAAAAATTTAATTTGATATGCTCAAATAAAAAAAATTAGAATATCTGTAGCAGTGCTAATAAATTGCAAACAACGAGGCATGCTTTGGATCAGATTTCGAATCGCATACTAAGGAATATTGGCTCATTTTGGCACCAATATGTCGGGTGAAGTGTCGAGAGTTAGCACATTTCCACGGAAATGTCTTCCTATGTAATCCCCGATATGTTCTATCAGAATAAATCTGGACTTCAAGTAGGCCAAACAAATTTCATTAACTGAATCTCGCTAAGCATCCGACCAGCTTGGAGCCGTGCATTATCATGCAAAAAGGTTACGTCTTTACCAGAAGAACTACGAAGAGTAAGGCATGGTCTTCTTCAACCTATCCATGTTGGATAAATACGAACTTCGTACGAGCTTCAAAGGGTATGCCCCCCAGTGTCATAACTGAGACTTCACCAAATGGAAGTTGCTCGGCAGAACACAGCCGAGCATATCTATCGCCTTGTGTTGACATTTACGATGGCAACACAACTCAAACAATTTGCAACTGACAGGTAGCACCACTGCACCATAACATTCGCGGATAATGGTTTCCAGGAAATCAGGTGGTAAACCTTTTTCGTTTTTCTGGTCAAATTCTTATCTAGGCAACAACTTTTTTCATTTAAGCAATCGCGATAAAATTATCGCCTAGCGAAGTAATAAAAGATTTCTTAAATTAATACAAATTACGAGTTGACCCTAAATTTATATTAGGCAGTGTAAAATGGATTGCAAACAATCATGTTCTTACCGTCTTGATTGGCCAGAAATTCTTTCATTCTCATACAATGCCTGTGTTCCCCACAAATTTATTGCCATATCATTGATTGTTTGCCTGAATTCCTCATGGCGATTAGGTAATCTAGAAAAAAAATCATATAAAACTTCTACCAAGTGAATAGATTAAAGAAATGAATGTCAATCATTTAATTATAAAGCATGCTTGTTTACATGTGACCATCGAACCGTTTGTAATAGCTAATGTTACTTACCGTCCATATCTTAGTACTCTTTCTTCATATAGAAAAATTCCTTGAGGCTCATCAATCAAAATAATTCTGTTTTGAGGAAGATGTCTTTGATTCATCCCTACCCTTGCATCGATCAGAGTCCTTTGGTATCTGAAAAAAATCAAATAATATACAATGAGTGTTTTGAACAAAATTTCGATGGATAATCAGTTTTAATGTAGAGTATTTTTGCTCGCAATGATGAATAATATAAATGATTCAAAAATTGACGATAACTCGATTACATTATATTTATTTTTTATTTATTTATTTATTTATTTAAAGGAATACAAGACGGGACGAACCCAAAATTATGTATTCACTAATAATCCAATCACAATGTTACTTAAAAACCAATAACAACGAAAACAGTAAATTCATTTGAACCATAAATTAAAAACAAATACAAATATGAAACAAAATTCAGTAATTTCCCAGAAATCGTTTCAAAGTGCAAGAGAAGGCCAATAAAGAATCAGAAAAAACGTCAACGGCAGCGAGATTAGATAGTGTATTATAAGTTTTGCAGCATCTCATTAATGGTGAATTCAGGTGATAATTGGAAGAACTTTGATCTATATGGAACAAAAACTTATTTCTTGTGCAATATTTAGGTACATTGAAACTGAGCATATTCACAATTTCAGTGGAATCGAGAGAATTAATATCTTTGCGTCCCTAAACTTTCTCTGGTCAGCCAAAGTAGTTAACCCTAACTCCCTCATAACTCGATCCCGATCATCAGTAATATGTTTATAACATTTTTTGTTGACATGATTAATAAACTTTTTCTGAATGTTTTCCAGTCGATTAATATAGATATTGTAATAAGGATTCCAAATTATCGATCCGTAGCTCAACACACTCTGGACATAAGCTATGTATAATGCTCTAAGGGATTGATGCTTACGAAAATGCTCACAAACTCTAATGATGAAACCCAGAATACCGTGAGCCTTTTTCGAAATATAAGCGATGTGGCTGTCGAAGATAAGCTTTGAGTCAAAAATTAATCCCAAATCCTTCACCAGCGATACCTTAGTCAGAACACAATTGTTGATGTTAAATTGAGTACTAAAAATGTTTTTATTTCGTGAAAAAGTTATGTGGTGACATTTACTGAGGTTGAGATACAGAAAGTTTTCGTGACAATATTCATGGAGTCTATTTAAATCCTCCTGAAACTCGATCAAATCTCGTAGGCAAGAAACAGCAGCAAAGATCTTCAAATCATCAGCGTACATTAAAAATTTGGCAAATCTGAAGCAGCCTGCGATATCATTAATATAAAGGTTGAAAAGCAGAGGACCCAAATGTGACCCCTGTGGCACACCAGAAGTGAGATCCCCATAAGAGGAGTAACATCCACTGATCACTACTGACTGACGCCGACCCACCAAGTAAGAAGCAAACCAATCAAGCAAAGCACCGTGCACACTAACACCAGCAAGCTTCCGTATCAAGATAGCATGATCAATTTTGTCGAAAGCCTTGCTAAAATCAGTATAAACGGCATCAACCTGGGAACCCACGTCCATCTGCTCAAGCAGAAACTGAGTGTACAAAAATAAGTTGGTTTCAACAGATCGCCCCCTCATGAACCCATGCTGCTCAACGTTTAAAATGCCTTTAACCTCATTGTATAAGAAATCGGAAATAATCGATTCAAAAACTTTGGCAATAATGCATAGTTTAGATATAGGTCTGTAGTTCTCTAATAGTTGTTTGTTGCCTGATTTATGTACTGGAACCAATGCAGTTTTCCATATTTGTGGAAAGCAACCCTCTCTCAAAGATATATTGAACAATTTGTGTACTGGCTTAACGAGGACATGCACACAATTTTTCAGCAGGCATGTTGGCAGCATATCTGGTCCAGGGGGCTTACTGGGCAACTCATTAATCTTCCTCATAACAACCTCAGACTGGATACTGCTCAAGTTTATAGGGTGTGAACTACATTTATTGTTCATAGGCATGGCAACATTGACAGAATGAGGCGGATTGAACACAGAAATGAAGTGATTCGAAAACTCCTCTGCAATGCTCTGATGATCCGCCAAAACACTACCAGAGTTTTTATCTCTGATCGACACCACGACAGGATTTCCTCTTTTACTTTTCGCGAACTGCCACAAGGTTTTCGGATTGGAAATGACTGAGGATTCAACTGAGTCTATATAATTACTGTAGTCAGACTCTATCAGAAATTTTGACCGGCCTCTCAAAATTTTGAATTCTTGGTAGTCTAGCAAATTTTTATACCGTTTCCACTTGCGGTGAACCCTCTTTTTCTCATTTATTACCCTTATTGTTGCTGAATTCAACCAACATGGAAAATTTGATGATTTATTGCATGATTTAGGAACATATTTTTCAATTATTTTGTAAATACTTCCATAAAAAGCTTCAGTACACTGTTCGATATTTTTATTCTTAAAAGCGTTGTCCCAATCAACCTCACCCAATTCCCTACTTATTTCCCGATAATTAGCTATGATTGAATGAACGATAATGAAGGAAAATTTTAAATAATATATAAAAGTTATGCAAAAACGATTATAATTATATAATTGATGAAAAGGAAATCAAAACTTTAAATTACAAAAGTCACATAAGAACTTCTTTCGGTCAGCGATTGTTTTAAAAGTTTTCCTTCTGACCTAAAATACACATACCTAACTGATATGTCTATATATTTATTCTATTCCATTGTACATGAGATAAATGTCCAACTGGCTGCAAAACATTAGTATTTCAAAATAATTTAGGTAGGTCCATTACTCAATGAATTATTAAATTCAAATATGACATATATGATATGCGAAACAAAATATTCTCAATCTTCAGCAAAGTGAATAAAAAATATAATACAAGACAACTATGCAATTTTAATGAGTTTAATAATGAAATCCATGCAAACAATAAATTCACTTTTGAAAAAGAAAATAATTATAGTATATTTTCTTGATCTTAAAATTTTTAAAAGGATGATTTGCATGAGTTAAGTATTCCTCGTGAACCCATGTATACAGATATCACATATCGAACCATCCATATTATCTAGAGAATGACAGCATATCACAGATCCATAGATTGGTTGACGTTTCTATAAATTGCGATATTTTTTTCATAGAATTGAATATTATCAGGCAAATTTCATCTAATAACGGATATGATTCAATTATGAAAGACAAAATTTTAGACGAAAAAAATTGAGAAAATTGCACTGTTACAAAAGATTTTCATTAAAATATACATTTCTATTCCTTGCGTAAATAGAACGATTAGTAGTTTGCGAATTCATATAAAAAATAACTAAGATAGAACAAATAAAGACATTAAATCTGGAGTCTATAATAAGTTGTCTATAATGTGTATATTTGTCAAACAGGTAGATCCTTTAAGAAAACAATTCACGAATCCCAGAGGAGTTATACGTCAGACATCTCACACTCAACATATGCAAGAATTTGTACACAATTTCAACAATAACTATGTAACCATTCGGAATGAAATCAAAAGTACCAGACACAGTTTTGGAGACAGTAGAAATTAGTAGGTACAAGAACATTAAAATTCTTCTCAACGACCAAACAAATTCTGCCAGATCACAGTGTTGGCGAAACAAATGTTGTCAATCAACAAATTGTGGAAATATTCATTTTTATTTCATTTGATACTTGGATTTTATTTGAACGTTTCTTGAGGCACTCAGAGAATTTAGAAAAATACGCAGTGAGCCTTAATATAAGATGTTGAGCTTAATTGGAAAAATATAAATAAAAAAATTTACCGAAACTTCAATATTATTTACATAAAAAAATATTAGAATGAAAATTAGAAACTCACCCATGAACAGCTAAATTATTCATCTTGAACTCAGGGAAGTTACACGTCACCAGGATGAATATATGCAAAATATGAAGATGAAGACGAAAGCAACAATTTTATTTATTCTCGTCATGGAGGTAGAATGATCGTACCCCCTCTTTTTCAAAATAGGAACCCTTACCGATATCATACCTATGAAACTGCTGTTATTCTTCAAAAGGTTCATAGGGGGTTTATTTGGGTTTTAGGCATATTCAAAACTTTAAAACCCTTTCGTAGATTTATTGACGAGTAATCATATTTTGTAGAAAGGATAGCACTTCTCGGAAAAAATTTTGGTAGTTTCTGAATTAGAATGATACATCTTCAATTTTGGGTAACTGAGTCAATGAAACAGTTGAAAGTAACTGGGATGGAAAAGACGTTTGAGAAGTTGTACAAGTAATATGGAACAATATGAACAATTTTGCTCGTAGCAGATGTCTATTCATTTGATCAAAGATAAAATTTTCAAATAATGCTATAATATGGTCGATTCGCGTTTTATATTTTTTGTTCTCTTGAACACATATGAACCTAATTTTCGTTTGATGTTTCCAACTAATAATGTGATAAATTTGGTCAATTCCTCTGTACATTACTTTGCTTATTCATTTATTTATTTGTTTATTTATTTGTACATTTATTTATTCCTTTATTTATTTAGTTATTTATCTATTAATTCAGAATAGGAACATAAACAGGTAAACAAATTCCCAAAAAATGTTCATAAATAAAGAACAATCCATTAACTCATATGTTAATCAAAAAAAGAAAAGAATGAATTTATTATAATAAGATAATTTCTGTACCATAAAATAACATAAACATAAAATAAAAATCGAGTTGAAATACCTTAAAATAATTATTTAAAGGTTTTTTTACAATTTTTTCACTCTGAAACAAGACACCGCTCAAGTATCCTGTTGAGGGGAGAATTCTTGGAGCTATTTGTATGCCTCATGATCAAGAAGGTATCCAGCTGTCTGAGCGTTCTCAATGAAGCATGAATGTTAATTTGTGATATAAGTGTTAACGATTCCAATGATTTCCATGAGAATAACTTCAATATTCAATCACAAGGTGCTTCAAGATAAAGCAAATTTAGCTTTGGAATATTTTATCTTTTCGTTTTTATCTTCTCAGTTATGGTATTATGGCAGAAGAAAGCAGCTAATACACTAAATGAGGTATTTTTTGCTCAAAAGAAAACATGTCCATAATTGATAATATTTCGTCAGTAAAACCATTGAAAAAATTATGACTGATTTTGTTCATTTCAGAATTGTGATATTCATCTCCTTACCACGCCCTTAATAAGAATTTTTTGCCACACAGAACTTCTGATCTTGTAGCAAATTTAATGCCCTTTCCAGATATATGGTCGAATTTGATGAGGCTACAAGGATAACTGAAGTATAATTGATTTTATGGAAAAACTTGAAATATTTCCTGAAATCAAGAAATATAAAACTGAAGAATAACCATCAACATGTCGGCCATGTGTTTGTTATATGGCATTTTTTTTTATTGTATCGATCTTTACTTGATGGAAATTCAGAAAAACAAATTTAATTTTTGCTATTTTATTGATTTTCTCTACAATTGTTTCGTCATACTATGACAGGTGAGTATTTAAACTGAGGTATACAATACAAAATATGTCCAGAAATACACAGCTCTGGAACAAAAAATAAAAGGGTGACAAAAGGTGGTTTACAATCATTGAAAAATGTTAAGTAGGTGGGATCTGTTTAAGCCTATTTGATCATTTAATACAATTTGTCATTTACTATATCTACTGATCTCTGAAGATTCAAAAAAATTAAGTTTATGACTTTTATTTTCAATATGTAACATTTCATAGTTCGTATTAAAAGTATGACCTGTCTTCAACAAATGGTCGGCATGAGTTGAATTTTGTTTATCATTAACGTAACATTTTTTATGTTCTAGTATTCTTGTTTGGAAAAAATGACCTGTCTGTCCCACATACACATAAATAGCTTTTAATAATGATTTTAATCCGTCCATTAAAGATGATTTACTTAATAGAATAAATTAAAAGCAAGCAATAACACTTTCTACATCCTAAACTTCAAAATTAATTTCATTAACATACATAGGACAAAAACCTGAAAAGATTGCTAGATATTGAAGAGAAAAGAAAACTATAACATATCTCACAAACCATTAGTTCATTAAAATTTTAGTTTATTAAAAAATAATAAAGGCGTTATTTCTAAAAACAAAAAATCTGAAGTTCACAAATTAAAATGTAGTGATTGCCCATGTGTATATGTTGGACGACAGGTTCTTCTTTCCAAACAAGAATACGGGAATATAAAAAATGACATTTTTATTGCAAATAACTTGTATGATCTTCCCTTGAAGTTTGGCCCTTTTAAAAGTAGACACCGGTATAGAATAACATTTCCTAGTATAACCGTAGGTAGGGCTTTTATTCTTCGTGGAATCCTAAAAATAGAATCCAATCATACTGACAATGATGGAACTCAAACTCGATACAAGAGAACGATTTCAAGTGACCGAAAAATTCTGGGTTCATCTGACACATAATCCAATATCACGTTATCTTGTCGCAAACGTACATTTGGATTCCACTTCCTATCTAACATTGCCATTATCTACTTTGACCTCTATATCCGGATCCTTGACGGAAAGCATCTAATCCTGGTATCGGGAAAATACAGTTGACCTATATATATTTCGGCAAGATTGCATTATAATAACAAAATGCTACCATTTTCGAATTACGGTTGATTTTATGTTTCCCATTGTGAGTATTTCGACTATTTAAAATGAGATTTTAGAAATTACAATGTTTTTTGGCCGAAAAATACAAAATTTACTAAGTTTTTGCTGCTGCAGTTTCGAGATGTTACCTTATCTTTAGTTGTCACTGAAAAATAGTATAGATTATTTAAAGCAGAATCGGGGTAACAGATACAACCGATGTTATTTAAATATACTGAATATTTCAGATTTACATACATCCTAGGGGTCCTTCATTATATTTGAATTGTTTTTATTATAGATTAATTTGAAAATCTTAACAGATCTGAAATAGTTTAGCTTCCTGTCTTTAAATTTTACTTGGAGGGTTTTTAAATTTGTTTGTTGTAGGAAAATCGTGAAAAGCATTGACCTGAAGTCCTGAAGGAACAGAAAATCTCATATAAATGAAAAATTTATGGTTAAAAAGCTTCATTCTTCTCCCATCGATATAAAATTTTTAAAAATTTCTCGTAATTTATTTTCACTAAACTATATGTGAGCTTTTGTGTAATTATTTCTAAATTTCTATTCAAATACCAAATTTGATGTCGATCGGATTTGTACCTTCGAAAATAATTGAAAAAAAAATCCAAATGAAAATAACTCACGAACCATTGCGTCTATTCAATCGTCAGATTCAATCTGACGATCTTACCGTCGCCAAAGCAAATAAATCAGATGCTACAGTTATCCGTTCTAGATCAAAATACAAAGAAAAAATGAATGATTTCATTAAAAATCAAGATATCATTGAAATTTCCGTTGACCCGACGAATAAAATTCAAAAGTCATTGAGAAAAACTTTGGCAGACATATCTTTGTTTAAATCAAATCATCATTTCAAAAATATTAATCCTAGCCCACCAAAACTACGGTCTAATAAAAACTCCCAAAGAAGATGCACCAATGCGCCCTTGTGTTTCCTTTATTAGTAGCCCTATCTATAAAATAGAAAAAAAAATTAAATGTAATTTTTAAATTCCGAAATACACAATAAAAAAATGCATAGAATTAACAACGAAATAAAAAAATTGCCTAGATGTAGACAATATGTTTCCAACTATAACGAGAAATGAAAGCATTCAGTTAGCTTCAGAAATTCTTGAAAAATCACATGTTTATCCCGTGATTTACAGTGATTTCGTCGCCCTTTCAGAAAAATGCCTGCTTAAAAACTACTTTCAATTTAACAATAATATTTGTTATGATTTTATTAAATGATTTTTTTAAATTATTATTTATATTTTTGAATTTTTATTAATTATTTAGCAATCTCACGTATTGGGAATCAATTATTATAAATTTTTTATTTAGTTTTTATATATTATAATAAGTTAATTTTTAAGATATATATATTGAATCAAATTAAATTAAAATATAAAAATCTGTGACTACTTAACTAACCTACTCTATGTTCCAACCTACTAACCTTAATTCTACATATTGTAATTCTAACGTAAACAAGAAATGATTTGATTTTAAATTAAATTTAAAAGAATTACAGAAATAAACTTATTTATACCTGTGGTAAGTTTGATCATCAATTAACAATGTTCCTTTTATGTTGGCTTTGTTCTATTTCAGGATTTTGTTTTGGTTGTTGAATATTGTTTCTGGAATGTTCTGATTGACCAGCCCGCTTCATTGATTGCTTCGTTTGGATTTAAATTGTTGAATTCTTGATTTATATGTGGGATATTTTCATTCAAAACACTCAGGTAACGTATTTGTTGATCACATTTCCATTCAGGATAATAATGTTAATTTCGTTTTAGGTTTTGGAACTGGATTATTGAAGAGAGAAAATCTTTAATCAGAGAGACGTCTATGTGCTCCCGAGTATATTAATACTGAATGACGTTTTACGTGCTTTCTCCTTTTATATTTTTCACGAAAAATTGAATTCTAAAGCATACTAATTTCTGTCAAAATTACTGAAAAATTATGCTTCCGATGATTTCACGAAATTTACACTATTTATGGGTTTTAAATAATTAACCTGAATTTCCGTGAATAATTTGGTAGCAATTTTATGAATCTTGGTTGAGTTTAAATACTTATTTTCATATGAAGAGTTTTCCAAATGCCGAAATTTTACATAATTTAACTTCTAATGCTTTTTAATGATTAATTACTGAATATTACTTATGAAATTGATTAAATTTCTTTAGCTTATATACTATTACAAATTTATTGATGCATAACCATTTTCAAGGATATTTCTTACATTCGTAGTTTCAGAATTTCTGACGTAGGCACTATGTTTTCTTGAATTAATTTATTTTGGTCTGATTACACTGTAACGAGTCAACATATATACAAAGGTGAGTATTTTCTTTGCATTTTATTGATTTTTATTATCTGAGTTTTTCAATAATGATTATTTATAAATAGTTTACAGGGTGTAATTCAGAAAATCCTTGACAATAGGTACAATAAAATGACCTAGCTATGGACTCACAACTAAGTCTACTCCTTGCAGATATATTTATGTCCGGTAAGAAAATAAAATGTTCAATTAAAAATTACCGGTGAATATCAATTTCTGGTACAGATACGTAGATGATATACACATGTGTATTTCCGGAACATCCAGACAACTGAGTCAATTTTTGAATTTCTTAAATAATATTTACCCAAATATTAAATTCAAATTTGAAAAAGAATCAAACAATAGAATTACATTTTTAGACCTCTCGATATCATACTCGTATATGAAATATAATTAAACGTGTTCAGAAAATCAACATCCACTGATATAAGTATCACCCATATTCATAGAGTATGTCAGCGTATCAATCGATGATCCATAGAGCTTACCCATATTAAAAAATAACCGCGAAGCTGAATTCCAAACTATAAAATCAAAAGCCGCGAACAACGGTTTCAACCCCAATATAATAGATAATTTTATTAGACTCCGCTAACATAAGTGAAAAAGTGACTTACAGTTTTTTAAAATTAGATAATATTGCTTTCAAAACACAAAAAAAATTATCATCCGTATTATTTGACCCAAATTAAGGACCCAACTACAAACATACACAAATCGGGAGTTTATGAGTTATCTTGTTCGACGTACAGTAATAAACATATAGGACAGATGTTCCTTCAAGACGAGGTTCAATGAACATAATATGATTTTCATAAAAAATAAACAAACTTCTACTTTTGCCACTAATTGTTTACAAAACCGCCATCCTTTTCCGACAGCAGATAATCTTAAAATTTTACATGTAGTATCAAAAGGAACGTAACTTGATTATTTAGAATCTGTTGAATTGTCAAATTAGTTCACAGTAAAAATAATGTAAAATTAATGAATGACTGTACGGATCTATGTAAATCCAAAATATTTGAGATATTTAAATAAGTAACATCCGTTTCTTTGGCGTGCCGACATTCTAATAGTTGTTAGCCGACCTCTCATTTTCAACCAGTTTTTATCACCTTTTCTACACAAATACCCCGTCCTGCTTGTTAAGTCTTCAGTTATCTGAAGATGGGATAGTTAATTCCCGAAACTCAAGTCACAGTTTAATGTGAAAAATATCAATTTATTGGTAGTAAAATAGTAATTTCTACAACTTGTTTTAATTTTAGTCTAGGATCTATTTCAAACATGTGTATTTCTGTGAGATTAGAAATTTGATTGGTTTATTCATATATTATTCCTTATTTTATTTGCTTTATAACTCAGCCTCTAAAGACATTGATTCAGAAAACTTCACCTTATATTACTGATCGAAATAGAAAATTTAATCTATAGAATAATTAAAACTGACAGATCTAACCTATGAGTCTACAGCAGAGAAAAAGAGAAAATAGTATTAATGTTCCAAATTAAGCGATAAATCCTGTGGTTAAAATTGCAACCATTTTAATCATATTCCCAAACATAATGCAGTTTTCCTATCTAGGTCATCTATGTCGTCCCAAGAATAATTCGTTCGCTTCAAGAACTTGAAACCGGTTGTTATCCCTGATTTAAGGGAAGAATCGTGGCTATTCCTCCCGATTTTTTTGATTTTACGACGCCAGAAACGTTTTATTCGGCAAACCGTAAAAAAATCCCCTTTACTTTAGCACCATGAAAAAAGTTCCGAGAACAGACAACTAAATTGAACCAGCAGGAGTGTTTTTAGGATAAATTAACTTGCTCGTATAATTTTTGATTATCGAGGATATTTAGCCGTTTTGTTTTGTTTCATTAGGTATCTTACAGTATCATGAAAAATACTTGAGATATTAATAATTATTGTCGATTATCAGGATATAAAATAATCAACAAATAATGTAGAAATACAATGTAGCCTATAATGTGAAAATATGCTCCTAAAACGTATACTGGAATATATTTTCTAATTGTGTAACAAGTTTCGTAGCTTTCAATTAAAGTAGCATGAGTTTCAAATTTTATCAAAAACTTCAATAATTTCATAAAATAATAAGAAGAGATTTTTACTTGATAGAAGGATTATAACAAAAATTTAAATATCAAAACAGATTTATTTTGTCAGCCTTCTACAAATTTTAATTTAAAAAAATTTCATTCAAAAACTCTTACAATTGAATTAATGTCTTAATATAATATTAAGAATAAGCACCGCTTAAATTTTGTAGACATATAAAATCGAAACTCATTATATAATATCAAATGGAATAATTAATTGATAACTTATATACGATGAGATTTGATTTTAAATGTCTATTAAATTTAAGCAGTGCTTATAAGACAATAATTTAATTCTAAAAGTTTCTGTTTGAATTTTTTTGAAATTAAAATTTGTAATAATATTGAAATAAGGTTATTCTGATTTTCACAAATTTTTATTGTTATATTCACAACAATTGTTTCGCTATCACAGTAGTATCATCAGGCAAGATCACATTTTGAATAACTAAGCTTGTTTTCGAAATCCGTTGCTATTTATATTACAGTAAGTACAATAAATTTTTATTGGGCACTAAAACCCAAAAAACAAGGGTCCCTGCAAATTCCAGCTTATCTGAATATATTTAACAGAGATGAGTTATTTAAATCTATTTGTTCGTTAAGTAATATTCCAATTTTATTATGTTTATTTATCTCTAGGGATTCTAACAGATTTAAGGCATACTTTTGCTTTCTATATGTAGAATTTCAAAGTTATGGTTGAGAGTATGTCCTGTTTTTAACAAATGGTTGGAATATCTAGAATTGCTTTTATTATTGAGGAAACTCTTCAAATGTTCACACATTCTTGACGGAAAGTTCTTCCAGTCTGACCTATGTAAACTTTAGGGCAATCACCGCAGGTTAACTTATAAACCCCAGATTTATCATCTTTATGTGTGCAGTCTTTATTATTTTTGATAAATTTACTCAAGTTTGAATTAGTTTCAATGAAGTTCTCAAATTATATTTATTTTTGAGGTATGTAGCAATTTTCTCAGAAATACCTTCAGTGTATTTTAAGGAAATATATTTAAAATTTTATTTTATATTAGGAAACACCATATTTAAAGCTATTTTATTATTTTTATTCATCAATATTTTCTCTATAAACTTTGGATCATAGTCATTATTAATAGCTATTTGTTTAATTATGTTAAGTTCTGAAATATAATTTTCTCCATTCATAGGAATATTAACTAATCTATGGATCATACAATTAAATGCTGATAATTTTTGATTTAGAGGATGATTTGATTTATTGTGTATAATAGAATCCGTATAGGTTGGTTTGTGAAATATTGAAAAATCATGTGAATTATTTATTCGAGTAACATTTAAATCAAAAAAATTAATAGAATTATTAGGTTCGGTTTCCATTGTGAATTTAATTGAAGGATGTATTTCATTGATGAATAAAAAGAATTTTTCGCAAAAATCTGTCTGTTCCTGTGAAGCAACAGAAAATATCGTCTACATATCTATACCAATATAAAATGTATTTCTTAAGGGGATTTTGGTGAATTTTAGTTTCAATATTGTCCATGAATATTTCTGCTAATAAAGGACTTGAGGGATTTCCCATAATCAAACCGTTTTCAGATTTATAAATTTTGTTTTTAAATTGAAAATAATTTTGTTTAGTGCAAATATCTAGACATTCTGAAATATCTTCTTTGATAATTGTTTTGCATCTGTTGTTGATTAACAGATTATCTACTAGTTTAATTGTTTCGTTTGGTGGTATACTTGGAAATAAATTTTGTACGTCAAATGAAATGAATTTAGCATTATGTGGTAAGTGGATATCCACATAATTCTGAATTCATTTCATTTTTAATATGGATTTTCACCAAGTAAGGACTGATACAATTCAATATTTAAAATTTGTAGAAGGCTAACAGAATGAATCTATTTGATATTTAAATTTTCAATAATTTCGTAATCAATATATTTACTATTTCCATCCGGTATTCAGAAAGAATGAAATAAAACTGACAAAATATTTCAAAAAATTATAGAGGATTGGTAATTTGAAACGCACGTTCGAAGGTATTTTCGGAAATGTTTTCAGAAAATACTCTGTAGGTAGTTGAAGACGTCTTTACGAAATCATAACATAATAACTTTCAATCTATACCTTCAAAATATTCCTGTTTTCTATTTCAGAATATGAAACTTAAACTATAAAAAGCTTTGTCCTTTGACTTTATACCAATTCTGGCACGGACGTATTGTCAACACACCTTCTCCTTACACATCGGTTAATTTCTTTCTGTCTTGAACAGCATTTTCACTTTTTCTTTAGTAAAAAAGTCAAATATGACGAAAATGCTGCCTCGTGCTCTCCATATTTAAAAGGGCACCAACCAAAAACTACTGCCAAAACTTTTTCACACACAAGCATATATCAGCTGTCAAAACATTTAATGATTATGCAGCTTAAGTGTGAAGTTGGGTTCGAAAAAATACCATTAAATCAGAAAATAACGTAATTACTTTCCGAACAACCTTATATTTTTATCGTGCATATGGTGCAGTGTATGTTTAAAGGTTTTCACTGCCGGCAGGTTTACTTTTCAGTTTTTCCTGTTGCCTCGATCATCCAAGTATTGTTATACCTGTGATTCTAGAATGACAATTAACAAATTGTTTTTTAATTTGACGATAGGAATCAACTGATGATGTGAGTCCCCTAGAGTGGTAGAACTTTCGATAGGGATAACTGTGATTTGACAGAAGGTAGAAGCCATGTTGTTTTGACATTTATCTCCAGTAAGCATTGGCAAATTATCATGGAAAGACTCACGCCGCAACAACGTTTACAAATTGTTGAAACTTATTTTCAAAATCAGTGTTCTATTCGCCAAACTTATAGAGCACTTCATGAAATTTATGGTTTACATAATCGTCCATCAGAGCAGCTTATTCGTTGAACTATCGATAGATTTCGGACAACATTTTTTCTACTCGATGCAACAACAACAAGATAGAGAACTGTACGTACAGAAGAAAATATCGCTGTTGTAAGTCATAGTGTTAACTATGATACAGATTTGTCTATTCGTCGACGTTCCCAAAAAGGTGGGCTCTGTGCATCCACCACATGGAAAATTTTCCATAAAGATCTTGGTGTACACCCATACAAGATTCAACTGGTTCAAGAACTAAAGCCACTTGACCATAATAAGCGTCGGTTGTTTGCTGATTGGGCCCTGGAACAACTTGAAGTTGATTCACTTTTTTATTGTAAAATTGTGTTTAGTGATGAAGCTCATTTCTGGTTGAACGGCTAGGTAAACAAGCAAAATTGCCGTATATGGAGCGAAAACAATGCTCAAAAAGTTCTGCAGGTTCCATTGTATCCTGAAAAATTCACTGTATGGTTTACTTTAAAAGCCGGAGGTATCATCGGTCCATATTTCTTCAAAAACGATGCTGGAGCAAACAGAGAATGGTGCTCGTTACAGATCGATGATCAATGATTATTTTTTTTCAAAATTTGAAAGGTATCGACCCAGAAGTGTTTTGCTTCCAACAAGATGGTGCTACACCTCTTGCTGCTACCGTAATAAATGATTTATTGGAAGAAAGATTTGGCGATAACATTACTTCGAGAAATGGTCCATTTAATTGGCCTCCAAGATCATGCGACATAACTCCACTGATTATTTTCTTTGGGGTTATTTCAATAGACGCTCTGGAAGCCAACACAACTCGTGTTATTGTGAAATAAGGCCTGAATCACTAGAAATATTGGTCCAAAATTGGTCTGGTCGAATGCGGTTCCTCAGAGCTAGTCGTGGTGGACATATGCCGTTAATTCTTTTTAAAACATAAATGTCATAAAATTATCTTTCAAATAAAAAACAAAATTGGCTTCATTCCTAATTTAAATGTGCTTTATTTCAATTTAAAGTTCTATCACTCTAAAAAAAACACCCGATATTTGTAATTCATACCTTTTAATCAAATTTTTGCCCTTAATGTTGACTAAGTATTTCGAAATCCTTACTTTTAATTCAAGATCAGCCACAATAATATTCAACACTCTTTGTATTGCTCTTTCAGAAGTTGATTTCATCGAATTGATTGCCAAACATTAAGTTGAGGAAATATAACGTCGGTAATATTTCATCAAAGTTATTTTCAAAAATTAAGTTGAGGAAATATTTCCTTCAGGATATAACATTCCGAATGATACGGAGCAAAATACTCAATTCCTTCTTTTGAAAATGCAACATTGACGGTTTTCTCCTTAATGAAACTCCAGTTCTACTGAAGGCAACAGGAGCTATTACATAAATACTTAATAACAAAAAACTAAGTCACAAAGTGGAAATTCCGGTCTGTATAAAGCAGAGAAACGGCGATACACTAAGAATTCCATTACATGCCACCACATTTCCAACTCTGGCCTGCACAGAATCCAATTTCACGCTCTCAGAAGGCACCAGAATTTTCATCGTGTAACTCCGTACTCTAAGCTTGGTTAAGCTATATAATTATTATCGGAGCCGAATATAGAATATATTCTGCTGACATTGCTAGCTAATAACACTTTCAGGTGTGCTTTAATCGAATTCGTCTTTAGTCTGGTTGAATGAAAACGTTCCCTTCCTAAATGTCACATCAATTTTCTCACACGCAAATTTCAGTTCGAATGTGCCAGCCACTTAGGAAAATTAATGATCCCCTAGTGCTCATTTTGGAGGGATTTAGTGCTCTCGACAGCCTTGCAGATTCCCCTTGTTATCTGAAGCGCGGGAAAACTTATGGGAAATCTTGCTTTACTACCTGAACTGAGTTTGAAGTTTTCCTTCTTATGGTTGAGGGAATATGTTTACAGGGAATATGATGATGTTGGCTTTCACTTGAATTGCTTATTTTAATTTATTGGTTATTCTGAACTCTGGTAATATAATATAGTGAACATAGCTTCCAACCCAGTAATATGAAGCGAGTTTCTCTTCAGAAGTAAAGACCTGTTTTCATTTCATTGAAGAGAGTACCATTGGTATTGATTTGAATTATAAAAATTACTCATTTTTAACCACATCTCCATACATTTTTGTATTCAGTATGAAATGTAGATATTTCCAAAATAAAATTTCATCTTACAAGTTCTTGCACCGGTTTCATAACAATATTCGATTGAACATTTTTACATTTAAAAACTCCATATATCGGGTGTTTTTTTTAGAGGAATTGAATTTTAAATAGAAATGAAATACAGTTAAATTAAGATTGAAGCCAAATTATTTTTTATTTGAAAGATAATTTTATGACATTGATGTTGTGAAAATAATTTCCGTCATATGTCCACCACGACTAGCTCTGAGGAACCGCATTCTACCAGAACAGTTTTGGACCACTTTTTCGAGTAATTCAGGCCTTATTTCATCAATAACACGAGTTATGTTGGCTTCCAAAGCGTCTATTGTTTCTGGTTTATCAGCATACACCAATGACTTGACATAACCCCAAAGAAAATAATCCAGTGGAGTTATGTCGCATGATCTTGGAGACCAATTAATTGTACCATTTCTCGAAATAATGTTATCCCCAAATCTTTCTTTCAATAAATCAATTGTTACGGTAGCAGCATGAGGTGTAGCACCATCTTGTGGGAACCAAAACACTTCAGGGTCGATACCATTCAAATTTTGAAACAAATAATCATTGATCATCGATCTGTAACCAGCACCATTCACTGTAACATTAACTCCAGCATCTTTTTTAAAGAAATATGTACCGGTGATACCCCAAGCGTGTAAAGCACACCATACAGTGCATTATGCAGGATGCAATAGAACCTGCAGAACTTTTTGGGGATTGTTTTCACTCCATATATGGTAATTTTGCTTATTTACATAGCCGTTCAACCAGAAATGAGTTTCATCACTAAACACAATTTTACGATAAAAAAGTGGATCAACTTCAAGCTATTCTAGGGTCTAATCAGCAAACAAACGACACCTAATATCTTGAACGAGTTGGATCTTGTGTGGGTGTAGACCAGGATCTTTACCCAAAATTTTTCATGTGGTGGATGCACAGAGTCCAACTTGTTGTGAACGTCGACGAATAGACAAATCTGTATCATCATTAACACTATGACTTACAGCAGCGATATGTTCTTCTGTACGCAGTACAGTTCTTTGTCTTCTTGTTGTTGCATCGAGGAGAGAATATGTTGTCCGAAATCTATCGATAGTTCGACGAATAAGCTGCTCTGATGGACGACTATGTAAACCATAAATTTCACGAAGTGCTCTATAAGTTTGGCGAATAGAACACTGAGTTTTAAAATAAATCACAACAATTTGTAAACGTTGTTGCGGCGTGAGTCTTTCCATGATAGTTTGTCAATGCTTACTGAACAGAAATATCAAAAGAACACGGCTTCTACCTTTTGTCAAATCACAGTTATCTCTATCTAAAAACAACACCCAATATTTTGACTTGTAATTTTGATATTGTTGATAATAAGGCACGAATTTTATTTTGATCAATAAGAGTTAGGTATTCTGAACTCCTTTGAACAAAAGATATTGAATAAAAGATTGTGTGAAATTTCAAATTTTCTGTCAAATTCATCTGAATATTCAAAAAACCATAAGTTTGAAACTACAATACCCAAGTTAATGAAGTTTAGTGTTTCGGTTAGATAATAATATCCTTCATTTACAATACACTCAAAGAAAAAATATTACAAAGTGCTATTTGGACCAAAATATAGCGATTGGATGGAATATGCTTTCGTAAAATATTGCGCTGAAAAAAGATACAGGTGGTAAGTTGAATGAATTTTTTTTCGTTTTTTGCTAATAATTTCAATGTTTACTTCTCAATTCTTACCAAAATCGGCATGGAGTCATAACTTTAGAGGAGGAATAATATTTTGTATACTCATTCACTTTTTGTTGTAGGGACACCATTTCTGATGATGAAATTAAGTGGTAGCTTTTTTGACGAAATTTGATAGTGATTTTGATTAGAAAATACGACGTTGAAATCATTTTTACTCTTGTTTGAACACGATAATTTCACCCGTTTTTGACAAAAACGCAATTGACTCCGAAGGAGATTTCAAGTGAGAGACAATGAAGAAACATGTAACGTAAGGCATCTGTTTCAACAGTAAAAAAGAATTGATTACAAGAGTTTTTCTCGCGAATTAAACTGAGGACTCCATATGTCCCCAAACATAAAAATCGAGAGAGTTATAATCAGAACTTGGCCATTCAAAATCATTTCCTCTGCCAATCCATCAAAAAAAAAAATGGGTTCGAGCTCCATCCTGCATAAACCAAATTTTACTTCTCACATCGAGTGACACTTTGTCCAAAATATCACATAAAGGATATATATGGCAAAAAATAAGAAAATTAGAGAGAATTTTCGTATAATGAATAAATATTCTATTAAATTATATATTGGCCATTCTGGTCCAACACCTATGTCCATCTTTCTGGTAGAAGCATGATTCCACGCCCCTAAAATTTTTGGTCTATGCTGGTAAAAAACTAATCCAGATAATTTTTGACCTCTTCATTTAAAGTAAAGGTTTTACCGTGCAAAAAATTTTGCAATGACCGGAACAAAAAGTAATACGAAGGCGCCAAATCAAGAGTATATGATGGGTGTGGCAGTATGTCCCATTTAAACTGTAAAAGCTTTTGGCGACTGACCAAACTTGTAAGACGTTCTCGCATTATCTTGGTGGGACAATACACCTTTTCTGTTAATTAAATCTAACCTTTCCTGTTGAAGAGCATCATTCAATTTGTCCAGCTGATGATAGAAGATTTCCGAATTAATTGTTGTGTTATCCGATAAAAGCTCAAAAACTAACGATTCCTTTAAAATCCCACCAAACAGGCAGCATCACCTTTTTCGATGGATGTTGGCTTTCGAAATCCTTTGAGCCGAATCATTTTGTTTGTTTCATAATCTCTTGCGTTTGACATCGTGAATTCTTCTTTTTCTACTGTAGAAAAACTATAATTGGTTTCATCCTGTTATCTCAGTCTTTTATTTTCCGCTGAATGTGGAGGTTGATGACTGGAATTAGGGACTCCTTGATCCAACTTCAAAGAGATTAAATACTCTGGATGTGATACAGTTACCGTCCCGTATTTTGAAGCTCGAAACTTATGGTAATCAAACGAAGGATAAGCCGAGGGAGTTGCTGCGCTAATCCAATTCTAAAACCGCTTTTTACAGCCTCACGGCTCTGTTTAAAAACGCTTCACTCAGATCTCGAGGCGTAACATTTTCTTCGGTCGCATGGGAGAGCGGGATATTTTATGTTTCTGTGAGCGTATTCAGAATGTGCAGTTTTGTACTTGAACCCTTTTAGTCGGAATTCGAAATTCTTCCGATAGGGGTTTTTAGCAGGGTCGCTTTTACGAGTTGAACATAAAAAGTTAAATATTCAAATCTTACAACTCTCATCCGTAATTTTATGAGGCTTAAAATATTTTAATGGAGGTCTCGAATTTAGTACAAAGCATATTCAAGAATTCTCAATTTCAAATATTTTTTTATTATTTTTCCGTATCGAGAGGGAATAAGGGGGTCAGTTTACTGCAAAATTTACCTTGGGGTAGTGAAATAATACATACTTCAAAATAGTATCTATTTTCATATCAATTTTTAAGATCATGAGTTTATTTTTGTATCAAAGATTATTAACCTAAATAAGTTTTGTTGATTAAAAATGATATTAATTATAATTATAATTTAAATATTATAATAATAAAATATAATACTAATAATATAAATATAAAAATAATAATAATAAAGTTTATTCTGGTGAATAAACGAATTACAACATTACTGGGGTACATAATAGAGTATTATAACATGTGTGTTATATTAAAATAATTCCTATCCCGGAAAAAGATGAAGACTAATAAATAATAAATACAGAGAAAAAATAAAAGAAAAGCATAAAGCAAATCAAGTAAGTAGTTATATGCAGCAGACTTTTTATTCTAGAAGAAACAACCATCTTAATCCATTTCTCACTTTAGTTTTTTAGTTCAGTCTTATGTAATTCAGTAAGTATATTATTTCTTTTAAATAAAATTATTGAGTTTAGTTCTCTCTAAATAGATGTATGTCTTCTGCGGTGTCAAGATATGGATCATTAGATTTTGGTCTCCTTGTTCAGGAGCTGTTTTAATTGTTACTAATCAAGATATCATTGATGGATCTTGTTTACTATTCACCCAAGCTTCTGTCAGTTTTTTGAAATTTTAAATATTTTTTATACTTTTGAGATATTCCGGAACTATGTTTGAAAATTTTGGTGCAAGGTAGGTGTGACTTTTTGTCCTATATTTTTGTTGTATCTGGGTGGTTGGTAAGTATGATCTCTTCTTCTGGTTGGATACTCATTTTGTAATATGCTCCCTGGAATGATGTGAATACGAATCATTAAGGCGTATAACTATCTTATGTCTCACTTCTGCCCCTTCACATAACTGCTGACCTGCAAATTGTACGCCTCTTATGGTGAATTATCCACAAGATGAATACCTCCAAGATAATTTTTGTAAGCACCACCCCAACCAACTATTCTATAGATTAAGATTTATAACAAGAAGATATTCTTGAGTGCTGTACGATATCTAATAAAATCTTAGAACCAGTATTTATGAAATATTTTGTTATTCATAATGTTACTATGAAACAGCTGTATTGAAATCATGAAACAAAATATGACGAAGGAGCTATAGGCCATTCCTTTGGACACCTATTTAAACTGCATGGATGAGTGAATCAAGTATAAGCATTAGTGAGTTATTTCAAATGGGTGTTATTTTGAAGAAGATAAAATCCATTTGAAAAAAGATTAGCACAATTTGTTTCATTTACAATTTTCTGCTAATTTTTGATCATAGTGTATTTCATTCTCTCAATCAGCCATACCCTGCTTTTAAGGTTTTCTTTTGCCAGTTATTGTCTGAGACACTCTCATACATACCCAACTGAAGTATGAAGACACCGTTTGGATTGACCCTGCCGCATTGATCACTATCACTACAAAATGGAAATACTGATTAAATATAAAACTTCCACCAATTTACAAGAAATTCAAAAAATAAGAAGAATTCTTACAAGTTTCAATGAATAAGGACAAACAAGGAAAAGAATATGAAAAGATAGCTTTAAGCGGCATTAACATACACAAACAGAAATAAAAATTATTCAGAAAACGTAATTTTAAAAAAATGGAAATTCTTACAAGGATTCAGGAAAAATTATCGTGACAATAGATAATCTGAAAGTTTTTCATGTAGAATAAAAAGGAGAGAAACTTGATTATTTAGAATCTGTTGAAAGTTCCAAATTAGTTCGCAATAAAAATAATGTAAAAATAATGAATGACTGTACGGATCTATGTAAATCCAAAATATTTGAGATATTCAAATAAGTAACATTTGTTTACCAATATTCTTTGGCGTGCCGAAATTCTAATAGTTATTAGGCGTCCTCTCTTTTTAAACCTGTTTTTCTCACCTCTTCTAACTCTATATATGCATAAATACCCTGTGATGCTTGTTAACTCTTCAATTTCTATTACTTGTTTTAATTATGATCAACTACCAAATAGTAACGGCTGAAAGTTCAGTATCTGAAAAGTGCTACTGTAGCAAAACAAGCCGGGTGTTTTTTTAGAGTGATAGAACTTTAAATTGAAATAAAACACATTTAAATTAAGATTGAAGCCATTTTTTTTTATTTGAAAGATAATTTTATGATATTTATGTTTTAAAAATAATTTTCGGCAGATGTCCACCAAGACTAGCTCTGAGGAACCGCATTCGACCACACCAATTTCGGACCACTTTTTCGAGTAATTCAGACCAAATTTCATCAATAACAGAGTTATGTTGGCTTCCAAAGCGTCTATTGTTTCTGCTTTAACAGCATAAACAGTGGCGGATTAAAGGTCCAGAGCGCCCTAGGCAATAACTTTGTCGGCGCCCCTGTACCGGCCATAAATGGCCATCTTAATTAGAAATTCTGAGCTCGCGCGCCCCTTGTAACTACGCGCCCCTAGGCACGTGCCTAGTTTGCCTTACGGATAATCCGCCACTGAGCATAAACCAATAACTTGACATAACCCCAAAGAAAATAATCCATTGGAGTTATGTCGCATGATCTTGGAGGCCAATTAATTGGACCATTTCTCGAAATAATGTTATCGCCAAATATTTCTTTCAATAAATCAATTGTTACGGTAGCAGCATGAGGTGTAGCATCATCTTGTTGGAACCAAAACACTTCTGGGTCGATACCATTCAAATTTGGAAACAAATACTCATTGAACATTGATCTGTAACGAGCACCGTTCACTGTTACATTAGCTCCAGCATCATTTTTAAAGAAATATGGATCGATGATGCGTCCAGCGTGTGAAGCACACCATAGAGTGGATTTTTCAGGATGCAATGGAACCTGCAGAACTTCTTGAGGATTGTTTCCACTACATATACGGTAATTTTGCTTGTTTACATAGCCGTTCAACCAGAATTGAGCTTCATCACTTAACACAATTTTACGATAAAAAAGAGGATCAACTTCAAGCTGTTCTAGGGCCCAATCAGCAAACAAGCGAAGCTTATTATGTGGCTTTAGTTCTTGAACCAGTTGGATCTTGAATGGGTAAAGATCAAGAACTTTTCGCAAAATTTTCCATGTGATGGATACACAGAGTTCAACTTGTTGTGAACGTCGACACGAAAAGACAAATCTGAATCATCATTAATATACATATAGATATAACACTTTGACTTACAGCAGCGATATATTCTTCTGTACGTACAGTTCTTTGTCATGTTGTTGTTGCATCGAGTAGAGAAAATGTTGTCTGAAATCTATCGATAGTTCGACGAATAAACTGCTCTGATGGACGATTATGTAAACCAAAAATTTCACGAAGTGCTTTATGAGTTTGGCGAATAGAACACTGATTTTGAAAATAAATTTCAACAATTTGTAAACGTTGTTACGGCGTGAGTATTTCCATGATAATTTGTCAATGCTTACTGGACAGAAATGTCAAAACAACATGGCTCCTACCGTCTGTCAAATCACAGTTATCCCTATCGAACGTTCTATCAATTAAAAAAAACACCCGACATAGGAGACTTAGCATAAAATATAGGATATGCTGTCAGAACATTTGGTTTAACCAAGACTGCTTAAGAAGAAAAGTGATTCCTAATTACGTGCAAGTAAAATCGAGCTTCTGTTGCCGTTTCCTGCGCAAGATGCGCAGAAAAATCTGGATCACGAAAGTAACTAAATCAATCTACCAGAAGCAAGATACTGTATAACATTATGTCAAGGTAGTACTTGCAGAACTGACTGATTAACTCCATCCAGTAGAATTTGACGTTTTTGATGATAAAATTAGAGACAAAATTAGTAAATTAATATTTCTTAAATATGTTAAACAGTTAAACTAAATTCATTAGAAAAAACTCAAAAACCCCAATCTATAAAAAGAAGAGAAAATATAATAAATAAATCAAATGACCGCGTCATTAACACGTCAGAAACCTAACTTTCAAAGAACTGAACTTACTCGAAAAAGGTCATAAATTTGCCCCTACAATTATTAATAAAAAAAGTGAAAGAAATTCATACTGCAAAGTCCACAATTTCACTTAAATATTCGGATCATGTGGCTAAAATTACCTCAAAATTTTCAAAAACCCCTAGAAACAACAGAAACACAACTAACAATAATATTTTTATACAATTAATTCCATGAAAGAAAAAATTCAGTCTGACGATCTTACGGTCACCAAAGAAGATAAATCAGGTGCCACAGTTATCCTTTATAAATCGAAGTACATAGAGAAGATGAATGATTTCATTAAAAATCAAGATATCGTAGAAATTTCCGTTGACCCGACGACTAAAATTCAAGTCATTGAGAAAAACTCTGTCAGAAATCTCTGAATCATGTCTGAAGGTGGAATAGTTAATTCCCGAAACTCGAGTCGAATGTGTAAAATATCAATTTATTGGTAGTAAAACATAGTAATTTCTACAACTTGTTTTAATTGGAGAATGTTCTTGAAATAGTGTTCAAAATATTATTTTTTATTTTGCTGAAATTTTCCACAGTTGGATGGGTGAGAACGATACTTCCAATATTCTTTTCATTCAACTTGTAGTAAACTATAATGAAAATGTATATCAACTTACTGTAGGCGAGAGTACGTCTAGGAAAATTAATCAATGAATAAAATAAATCAGAATATAGATTGGATTGAGTGGAAAGCGGAAATACTTCAAGAATTATTAGAAATATGGAAATTCGCCGAATATTTTACACTCAAAATCTTGAATTACGTCTTGAATTACGAATAGAAAGCTTTGCTGGAAACCAAATAAACGAAGTAGGTTATTCGATTGCTTTAAAAGATGCAATATAAAGGACCCTAGATAATTTCGGAATGATGGAGAATTTGTAATTTTCCGTTTCTGTTAGGGACGATTGCTTGTTAAGCTCTCCATATAGTAAAAAACGTTGTTATTTGGTTGCTATTATGATGTAGGATGAAGCCAAGCATCATAATCTTCAATATCGCTTCAGTGTTAAAACGAAATAGCTTCCTTCTTATCAACATCCAAGAAAATATATTTCATCACACCAAATTGATAAAGCACTTAATTGACACATATGTAAAATTTCCTATTCGATGTATAATCTAAAAAATGATTGAATTAGCCGACAAAAAATGAAAATCAAGTAAAAAAGTGAATATTCGAGAAGTTTCATTTTTGATGGTCAGCAGTCTCTTCATCAAATTAATAAATTTCGGAAAATAGAGAAAAATATCAAGTCATCTGAATCCCATTCATCTATCTGTTGCTTTTTTTTAGAGTGATAGAACTTTCGATGGGGATAACTGTGATTTGACAGAAGGAAGAAGAAATGTTGTTTTAACATTTCTGTTCAGTGGGCACTGACAAATTATCATGGAAAGACTCACTCCCCAACAACGTTTACAAATTGTTGGAATTTATTTTCAAAATCAGTGTTCTATTCGCCAAACTTATAGAGCACTTCGTGAAATTTATGGTTTACATGGACGTCCATCAGAGCAGCTTATTCGTCGAACTATCGATAGATTTTGGACAACATTTTCTCTACTCGATGCAACAACAAGACAAAGAACTGTACGTACAGAAGAAAATATCGCTGCTGTAAGTCACAGTGTTAATGATGATCCAGATTTGTCTATTCGTCGACGTTCACAACAGTTGGACGCTGTGCATCCACCACATGGAAAATTTTGCGTAAAGATCTTAGTCTACACCCATACAAGATCCAACCCGTTCAAGAACTGAAGCCACTTGACCATAATACGCGTCGTATCTTTGCTGATTGGGCCCTTGAACAGCTTGAAGTTGATCTACTTTTTTATCGTAAAATTGTGTTTAGTGATGAAGCTCATTTCTGGTTGAACGGCTATGTAAACAAGCAAAATCGCCGTATATGGAGTGAAAACAATCCTCAAGAAGTTCTGCAGGTTTCATTGCATCCTGAAAAATGCACTGTATGGTCTGCTACCGTAACAATTGATTTATTGAAAGAAAGATTTGGCGATTACATTATTTATAGAAATGGTTCAATTAATTGGCTTCCAAGATCATGCGAGATAACTCCACTGGATTATTTTCTTTGGGGTTATGTCAAGTCATTGATTTATGCTGATACACCAGAAACAAAAGACGCTTTGGGAGCCAATATAACTCGTGTTATTGATGAAATAAGGCCTGAATTACTCGAAAAAGTGGTCCAAAATTGGTCTGGTCAAATGCGATGACCGAATATGTCCGTGGTGGACATATGCCGGAAATTATTTTTGAAACCTAAATATCATAAAATTATCCTTCAAATAAAAAAAAATTGGCTTCAATCTTAATTTAAATGTGTTTTATTTCAATTTGAAGTTCTATCACTCTAAAAAAACACCCGATATAACAGAAGATCTAAAAAAATGTGAAGTGAGTTAAAAAATCACGATCTTTCCAAAAAATACTTGCAAGGTAAGACAATTCAAATGAAGTATTTGAAAATTGGAATTCCTTTTTCGTGAACTTTACTACTTATATTTCAATTTACTTCGATTTGCTTTATTTCGATTCTTTATTTCGTTGTTATATATTTTCGAAACAACTTGTCTTGGATGATGGTTCTGGATGACAACGGTCAGCACTTTGTTTTCTTTTGTTTCTTCATTGGTTAACTGCCTCTCATATGTGTTGATAATTCAATATTTTATGAGTTTTTTAGAATTTTTTCAAAATTTTTTGTGTAAAACTTTCGGAACTATCATCAGTAATATTTCAGGAAAATACTTCGAAGTATATATTCAATCTATATTTGTTTGTTATATTTAAAATTTGTATTTTCACGCATGCGCGTGGCAGTTTTCAGATATTGAGTCTAATATCGCATCTCCTTCGCCATTTTTCTGTGAGATATCCTACTTTTTCAAATGGCACTCAGATTATTGATCGCGTTTATTGAAGTTCGCTTTCAAATACAATATTTGGTGAATGAAGGTATGTGGGTGTTTTTTTTAGAGTGATAGAACTTTAAATTGAAATAAAATATATTTAAATCAAGTTTGAAGCCAAATTTTTTTTATTTGAAAGATAATTTTATGACATTTATGTTTTAAAAATAATTTCCGGTATATGTCCACCAAGACAAACTCTGAGGAACCGCATTCGACCAGACTAATTTTGGACCACTTTTTCAGATAATTCAGGCCTTATTTCACCAATTACATGAGTTATGTTGGCTTCCAAAGCTTCTATTGTTTCTAGTTCATCAGCATACAGCATAAACCAATGACTTGACATAACTCCAAAGAAAATAATCCAGTGGAGTTATGTCGCATGATCTTGGAGGCCAAATTAATTGGACAATTTCTCGAAATAATGTTATCGCCAAATATTTCTTTCGATAAATCAATTGTTACGGTAGCAGCATGAGGTGTTGCACCATCTTGTTGGAACCAAAACACTTCTGGGTCGATACCATTCAAATTTTGAAACAAATAATCATTTTTTCAAACAAATTATAATTTGTAACGAGCACCATTCACTGTAACATTAGCTCCAGCATAGTTTTTGAAGAAATATGGAACGATAATCCAGCGCGTAAAGCACTCATTATTTCAGGATGCAATGGAACCTGCAGAACTTCTTGAGGATTGTTTTCACTCCATATACGGCAATTTTGCTTGTTTACATAGCCGTTCAACCAGAAATGAGCTTCATCACTAAACACAATTTTACGATGAAAAAGTGGATCAACATAAGCTGTTCTAGGGCATAATCAGCAAACAAACGACGCTTATTATGGTCAAGTGGCTTTAGTTCTTGAACCAGTTGGATCTTGTATGAGTGTAGACCAAGATCTTTAGGCATAATTTTCCATGTGGTGGATGTACAGAGTCCAACTTGTTGTGAACGTCGACGAATAGACAAATCTGGATCATCATTAACACTATGACTTACAGCAGCGATACTTTCTTGTGTACGTACAGTTCTTTGTCTTGTTGTTGTTGTTGCTTCGAGTAGAGAAAATGCTATCCAAAATCTATCGATAGTTCGAAGAATTGGCTGATCTGATGGACGTCTATGTAAACCATAAATTTCACGAAGAGCTCTATAAGTTTGGCGAATAGAACACTGATTTTGAAAATAAATTTCAACAATTTGTAAACGTTGTTGCGGCGTGAGTCTTTCCATGATAATTTGTCAATGCCCACTGAATAGAATTGTCAAAACAACATGGCTTCTACCTTCTGTCGAATCACAGTTATCCTTATAGAAAGTTCTATCACTCTAAAAAAACACCCGATAGATGAATGTAGTGATTGTTTTTATTCACCATTGAAATAACTTACCACTGAGGAGAGTATAGGGAAAATTTTCAGATTTCTTTTCGGGAAAATGTGCTATCTATCTTCTAAAGTGGGAAACAAAAAAGGTATTTTGAATTCCATGTGGAGCAGTTTTTGGTGATAGATTTGTTATTTCTGAATATCCTATCGAAACAAATTTGTCTTGGGTGATAGATCTGGATTATTAGGGTTAGTACTTTATGTTTCCCTTTATTCCTTTATTGGTTAACCACCGCTCATATGTGTTGATAATTCTATTTATTTATAGAGTGAAACAGTGTTTTTGAGGCATTTTATTCAATTCAAGTCTAGACATATTTTGAGAGAGTGTTCAGATTGCATTTGCAGAGGTTTCAGAGAATTAATCCAGACATAAAATAAAATAATGAGATGGGGTTTTTTACTTGATAGAAGAATAATTACAAACTTTGAATATCAAAACAGATTTAATCTAATTATCTAATTAATTATACCAACAGATTAAATCTGTTTAGATATTCAAAGTTTGTAATTATTCTTCTATCTATCTTATTATGTTATTTTATATATAATATATAATTATATTAGGTTTTTGAATACTGAAATTTATTATACAGTTTACAGTGGTTTATTGAAGGCCATAAAATGCCTTACAAACTTTGTGTGATTTCTGTGTTTAGCATAAAACATGGATTGATTACCTTGGATATTAGATGTATCTACCTAGTTCAATTGCATCCACATATTTTGCAGAAATTGTTTGGCAAGATTACAAGTTCATTTATTTTTAATTGAATTAATATTATAAATGTGAAGTTGAACTGACCTTATCTGAATTTTCAATTGTTTTCGAGGATGTGCTACATGGTTTTGAGAGTTTTTGAAGTAACTTATTTAAATTTATTAAATATTTCAAATAAATTAGTTTTAGAGAAGTTCTTAAAATTATGTTGTTTATTTTTGAAAAAGATTAGTTCTCATAAATATAAGACCAGATACTGAACATGTTTTCAAATGTTTGTCAAGGGCAAAACATACGTACCACGTGCCTTTCTGACGAGTTCAGGTGCGTATGTTTGGAACGAAACATTCGATATTATTTATTTTTAATTTTTATTAATAATTTAGTGTTTGGGTTTTTTTATTCCATTTGATATTGTGTAATGAATTTTGATTTTTATACGTCTATTAAATATAAGCAGTGCTTATTTGAGACATTAATTTAATTCTAAAAGTTTTTTCAAAAATTTTTTTTGAAATTAAAATTGTAGAAGACTAACAGATTAAATCTGTTTTGATATTCAAAGTTTTTAATCCAGATATTATCTGTAATTTTACAAGTCAATCAAATATCTAAATGTTATAATCTTTGAGAATTCTTTTCAACCTCTAATACTAAGTAGATACTTGGATAAATTTGTCTTCTTAACTCCATTAATACTTAAAACTTGCATAATTAATTCGAGCATACTCCAATCAATAGAAATACTTCTTTGGTATTACTATTCACAAGGTTCAATTATCATTGGGTGAAAAGCACATAATATTCCTTAAACAAGACGAGGGAAAATTGCATAGTTCAGAACAAAATGAGGAAACACCCCAGGGTGTCCAACTTTCAGAACACAAAGGGAAAATTATCTACTTTCCTAGCGAGAGAATTCACGAACGTGAACGAACTCGAAATAGGATTTAGAATTTCATGGAGAACAAGCTGAAAGAAGGAAATTCATGTCAAACATGAAGAATAAATGATTGAGTTTTTCTTCGTCCGTGAAGTTTGTCAGAAACTTAATTATCGGGATAGTTCGCTGGGAGGCAAAAAATCATAATTAAATCGAAAACTTTAGGAGGTTATTATTTGGCACAATCTTGAAAAATGTTCCACAAAAACTGTATTTGGAAAAATAACAACCACTCGAAAATGCCGCGAAGAAAATTTTCCTTTATAATAGAACTTTAGGAGGTAAAAATTACTTGATCTCTAAAGCAGTGAACCATTTCTTTGAAACGATATTTCAATAAAAAAGATTTTAACTTCCACATATCAGTAGCATCAATGAATGCGAGTGGTTTTTTTTTTAAATATTGAGGCTTTGTTGTGAAAAATTGGTTATAAAGGGTTTTTTATTAACAGTGCCCCATTTTGTCTTGTAAATAAAATATATTATTCGGTTGAAAATTTCTGATATTTTCATTTCATTATAAAGTACAGTGGATAACATTAGTTATTAAATAAAACATCATTCAAATATCCACCCCAGAAACGCTGGCAGGAATGAAATCGTTGAATCCAATGTTCCATGACTCTCTTACACAAATCAGATCTTATGTTAGCAATTACTCATTCAATAGTGATATGTAAATCGTCTGAATTTGCTAGATGATTGCTGTAAATCAATGACCTCATGTAACCCCAAGGAAAGAAGTCCAATGGAGTTGAATCGCAGGAACGATGAGGATAATTTATCGGTCCATTTCTTGAAATAATCGAATCACTGAGTTTCGTTTTCAGTAAGGTCATTTTGTCATTGGCGGTGTCCTGTCGAAATCGCATGATCTGCAATTCAAGACGAACCAATTCAGGCCATAAAAAATCAGTCAACATTGAACGATAACGATTTCCATTTACAGTTACCGCATCATGAATTTCGTTGAAAAAAAAATAAGGTCCAATGACCCCTCCAGCATAAAATCCGCACCAAACAGTAGGTTTGTCAGAATGTTATGGCAGTTCTTGATATTTTTCAAGTTTAGCACCACACCAGATACGGCAGTTCTGCTTGTTAATCGTTCAACCAGAAATGAGCCTCATCACTCAGAATGATTGTCTTATGAAAATCTGCATCATTTCCGATTTTTTCTAAGCACTAATTACTGAATACACGACGAGTGTGTACCTTTCCATGATCAAATGGAAGACATTGACAAATACATCTGTCAATGTCACAAATAAACAATGGCTGCCATTCGTGAGTAATGTCAATTCAAAAATCGGGCGTTGGCTTTCAAAGACCCTGTACATTCAAAGTTTAAAGTATTATTCGTCGCTAACCATGATTTTTTATCTTATCTTTTCTTATTGACAATGATTTTTTATCTCATCTTTCTGGTTATGGAGGGACCCAATCACACATTTTACGGTAAAAATGTCTACATTTTCAGCACACACAGAAACTGTGTTGTTCTTCAGCGAAATGACAGATACTGCAGAGGAAGCACTTCCAAATGAAGGTGTTGCCAGATGAAACAATGGAATAACAAACTACCATTGATATATGTTTTCAAATCCGCACTAACTAATTTTTACTCTCAACATCAAATCCTAAATTATTATAAAATAATAAGATGCGGTTTTTACATGATTGAAGGATAATTACAAACTTTGAATATAGAAACAAATTTAATCTGTTAGTCTTTTACAATTAAAATTTCAAAAAAAATTTTTAAAGAAACTTTTAGAATTAAATTAATGTCTAATAATAAACACTGCTCATATTTAATAGACGTATAAAAATCAAAATTCACTATACAATATCAAATGGAATAAAAAACCCAAAAAAATAAATTATTAATTAAAATTAAAAATAAGTAATATCGAATGTTTCGTTCCAAACATACGCACCTGAACTCGTCAGAAAGGCCGTGGTACGTATGTTTTGCCTTTGACAAACATTTGACAACATGTTCCGTTTCTGGTCTTATATTTATGAAAACTAAGTCTTTTTCAAAAATGCACAACATAATTTCAAGAACTTCTCTAAAACTAATTCATTTGAAATATTTAATATGTTCAAATATTTAAATAAGTTACTTCAAAAACTCTCAAAAACATGTAGCACATCCTCAAAAACAATTAGAATTCAGATAAGGTCAGTTCAACTTTACATTTATAATATATATTCAATTAAAAATAAATAAACTTGTAATCTTACCAAACAATTTCTGGAAAATCTGTGAATGCATAGAACATAGATTACCTTGGATATTTGATGTAGATACCTTGTTTAATTGCATTCACAGATTTTTCAGAAATTGTTTGGTAATATTACAAGTTTATTTATTTTTAATTGAATTTATATTACAAATGTAAGGTTGAACCGACCTTATCTGAATTCTAATTGTTTTTGAGGATGTGCTACATGTTTTTGAGAGTTTATGAATTATTTAAATATTTAAACATATTTGATATTTCAAATAAATTAGTTTTAGAGAAGTTCTTAAAATTATGTTGTGTATTTTTGTATTTTTAATACAAAATATTTTTCTCTTGAAACTCTTATGTAAAATAAATGGGAAATTATTAGAAAACTTGTAATCATTCTTATATTATAAATTTGTCCTAATCATACATTTCTTTTGACTTAATTGTCCACATACTCGATGCAATGATAGATCGTTTGATTTCATCTTGTCCTTTGTCACATTTTTTCCGAGGCCTAGCAGACATATGTGTTCGCTAATTTTATACAGTTCATCAAACGAGCCTGTGAACAGATGTGAACTAACAGATAGCACGGAATCTCGATAAATTTGGGACGGTGAAGCAAAGTAATAGGATGTGATTTGTCGCCAGTGATAGATGGATATAGGGAAAGAATCCGTTCGTTAAACAGCGCCAGCAGGAGAGCTTGATTAGCATGTGACAAAATGTCGGTATTTTCTGGGACGAGATATTTCACTGAAGCACTCTTTCATGAAATATGCTTTGAAACTTAAATATGCATTTTTTCGCAATCATTTGTTGTAAAGGTTAATACAAATCATAAATTTTCAATAGAAAAAGCCTACGTTACGACCAGATAAAAACAAGAGTAAGTGTAACTGAAAGCTACATTTCCTTCAACTATCGGTCTATATTTTATCAAGATATATGTATTAAACAGCGATGTCATTAACGAAGGAAAACGTGTAATAAAGCCTCTAGCAGTGAAAGGAATGTTTTCATTAGCCTAATTTCGTTTCAATGTTCGTATACTATTCTATTATGTCAGAAATTTTGCCATTGACTCTAAATGAACTTATAAAATTCGGCTTTCATTTTTTAACAGGGCAAAAAAATGAAGACCACTTAAATTTTTACGCTAGATTCAAAGAATGAAGAATACATTTTTGTAGTGCTGGATTACCGCCGCATTCGCCATTTGGCATCTACGTAGACACTAAGACAAGGTGTTCAGAAAGAATGCTTTTAACGAGTAATACACACAAATTTCCTTAAATAATTGACAGAACCATATAAAATTTAATACAATCGCTAATTATTGATTTTGTAATACAAAATAATTATCGAGAGGTTGAAACCTCCAGAGAAATATGGTGGAAATTTAGACGAACTAGATATTACTACGAAAATTCGTTGAATTTTGAATTTCACGGAAAACGTTCCGTCCTGAAGTTTAACACACTTCTATGTCACAATTTTACCAGAATATTCAGAGAAGAATGAAATATTCTACATCTCAAAAAACATCTGAGACAAATACTTCAAAAATGAAAATCCCGGGATACAAATTATGAAATAATTTTTCCTAAATTTATTGAAGTATTACGAAATAATACCTAGAAATAATACACTAGAACCTCTACAGATTTTAATCTAAATAAATCTCATGAAAACATTTAGAATTAAATTTTAAAACGAGTCCTTAATACACTGTATCACTTTATAGGCATATATATCGGGGGTGTGTTTTTTAGAGTGATGAAACTTTAAATTGAAATGAAACACATTTAAATTAAGATTGAAGCCAAATTTTTCTTTTATTTGAAAGATAATTTTATTACATTTATGTTTTAAAAATAATTTCTGGCATATGTCCACCACGATTAGCTCTGAGGAACCGCATTCGACCAGACCAATTTTGAACCACTTCTTCGAAAAGTTCAGGCCTTATTTCATCAATAACACGAGTTATGTTTGCCTTCAAAACGTCTATTGTTTCTGGTTTATCAGCATAAATCAATGACTTGACATAAACCAAAAGAAAATAATCCAGTGGAGTTATGTCGTATGATCTTGGAGGACAATTAATTGGACTATTTCTCGAAATAATGTTATCGCCAAATCTTTCTTTCAATAAATCAATTACGGGAGCAGCATGAGATGTAGCACCATCTTGTTGGCATCAAATCACTTCTGGGTATTTTGAAACAAATAATTATTGATCATCGATCTGTAGCGAGCACAATCCACTGTAACATTAGCGCCAGCATCGTTTTTAAAGAAATATGAACCGATGATGCCTGCAGCGTGTAAAGCAAACCATATAGTACATTTTCAGGATGCAATAGAACCTACAGAACTTCTTGAGGACTTTTTCACCCCATATACTGCAATTTTGCTTGTTTACGTATCCGTTCAACCATAAATGAGCTTTATCACTAAACACAATTTTACGCTAAAAAAGTGGATCAACTTCAAGCTGTTCTAGGGCCCAAACAGCAAACAAACGATGCTTATTATGCTCATGTGGCTTTAGTTCTTAAACCAGTTGGATCTTGTATGGGCGTAGACTAAGATCTTTACGCAAAATTTTCCATGTGGTGGATGCACAGAGTCCAACTTATTGTGAACGTCGATGAATAGTCAAATCTGGATCATCATTAACACTATGACTTACAGCAGCGATATTTTCTTCTGTACGTACAGTTCTTTGTATTGTTGTTGTTGTTGCATCGAGTAGAGAAATTGTAGTCTGAAATCTATCGATAGTTCGACGAATAAGCTGCTCTGATGGACGATTATGTAAACCATAAATTTCACGTGCTCTATAAGTTTGGCGAATAGAACACTGATTTTGAAAATTAATTTCAACAATTTGTAAACGTTGTTAAGGCGTGAGTCTTTCCATGATAATTTGTCAATGTTTCCTGAACAGAAATGTCAAAACAACATGTCTTCTACCTTCTGTCAAATGACAGTTATCCCTATCGAAAATTCTATCACTTTTAAAAAAACACCCAATATTATTACATGTGGTGGAAATTAGTTAATAAAGAATCAAAAGAAATATCAAATAATGAACAAATTATTTAGACATCACCTTATACATCTTTCGATTGGATGTTAGAGAATCACAAGTTCCATCACCAAAAAATGTTTAACATAAAAGACCTTTTTTTATTTCTTTAAGAATATATAGCACATTCCCCAGAAAAATAACCTGATAAATTCGGACCCAAAATCTCTTCAGTAAGAAGTTATTTGAATAAACAAAATTATCATTTAAATTATCTAAAAATACCTTCTTTATACAAGACATTTCTGCAACAACTAACCAATTTTGGGTTTATCATGGCCTATATGAAAATTAGGTTTTATCGCAGAAATATACAATGAAAGAAGATCCGTCTTCTTTGACGTGCCGACATTTTAAAAGTTGTTAGGCGTTCTCTCATTTCAACCTTTTTTAACCCTTTTTTATTTCCTCTTTTACCTCTGTATATGCATAAATACTCTGTTCTGTTTGTTGAGTCTTCAGTTGTCTGAAGACAACTGATAGTTAATTCCGGAAACTCGAGTCACAATAAAATGTATAAAATATCAATTTATTGGTAGTAAAACATAGTAATTTCTACAACTTGTTTTAACTATGATCAACTACCAAATAGTATGGCCGAAACTGTTCAATATCAGAATAAAGATTATTATAATAAAAATAATAATTATTATTATTATTACCTATTATATTAATATATTTTAAAATTTGATTGTACATGTTTTCAAGAGATTTATTTGGATTAAAAAACTCTTTATAGTAAATTTTCAACATGTGAATTCTATCGGATTTATTCTCATTGTAACCGGTGATTTTACCAAAAGTAATGAAAAACTTCAAAGTATCCTTTTCTCAAAACAGAAACCATTTAAATACTTTATGTTACCTGATTTCTAATCAGTGGTTTGCAAGCGTTTGAAAGAGTAACTATGTGATGAAACGCATTATGTTAACAACTCTCATAAATAAATATAAGTTAAAATATATGTGTATTATTCAACTAAGTATCCTTCACTTATTCATTTTTATTCATTATCTCTCCCTAGCTGGACGTTCAATCACAAAATTAAGTCTTCATTCTCAGAATATATCTCGTCCTTATTTCATAGAGTACTGATCATCCAATATTTCACCCCTATTCATTAAATTACCCTCAGTCTACAAAGTGGAAATAACAATTATTTTGTAGCACCCTAGCACAATTGTCCCATTCGAATCACCTCGTTGTCCGTTCTTAACATCAAGATAATATATTACGCCAATATATAAGCTCCGAACTCCCGGAGAAAGCAATAAAGCACTCTCCCCTAGGATGAGTACAGTCTGAGTGGAAATAAATAAAGCCTTCGAGTTCCTTTCAGTTCTTAAGTGCCTCAATTTTTCACAATTTTCAAACTAGTTCAGTAAGAAGTGTCCTTTCATTAATTTTTTCAATAAAAAAATTAAATGTCTGCTAGTTTATCATTTCACACGAATTGTTTCACTATAACATAGCTACATCAGGTAAGTTTTTCTATTTATGTTTACGCAATGTGGAAAATATGACTGAGTGCCTATTTATTTTCAGTAGTAGATAGATATTTTGATTATCTTCTGCGAATTCCTAGTAAGTAAGTAAATAAGTCTGTTAGATTATGTGATAAAAATTGTTTCTTCTATATGTGTTGATCTGAAAAATAGAGGTAACGGTTTTCCTTTACAATTTTTTCTAGTGTCTAATAAATTATTGTATGCGTTGAATTTTCTTTCTGAGTAATATTATTTTTTGTTATTGTCTTACTCTTGTCTGGAATCATCTTCCTACTTGACCAACATGTTTTCGATTTATTTCATCAATCGATACAAACAGACTTCGCCCAACATACTATTCGCAGGATTTCATGTACACCAATTAAGCGCAATGCAATAAATCGGGTGTTACAAATCAACTATAAGTTAAAATGAAGTAAGAAATAACTGATATGAAAGAAAATTACTAATTACGTATAAAAACAAGTGAAGGCAATTATAGAAAGTATCTTTTGAGCGGATTTTTTTAGTGAATAAATGATAAGAGAAATATGTCGAGTTAAGTCATTTTTAGTTTTGATCATTCTCACCAAGGGTGAGAATATAAAAAAAATTTAAAATATCTGAAACAAGAAGCAATTGTATTTATATAAATAAAATAAAGGAGGTCCCTGATGAGATCCCTGGGGAAATCCGGAGCTTGCGAATACTCATATGATCTTAAGTTATGAATCGTTACAAACTGAGACCTATTTCTACTATATGACATATATATATATATATCCGGGTTTATAGCGTCCTACGCCTTCCGGTTCCTACTCTCCAAGCCTTTCTATCTTGCCAATCCCCTGGATGTAGATTTCGTTCGGACATAGCTTTTTATATTCCCTCAAACCACGTTTTTTTGGGCTTTCCTCTCTTTCTTCTTTCTGGTGGTGTCCATTTCAGAATCATCTTTGGTAGACGCTCGTCGCACATTCTTTCTACATGCCCGTACCAAATCAGTTGTCTTCTCTGGATTTCATCTATGATTGTTCTTTCGACTTGCATGATATCTCTGATCCTATCATTCCTTACTTTGTCCATTCTGGATTTTCCTGCAGATCGTCGCCAGAAATCCATCTCAAGGGCCAAAAGTCGACGTTCCACACCCTTAGTCAATTGCCACGTCTCACACCCGTATAGCACTATACCCTCAAAGATGGAATTATATATCTGATGTACGATGAGAAATTATTATTATTATATTATCTTGATACTCCTTGATCTTCTGTGAAGATCCCTTAGAAGCCTTTTCAGCTTGTGCGAGTTAGGTATACAGCTGTGTTCTGGGTAGGCTTTGTTACTGCGATCTTACGCCACTTTAGGAGACAGCACTGTTAATTTTCGATTCAACAGTGAATGGTGGCCGAAACCTGTCCAACAAGAAAATTTATTTCCCACCTGAACAGGACTTGAATTCGCGATCTTTCGATAACGAGCCCTGTGCTCTTAACACTGAGCCATCGGCACTCAAAGAAGAGGAGTATTATAGATAATTTTGTTACAAACCTTGATGAAATCAGCGTACCTGAATCCGCTCATTCAAACAGCTATGAACATATTCTGTGTAGTGGATTTGATTTATCTCTAATGGCCTACCCGGAAAGATACCAAAAATTAAAAGATATTAGAGTTTAACTTAAAATATCACTTCATGTATTCGGAAATAATTTTTTTTTAGGTTTTCGATAACAAACCTTACTGTTAGGAAAAATCAATACGACCCAGTAGTAATTACTAAGAATAATGTATCACGATCTAAAAAGTTAACCTATTGGCTTAAAACCATAAAATAAAAAATTCATCTTTATCGTTCACCTTGTCGAAACATCATTACATCCAGAAAAAAATACTGTTTCATGTCGCTTTCCAAGCACCTGCAAAGGCGGTTCTCCAGGGGGTTTAACTCTGAGGAATATGGAGGCTACTTCCTTGGTAAAATTAAGGCTGGAACATTGTTTTGAAGCCATTGGACGGTATGCTGCTCTATATAAGCTGTAATCTCACTCAACGTTCTACTTTGAATTTTTTATTTGCCCAAGGCTTCAATGAACCTTCCAACACTGACTGTCTATAGATTGGACCACTAGATAAATATAGATTGTTCCGTTAAATTGAAAATAGTTTTATTCAAAACATATTTCGAGGCAATTAAGAATATCATTCATTTTGATGGTGTTGGTGTTTCAATCAATAGTTGTTTTACGATTTGTATTGGTATACTAGGGAATAAATTTGGTACATCAAAAGAAATTACCTAAAAATTGTAGATTAATTTCTTTTGATCTATACAATTAATTCCATATTATATCTCCAATAGAAACAATACAAATCGTAAAAGATTAAAAATAACATCAACCCCATCAAATGAATGAAATTCTTAATTGCCTCGAAATATGTCTTGAACAGAACGATTTTCTATTTGACGGAACAATCTAAATTTCTAACAAAGGTCTAATAATGGGAAATCCGCACAAATCAATTTTAGCTGAAATTTGCATGGATGTTTTAGAATCAAAAATACACCTGAATTCGATAAGCAAATACTTCCTTTATTGGTAAAAATATGTAGATGAAATTTTTGTTGTTTCAAAGGTACCGACCGACAACTATATATCTTCACGAATTTATTAATAAACTCCATCCAAAAATTGAATTCACAATCGAAGAAGAAGAAACCAAAGAATTAATTTTCTTGACCTTACTATAGCAAGAATAGATAATTCACATGATTTCAGTATTTTTCACTAACCCACATATACAGATATTACAATAGATAAAACTTCAAATCACCCCACCAACCAAAAGGTGTCAGTATATAATAGTTTTATTCATAGTCTATTGAATGTCCGTCTGAATTCAGATAACTTTTCCGAATAATTAAATATTATTAAACAAATCGCTTCAAACAACAGTTAAAACCCCTTTCTTATAGATAAAATGTTATCCAATAAACAAAAAAACAGGCCATTAAATATCGTGTACCCAATTGTTAAGGAGAACAATACGCAGAAATACTTTAGATTATCTTTTGATAATGGATTATCTGAAAATATTGCAAAAATAGTTTCACTTACAATGCAGATTTTAAAACCATCAATAACCTTAGTACTTACATAAAAACTATAAGGATCGAACAAATAAAGAAAATAAATCTGGTGTCCACAATTTGACTTGCAACGATAGCCCTTTAGTATATATTAGCCAGATAGGTAGATCTTTCAAGAAAAAAATCCAAGAACATCAAATAAGATACATATCGGATTCCGTACATTCGACATATGCTAATCATCTTAAGGAATTCAGGCATAATTTCAACAATAACTATGAAATTATCCACGTCGAAAGCAAAAGTTCTAGATTAAGACTTTTAGAATCTCTTGAAATCAATAGAATGCCCGTAAAATCCTTTTGAATGAACAAACAGATGTTGACAGATACCCATTACTGAATATCTTTACCTAATGGTATTTTTTTGCTGCAAACTCCAATAAAAACCCTAGTTTTTATGACTTGTTTCTGCCATTATTTTATCACGTAATTAACTGTATTCGAACTCTGTTACACTAGACACCATCAGTCAGTAGAATGTAGATGCCTGAAGAAGCCACATCGTCGTGAAACAATTGTTGCATTATAAACATTTTTGTGGAAATTCAAATACAGTCTCTTATATATATATATATATATATAATTTTTTTTTTTAAATTAAAGTAAGTGTCCACCAAGTAAAGACCGAATCAATCAAACATAACTTTTTTCTGTTCATTAGTCAAATCCTAAACTTTTTGTATTATATTTTTTAAGCTCTAACTTGAAGTTTGTTTTTCAATATCCGGCGATTAGCGCTTTTGAATCCATAACTTCACAAATGAACGCGGATTAAAAAGGCAATTAAATGACAAACTGTCTGTTAAAGTTGAACGTCATATATCATATCTGTCAAAAGTGACAACGAAGTGAAATTTGATACAAATTCCGTGCCTTATCCTGTATTCAGATCGGGGACATTTTTTGACGTGACAACGTCTTATAAATTGGTTTGCCGGGTGACACTTCAAGAAACTGCGTTACGCTCCGCTCACGTTATGCGCTCACAATGAGAGCGAGTGAGAGGCACGCGTCCCTTCCACTCGGGCATGGTTAGCCCGCCTAAGAGCGAGAGAGACAGACATAAAAAGTGAAAGGCACGCGTCCCTTCCACTCGAGCACAGTTAGCCCGCCTAAGAGCAAGAGAGACAGAGCGAGAGAGAGAGAGAGAGAGTGAGAGAGATAGGCATACACACGGGTTCATGTCTTGCGCTTCTATTTCGCTTAGGCGCCTGCATACAAGTTTACACGTTGCCAGTTAATTGTAAAACGATTGTGTAGTGATAATGTGAAGGTAGTTTCGTCCATCGCAACAATTCAAACAGCAAAGGTAAATAATTTCAGACTGATAATATAACATGATGAAATAAATGACTAAGACATAAGTGAATAGGTTATGTTGTAGTAATCACAATGTTGTGGTAGTTTTCAATCAAAAAAGTAGTAGAAATCGTTTCTCAACCAATAATAATTTGTTTAACTTGAAAAAATGAGCGCGACTTGCTATGTAAAAAATTGAAATAACAATGTTTAACCTCCAACCTGTCAAATCGAAACTTTCAAACATTCAAACCGAGACGACTAATCACTGCGCAAGGTCGTAAGCGCGCGATTTACAAATTCAAAGATCAAATGTGAATTAGTTTTCTCCTTTTAGAAAATACACTTTGAATCAAAATCGATTGATATTAACAATTAATGTGATTTAAATAAATGTTCTAACTTTTAAATTTAGTTTTTATATTTATAACAATGTAAAACAAGTTAAATTTATTAATAACTTATAACAACTGATTGATAAATAAAATTTTGTTAATATGAAATTCAGTGCGAGATTCTTTTTATAAATTAATGTTTTAAATATAATTCTTTGTATAAATAAATGTTTTAAATTGTTACTATTATTTCATCCTTCTTCCTACTATACGAATGAATATTCACATTAAAATTATTTTACCACTCAAAGTCGTTGTCACGTAAAACTTTCGCCCGTATACCGACTTTACAGGCAACAAATTTTTTATCCTGGACTGGACTCCAAGTTTTTCCACCCTGAAGCTTCATTTTCCTGGGCAATCTAAAAAAATCTGAATTAATACATTTACTCAAATAAGAAATGAACAATCACATATCAATTATAAAATGCATTGTATTATAATGTTATATACACCTTAGTTCTGAGAGAGTAATATTTATGACGACCATTTGTAATTCAACGGGGTAAAAAAGATTATGTGACCTTAAAAAAATGTGCATAACTTGATTCCAATAATATACGTTTATACATTTAGTTGCAAATGTTACCAGTAGAATTTTAGGCTTTCTGATGCGTTTCAATAAAGAGAATGGATATATGCAAATTTTGTACATAGGTTCGTTATTTCCTCATCAAAATGTAACAATACACGATACATTCAATGGAATGTTTCCAATTTAGGGTAGAATGGATAAATACGAAACAGAAAAAATTCGATCTCGGTTATAACCATTATTTGAAATGATTAATCGTTTTGGCCCAGATCAATATACACTCATCTCTGCGTAACTATGCTTGTTCCATTGAAAAAATATGGAAACTCTGCTCGAACGGCGTATAAAGGATGGAAACTACATTGTTCAGCTGTATGATGTTTGTCTGTTTCGCGGAAACATGTTACGAAGCAGTCACAATATTTACGCAAGCAGTTCACTGGGATGGAATTAAATGCAGTTTGTTTGAGAAGAGACCGATAACATTAGGTTTTCACTTAAATTCGCTTTGATAAAAAGCGGACGATACACGTAAGCTTATTACAAAGCAGTGGATCTAAAGGTCGGAACTTCTTAGTTCAGGTCCTCAATATTGTTCTTCCCTTCAAGTAGATAGTCATAGTTTTTGTGCATTTGTGCTGTCGTTTAACCCATATGGCTGTAATTTTCGAATTTTGAGTCAAAGATAGTCTCGCGCTTCTAGGTTGTATTCATTGATGAAGAATTTATAGTCAAAAATAATTATGTCCAGCTGTCCGTAAACAGTCTATCTTTCGAAAGGAATGTGCTAAAGACTTGGAAGTTCCAGGGTACATTTAAGTCCAAATTGTGACTACTGAAAATAAATTATCCATATCATTATCAGAGTAAAATCCTGTTTACCCTTTCTTGAGAGCATCGAGAACTATTTATTGTTGATGACATCAGTTAAGGGAAAAATAACTCAGATTAAGTAGATAATGGACTGTATTTCCATAGTGATTGCGATGGCATCAAAAATCTCACCATTTGATCTAGGGTATAACCATCATCTGAAGATTTCACTTTCCTACAAGCAAATTATCATCCTGTATTGAATTGCGCATGCCTCGTGTTAACTGAAGTGCCATTTCCGTTCAGTAGTGTTAGACAATTCATAATGGAAAGACTTAGCCCGGCACAGCGTCTACAAATTGTTCAACTTTATTACGAAAATGGTCGTTCTACGAGGAATGTGTATCGAGCGCTTAGAGCAACTTATGCTCCACACAATCGGCCTACCGAACTCACAATTAGCTCTACCATCCTTAAGTTTGAGTCCCAAATTTCATTGTTGACACCCAGCACGTAGTGAAGAAAATATAGCGGCGGTAGCGGAAAGTGTACGCGAAGATCGTGAAGTGTCGAATCGTCGCCGTTCTCAACAGCTTGGCCTGTCATATTCAACAACTTGGCCTATTTTACGTGAGGATCTTTCTTTAAAAGCTTACAAAATTCAACTAGTGCAAGAACTAAAGCCGAGCGACCTTCCGAATCGTTTTCGTTTTAGCCGATGAGCTCTTGACAAGCTTGCCCGATACACATTCCTCGTAGAACGCCCATTTTCGTAATGAAGTTGAACACTTTGTAAACGCTGCTCCGGGGCTAAGTCTTTCCATTATGAATTGTCAAACACTACTGAACAGAAATGGCTCTTCAGTTGACACGAGGCATGCGCAATCTGCAATTAAATCCCCACCACAAAAAGTAGCTCTAAATGAATCACCCTTTATTATAATTTAATTTTGGACGTTAATCTCAAATCAAATTACCGCATTAAGCTTCTTTTTGCAGATTTAATTCTTTCTGTCATTCTGATATAAATGAATTCTGTTCTGCAAATAAATAATTTATTACAAAATTTTAAATATAATACAGATTTATTCTGTTTAACTCCTACAAAAATTTCATTCAAAAACTATTTTTTAATAAATGTCCTGGAGAACACTGTTTCAATTTATATGACATATAGAATCAAAATTTAATGCAGAGTACCATAAGGAAATAAAAGCATTCAAAGAAATATAAATTATCAATTAAAATTACTGAATAAATAATTGAAGGGTACAAAATTTTGTTTCAAACACTAGAACGTGTTTGTTCAGATAAGTACATTCAGTTTGTCTGGTAGGATATTTTTTTTAATTAAAATAAGAAGGAACGGTTTTTTACTTGATAGAACGATTATTACAAAATTTGAAAATCAAAACAGATTTAATCTGTTGTCTTCTACAATTTTAATTTCAAAAAATTCTTTGAAGAAACTTTAAGAATTAAATTATTTTAATTGACAGTTTATATTCGTTGTTTTTTCTTAATTCCGTTTGATATTGTATGATGAATTTTGACGTCTATTAAATATGAGCAGTGCTTATAAAGACATTAATTTAATTCTTAAAGTTTCTTCAAAGAATTTTTTGAAATTAAAATTGTAGAAGACAACAGATTAAATCTGTTTTGATTTTCAAATTTTGTAATAATCCTTCTATCAAGTAAAAAACCGTTCTTTCTTATTTTATTTTATATATAATATATAATTATATTAGGTTTTTTAAATAAAGAAATTCATTATACAGTGTTGAACGGTTTTAACGGAGGCCAAGTGCCTTATAAGCTTTGTATGATTTTCTGTGAACGTGGAACATAAGTACCTTGGATTTATAAAGGTGTTTACTTTTATTTCTATTGAGGACCGTGTATTCCTAAGATTCACTGAGTAAGTCTATACATTGTTTAATTGATTTTATTATTTTTTATATGTAATGTTGAACTGATCTTATCGTAACTTTAATTATTTCTTGAGAATGTGCTACATGTTTTGAGATTTTTTGAAGTAATTTATTTAAATATATTGAATATTTCAAATAAATTAGTTTTTGAGAAGTTCTTGAAATTATGTTTTATATTTTTGAGAAAGGGTTATTTTTCATTCATATGGGATCGGAAAACAATGCATTTTGTAACAAACAGGGCTTCGTAAGTTTGTCTGAAGAGTTCATTACGCATGCCTGGAACGAAACAAAAAATGTTTGCTTATTTATATTTTAATTTTAATTGACAGTTTATATTCGTTGTTTTTTCTTAATTCCGTTTGATATTGTATGATGAATTTTGACGTCTATTAAATATGAGCAGTGCTTATAAAGACATTAATTTAATTCTTAAAGTTTCTTCAAAGAATTTTTTGAAATTAAAATTGTAGAAGACAACAGATTAAATCTGTTTTGATTTTCAAATTTTGTAATAATCCTTCTATCAAGTAAAAAACCGTTCTTTCATATTTTATTTTATATATAATATATAATTATATTAGGTTTTTTAAATAAAGAAATTCATTATACAGTGTTGAACGGTTTTAACGGAGGCCAAGTACCTTATAAGCTTTGTATGATTTTCTGTGAACGTGGAACATAAGTACCTTGGATTTATAAAGGTGTTTACTTTTATTTCTATTGAGGACCGTGTATTCCTAAGATTCACTGAGTACGTCTATACATTGTTTAATTGATTTTATTATTTTTTATATGTAATGTTGAACTGATCTTATCGTAACTTTAATTATTTCTTGAGAATGTGCTACATGTTTTGAGATTTTTTGAAGTAATTCATTTAAATATAAAGAATATTTCAAATAAATTAGTTTTTGAGAAGTTCTTGAAATTATGTTTTATATTTTTGAGAAAGGGTTATTTTTCATTCATATGGGATCGGAAAACAGTGCATTGTAACAAACAGGGCTTCGTAAGTTTGTCTGAATGGTTCATTACGCATGCCTGGAACGAAACAAAAAATGTTTGCTTATTTATATTTTAATTTTAATTGACAGTTTATATTCGTTGTTTTTTCTTAATTCCGTTTGATATTGTATGATGAATTTTGACGTCTATTAAATATAAGCAGTGCTTATAAAGACATTAATTTAATTCTTAAAGTTTCTTCAAAGAATTCTTTGGAATTAAAATTGTAGAAGACAACAGATTAAATCTGTTTTGATTTTCAAATTTTTTTAATTATATTTATTTTTTAAATGTGAATGAGCTGATGAAGTTTCCGTTGTGAGAATTCTGAATTGCATTTTGAAGATGTTCTGCATGTTTTAGGAATTGTTTTGAAGGAACTTATTTTGAGTTTTGTTTTTCAAGAAGTTCTTGAGATTATGTTTTGCAATTTTGGAAAGAAATTTGGTTTTCATGAAACAAGGTACTGAACAAAATTTTGTATCCTTCAAGTATTTATTAAGTAACTTTAATGAGTAATTTATACTTCTTGACTCCTTTTATTCCCTTTTGGTAATGTGTAATCTGTATTAATTCTATATGTCTACTAAAGTGAAATGGTGTTCTCTAAGACATTTATTCAATTTAATTCTGAAAGTTTTTGAATGAATTTTTTGGTAGGTAAAATGTGCAGGAGGTTAATAGAATAAATCTGTATGATATGTAAAATTTGTTACAAACCTTCTATCAATGAAAAACCTCTTTTCATTATTTTATTGTAAATAAATTATTTTTATATAATGATAAGAGATCCAGAAGAAACCAAAAGAAATCAACATGGCTAACTGAAAAGCTAATGTGTTCCATAGAATTATTTAAAATCAGAAATATGATAAGAACAACATAAACATTGGTTTTTAGCACCACCCCAAACTTTTAATGACAAGTTTCTGTGCAATATCTTCAGAGCAAAATAACTCCAACAACTAAGGAAATAAAAAGAAGTGAAACGAATTCCCACTAGTGAAAGCATTACGACCATGAAACCACACATATTCGCATAGAAGTTCATGCACTCAGTTCGTTCGCATAAATTGGAGGACTGAAACGAGTTTAGGTTTGCATCTTACGATGCAGATCTTGGAAATAAACAGAACCATATCCAGACTTTCTATGTATCTGAATGCGCTGAATTTTCTTTGTAGGAATTCGTTCAAACGATCCTCACTAAACAGATTCCCATTCTACCCTTTCTCCAAAGATATACGGATCTCGAAGGCAAATTGGTTCGTTGGACCTCGGAGAATTTGTACTCATGCTTCAAGAGACAAATAGGTAGAATATGTCCGTTGCCATTTTTGTTTTTTGTGAGAAATATTATAGGGTGAGCCGTCTAGAGTTTGCATTTTGAAGTAGTTGTTATTTCAAGTCTGGCAACACTTCAGTCATTCGTGTTTTAAAAAACCAATTTCAATGTGAGTCAATACTTGATAGAAGTAAAATTTAAGTGACTATAAATTCAGAATTATATATTCTATTAGGAGTACAAATAAGTTTCCGCCGTTTTTTGTTGATGGCGCGGCACGGAGTTTCGGTTAGCTTTCGCAGATGATAACCGGCTTAAAAAATAGTTTGGACATTCAAGAACAACATAACCTATTAATATCATTGATTTTATATTGGTAAAATATAATTTTTATAAGTTGAAAATGTCAAAATTTGAGCCAAGTAAGCGTCATTTGCGGGAAATATTAGTTTACTTCTTTAATTTAAAGAAATCTGCTGCTGAGGCGCATCAATTGCTCGTAGAAGCATATGGTGAGGGTGCTTTGAGTGAGAGAACGTGTCGAGAGTGGTTTCAAAAGTTTAAAAACGGTGATTTCGACCTAGAAGACAAAGATCGCAGTGGAAGACCAAAAATTTACGAGGTAGCAGAATTGGAGGAATTATTGGAGGATGATTAATCTCAAACACAAAAAGAACTTGCTCTAACATTAGAAGTCACTCAGCAAGCAGTCTCACATCGTTCTTCCATAATAAATATTTAATTTGTGTTAAAAAACGGCGGAAACTTATTTGTACTCCTAATAACTTCTACATTATATATTGAAACTATATACAAAAACTATCAAATTGATATCCTTATATATAATCAATATAAAATATTTTTCAATGTCTCGGAAAAAACCTTTTTACATCACAAGTTGAAATGTATTAACAAAAACTATGATGAGGACATATAGGCCAAAATAGCTATCAAATGTTCGAGTTCTCGTTCAATTATTTTTATTTGATCCTTTATTTTGATAATTTTAGATAATTTTGGAATAGTGGATTTTCTTGTTTTTGTATGTTAATATACATACTTATATAGTTTTTGTTAATACACTTGTATTAATGCATTTCAAGTTGGGATGTAAAAAGGTTTTTTCCGAGACATTGAAAAATATTTTATATTGATTATATATAAGGATATCAATTTGATAGTTTTTGTATATAGTTTCAATATATAATGTAGAAGTTAGAATATATAATTCTGAATTTAAAGTCATTCGTGTTTTGACGGAAAGTTTTTTAATATTGTACATTGACGAAATGTGTCCATTTACGCTTGAATAAATTTGGAAATATCAAAGTAGTGAATCATCTATCCAAACTGTTAGAAATTTACGTGGAAAACACAAATTTTTAATGGCCCACCTAAATTTCAAGATATCCTTCTCACTTTTTTCTGAAGTGATTCTCGGAGTTTCATCGGTATAAAGAAATACTTTCGTTTTCATACAAGACAGCGTTTGTTGCCAAATTTGTAATTCGCAATGTCTTACACTAGAATTCGTCATTTTTCAATACGTGGAATTTTATTCCTATTATTTTACACAAAAACTCGTATTTCAAAATATTCCGCTACTAAATTTGTGAATTTATGCATTTGGGAAATATTTACTGTGATGTGATATCAACAATAATGAATTAATTGGAAACCACTGCTTTCAAATTTTAACAGAAATATTTTCGACTTTCTGCCTGTAACCGCTGACTAAATTATTTTACTCTCGCTCGTTAAAATGTTGATCCCGATAATCAATTTTACTATAAAAATTTATGTTACTTGAATTAATGGTTTTCAGCTCAGCGCATTTTCCTATTCACTGATTGGAAAATGTTTCATTGAAAAACTAAGTCATTCATTGTAGGGCGTTGACCTTACGGAAGAATGCAAATACTTAAATATAAGGTTGTTCGGAAAGTAATTTCGTTTTTTCGCGACAGAGGATTTAATTGTATTTTTGCGAACCCAACTTCACACTTAAGCCGCATAATCATTATATGTTTTAAGAGCTGTTATAGCAAGGTTTGTGTGTGAAGAAGTTCAATTTATTCTACGCAGTAGTTTTTGGTTGGTGCCCTTTTAAATATGCGGAGCAATAAGCAGCATTTTCATCATATTTTACCTTTTCACTGTGAAAAAGGTAATAATGCTGTTCACGCCGGAAAAAAATTAACCGATATGTAGGGAGAAGACATGTTGACAGTACGCCAGTGCTTGAACTGGTTTGCAAAATTTCGATCCGAAATTTTTGAAGCAGAAGGAGGCACCAAGTTCCGAAAGGCCGGTTGAAGCTGATAAAGATATGATGAAGGCATTAGTTGATGCAAGTCTGCCAATAAAACACGTGAGATCGGTAAATTTATCGAATTCAACTGTTTATGACCACTCGAACACCTGTGTTTAACCTCGAAGCACCATATATGGGTTTCCTATGTTCTCACAAAGAGAATTTTGAAATTTGTGTTGTGGCGTTGACGTCTGCGATTCACTTCTCAAACGTCACGAAAATGATCCATTCTTCAAGCGCATCATTACTAGGGACAAAAAATGGGTTGTATATAACAAAATCAAATGCAAGAGATCATGGAGCAATGCATTTCGAAAGCCAATATCCGTCAAAAAAGGTGATGCTGCCTGTTTGATGGGATTTTAAAGGAATCGTCTTTTCGAGCTTTTACAGGATAACACAACAATTAATTCGGAAGTCTACTGCCATCAGCTGGGTAAAACTGAATGATGATGCACTTCAACAGAAAAGGCCAGAATTAATCAACAGAAAAGGTGTAGTATTACACCAAGATAATGCGAGACCTCATACAAGTTTGGTCACTCGCCCAGCTTGAATGGGATACATTGCTACACTCACCATATGCTCCAGATCTGGCACCTTCGGATTATCATTTGTTTCGGTCGTTGCAAAATATTTTGGACGGTAAAAGCTTCACTTCAATTGAAGAGGTCAAAAATCACCTGGATTAGCTTTTGCCAGCAAAGTCCAAAAATTTTATGAGCCTGGAATCATGCAACCATAGAGAGATGGCAAAAAGTGTTGGACCAGGGTGGCCAATGTATAATTTAATGAAATATTTCATTATACGAAAATTTTCCATTATTTTCCCAAAAAAAACGAAATTACTTTCCGAATAACACAATACATTCCAATGGAAGGGAAGTATTTAACTTTGTTTTAAAGTTTTATCTCTAACAAATAACTAAACTAACTAGTTAATATCTTCAAGACCCTGGAATCATCAGTTTAAATACTTTCTTCTTCAGATATTGAATTAATATATAAACAAACAAATAATTGAATAAATTCCCTCTAGTCCTCTTTCGAAAAGTCGAATCACTATTTTCTGTCGAAAAAAGATATAATAGAGATGTATTGGAGTATGAAGCATCAAATTCTTAAATTTATTCACTATTTATATGGTCTCTCTTCGCTCAGACCCGGATAAAAAAAAAGTATTAATGGATAAGTAAGACGTGGTGTCCGAGACACAGAATTTTCAAAATGACTGAGTGTACTAACCTCAACAATTGAAATGAAATAATTTGCGAGAATGTTGGCAACAACAGCAGGTTCAGTGAAGAAGTTTACCATCAATATTCAGGCTCATGCTGTCAGTTGAATCAACCTTTCTACATAATTCCTTATTGCCAAGGTTTCACACAGTTTTATTTTTATTCGAAGATAAGTTTATAGTATTTTGCTAGAATTCACTTTTAGTTTTTTTAGCTATTCCCTAAAATCAGCCGTTGCCCCTGTTCGATTTCTACGACATTGAATAAGGCATTTTTGATCTTTACTAGGCAGGTACATTACACGGTCCAGCATTCTAAGCCTCTCAAAAATCTCTCTCATTTTTTCCTATAAATCTTAATAGGACAGTACTACTAGAGACGAAAATTCGCATTCACTTCAACTTTCCAAGGAACACAAGATGGTACATGTGTAGAGTTAACCTAAAAATGAACCAAGTAAAAGTGAAAAACGGTGAAAAAGCTCATAGATCTACTCCTCGACGAGCAGGATAGTGTTTCTACCACAAAAACAATTTTGCTTCTTTACATAGCCACCGAGTGAAAAATGTGCTTTGTCGCTGAAGAAAATACGATGCAAAAAATCGTCATCCAAACGTTGTTGTTGAAGTACCCAATCGAGATATGTTCTACGTATTCTATGATCGGCTGGCTTCAGTTCTTGTGTCAACTGAACCTTATTAGAATGGAAATACAAATCCAGATGCAAAATACGCCATAGAGTACCATAAAAGACACCCAAATGTTGTGTGCGCCGATGAATTGATAAATTTGGACCTTCATGAATACTTTCACTTATAGTAAAGATATTTTCGGTCGAGTTTACGTTTCGATGATGTATGGGCCTTAAAACATCAGTATCAGATCCAGCCTCTTCGAATTTTTCACAATTTTCACACGTTCGGCAGTAGATAAACGAAACATATTGTTAAATGGCTAACCTTCAACTAAACACATAAGGTTTCAGATCACAGTTCTGTTCAAAAAATATCATTGAAACAGAGCTGTGAAATCCGGATCATTAAATGGATAATCCGCTATTATTCAAGACAAACTAATTTAGGACGTATTTCTAAAGAATCAGACAACATTGTGTGCGAGACAGAATAAATAATAATCAGTGTTTTCTCAGAATTATTGAAAATCGAGCGTCATACTATACTGAGTATTATTATGGTGAAACTTTTCAAGTAACCTCTACACTATACTTCAAAATTTTGTATGAAGATTTGGAAATTCCCTCAGAATTCTGGAGCATACTCTATGTGGAACTTTCGATTTAAGAAAAATATTTACCCTGGAGAACTCGCTGAAGCGTATGTTCATTGTTTATCTTTCTAACCCAGCAATAAAATTCGGTTTCCTTCCCTCTCTTTTATTATCAACGGTTTACGAGCAACTGGTGCCTTGAGAATTGTGATTGTTAAATTTCACTAACCCTCAGAACTTTCCAATATTTCGGAACTTAATGAGCCTTCGCGACGTATTTTATTTCAAAGGAAAAACGGGTTGCCCTTTACGACACAGCACTTGATTTTATTGAAAGAGGATTTTTTAATTGATCTAAGAATGAACTGATCGTCAGTTCTAGAGATTGTTATAAATCTGAAGGAAAAATTGATTGAGTATTTCATAGATACCAGAAACCTGTTTAAAATAAACCAGTGTCGTCGCAAAATGTATTTACTCCAGGTACATCATTTCAATAGCAGTGCCATATATTTTGTGGCAGTTCCTCTCGAAACTTTTATGTTTTCTTCAATTTTTCGGATATTTTACGATGCACTATATCACACGGGCACTCTTATGATGTTGGTATATCCGCTGTTGAGAATTTTACCACCACGAGGATTAAATAGAGCATGTAGTCAGGATTTTATGCTTCGTCTCATTTACTGTAATTAATATGGATAAATCAGTTTTTTACAAAAATTTATATATAGTATTTTCACACATAATAATAATAAAACTTCTAGCAAAAACAAGGGCGTATCCAGGATCAAATCTAGGAGGGGGAGCAAATTTGTAGAAAAATATGTATAATTATAACAGTGTTTTATCAAATAAGTTATTATAATTATTTGCTAGAAAAAAAATATATTCTAGTTATATGCCTTATACTATTATCATTTTTCTTGGATTTGTAGAAAACTTCTTCAAAACTCTCGTTTCAATCCAGTCCTGATTTTCCTTGAAAAATTTACGATGGGCGCTCATCAAACTCAACCCAGTCAATCTGTCCTCTCCCATTGTACTTCTCAGCCAGGTCTTTACCCCTCGAAGGGTACTGAAAGAGCCTTGTTGCAGGGAAAAAAATATTAGCCTCCTCCAAAAGTGCAGCCACTTCAATATCCTTTAATTTATCCCCTGATAAATCTTTCTTTTTCCACAGATTATACCAAAAATCTAATTCTGCAGAGATATCACCCAACTCAAAAAATTCCATGAAAGATTTTGCGTTTTTTTCCAAATTTTTTGAAGTATTTTTTAGCATGTATGAAGTATGAAGATGGGATAAGGAAAAAACAGGTGTATTCTCGTGTAGGAATCTAACATTCAATAATAAGGTTAAAGAGTCAAAATAAGAGATAATCAACGATCGTCTCAAGTATTCAATCGCAGTCTCAGATGGCGCATTACTTCTGTATATTTGCTTTTTAACAATTCGTTGAACGAATTAACTCAACGTCGATTTTCTCCGCGGAGTCATGTGATTTTTTATGTACTTCCTCAGAAACATGTTCATTTTCTTGTCGATCCTTCTTGATGACATCAAGGATTTCACCAATGTGTTTCCTCATCATAATAAAATCCATATTTTTACCTCGTACAACGGGTTCCAAAATCGCAGAGTACTTTGCAATCATCACTAAACCTATAATGAAAATTGATTTAGTTACTGCACAGTGCAATTAATAGGCAAATTTTCTTGTAGCATAGTTTCCTTCGATCGAGAGATGTTCTAGCGTATTGACGATTTCATAAAAGTTGTTTGAAAACTTTCTGATGCTCTTGTATTTCTCAGACCATCTGTTCTCACAGAGCCTTGATAAATTAGGAGCCGAAGTCGTGCGGGTTGGCGACTCACGAAAGAAGGATATTGTATCCTTAATAATTGCAATCAAGTTTCTTATTTCTGGTAGTTTGCTAGCATCATTGACTACAAGATTGAGTCTGTGGCTCAAGCAATAAAAACACAAGGATTTATTCCTTCTTTACCTGCCATCGTAGAACATCCTCCAAATCCAACATAGATCTCTGCTGAAAGATTTTGATCAACTAAAAAACTCTGAATTGTGGTAGCGATTGTAGGGGCATCTTGAGATTTCAGCTCAATAAAGCCTACAAATTCCTCTCTGATTTTTTGTTGATTCTCATCAGAAAACCGCAATCCGATAGAAAGTTGTTCTTCTCCAGTGATATCTGGCCATTACAGCGTAAGCTTTTGCTTGTTTACAGTCATCAATAATTATTTTATTGACAACTTCACCACATAATCCTATAATTTCATTCTGAATTTTTGGTGAAGTGTAGACTGCATTTTTCGACATCTATCCAAGTGATGCTTCAGCTTCAGATCTCAACAGTCAATTTTCAAATTTAAAAGGTCAAAGAAAACCTCCTTATCTTCTTCCTTTCCTCTAAGTGGTAAATCATGAGTTCTACAAAATATGATACAAGAAATAATTGATGACAATATTTGTTTGTTTTCTTCAATCATCTTTTGGTGACCACTTTGCAACTATATATCAACTGGAACATTTTCAAGGAATACTTTTGCATCAGCTGTTGAAGTTTTGTGGTAGTGACTGCCGATGTGTTTTCTACAAAAATGTATATCTTTAATCTGCGTGTATGACCCTACCATAAATGACCCCAAAACTCCTTTAACTGTAGCAATACTAGGAGAGGATAAAGAACACGGTGCATACATAAAGCACGTTTCAAACGACTTGAGTAGACCAACCAAGGAGTATATTGACCTAACCAACGGCGGTTAAATTTTCTTTTCAAATGGATGGTACTGGCATCAGAACCAAAATCATAATTTGATGGTAGGACCCAGCCAACTACTGAATATGTCGTTTTCAACTGAATTTGGTCACGCAAAATCAGGATTTTCGACCAATGAAACTACTGAACTAGAGTATAATATGTTTCGAGTGGTCGAAATCATAATGCGAAATTTAAAAAAAAACTCGAATTTGATACTCTAAAAATAAATCGAGGGTATTGGTAATGAAAATATCGAATATCGATAGTATCGGAATTGAAAATATCGATGATATTTATCGATTATTTTCTGAAAAAATATCGACATATTAGTAGTTTTATTTTTCTGTTTTACTAGAGAAAATAACTGATTACGATTGTACGATAATTTCGATCGATAATAAAATAACGATAAATTACCCTAATTTTATGATTTTCAATATTGTAAGTAATTTTTTTTATAGAAGTATCGAAACAAGATACAAAGAATACCTAGCCGCCTTTAAATACAGGAGAGACTAGTCCAATTTTAGTTATCATTTCTTTGAAATAAAACATACATTCCCTGAACTAGAAGATATGAAAATTCTACATCTTGCGATAAAGGTTAATAAAACGAATATTTTCGAAGCTCTAGAAATTCATAAACACCAAATTGACTCGGCAATAAATCAGTTGAACGAGCAGACGGACCTGTAGAATTCTCCACTATTCGATGCCCTGTATAATAATAATAATAATGTTTATTTGTCCCAAAAGAAAAATTACCACATAATGTTTCAAACAATCAATATATATAGTAGACTGGACCAAAAAAACCTCAATTTTTTTTAACGATACTGTGAAAATATCATTCATGATAATAAAAAAAAATTATCGTAAAAGTTTGAGCCCTTAATAATAGTACTGAGGAGTATATCGTTACGATTATTGGTTTTTTAACAGTAATCGCATTTTTTTACTCAAAACTGGTCCATTATTAATCTGAAAAATTCGGGCGATGCGTATTTTTAAAGGAAATTAAATTCCCTAAAAAAAAAGCTTTCTTTGTGAATTTATGTAAAACTAGCCGTTTGCTGGTAATCGTGCCTTAAACATTGATTTATTTTTTCAATTTTGTGTTTCGATTTTGCATTTTTGTAACTACCAGAAATATCAATATTTTTATGGTTCAAAATACTTACTTTTGAAGGAAATTCAACACTCTACAAAAAAAGTTTCTTAACATTTTCAATTAAGTTCACTCCTTCCAAAGTCCAACAGAAAAAAGTTACTTTCAATATTTAAGTGATAAATGTTTCAATCAAGTGGAAAAAATTATGTTTAACGCGAAAAAAACGATAAATCACTTTTGAATTTACCTTCAACGTCAACTTTGGAAGGAGTGAACTTAATTAAAAATGTTTAGAAACTTTTTTTGTAGAGTACTAAATTTCTTTTAAAAATAAGTATTTTGAACCATAAAAATATTGATATTTCTGGTAGTTACAAAAATGTAAAATCGAAACGCATAATTGAAAAAATAAATCAATGTTTAAGGCACGATTACAAGCAAAGGGCTAGTTTTACATAAATTCCTATGATAGCTTTTTTCTAGGGAATTCAATTTTCTTTAAGAATACGCATCGCCCGAATTTTTCAGATCAATAATTGACGAGTTTTGAGTAAAAAAAATGCGATTACTGTTAAAAACCAATAATCGTAACGATACACCCCTTCATACTATTATTAAGGACTCAAACTTTCACGATAACTTTTATTTATCATCATGAATGATATTTTCACAGTATTTAAAAAAAAAATTGACGTTTTTTTGGCCCAGTCTAATATATAGTATAGACCTACATCTTGCGACAAAGGCAATAAAATTAATATTTTCGAAGTTCTAGAAATTCATAAACACCAAAATGATCCGGCAATAATTCTATTGAATGTGCAGACTATAACCTATAAAGAAATAAAACGCAACTGAATCTTTCAGTTTGAAAAGTAATAATACTACGAAACTCGAGTAACTGTATTTAAACAAAGCTAGTGATAGTGAACAAAGTAATTTCGTTTTTCTAACTAAAATGATCTATCACAATGTAACGGACTACTCTATCCAATATTTTGTTATTTTTAAAATAGTTATTTCAGGAATTGTAATGTATTCCAGCAACAAAACTTAATAAAGATTAATTTTTTAGCTTCCAGGGGGGGGGCACCTGCCCCTCGCTGGGTACGCCCGTGATCAAAAATATTGCATAGTCAGTAAAACTATACGCTCAAATCAATTTTCAATCATTTTGTGCATGTCCAGAACAATGAGATACTACATATTTGATTGTTTCGGTTTTTACTTGAAGGAAATTCATCTTGAATGTCATTCGAAGCACACTAAATAAGGTATTTTCTGCCGAAAAAAACATGTCCATAAGTAATAATTTTTCATCCATAAAACCATCGGAAAATATGACTGATTCTGTTCGCTTCAGAATCGTGACATTCATCTCCTTACCAAGCCCGCAATAAGAATTTTTTGAACCTCTAATCATGTATCAAATTCAATGTCGTTTCCAGATATGTGGTTAAATTTGATGAGGTTACAAGGATAACTGTAGTATAATTGATTTTATGGAAAAACTTGAAATATTTTTTTTAAATTAAAATTGTAGAAGATAAACATATATCGATTTGTTTTAATATTCAAATTTTGTTATATTTCTTCTATCAAGTAAAAGGCCTTTCTATTTTATTTTATATATAATATATAATTATATTTTGGCTTCAATAAATCTTATTATGGAATGTCAATGAATTTAAGTAAGCCTTAAAAATAGCTCACACTGTTCTTTGATTCTGTTAGAGCATAGATCAATCTTGAATTATAAAGATGATCTATGTCTCGAAACATTATTCATTTACACGTGGTGAGTTGTTTGATATAGGTTAGTTTTTTGATTTTGATATTTTGAATATATTTCAGGACTGAAGACGGAATTGCTTAGAACTATATTTGTTTTTTGAAGTTATAGTGCATGCTTTGAGAGATTTCTGAATTTACTTATTCGAATATTTAAATATATTGAATATTTCAAATAAATTATATTCTTTGAGAGGTCCTTTAAGTGTGTTCATGTTTTTAAAGTGCAAATGGCGTTCTGAAGGCAAGACCAGAAACAAATTTTGTCTCCTTTAAATATTTATTTAATAATTTTAATGACTTTAGTATATCTTTTGGTTTATTTATTCCAATTGACATTGTATATTGAGTTTAGATTATATACGTCTATTAAATGTAAGCGGTGCTTGTTTTAGACATTAATTTAATTCTAAAAGTTTTTTGAATAAAAATTTTTTTAAATTAAAATTGTAGAAGATTAACATATATCAATTTGTTTTAATATTCAAATTTTGAAATATTTTGTGAAATCAAGAAATGTTGAATTGATGAACAACCATCAACATTACGACATTTTTTGTTGCAAATAAATTGTATGGTCTCCCTGTGAAGTTTGGCCCTTTTAAAAGTAGACACCCTGTATACTCCTAAAAATAAACTATTATAAATGGAGGGATAAGTTTTTATTTGTTCGATCACACAGGCTCTTTATTTGAGAGAGTAATAAATCAAACGCAGAGCAAGACCACTTTTAACACCAACTGATAAACGTAGCGCATTTCTTTGACAGAATTAGAACACAGCGTCTCTCCTTCTTTACGAGTATATTACTTTATAGATCATGAGGATGGAAGCAGGCAGTCACATCAATCTTCCAATGTCAATCTTTTTTCACATTATCTAATCCTAGAACTCATGGAGAATCCCTAGTTGATTGAATGCGGAAAATAGACTGCTACTGCCACTAATGAAGATAAAAAGTGTTCTAATATTCGAGCATACATCAGTCCGCTGGTTTATTGATAAATGCGCTTTTCCGCTCCTTGAACACGAAGTGGCACCGGGTTTTTAACTATAATTTACCCCCCCCCCTTTAACTTTGTTACAAATGGAGATGAAAAAATGATATTCACAGAAATTAAAGGAAATCAAATAAATTTTTTCAAAATGATTCCACCTAATGGAATACTAATCTTTCAAGAAAGTACCGGGAATTTTCTATTAAAACAACATTTTTACATTTAATCGTCAAAATTTATTGGGTCGCTTTCAAAATAGGCTCCATTTGCTCCAATACATCAATGCCAACGGCACTTCCAATTATCGAAACATTTTTTATAGGCGCTTTCCGGGATGGACTTTAGCTCTCGCGCCGAATTTTGTTTTATGGCTTCAATCGACTCAAAACGGGTGCCACGAAAGGGCAATTTAAGTTTTGGAAAGGGGAAAAAGTCGCAGGGAGCCAAATCCGGCGAATACGGTGGTTGCTGAAGCACGTTTGTTGAGTTTTTGGCGAGAAAGTCAGTCACAATCGTAGCTCGGTGAGAAGGCGCGTTATCGTCATGCAAAATCCATGAGTTGTTCGCCCACAAATTTGGCCGCTTCTTACGGATACGCTCACGCAAACGTTTCATAACGCCTAGGTAATACTCCTTGTTTACCGTCTGACCCTCTGGAACGAATTCGTAGTGCACCACGCCACGGATATCGAAGAAAACAATGAGCATCACCTTCATTTTCGAGCGGCTTTGGCGTGGTATTTTCGGTTTCGGCTCATTTTTTGCCACCCATTCCCATGATTGCTGGCTTGTTTGCATATCGTACTCGTAGACCTAGGTCTCATCACCAGTTATAATGCATTCCATGATTGTAGAATCGGAATTACAGCGATCCAGCATGTCTGAAGCAACCTGTTCGCGATGAAGTTTTTGAAGAAAATTCAGGTCTTTCGGTACGAGTCGTGCGGCCACCTTTCTCATGCCCAAAATATCAATCAAAATCATACGTGCGGACTCGTGGGATATCTTAAGATCATGTGCTATCTCTCTCAAGCTGGTACGACGGTTTTCCAGCACCCTTTCCTTAATTTTATCGACGTTATCTTCGATCGAAGCCGTCGATGGGCGACCACTTCACGACCGTCCTTGAAGGCTCTGTACCACTGATATGCACGAGTTTTCGATAGAGCATTATCACCAAAGGCCTTTTGCAACATTTTCAATGCATCGGCACACGAAAATTCATTTGCAACACAAAACTTTGAACAAATTCTTTGCTCAACGTAATCACCCATAGTAAAAATCGGCACGCACTCTGACATCGACTGACTTAATCAGCTGTTGCAAACACACTAGTTGACAGATCCCGCTCAAGCTTGGCATAGTAATTAAGGACAGTGGTACCAACCTAGGAAAAAAAAATTTTACCTGCCTCATTGCCCCGCCAGATTTAAATCGATAATTCCCGGTACTTTCTTGACAGAATGTATATACAGGTTGACAAGATATTGTAGTGCCACTTTATTTTTTCAAATAAATTACCCTGTATATTTTCTTACTATTGGCTAGGTATTTCTCTCCTGATTACGAATATACACATATCGTCAAAAGTCTTGCCCCCCTGTCAACTCTCAACTTGTTGAATGTAACATGACAATTTTTGTGTGTGGAATTTTCACTATCTTATCACTTAAATGAAAACAATAAACCATCAAAAAATGTCTTGTTCAGAAGAATACAGCTGTTTTCAAAGTTAATCAGTTTTCAGCGAATAACGAGAGTTGTAATGTTGAAAATATTCCGTGGAAAATGCCGGGACATCCAATTTCTCTGTTTGACTGGGCAAGAATAGTTGCCCTACATCAAGAAGCTTTGTTGAACCACTAGATTTGGCAACGTTTGAATATTCCACGGACGAATAGTGGACCTTCTCCTGGAAACCGGATCCATTGCCCGGAGACCGGTGCCTGGTCTACCCAGAGTAACATCTGCAAGAGAAGACCATTATATCGCAAATTTTACTCGAAGAAATCGAACGGTATCTGTAACTGCCCTTCGAAGTAATTTTTTAGTCTCAACCAGTACCATAAGGAGACGGTTGCATTGCTCAAATTTAAGGGCAAGAAGACCTTTAAGAGTACCTCGGCTATCACCTGGACATAGAGTTACCAGTCGGCAATGGGCAGAACACCACCAATAGTGGCTTTTACCACAATGGCGCAAATTTTTTCGGATGAGTCACGATTCGGTTTCAAAAGTGATAGTCGACGAGAAAGGGTTTGGAGAGGTCCAAGCAAACCAAAGCGACTCAATTTCGCCCGGCAAGATGTGTCTTATTAAGGCGGATCAATAATATACTGAGGGGTATAATGTTCGGTCGCCGTTCCCCTCTTATTATCGTTGAACGAACAATGACGGGTACCATCTACATAGAAAACATCATTGAACTAATCATTGTTTCTCTGCGCAACGAATTTGGGGATAATTTCATTTTTCAGGATGATAACGCCCCACCACATCGCACATGAAGGCTTCAAAACATTCTTCAAGAGAACAACATCCAGAGAATGAACTGGCCTGCAAACTCACCAGACATGAATACAATTAAGCACGTATGGGATAACTTAGGAAAAAAGTCAAAATATCATTCAGGAATAGATGGTCGCTGCTTACCAAGACTGTGCTCTGTCGTTATTCAAGTGTGACTACTGCCTATTCCCAAATGTGAAAAAATATCTCGTGGAAAGCGATTTTCCAGCGATGAAGAACTGAAGGTAACAATTAACATCTATTTTATGGAGAACCTGGAAGAATATTTTTTAAAAGGTTCAGAGAAGCTTATTTCTCGATCTAACACATGTATTGAAGTTCTAGGGGACTAGATTGAAAAATAGAATTTTTCCGAAACTTTTTTCATGCCTATACCGATAATATCGGGTGTTATTTTTGGAGTCATAGAACTTTAAATTGAAATAAAAAACATTTAAATTAAGATTGAAGCCATTTTGTTTTATTCGAAAGATAATTTTATGACATTTATGTTTTAAAAATGATTTTCGGCATATGTCCACCACGACTAGATCTGAGGAACCGCATTTGACCAGATCAATTTTGAACCACTTTTTCGAGTAATTCAGGCCTTATTTCATCAATAACATGAGTTATGTTGGCTTCCAAAGCGTTTATTTTTACTGGTTTATCAGCATAAACCAATGACTTGACATAACCCCAAAAAAAATAATCCAGTTGAGTTATGTCGCATGATGTTGGAGGCCAATTAATTGGACCATTTCTCGAAATAATATATCGCCAAATGTTTCTTTCAATAAATCAATTGTTACGGTAGCAGTATGAGGTGTAGCACAATCTTTTTGGAACCAAAACACTTCTGGGTCGATACCATTCAACTTTTGAAGCAGATATTCATTGATCATCGACCTGTAACAAGCACCATTCACTGTAACATTAGCTCCAGCATCGTTTTTAAAGAAATAAGGACCGATGATGCCTCCATGTTTCAGGATACAATGAATCCTGAAGAACTTCTGGAGGATTGTTTTCACTCCATATATAGTAATTTTGCTTGTTTACATAGCCGTTCAACCAGAAATGAGCTTCATCACTAAACACAATTTTACGATAAAAAAGTGCATCAACTTCAAACTGTTCTAGGGACCAATCAGCATACAATCGACGCTTATTATGGTCAAGAGGCTTAAATTCTTGAACCAGTTGGATCTTGTATGGGTGTAGACCAAGATCTTTATGCAAAATTTTCCATGTGGTGGGTGCACAGATTCCAACTTGTTGAGAACGTCGACGAATAGACAAATCGAGTAGAAAAAATGTTGTCCGAAATCTATCGATAGTTCGACGAATAAGCTGCTCTGATGGACGATTATGTAAACCATAAATTTCACGAAGTGCTCTATAAGTTTGGCGAAAAGAACACTGATTTTGAAAATAAATTTCAACAATTTGTAAACGTTATTGAGGCATTAGTCTTTCCATGATAATTTGTCAATGCTTACTGAACAGAAATGTCAAAACAACATGGCTTCCACCTTCTGTCAAATCACAGGTAACCCTATCGAAAGTTCCATTACTGTAAAAAAAACACCCGATATATTGAAGGCGTAAAAAGCAACCAATTTCGAAAACAAATTTAGTCATATAATGTAAGATATACCTTTGTATTATAATAATAATAAAATTTGTGAAAATCAGAATAACCATATTTATTATTACTCCACAATTTTGATTTAATTTGTTTGTACAAATTATAAGGTGAACCAGAAAAATTTCAGGCAAAATTTGTATTATTTTACCGCCAAATGATTCAGAGAATTTGTTAATGAGAAACAGAAAGCTGAAGTCTCTCAGAAAATACAAAAAAATGTAAACATTCTCAGAATCGCTTGAAATATTTACCTGGAAAAACACTTATTCGTTTGATGATTTAAAACGGGAAAATCATTCGAGTGGCCCGAATGTACATTACCGCTTGTACACAATTTGAATTTCCGCGATAATCTTGACACGTTCTCGCTGAGGAGGATCCTCGAGATTGAGCTCACGCCTCTCGAGTACAAGAGGCGTGCGAGCCTAAAGAGATGGAGTGGCTTGAAATATTAATTAGTTTACCGACTCGATTGGATACATTGAATTATGCAAAGTTCTGGTAACAAGAGAGGAAGTTCAGTCAAAATAATGAAGTCTGTTTCATGAAAATCTCGATATTTTATTCATAAAGTTCAACTAATAAATATTCAACTATATTTCATGCTGAGCTTCCTTATAAAATGAATAACATGAAACGGTGAACATTCATGTAGGCTTTTTTGGCAATTGGTTATGTTTAATTTCTGGCCTAGAATTTCGTCTTTATACTCGTTTCTATCAACTAAAACATCTGATGTACTTTATATTTGCAAATACTTGCAACTATTTATCCAATCGTTTCACACAAAACGACCAGCTACTGAGTTTCTCCCATACAGCTTCTTTTAAAAAGGTCTAACTTCAAGGAGAGATCATAGAAGTTATTTGCAACAAAAAATGTCATAAAACACATTGTCTAAATGTTGATGGTTATTCTTCAATTGAACAATTCTTGATTTCAAGAAATATTACAAGTTTTGCCATAAAATCAATTATATTTCAGTTATCCTTGTAGCCTCGTCCAATTTGACCACATATCTGGAAACGACATTAAATTTGCTATAAGCTAAGAAGTTTTGTATGCCAAAAAGTTCGTATTACAGGCGTGGTAAGGAGATGAATATCACGATTCTGAAGTGAACAAAATCAGTTATAATTTTCCAATAGTTTTATCGCTGAAAAATTAATGTGATGTGTGATTTCGAATCACAAATCAACTTTTGTGCTAGCTGCTTGTCCTTTGCCAAGAAGATAATAACGAAAAGCTGAAATATTCCAAACATAAATTTGCTCTTTATGATTGAATGTTAAAGTAATTCTCATGGAAATCATGAATTTATCTGTCGAATCAAAATAATTCAAACGAATAAAATTTATTTTAATAATACAGATTTTATTGAAAAATGTAAAGAAAACAGACTACTACTATCGGGTGTTTTTTTTGAAGTGATAGAAATTTCGATAGGGATAACTGTGATTTGACAGAGGGTAAAAGCCATGTTGTTTTGACATTTCTGTTCAGTGAGCATTGACAAATTATCATGGAAAGACTCACGCCGCAACAACGTTTACAAATTGTTTAAATTTATTTTCAGAATCAGTGTTCTATTCGCCGAACTTATAGTGCACTTCATGAAATTTATGGTGTACATAATCGTCCATCAGAGCAGCTCATTCGTCGAGCTATCGATAGATTTCGGACAACATTTTTCTCTACTCGATGCAGCAACAACAAGACAAAGAACTGTACGTACAGAAGAAAATATCGCTGCTGTAAGTCATAGTGTTAATGATGATCCAGATTTGTCTATTCGTCGACGTTCATAACAAGTTGGACTCTGTGCATCTACCACATGGAAAATTTTGCATGAAGATCTTGGTCTACACCCATACAAAATCAAACTGGTTCAAGAACTAAAGCCACTTGACCATAATGAGCGTCGTTTGTTTGCTGATTGGGCTTCAGCTCATTTCTGGTTGAACGGCTATGTAAACAAGCAAAGTTGCTATCTATGGAGTGAAAACAATCCTCAAGAAGTTCTGCGGGTTCCATTGCATCCTGAAAAATGCACTATTTGGTGTGCTTTACACGCTTTACACGCTGGATAAACCAGAAACAATAAACGCTTTGGAAGCCAACATAACTCGTGTTATTGATGAAATAAGGCCTGAATTACTCGAAAAAGTGGTCCAAAATTGGTCCCGTCGAATGCGGTTCCTCAGAGCTAGTCGTGGTGGACATATGCCGGAAATTATGTTCGAAACATAAATGTCATAAAATTATCTTTCAAATAAGAAAGAATTTTGCTTCAATCCTAATTTAAATGTGTTTTATTTCCATTTATAGTTCTATCACAAAAAAACACGATATTCATAACATTTGTTTGAAATGTCCACCGCCTTGTGCAATGCATTTCACACATCGTTTTCGCACTGAATTTACAACACTACGAAGTTCAATACGTTTCTGACACATTTTTGCGCAACACCATTTTATTCTTTCGATCAGATCCTCTCGATTCAGAACGCGAATTTGATATACTTTTTCTTTGGAGGTGTTCTAGACATAAAAATCCAATGGCGTAATGTCGGGGCTTCTTGGCGGCCACCTTACCGGATCGTACCTTCCAATCCATTGTACCCCAAATATTCATTCATTCCGGCTATTATGAGTAGGGCAACTATCCATTTGAAACCAGACATTTTGTATGTTAGCCAGGGGCATTTCATCCAATATGTCTGTTTAGTTGCTTTGGATTAATGTAATTGATTCTTCAAGTGAAAAATCAAATGTGTTATTTCTAAATATTAGCAGAATAATTATTTTTATCGAAATCAAGACTTTTAGAAAAAATATATGAGGTCATCTGGTGAAAATAATCCATCCAAAAACGGAAAATTCGAAAATAAATTAAGTGAGTTGAAAAATTACCAACTGAAATATTCTTGCAAGGAGGGACAATTTAACCATGAATTTCAAAAGTGGAATTCCATTCTAGTAAACATAACAAGTTCACACTTTCAAAATTCATGGATTTCATCAAAGGTTTTTTAGTTTCTTTGATGTTTCTTAATGAAAAAAGGTATACATGATTAGCACACGAAGTATATATTCAATTTTAGTGGACATTTTCGAATCACTGCTTTCAGCGGCAATCAAACACAAACTGAATAACACACCTTACTTAAAATTCGACAAAGTTTATTGACAAATGACACTTGAATCAGTCACAGTAAAAACTACTAAACGAATATTCAGAAAGTTTTATCAAACTGCCCTAGTATATTCAAAACGTAAACTGTGAGATTTCCAGGGTGTTCAAAAATGTACTTTTCCTTTCAGGATTTTATTATATGAGTCAATAATAAACGGAATAACAAAAGCATGACACTGAATAAAAATTCTGCTCAATTAATACTCATGCATAAAACGTTATTTTCAAAGAAACCTCCACGAATAGCTATTGAGAGTGTTCTCTTGTTTTTGGAGTAGAGAACAAGTATAGAATGTATAGAATTTTAGTCATCAAACGATGATATTCTAGCACCCTAGGGCGTATCTCCTCTGCGTTCCAAAGTCGGCTAGCTTCTTAGATAAATTGAACTTTATGGGAGCATGGATGTAATTCAAAAGGCAAAATACTACATAATGTGCCGTGAGATGAACTAAAATACTTTGCTCACACTGAAATCGATGGGTTCGAATTTTTTTCAACATCAGGTATATTTTCTGTGGAGCATGTTGGATCGATTATATAGTCCGTAAGGCATCTGTAACGAAATCATTCTTTAAAATTTTTTACAGTTTTGCCTACATTAGAATCGAGTGAATAAATATTTAAATGAAATAAAAATAGGTTTTTCACTTGATATAAGGAATAATACAAAATTTGAATATCAAAACAGATTTAATCTGTTAGTCTCCTATAATTTTATTTCCAAAAAAATTTTATTCGAAAATTTTTAGAATTAAAGTAATGTCTTATAAGCACAGATTATATATAATAGACGTATAGAATCAAAACTCAATATACAATATCAAATGGAATAAATAAACAAACAAATATAAGTTAAATCAATTAATATTAAATAAATATTTGAACGAGATAAAATTTTGTTTCTGATCTTACAATTATGAAAACTAATTCCTCTTCAAAATTATAAAACATAATTTCAGGAATTCTCAGAGAATATAATTTATTTAAGATATTTAAATATTTAAATAAGTTACTTCAAAAATCTCTCAAAACATGTATTATATCTTCAAAAAACAATTAGAATTCCAGTCAGGACTTCATCAGTCAAACTTCACATTTAAAAAAATAAAATCAATCAACAACAAATACAACTTACTCACAGATTTCTTGTTATCCTGGTTTGAACACCAACTTTATAATCCAGGATATTCTATGTTCGTCACAAAAATTACACAAAGCTGCAAGGTACTACATGGTTTTCTTCTATACTAGGTTTGAATAAAACTCATTATGGAATGTCAAGGGTTTAAAGAAAATAGTACCATATAGTACCTTGCAGCTTTCTGCGATTTTTGTGACGAAAATAGAATATTTTGGATTATAAAGTTGGTGTTCAAACGAGGATAATAAGAAATCTGTAGGTAAGTTATATTTGTTGTTGATTGATTTTATTTTTTTGAATGTGAAGTTTGACTGATGAAGACCTGACTGGAATTCTAATTGTTTTTTGAAGATATAATACATATTTTAAGAGGTTTTAGAAGTAACTTATTTAAATATTTAAATAAATTAAATACCTCAAATAAATTATATTCTCTGGAAACTCCTTGAATTATGTTTTATAATTCTGAAAAGGAATTAGTTTTCATAATTGTAAGATCAGAACAAAATTTTGTCTCATTCAAATATTTATTTTATAAATTTTAATTGACAATTTATATTTGTTGGTTCATTTATTACATTTGATATTTTATATTGAGTTTTGATTTTATACGTCTATTAAATATACGCTGTTCTTATAAGACCTTCCTTTAATTCTAAAAATTTTTGAATAAAATTTTTTTGAAATTAAAATTCTAGGAGACCAACAGATTAAATCTGTTTTGATATTCAAATTTTGAATGAATATTTGATGGATTCGGTCTTTACTTGATGGATATTCATTTTCAACTTGCAACCATAATTGTTTCGCCACACTGTGGCTTAATCGTGTTCTACATTTGAACTGATACTGTGTGAAAACTTATATGTATATTGAGACGTATTACAGCAAATGGAACTAAAAGTAGGATGATAGTTATTTGGATATTCCCAATTATGTGGAGAGAATTCGAAAATGGTAATAAAAGTTATTGGGGTTGTTGTTGGTTTTTCTGAACTAGATGAATACAGGGTGTCTCAAAAAAAGGTGACCCCGTCTCTAGGAGAGGTAGAAAACTGATAAATAAGTGGGCTTACACGGTTCGTATCAAGTAGTATTGAAGATAACTTTTTTGAGGTTAGATTTAATAATCAAAACTTTAAGTGAACTTAAACATCATTCAATTTTACACCAAAAAGTTACTCTTGGTGAACTCGATACTGTGATGAATGGGAATTATTTGAAACTAATCGCAGGATAAAAATGTGAAATTAATGAGAAACTTTTCAAGGAATATGATAAATTCAAAGTTATTCCATTTCTTCTATGGCATTCTCGAATAAGTTTTCCCAACCGAAGTTATCTTCATTCAGGCGCTAACGCACCCCCTGGAGTTTATTATATTGTACCAACGCTTCATCTCAATTCTCGCAGAAATGATTCTGAAGGAATTGATGTCAGGTTCCAAGTTCATCATTTATGATAGAGAGCGTCATATTTTATTGATTTCAACTGGAACAGTCTAAAATTACTTGACTGGGAGATGAATTTTTTAACTTTCTTGATATAAAATTAAATTCAGAATTATATCTGGAAATTTCTACAATATATTGGGTTGTTTGGAATGTTTGTTTTCGGGGAAAATGAAAGACAATTTTTGTATAATGAATGAATATTTTGTTAAACTGTATATTGGCCATTCTGGTACAATACCTTTTGCCATCTTTCTGATAGTAGCATGATTCCACGCTGATAAAAGTTTTGGATTCTGCTGGCAAAAAACTGAGTTTTGATTTTATATGTCAACTAAATTTGAGCAGTGCTTATAAGACTTAATTTCATTCTACATGTTTTTAATACAATTTTTGAAATTAAAATTTATAGGACGCCAAAAAAATAAATCTGTTTTGATATTTAAATTTTCTGAATTAAAATGAAATAGGAAGAGGCTTTTTAATTTATAGAAGGGATATAATAAAATTTGAATATCAAAACAGATTCAATCTGTCAGTATTCCACAATTTTAATTAAAAAAAACAAATTTTCATTCAAAAGACTTTTAGATTTAAATTAATGTCTCATAAGCACGGCTTATATTTAATAGGCGTAAAAAATCAAAACTCAATATACAATATCAAATTGAATAAATAAACCAACAAATATAAATTCTTAATTGAAATTAATAAATAAATATTTGAAGGAGACAAAATTTTGTTTCTGATCTTACCAATATGAACACCAATTCCTTTTCAAACATACTAACATAATTTATGGATTTCTCAAAATATATAATTTATTTGGAATATGCAATATATTTGAATAAGTTAATTCAAAAATATCTGAAAACATGCATTATATCTTCAAAAAACAATTAGAATTCCAATAATCTCTTCATCGGACCTAAATCATATTTAAAAATCAAAATTAACCAACAATAAATATAACTTACCTTAAAGTGGTCCCTGGATCCTTGCTTGAACAACTAACTTTAAAATCAAGATATTCTATGTTCGTCACAAAAATCACAGAAAGCTGTAAAGTATTATAAGGTTTTCTTTAAACCATTGATATTTCATAATGAGATTTTTATTCAAACCTAAATATAAATATATTATGTATAAAATAAAAAAGGAAAGGGCTTTTCACTTTTTTAACTCATTTTGACAGATAATATTTGTTTTGATATTCAAATAAATTAGAATAGTTTGAAAGTATCAGAAATGATTTTCAATCTGAAGACTATAACTAAGTTATTAATAATTCATGAAGTATTTGAATTGAAAATTTTTATTTCAAATATAAATGGATATTTATCAAAAATAATCACAGAGGAAAATGCGAAACTGCTGAGAAACTTCTCAAGAAATCTGATTAATACAAAGGTTTTTCATTTTATTTTACGGCATTCTTGAACGAGTTCTCCCAACCGGAATTTCCTTCGTTCAGGCTTATTCGCCTCCTGAAGTTTATTATATTGTCTCAACACTTTATCTCAATTCTCGCCGAAAACAATTTTGAAGGAATCGATGTCAGATTCCAACTTTCTGATAGATAGCTTCATATTTTATCAATACCAACACTAGAGCTCTAGAATTAATGTCCCTTATTAACATAGAGAAAATTTTTGTTTTCCGTTAGAAAAATAAACTCTTTTGATATTTTCAATATGTACGAAATGAAAAACAGATAAAAAAATTAAATAATAGGTTGTGGAAACATAAATCCATTATTTTTGCGTGAACTTCAAGACATTATTAACCATATGCACCGTTTTGTTCTATAATTTGTTGCCATTCATGTTAATACCGGTATCACCAGAATGTTTATTGATTTGAATAGGGCTTTGCTATTGAGCTCGGTGTTGCAGACTCTCTTATGATTATTATTATTATTATTTCCAGTTGTTCTCAGGTTACCCCTCCTGGTTTTTAGACTAGGTACGGGCATAATATCGGTTTTTTTTTTAGAGTGATAGAACTTTTGATAGGGATAACTGTGATTTGACAGAAGGTAGAAGCCATGTTGTTTTGACATTCTGTTCAGTAAGCATTGACAAATTATCATGGAAACACTCACGCCGCAACAACGTTTACAATTTGTTGAAATCAGTGTTCTATTCGCCAAACTTATAGAGCACTTCGTGAAATTTATGGTTTACATAATCGTCCATCAGCGCAACTTATTCGTTGAACTATCGATAGATTTCGGACAACATTTTCCCTACTCGATGCAACAACAACAAGACAAAGAACTCTACGTGCAGAAGAAAATGTCGCTGCTCTAAGTCATAGTGTCTATTCGTCATTTATCTATTCGTTGAAATTCACAAAGTGGACTCTGTGCATCCACCACATGGAAAATTTGACGTAAAGATCTTGGTCTACACCCATACAAGATCCAACTGGTTAAGAACTAAAGCCACTCGAACATAATAAGCGTCGTTTGTTTGCTGATTGGGCCTTAGAAAAGCTTGAAGTGGATCCACTTTTTTATCGTAAAATTGTGTTTAGTGATGAAGCTCATTTCTGGTGGAACGGCTATGTAAACAAGCAAAACTGCCGTATATGGAGTGAAAACAACCCTCAAGAAGTTCTGCAGGTTCCATTGCATCCTGAAAAATGCACTGTATGCTGTGCTTTACACGCTGGAGGTATCATCGGTCCACATTTCTTTAAAAACGATGCTGGAGCTAATGTTACAGTGATTGGTGCTCGTTACAGATCGATGATCAATGATTATTTGTTTCAAAAAATTGAACGGTATCGAATCAGAAGTTTTGGTTCCAACAAGATGGTGCTACACTTCATGCTGCTACCGTAACAATTGATTTATTGAAAGAAAGATTTGGTGATTTTCTTTGGATTTATGTCACGTCACTGCTTTATGCTGAAAAACCAAAAACAATAGACGCTTTGGAAGCCAATATGACTGTTATTGATGAAATAAGGCCTGAATTATTCGAAAAAGTGGTCCAAAGTTGGTCTGGTCGAATGCGGTTCCTCAGACCAATTTCGTTAATGTCAAATATTAAATATTGGATGGAGTAGTCCGTTACTTTGTGATAGTTCATTTTAATGGAATGAAATAAGGAACTACTTTGTTTTCTATCACTTTTTATTATAACTGATATACAGTGACTCGAGTTTCGCTTCGCGAAAGGGAAAAACCTTGACATCCTGGAATCCATAGAAATTGAAAAATATAAAAGGCACGTACCAATAATAAAACTACTTTACGAACAGACGGAACTTTGGAAAACCCCTCTCTTCGAAGCTCTGCCGAAGCCTACACTCCCCATATATAATAGTTGAGATCTAATTTGTTCATTCAGTTTGAATGTTAGTTAGTAAACACTACGAAACCCGAGTCACTGTATATCAGTTATAAAAAAAGTGATAGAAAACAAAGTAATTCCTTATTTCATTCCGTCAAATATTAAACTAACTTTTTGTCAAAACACGAATGGGAGAAGTGTTTCCAGACTCGAAATACCCACTACTTCAAAATAAAAACCCTAGATGGCAAACCTTTACTGAATTTGATATTAATAAAAGTATTTATATCACTATATTTGGCACATTCAAGTCTATCCTACGGAATAAACACCCATAACTCTCTATTGAAATAATTTCATACGTCGTAAACTCCTAATTCACACCAATTCTGCCTCATCGTAAACGCTCAGTGAACACGAAGAGTGACTTCTCGGGGGCATAAAACCAAATAGGCACTCACCGCGGTTGCATGTCTACAATTTTTCAGGCAACGACGCTATGAAGGGAGAAAATGGAAGGAAGAAATGGTAGAGCATATCGGGATGGCTTGGGGCGCCAACCGGTCTGCTCAGTGCCCTACCGAACCTACATCCGGCAAGATCCAACCCCGGAAATGGAACGACTTGAATAAATCACGTGAAAATCGACATATGTTCTAACCCGGAAAAACGCTCGACCTTATCGGGTTCCATTCGTTTTATCGCGTTGGATATTCATCCGTTTCCGGATGATTCGTTGCTAGGTGAGTATGAGATTACTATTACGAAGATATGTCGATGACGTTGTGCCAAACTTTTCTTATAGAAACCTACAAACCTTAATGACTCGATTTTAATACACTGGCGAGCAAAAAAAAAAGATCGCAAACATTTTATATCGTTTTTTCCAATAGACTCACGTGTTCAAATTGATTCTATAATATTTTGTTCATCATCTATCTTTCATTAGCATCAACTAAATATTCGCAAAAGGTAGACATATGGTCTAAAAAACTTGATAAAAGAAACTATCTTCGAATAATTGTTCACCATAAATTCATCGCTTATCATTTGCGTTCAACATTGGTCATTGAAAAGATTGTTTTCCATTCTCTGAAAGAAACAATTTCATAAAATTAGTTTACCAATTGAAAATTGTGCGAGAATAGTGACACTTATTGAAAATGGGCTGAGCCAGAGATCTGTTGCTAGAAAAATGAATTTTACCCTGTCTACAGTCCAAAGAATATTGACAAGGCATCAGGAGACACGCAAGTTGACCAGAAAACCTAGATCTGGAAGGAGACGGTGCATATCGTTGAGGGATAACAGATTCATGGTTTCCACAAGACTTCGAAAGCGCGATCTTACTGCTGTTGAAGTTCGAAATTGGTTGAGACGACGTCTATCTGGATCGAATTTACCACCATACAGACCGCAGACAGATCCAAGACTTCTCAGAGGGCATCGAATTGCGCGCCTTAAATTTGCACGAGATCACATAAACTGGTTAGAAGCTCAGGTAATTTTCTCTGATGAATCCAGATTCAGCCTTCGAGGAGCTGATAGTCGTAGACGCGTTTATAGACGCCCAAAAGAAAGATACGCCGATGCCTGTATAGAGGAGCGAATTCGGTGGAGGATCTATTGTGGTTTGGGCAGGTGTGTCCCTAGAGGGTTCTTACAAATGGATTTTTAACAGTATTAAGGTACATAGAGGAAATTCACATGGACCATGTTGTACCTTATATACCATTTCTGGGCAGGGAATTTTATACATGACAATGCACGCCCACGTACTGCTCGAATAGTGACAGCGTACTTGAATGAGGTTGGAATTTCAAGATGGCCAGCACTTGACTGACTTGAATCCTATCGAACATATATGGGAACAACTGGGAAGGCGAATCAGAACTATAGTTTTATCGCCCAATATTTACAAAAAGTCTGTGAAGCCCATCGTCATGAATGGAGGAAAAGAATATTCGAAGGCTCATCACGAGCATACGAAGATATCTGGAAGCTGTAATAAGAGCTAGGGGATGTCACAAGTCTTACTGCAGCTGAAATTTTCACAGCTAAGATACTTTTTTCAATTTCGAAGTATTTGATTGTTTCAAAAAAATCTAATTATATTTATACAAATCGAATAAAAAGTTTTATTTTTCTTTGGGCAATTATCTTTTCCCTACCATTTCAGAAATTTCATTATTCTCTTGAAAATTTTAACTAAAAAAGGTATTTGAACAGTAATGATCAAGCGAACTGTTTTTTCTGCTCACCACTGTATTTAAAATATTCACACAAGATGGAAAAATAAAATCGTGCTGGTAAGATGTTCCATCTTGTATATTAAGGGGTCCTCTTCTTCGTGTTCCTTCTCTTGTCAGAGATTGGAGATCCTCAGCGCAATTTTCATCTTATTTACAGCCATCCTGAAAAGTTGACCAGAGCTCATTCTCTCAAGTTTCTTAGCCGAAAAAATTCTTCTTCCGTCGACTGATTTCTTTCACACTATATTGAATTCCATAAAACTGACCGACAAGAAAATTTTTTTTGGTTTTAACATAAAGCTGAATAGCATCTAATCGAAGAATGGATGTATCCAAATATGAAAATGAGGAAACAAAAGTTGTCATACGTAAGGTTTTTTTGTTTTATTCATAGGACCACATTTACAATTTCTGATGAGTATTGAAAACAATAATTTCAGAATGTATTCAGTTTTACACCTACTAAACGTACCTTACATTTATAAAAACAAAAAGAATAAGAATATCGACCTAAAATACGAATAAATTCTATTTTTTCCTTTTATGGGGGGTCATATCTTCTCTCTTCAAAAACCAGCAGTAATCGCCCATCATGGATAGATCCCATCGACCTACTCGCTACTGACAGCTCCCAAAATTTCAGGAAAAAATGACAGATGTGAATGGAGGAAATTAATTTTTAATGACATTCGGGCACCAAGCGATTTGTAGACATCTAATAGTTCATTAACTAACTGTTGGTAGTTTGCATCCATATTTTTAGCAAGTGAGTTCCATTCTCTCATTTCCTGCCTGGTAAACTTCTCTGTAAAATGAACTTCGTCAAGCAATTTTCTGATTTGTGGTACAATAAAAATGCCTTCCCTTAATTTGGCATCACCTAACCTGGGAAAGACTCGTTTTAAGTATTTGAATCCCTCTTTATTGAGAATTGAAAAAAAAATTTTTTAACAAAATCACTTGCATGATGAAATATTTATTTTTTGAATTTAAAATTTGCAGGAGGTTAACAGAATAAATCTGTAATAATCTTTGAATATCAAAACAGATCTAATCAGGTCTTCTCCAATTTTAATTGAAACAAAAATTTTAAAAACTTTTATAATTCAATTAATGTCTTATAAGCACTGCTTATATTCAATAGACGTATAAAATCAAAATTCATTCATTTAATTCTAAAAGATTTTTTGAATTTTTTTTAAATTAAAATTGTAAAAGACTAAAAGATTAAATTTGTTTTGATATTCAAAGTTTGTATTATAATAATCCTTATATCAAGTAAAAAACCGCTTCTTATTATTTCATTTGTAATAATCCTTCTATCAAGAAAAAACCACTTTTCATTATGTTATTTTATATAAATAAAATAATAAGAAGCGGTTCTTTACTTAATAGAAGGATAATTACAAATTTTGAATATCAAAATAGTTTTAATCTGTTAGTCTTCTACAATTTTAATTTCAAAAACATCTTTTGAAAAACTTTTAGAATTAAATTAATGTCTTCTAATAGCACTGCTCATATTTAATAGACGTATAAAATCAAAATTACTATACAATATCAAATGCAATAACAAACTCAACAAAAATAAATTGTTGATTAAAATTAAAAATAAGTAATATTGAATGTTTCGTTCCAAACATACGCACCTGAACTCGTCAGACAAGCGTGGTACGTATGTTTTGCCTGTAAAAAACATTTGACAAAATGTTTAGTTTCTGGTCTTATATTTATGAAAACTAAATCTTTTTCAAAAATACACAACATAATTTTAAGAACTTCTCCAAAACTAATTTATTTGAAATATTCAATATGTTTAAATATTTGAATAAGTTACTTCTAAAACTCTCAAAAACATGTAGCACATGCTCAAAAACATGTAGCACATCCTCAAAACATGTAACACATCCTCAAAAATAATTAGAATTCAGATAAGGTCCGTTCAACTTTACATTCGAAAGATAAAATCAATTAAAAATAATTCAAACTAGGTACATCTAATATCCAAGGTACTCTATGTCCTATGCTTAACACAGAAATCACAGAAAGTTTGTGAGGCATTTTATGGCCTTCCTTAAACCACTAGAAACTGCATAATAAATTTCTTTATCCAAAAACCTGATATAATTATATATTATTTATAAAATAAAATAATAAGAAGCGGTTTTTTTACTTGATAGAAGGGGAATTACAAACTTTGAATATCAAAACAGACTTAATATGTTAGTCTACTACAATTTTAATTTCAAAAAAACTTTTTAAAAAACTTTTAGTATTAAATTAATGTCTTATAATAAGCAGTACTTATATTTAATAGACGCATAAAATCAAAATTAACTATACAATATCAAATGGAAAAAAAAAGAACAAAAATAAATTGTTGATTAAAATTAAAAATAAGTAATATTAAATGTTTCGTTCCAAACATATGCACCTGAACTCGTCAGACAGACGTGGTACGTATGTTTTGCCTGTTACAAACATTTGACAAAATGTTTAGTTTCTGGTCTTATATTTATGAAAACTAAATCTTTTTCAAAAATACACAACATAATTTTAAGAACTTCTCCAAAACTAATTTATTTGAAATATTAATTATATCTTTCAGTTTACGCTTATGACATATTATTATTCGGTTGTAAAGGAGTCCATAAAATACCTTGCAAACTTTATGTATTTTCTGTGGCGAACATAGAATACGTAGGATGTATATAAGTTCACTTCATTCTGACGTTTGTCCAGTAAACAGCATTTAGTTGGTTTGGTTAGATATTTTTTGTTAATTATTTTTATTTTTAAATATGGAGTTGAGCTGAGGAGTTACCGTTGTAATAACTCTAAATTGCTTTTTGAAGATGTTCTGCATATTTTAGGAATTTTATTAAATGAACTTATTTTGGGCAAGTTGTTTTTGAAGAAGTTCCTTAGGTTATTTTTTGAATTTTTGAAAAGGAATTAAGTTTTCATAAAACAAGGAACGAAATGAAATTTTGTACTCTCCAAGTGTTTATTTAATAATTTTGAGTTGACAATTTATATTTCTTTTAATTTCTTTCATTCCCTTTGGTACTGTGTAATGAGTATTAATTATTTATGTCTACTAAATTGGCACAGTGTATTCTAAAGATATTTATTTAATTTGATTCTAAAAGTTTTCGAACGAAATTTTTTTTTAAACTGAATTTGTATGGGGTTATCAGAATAAATCTGTATGGCTGGCGAGGGAAAATACTTTGAATTTTGATTGTATAAACAATTTTTCACAATAAAACTTCAATTTCAGGAAAAACCGCACAAACTTATCGATACTCATTATTAGAATTTTTCATGCCAACTGCCAAATATTATCGATTACTAACAAAATCAAACCATACAATTATTAATAATCAGTTGATCGTCCTATTGACTGGATATTAAATATGAGTTTCGGTCATTGTTCCAACATGCCAGTGTTATTTGACCACACAAATATAATTATTTCCCAATTCACCTATTATTTTCACAGATAAATAGATTGTCGATAAATGCTGAAACCACTATAAGCAGTTTGTAATTGACATGTACATAATTGAACGAATTCAAATTAGAGAACTCGCTAGTGCGGAAAATGGATAATCAATATTGCAAATTCTACTCTGGAACTATTCAACATGCAATCTTACTTTGGCTATGTTTCTGACCTAATATTTGCAAGCCCTGAGTTGCTTTTAGATCAACCACCATTAATGGAATCCGAAAATATTCATAGTTTACTTGTTGAACGAACTGGAACGTAGAATTCGAATAGGTCTCCTCCAACTTTTAACCGGAGCGAAGTTCAAATTCATTCTTAAGGGTGAAACTTGAAAGTAGTTTGAGAATTACAAGATAAAATTCAATTTTGTTCTAAGATTTTTGGCTTAAAATGTACAGATTCGTTTGAGTACATATAGGTTTAGCGAAGATTCATAATATCCAGTTCCCAAGTTATCACAGGGTGATTCTACCGGCAATTTACAACACAAAGGTTCCTATAGAGTATGGTCCAATTATCTTTCCTTTTGAAGTTCTTCAAAATTCTTCTATTTGGTTCTGTTTCACCATTTCTTCTAGAAAACTATCATCTTAATCAAATTCAGTGTACATCATTGGAGAGATCGGAAAATTATCCTTAGTCTTTGGTGATTCAATGGAGATATTTATGAAATACTTACTTATTCTAAGGTGGTTAAGGAAAAAATGATTTCGAATCTTTAGTCCAAGTTTACTCTAAATTCCGCCCTCGTACACCCCCATGGAAATTAAGCGCAAAAACTGCCTTATTCGCAAAGCTTTTTAACAGTATGTTGCATTGAAGAGAAACTTTACTTTCATTTAGAAATTGAAGAAATAATGACGAACACCATGAAACAATAATCCGCTTCTAATAAGATGTTAGTTTTAATGGAAATCATAGTAAAATATTCGCAGATTTATGTTAATTATGTATATATGAGACGTTTCTTGCTAACTATGTCGAATGCCTGACCTAATATGTTATTCTTTGAATATTTTAATATTTACAAATATATTCTGTTAGCCTTCTACATATTCAATTTCAAAAAATTATATTTAACACTGTAACTTCAGGAATAAAATTAATTCATATAAGCACCGCTTATATCAAACGACATATAAAATAAACATTCATTATAAGACATCCAAATGAGAAAACAAAATCCAATAAATATAAATTGTTAACAAAAATCCTATAAATTTAATATTTTGAGTAGACAAAATTTTGTTTCTGCTCATCCCTTTTATGAAAACAGATACCTTTCAAAAATGTTTAACATAATCTTCAGAATTTAATCATAAAACTATTTTAATTAGAATATTCATTATTATTGGATATCTAAGTTACTTTTAAGAAAATCTCAAGATATGTAAAAACAATACTAAAAAACACGTTTTAAGAGAGACTTTGCTCAGTAACCAATCACATTTAAAAAATATAACATCAATCAACAAAAAATATTTACTCACATTCAACAATTCAGAAAGCGTCTTGGCAAATGAATACTGAACATTTAAATGGAGTCTAATGTTAACTCGAAATAAATAGTTCTGTTCTTAAAGATTGAAAGGCAATTTAACTATTTATTTCGAGTTAACATTAGACTCCATTTAAATGTTCAGTATTCATTTGCCAAGACAGTTTCTGAATTGTTAAATGTGAGTAAATATTTTTTGTGGATTGATGTTATATTTTATTGAATAAAATAATTGAGTACTGACGAAACAAAGTCTCTCTTAAAACTTGTTTTTCAGTAATGTTTTTACATATCCTGAGATTTTCTTAAAAGTAAGATAGTTTTATGATTAAATTCTGAAGATTATGTTAAACATTTTTGAAAGATATCTGTTTTCATAAGAGGGATGAGCAGAAACAACATTTTGTCTACTCAAAATATTTAATTTATCGGATTTTTGTTAATAATTTATATTTATTGGCTTTTGTTATATCATTTGGATGTCCTATAATGAATGTGTATTTTATATGTCGTTTGATATAAGTAGTACTTATATGACATTAAAATAATTCCTGAAGTTATAATATTGAAAATATTTTTTTGAAATTAAATATGTAGAAGACTAACAGAATATATCTGTAAATATTAAAATATTCAAATAATTTTATATACCTTCCATCAAATATAAACCTCCATTTATTTTAATTTGTTATTGCCCTTTTTCGTTACAAATATAACGTGTCCATTTCGTTTAAGTGGACGACCTTCAAAGTACCGCCATATTTTATTTATTTATGGTTTTGCAAATAGAAACGCTCGTCATCCAACTGTCGGTTTTCGTTGTATCAAGGTGGACGCTGGAGTGCCCCAAGGCTCAGTTTTGTTGCCTACCCTCTTCCTGGTCCACATAAACGATCTTCTTAGTATGACCGAGAACCACCGAAAACAAGCTGAAGTCTTCTTTCAAACTTTTGAGCACCGTTGAGTCTCACCTTCATAGATGCCAACAAATTGATTCCCTGAACGGAGATCTTAAAAGGATGAACAAATAGAATCTGGTGCAATTCAATGCCTTCAACAACAACCTTCTCTCGAAAAACTCAGGTGCCTCAATCAAAGGATTGCACACATCTTCTTGATGTGACTGTCAAATCATCGGTCTTTTGGTGACATTGCGAAGTCGCCTGCAAATAATATCTGATCAGACCAGGACTCCATTAATGCTCTCATGTTTCGATCGTGATTTCTCGTGTATCACATTCTTAATAAATTAAATTTGAAAATTTTGAAAAAAATAAAATTTTATTCCTCAATATATACTGAATTTTCATTAAATATATGTCATCAATATCATATATGTTGAATATAATTCGAATGATTTCCCCGAAATCATCTCAAACAAGAACGTCTATTGTCTTCAAGCCAATGCTGCAGTATTTAATCGCCGAAAAACTTACTTCTTCATGATTACCCTGCTCTGTCACGAGTACACAAATATCCTGAAACTGTTGTTAAATGTATGAAACTGAAGAAAATAAGAATCTTCTACTCCAGCAATACGCCCAAAAATTGTTGCAGTTGTCTGAATAATTTTGTTTCTATTTATCTGTTATTTATCAATTTAAACATAAGATATCCGCCCAATTCTTTTTAATCCTCAAGATATCGTTTTTTAATCTGATGTTAATTTTCAAAGGTTTCAAAAGTTTAAACTATGTTCTACTGATAAAATAGAATGGTTTCCGACATCCACAAGAAATATTAAAATGGTATTGTTGAATAAATTATAGTCGATTTATTGACCTTTTTATTTCAGGAACATTTAACTCCTGAATGAGTGCATTACTGAAAAAATTGGCAAATTCGGATCCCCTGTGAAGGTAAGATATAGATAATTTTACCAATAATGCTTCAATACCAATATGTGCTTTTTCTGGGACCACATATATTTTGAAAAATATTACTTAAACCAGGTTCGTTATCAGTTATCAGTTCAGGGACCCTAAGACCGCTTTTGCAGCGCCATCATCTCCCTTTAACAGCTGCGAATATTGTTAACGCACAACAACCCAAGTTCTATACACTGGTATATTTTCCATAACCTTAAACCAACGATATCTGTTATAATTTGTAGAAAAATTTTTGTAGAATCGCATCAAATGCTTATCGAAGTATACGGCCGACATGCCTTTGGTAAGGCACAGTGTTTAGAGTAGTTTAAAATATTAAAAATTTTTGTTTTCACGTATGAAACAAAGAGAGTGAGAAACAACTGAAAAATTTCACAGATAATGGTTGCAAGCCTTATCAGACGAAGATGATACAACAGAAACTCGCGGATAAATTTAATGTGACATTTAATCTATCTATAATCGTTTGAAAGCTATGGGTAATTTCACTCTATGATTATGCGTCATGACGCACAGCAAAACAGATCAATATGATCGAGGCATTGTTTTTCAGTCGTAAATAACAAGGTTCTATCTATATAATAAACTCACAACTTTGAAAGAATATTCATTAGTTTTTTATTTATAGCAGATCAAAAATACAAATTTTAATTGGCCCACCCCATATCATAACTTTACAATCAAATTAAGAAATCGATAATACTATAGGCTATTTCATATCAATTTCTTGGAGTATTGATAGATAAATCAGCCTATCTATTCTTAAGTGTAAAATAAACGCAGTCTGTACTAACCCATGCATGTAAAGTTTAATCTAGGAATTTTTTACATATTATTTACTAAGTATAAACTCCATGTCACCGCTAAAGAAATTGAATTCCCACATAACTATGACATTTCAAAAGCAATGATGATTTTATTCCCTATGGAACAAGATGCTAATGAAATTTAAACATAATTTTTCAACATTAAAATGGAACCTGATATAGAATATAAAAATAATAGAACTATTTCATCTTTTTCCTTCAACTTTTGAACCGAGAAAAAAATTCAGCCGTATATGTCGAGGTTAAACTGGGCTTAAGAAAGGAATGAGGAATGAGTTGGAATATGATATTCTATTCGAAGTTTGATATAGCAACGTCATCTTTTGTCGGTGGAAATTCGTATTATCGTGTGTGTCATGCATATAATGCCTTCCATCCAGCTCAGAGATATTTTCACGGTTCACTTATTTCATTTATGTTAAATGTTAGTGGAATAGATATGAAAATAGTCTATTTCTCATCTCTCACTGTCACAATATTCTTTTGAATCATTCTTATTAATTTTTTTTGTTTTGTCTCCTTTTGAAAAATGAGAAACTAATAACAGACTATGCATTATTTAGAAACAAATTTTATCTTAATTATATATACGTTGAAGGCTTTGGCTGGTGCAAAACTTCGAGAAGTGGGTTGTGCCAAAGGTCTGTCTACTTATTTAATAGTTTCATTACAGATAATAGCTGGAATTAATTCTCCGGAACCTCTACAGATTTAAATCTAAAAGAATCTCATGAAAACATTCAGAATCAAATGTTTAAGAAATATGTACTACATAATACTGTATCTTACTTTATAGACATATATATTATCATCACATGTGGTAGAAATTAACTGATAAAGAATCAAAATAAATATAAAATAATGACCAAATTATTTAGACATCATCTTATACATAGATGTTTCGATTGGATGTTAAGAATCACAAGTTCCATCACCAAAAAATGTTCAACACATAATTCAAAGCGGCCATTTCTTATATTACTTTTTGAAGAATATCTAGCACATTCTCCAGAGAATGAATCTGATAAATTCATACACAAATCTCTTCAGTAAGAAGTTATTTGAATAAACAATATAATCATTGAAAAATATATAAAAATGCCTTTTTTTATCACTAGACATTTCTGCAACAACTAACAATTTTTGGATAAGCATGGCCTATATGAAAATAAGGTTATATCACAGAAATATACATAGTGTTATGTAGTACATATTTCTTTAACATTTGATTCTGAATGTTTTCATGAGATTGTTTCAGATTTAAATCTGTAGAGGTTCCGGAGAATTAATTCCAGCTATTATCTGTAATGAAACTATTAAATGAGGCATTTTAACAACAACCAAACATTGATTTTGGATCTCCTCGAACAGCTGGTTTGTTGAAACATTTAAAACTTTTTTTCATATTTAAGTAACAAAAATATTTACATCAAAATACCTTCACGATTTTTTTTTCAAATTTTAATCATTTACTCCTTTCTATACTATGTTTTGCCAAAAAAAAAATAAAATTTAAACAGCTCTTGCAGTGTCTTTGTCAGTTAGTATATAATAATTAATAATGTTGGTTTTTCTTTGGATATTGAATTCCACAAACAAAACAGAAAACTTCGATTTATATTGAATATATTGAAATGTCCTCGGTTGAGGACTAATTTTATCAGCAAACAAATTAAAACTTTCTAGTCATTCGACAAGTCTAAGCAGAAAATTAGTATTATCTCGAAATCAAATCGTAAAACAATGATTTATTTTTCACTCGTACGCAGTACCGTCTATGTGATAGTAGGTTAGGTTAAGTGTAAATGTTTCCACGGATTCATTATTCGAAAAAATAATGAATCGAAATCGATAAATAATTTTTTTTTTATGTGATCATTACGAACGATAAATTAATTTGAGGGTGGGTGAAAAACCAATCATCCCCATGTAATGACCTAGTAATGAACTCATGTGCAGAAGCACTCAAGACAGAATCTTAATTAACACTTAGGTCTGAGGTCTGAGAACAGTGTACATTTCGCAACATTTCTACGAGGTTTCACAGGAAGATAATTTGGATAAAATCGCTTTATTCATTCGTGCTCCAGTGCAACATGCGTCGTGACTTCAAGACGGGATTTTCGAAAGAGATATGATGTTTCGGAATGAACCGATAACGCTTTAGTACGTGCCGCATGTATTTGAATCCCAGTAGGGGTATCACAATATTCAAGTGAAACAATCCTAAGATATAATTTCACAATATATATAGAGAGAGAGCTGCTGTTCCTCGCTCGAGTTTAAATTTTGAATTTACATAATAAAAAATTAGGACAAGAAGGATAAAACAAAATTTCATGAAGATATATATTTTATGTGGGGCTACGTTAAATCCAAAAATGATGTGAACAAACAAAATTTTTGGCAAACTCGAAGCCCAAATTCACTGGACTATCGAAAATCCACGTGAACGGATGGAGCAACGCTAAAAAGCCATGAGTGTCACTAGAACGATATCTATATTGTTCAAATCATAAATGGCATAAAATTTTTCAGGAAATGAAATAATTTCATAGTAAACTTTGAATATCAAAACAGATTTAATCTGTTAGTCTTCTACAATTTTAATTTCAAGAAATTTATTCAAAAAACTTTTAGAATTAATGTCTTATAAGCACTGCTTATATTTAATAGACGTATAAAATGGAAACTCATTATACAATATCAAAAGGAATTGAAAAATTCCAACAAATATAAATTGTCAATTAAAATTAAAAAGTAAATAAATGTTTGTTTCTTTCGTACGCAGCGTACGCAGCTCTGCAGATGACAAAATGATTTGTTTTCTGATCTTATATTTATGAAAACTAAATATTTCTTCAAAATATACAACATGATTTTAAGAACTTTTCAAAAACTAATTTATTTGAAATATTTAATATATTTAAATAAGTTACTTCAAAGACTCTCAAAACATGTAACACATTCTCAAAAAATAATAAGAATTTAGATAAGACCAGTTCAACTTAACATTCAAAGGATAAAATCAATTAACAATAAATAAAGTTATCCATACGACCTATAGAAATATCTGTTTGTTGAACATTCAAACTAGGTAGATCTAATAGCCAAGGTACTCTATGTTCTATGCACACAACAAAATCACACAAAGTTTGTAAGGCACTTTATGGTCTTGGTTAAGAAACCACTCGACACTGCATAATGACTTTCTTTATTTAAAAACCTTATATAATTATATATAAAATAAAATAATAAAAAGCGGTTTTTTACTTGATAGAAGGATTATTACAAAATTTGAATATCAAAGCTGACTTAATCTGTTAGTCTTCTACAATTTTAATTTAAAAACTTCATTCAAAAAACTTTAAGAATTAAATTAATGCCTTATAAGCACTGCTTATATTTAATAGACGTATGAAATCGAAACTCATTATACAATATCAAATGGAATTAAAAAACCCTACAAATATAAATTGTCAATTGAAATTAATTTATATGTCTATTAAATATAAGCAATGCTCATAAGACATTAATTTAATTCTAAACATTTTTTGAATACATTTTTTGAAATTGAAATTGTAGAAGACTAACAGATTAAATCAGTTTTGATATTCAAATTTCGTAATAATCCTTCTATCAAGTGAAAAACTGCTTCTTATTATTTTAATTTCATAGTATGCTATAAAAACAGTTTTCTATTTCAATTACAAATTCGCTTGATCTTACTGGGAAAAGGGATATTTTCAAAGGTACACATAATATACTGTACTGAATTATTACAATTATTCATTAACTGTGTTATTTATTTAGATCAAATTCACCACGTAAGCCTGCAATATAATGCAGAAATTCGCAACAATGCTTGATGGAGTTATTAACATAGTTTCGTTGTTATTATAGTTCGCAAACAATGATTTGCGTCCAGAAGTATATTAATTCCTGTAACTTCGTTAAAGTGTTTTGTATCGTGGCATGTCACGACATGTGGTTTTAGGAAATATCAGAGAGTTCTGAGCCATGATATGTTTCTGAAAGCAATCTATTCGTGGTTGTTTGAGCTTTGAACTGTTATATAGGTATATGTTCCAATGTCCCGATTGAAGAATTTTTTATTACCATAGTCCATACTCGTTTAAACTTGATGCATGCTGTTAATCCAGGCCGTTTGCTCGATGGCATAGTCAGACCAAACAGAACCGTTTAATGGGAATCCAATTTCACTAGAAGAGTTTTTAGCTCTACCATTTGTATATTTTGTATAGATTAATTTTGTTGATTATGGTTTATTTTGATGCTGTTGAAAAAATTCTCAACCTATTCATGAAACGGAATAGAAATATATCTGAAGAAGGAACGAATCAGAAGAAAACTCTGATATCCAAATTATTTGAATTATCGAGATGGATCATTTGAAATTTGCATTTTTGATCGACTATAAATATAAAAATATTAATATTTTTCTTGTATTTACTTTATCATGAGTTTATTAGGAACGTTGAACCTCGACATTTACGAATGAAAATCAATATCATACAAATGACCGCCACGACTGACCGTACAGTAAGTACCCCATCCGATCAACCCAATTTTTCAGTACATTGTCGATTGTTCGGGGCTCAATCTCATGAATGCCACTTCGATTTCGTATTTCAAGGCATCAATCGTTTCTGGATGGTAAGCATAACATTTATCCTTAACTGATCCCCACAAAAATTGTTCTCCGTGATGAAAATGAGCTTCATCGCTAAAATGCTTTTTTTGGAAAATTTTTCATCTTCGGCCATGCGATCGTGAGCCCATTGAGCGAAGGAGAAACACGTCGGATGCTCACGAGGCTTTATTTCTTGCACTAGTAGAATTTCATAAGCCTTCATACCGAGGTATTTATGTAAAGTTCTCCTCAGAGAAGTGCAAGAAACGTTCAGTTCTTGAGCACAATGACGAGTTGATGTTGATGGATGTCCAGTCATATTCTGAGCTACAGCAGCAATGTTTTCAGGTGTGCTCACTGGATGAGAACGTGAACGGGTTATTTTATCAAATAACGATTCAATTTTCACGAACAAACCGACCCACACATTGCCGTTAGGGCATTTTATTACCACTGAATTTTCCACGTAAATTTAAAGAGTTTAGTTTATGTTAAATACTGCACTAGCTTTCTGCCATAACACGAATGACAGAAGTGTTGCTATACTCGAAATAACCACTATTTCAAATGGCCCACCCATTAAGTATTCAAATAAATGAGAACAGAATTATAAGATAAAGATCTTGGTGAAAGAAAGATCTTGGTAGCAGGAAAGTGTATCTTACATCCGTGTAACACTTCATCACTCAAGTGGGTATCGCCGAGACATAAGCAGAAGGCATGCATGTCTCAAATCTTGTTAACATCATCATCAGTGCCAGCTCTCGTATTCGAGTTTCAAGCTATTACACAGATGTAAGTTACATAGCTCATATGCCTTATTTATGAGATGTCTAACAGTTCTCAGAAAAATATATTTTATGACACTTGTAGCGCAACTAATCCAGATTTCCCGACATGCAAGCGATTGAAATCAACGACCTATGACCTGTTTTATATGAAGCTAGCTTCAATAAAATCGATAGTTTATTCAATCGTGCTTCTATGCTAAATGGGCCATGACTCCAACAGCGGATTTCCCCAGGTAATATGATATTCCGGTATCTTCCGCTGCTGTTCTGAAACGTAATAAATCAAGTATAGCCCCAATTACACAATTTGTGTGTTTGAATAATGCCACCTGGTATGGAAAATTATACACGATTTAAATTTAATAACTTTTCAATAGTCAAAAGTTATTCATCGAAGTATTTATCATAATGAATGAATATTTGGCAACGAGTTAACAAATTTTTATGCCGCATTTGCAGAATTCTATGAATTTTTAATGAAAAATTAATGGATTGTTTTCATAACGTACATGAGAGTTTTGAATCTTCAATGTTTTGAGGGACAAAAATATCCATTGAGAAATATCAAAGGAAATGGAGCTTTTCACCCTTTATATTTCCAGGCGAGTGCTCTATTTCATATGTAGTAAATTATAAATCAATTAATAAGGAGTAAAAATGAAGCATCATATGATGGCAAAGAAAAAGAATGGTAATTATATCGGGTGTTAAAAAACAAAGTTTCAATATTTTTGGAGCTGATTACAGACCTCAAAATAAGTAAAAAATTTCATATAAAAATGGGTTCCCAAATGAGCCGTTTTGGAGATAAAAGCGATTTTCTGTTTTCAAATTAACTACTAGCGCAACCCAATGCGATTTCGATCGATTATCATCTTTCAGATGTCTTGTTTACTGAACTTACAATTAAAATGTTTTTCAGTCGGTTCGTTGAAAAAATTATAGTTGGCATCAAAAATTTGGTTTTTATATGACATTTACGTACTTTTATTGGGTATTTTGTATTCGATTCGAGTTGTTCACTTTCTTTCACTTTGTTGTGATAGAAAACAAAGTAATTCCTTATTTCATTCCATTAAAATGAACTATCACAAAGTAACGGACTACTCCATCCAATATTTCACTTTGTTGTTGAGAAAAAGTTATTATTCGTGAATTTAAATGCCTTATTCTAATATTGAAATGAGTGACATGGTTTTCATGTATGCCAACAGAAGTGGTTCTGAATCACATCGCCTTTATGCAGAGGCTTATCCTGATCGTCAACTTCCTTCTCATGTGACGCTCATTCAAGTTTTTAGACGATTATGAAAAACCGGTTCCTTCAAAGATCTGTAAGTTCTACAGAAGTTGAAGAGCCAATTTTAAATATTGTGACTGAAAATCCCGGAACAAGTGCCAGAAGAATTTCAGTGGAAGTAGGAACAAGTGGCCCCCCTTGTCTGGAGAACTATGCATCAACAACTTCTCTAGCCATACCATATTCAACGCGTGCAAGCTCTTAATCCTCCTGATCATCAAGCCAGGAGGACATTCTGTCAATGAGTTTTAACAAAGATTGCTGAACATCCGCATTTTACTTCTAATATACTTTTCACTGATGAAGGCGGCTGTACCAAAGATAGAATTTTTAACTTTCATAATAGCCATATTCAAAACACCTTGCCCGATTTTCTAGACGTGGTACCTTTAAATCAGTGGATAAATATTTGGTTTATGCAAGATGGAACGCCCCCACATTATACACTTGCTGTTAGGGAACATTTAGATCAAACATTTCTTAGAAGATGGATGGGTCGAGCAGGTCCAGTGCCATGGCCCGCCAGTTATCCCGATTTGAATCCTTTGGACTCTTGTATTTGGGGTTATTTGAAAAGTTTAGTATATGAAACTTGAGTGAATAACATCTAAGAGTTGCAACATCGGATTGAACTATCCTATCAGACGATCCGAACACAACCAGGTCTTTTCGAAAGAAACATTCCTTCATGCGACGATGTACTTCCTGCATTGAAATGGACGGTGGTCATATAGCACATCTTCTGTAAAACACTAGAAGTCAAAAATGAAACGAATATCTTCTGTAATTATCGTATTTGATTGCGCTAGTAGTTAATATTTTTAAAACCGAAAATCACTCATACCTCCAAAACGGCCTATTTGTGGACCCATGTTTATATAAAACTTTTTACTTATTTTGAGGTCTAGAAATAGCTCCTAAAATATTGAAACGTTGTTTTTAACACCCTGTATGAATATATATTTTCCATAAAAACATATCATATTTTTTTTGTTGCAATAAGATAATGAAGCCTAGAAATAAACTGAAATTGAATTTAAAATTTGGTTGAATTTAGTTTTATTTGGAATTTCATTTTAAACGGAACGAATGGAAAAATTAAATATATACGAGTATGTTCGAATATAAATCTTTAGCTACCCGAGTAGTAGAACGAAATTCTTTAGCTGACTTGTGTTATTATTTCCAGATAATAAAACTTGGGATTTGTACTGAAACGGGGAATAACCCTTGAAGTTTTCCAGGCTTGCTTATCGAAGCATATAAGTGCTTGAATTTACACAGTTTGAAAACTTTCTTACCACCATAAACTTAATTTATATAGACTTGCTGGCAAATGATGAGAATTATTTTGTTTTTATGGTGCAAAAATAATATTGATGAGGATACAGTTACACTCTCCTGAAAAAATACTTAGTTGAAATTAAAGGTTGGCCATCTAGAGTTTGCATTTGAAGTAGTAGTTATTCTAGTAGTAGTTTATATAAGTCTAGAAACACTTATATCATTCGTGTTTTGATAGAAGGTTAGTTTAATATTTGGCATAATGTAAATGGGTCGATTCACACTAGAACAAAACTGGAAAGAATTAAAAACCCATTTCGATACTCGTGAATCTTTTATCTAAACTGTCATAATAATAATAATAAAGGTTCTTTATTGCAGAGCAAATGGCCATTGACCTTGGGTCCTTCAGCCATGTCATAAATGTACATGAAAAATTCAATAGAAATGAAACGGAAATTTGTGGATCAATTAGTGAAGCGAATTCGTTCAACTAAATCGTTATTTGATATTAATAACGCATGTATTCTTACTAAATTTCGTGAGGATCATTGATTAGATGATTTAAAACGAAGACAAAAAATGTTGTGGAAGGGACAGCGATGAGTGCTAAAGACAGCATATTAACACACCAACGATTAAGTTTAAATTCAAAATTCATAAGTTAAATAACGACAAGAAAGCTAGCTCAACATTTTTTGAAGTAGTTGGAACAAATGCGGAAAGAGTAATTGTAACCATAGGTTGTAGTAGAAAAATATTGTCAGCCGTTAATGCTATTTAAACACCCTTTCATCGTGACATGAACGTGAAATTTAGGATATAGACTTTCAGGAAAAAAAACGTTAAAGTGGAAAAATTTTACACACAAATAATCCTTTCAGTTCGGCAGGATTGTATAAGCATTATTAAGCGTGAGTCAAAAAGTATATTTCCATTGGACAAAATCATGAGACTAAAATGAGGAGCAAATACTAGCACCTATAAAATTCAAAGACCGACAGAAGATAATGAAAAGAGACTTTTTATTGATAGAAGGATTATTACAAAATTTTAAATATCATACACATTTATTCTGTTGACCTCTAAGGGAATAAACGAATTCAAAGAAATATAAATTGTTAATTAAAAAATTATTTAATAAATACTTGCAGAGTACAAAATTTTGTTTCGATCCTTGTTTTATGAAAACCAAATTCCTTTCTGAAAATGCCAAACATAACCTCAAGAGTTTCTTCAGAAACATCTTGCTCAAAATAAGTTCCTTTCAAAACAATTTCCTAAAACATGTAGAACATCTTCAAGAAGCAATTTCGAATTATTACAACGGAAACTAATTTTTTTTGAAAGGAACTTATTTTGAGCAAGTTGTTTTTGAAGAAGTTCTTGAGGTTATGTTTTGCATTTTTGGAAAGGAATTTGGTTTTCATAAAACAAGGAACGGAACAAAATTTTGTACTTTTCAAGTATTTATTTAATCATTTTTTAATTGACAATTTATATTTATTTTATGCCCTTTGGTACTGTGTAATAATTCTATATGTCTACTAAATTGATAGCGTGTTCTAAAGAAATTTATTTAATTTAATTCTAAAAGTTTTTGAATAAAAATTTTTCGTAATTGAAATTTGTATTATAGGAGGTTAACAGAATAAATCTGTATATTTAAAATTTTGTAATAATCCTTCATCAAGAAAAATTTCTTTTCATTATTTTATTGTATATACATTCTGTCAAGAAGGTACCGGAAATTATCGATTTAAATCTGGTGGGGCAATGAGGCAGGTAAAATTTTTTTTCCTATGTTGGTACCACTGTCCTTAATTACTATGCCAAGCTTGAGCGGGATCTGTCAACTAGTGTGTTTGCAACAGCTGATTAAGTCAGTCGATGTCAGAGTGCGTGCCGATTTTTACTATGGGTGATTACGTTGAGCAAAGAATTTGTTTAAAGTTTTGTGTTGCAAATGAATTTTCGTGTGCATTGAAAATGTTGCAAAAGGCCTTTGGTGATAATGCTCTATCAAAAACTCGTGCATATCAGTAGTACAGAGCCTTCAAGGACGGTCGTGAAGTGGTCGCCCATCGACGGCTTCGATCGAAGATAACGTCGATAAAATTAAGGAAAGGGTGCTGGAAAACCGTCGTACCAGCTTGAGAGAGATATCACATGATTTTAGGATATCCCACGAGTCCGCACGTACGATTTTGATTGATATTTTGGGCATGAGAAAGGTGGCCGCACGACTCGTACCGAAAGACCTGAATTTTCTTCAAAAATGTCATCGCGAACAGGTTGCTTCAGACATGCTGGATCGCTGTATTTCCGATTCTACATTCATGGAACGCATCATAACTGGTGATGAGACCTGGGTCTATGAGTACGATATGCAAACAAGCCAGCAATCATCGGAATGGGTGGCAAAAAATGAGCCGAAACCGAAAAAACCACGCCAAAGCCGCTCGAAAATAAAGGTGATGCTCATTGTTTTCTTCGATATCCGTGGCATGGTGCACTACGAATTCGTTCCAGAGGGTCAGACGGTAAACAAGGAGTATTACCTAGGCGTTATGAAACGTTTGCGTGAGCGTATCCGTAAGAAGCGGCCAAATTTGTGGGCGAACAACTCATGGATTTTGCATGACGATAACGCGCCTTCACACCGAGCTACGATTGTGACTGACTTTCTCGCCAAAAACTCAACAAACGTGCTTCAGCAACCACCGTATTCGCCGGATTTGGCTCCCTGCGACTTTTTTCTCTTCCCAAAACTAAAATTGCCCCTTCGTGGCACCCGTTTTGAGTCGATTGAAGCCATAAAACAAAATTCGGCGCGAGAGCTAAAGTCCATCCCGAAAAGCGCCTATAAAAAATGTTTCGATAATTGGATGTGCCGTTGGCATAGATGTATTGGAGCAAATGGAGCCTATTTTGAAGGCGACCCAATAAATTTTGACGATTAAATGTAAAAATGTTGTTTAAATTGAAAATTCCCGGTACTTTCTTGGCAGAGTAGTATAATAATTATATATTTTGGATTACACTTAATGACATATTATCATTTGGTTTTAAAGGAGTCTATAAAATACTTTGCAAATTTTATGTAGTTTCTGTGACGAACATAGAATACGTAGAATTTTTGAAACTTCACTTTAGTCTAGTGTTTGTCTAGATGACTGCATTCAGTTTTGAATGGTAAGATAGGTTCTGTTGATTATTTTCATTCTTTAAATATGAAGTAGAGCTTATCAGTTTTCGTTGTGATAATTTTAAATTGATTTTCGAAGATATTCATGTTTTAGGAAATTTTTTGAAAAGGACCTTATTTTGAGCCAGTTGTTTTTGAAGAAGTTGTTGAGGTTATGTTTTGCATTTTTAGAAACAAATTTGGTTTTCATAGAACAAGGATCGAAACAAAATTTTGTGCTCTTCAAGTATCTATTTAATAATTTTTTTAATGACATTTTATATTTCTTTGAATTCTTTTATTTCCTTTGGTATTATGTAATGAGTGTTAATTCTTTATGTCCACTAAATTGAAATAGTGTGTTCTAATTCTAAAAGTGTTTGAATAAAAATTTTTCGAAATTAAAATTTGTAGGAGGTTAATAGAACAAAACCGACAGAAGATATTCTTCCGTGAATACTAATTGCTTTTATTGCCAACAAATATTTTTTCTTATAGCCTTCTTATATGGCATAAATCTGAGAAATCTTCATGTTTTCAATGGTGAAGAAAACGCGTGAATAATTTGAATGAATCTGAATTAACAGATAAAATCAATGAATGCAAATGGTAAAAAAATGATAACTGTCCATTACTGAATACCTTAATCATGTTTTCCATTTAATGGATTCCTTTTGCTCATCTTCATAATAACATTTTTCCAGAAACTGAAAGCAAAATTAATAAAAGGACTTATAGTTAAGTGAAATATGGAGTGAATTTGCTCATATCTCTTTTTTAGCTGTAATTAAGTAAAAGCACTTCTGTATTCTTTCATTAATAATCACCACCACTGAAAATATAAAACATACATAGAGACAGCTATAGCAGTTATGTATTATTCATATGGAACCTTGGAGTGAAATTTATCATTTCGGCAATTTATTCAGAGCAAAATTTCCCCTGGTATGTGTAGAAGATATTGTTTAATGGAAGGGGATACGTGAAATGTTTTTTGTATTACCATTTCTAAATAATAAAACTTGATGTTTCCTCTGAAGAATATTTATCTCATTATAAATTTTTCTGCAAACTGGGCAATTCGTTTTTCCGCCCTGTGCCTTCTAGGGTTCTTTTCCGAAACAAATGCGATTCATCAGATATTAATCAAGAATGTCGCTTCGAGCATTCTGTTGGAATCACCGTGAGAGATAGAAAGAAGTAGAAAATATTCATAAATAATATTATTATATTATGAAATTAGATTGAAAATCGAAATATTCTCAAAACATTCGCCTAATGATTAATTTTTAAACATTTGGAAAATTCTTGTGAGCGGTACACTGATTAATGTACCTTTTTATTTCAAAAATGCAATAAATAACAAATACTTCGTTTTCTATTACTTTCTTCATTACTGAGGATACAGTAATTCGAGTTTCGTAGTTTTCACCACAATTTCAAAATAAAATAACAAGTTATATTTCAAAGGTAACATATATTGAGAATTTCTAATTTCTTTCCTATCGTTTTTAGATGTAGTATTTTACGATTATCTTATTCCGAGAAAAAATGATTCGTTTCGAAAAAATGTTTCGCAAAATTAAAGTTATCTTTTCGATTATTAAATGATGCCTGATATTCTTTGAATCTTTTTTTGAAAAATACCTCACTCCTGACAACTTATTATCATTAATTTATGAACTCCCGAAATACTAAGCCGGTCGTTTTCGTCTTTGGTTTTGAAAAAAAATTTGGAAATTTTTTTTGTTAGGATTTTTATGTTAGTTTTTCGAATTATTCGAACTATTTTTTGTGAAATTGATCCAAAATATGTTAGTTTCACATAGTTTTTGTTATTTTTTTTCCGTTTTGAAGTTGGACTATATTTGTTTCACAATAAGTTGTTTTTTCAAAAGATATTTTACAATTTTTGTTCCGAAATGATTTCTTATCAGTTGTCAATTGTATTTTGTTCATTTTTTAATGCAATATTATTTAAGGAAATTTTTTTCTGAGGAATATTTCAACGAAATGAGATGTAAGCTCATTGCTAGTTCATCTCTGTGTTTGTGAAAGTTTTTATTATACTGAAAATAGTATTCTTCCACGCAAAATTCGAAAAGGGTTAAAATTTAGTTTTTATGACCGGTTAGATGTAATGCTTGTTTAGGGTATTTTAATTATATTCGTACATTCGGTATTTGGTATACTCGAGAACAAATTAATTACATCAAATGATACTAAAATACTGTTAGGTGGGAGGCTACATTTTTTTAAGTTTTATGCGAGCTCAATTATAGAATAGTTCGAGTTGAAATATATTTGTTCTTTGAACATTTTTTTAATTAGGAAGGGGCTATTGTTGTATGATACAACAGGGCATATTAGGAACTTATATTTGTGGATTTTCATAACGACAAATATAACCCACTTCCAAAACAGCAACCACTAACGAAAAAATTATAAAACTAACATATGTCGGAACATTTGCACAAGAAAGGTTACAAAATTTCGAAAAATACGATGAAAATAGCTTTCATACCTCCACATAAAATTTCCAATTTTTTTTAATGCTAAAGGCAACAGTAATCGCCTTAATAATTCGGGAGTTCATAAATTAAGTTGTCAATCTGGAATAACTTTCAAAAATAGGTTCAGGGAACAACAAAAACCGAGAAGGTGTAATTTTTCGAAACATTTTCTCGAAACAAACCATTTTTTCCCAGATAATCAGATAATATTGAAATATTACATTTGCAAGCGAAGGAAAAATATAGACATTCTGAAATCAAATAGGTTTCTAAGAATAATCACGATTCCGCAATGAACCTAATGTATTAAAATCTCGAATTACTGTATAATCGACAATTAAGGAGTTATAGAAAACGAAGTAATGACTTATTTGTTCCATTTTCAGTATGAACTATCAGAAAGTGACTGATTACTCCATCCAATATTTTTTCAATTCATTAAATGATATATTGGAAATATGTTTCGAAATGGTTGTTTCATAAATCAATAATTGAGTGAACGTTTCTGAAGTATTCTCTATTTTAATTTACTATTGTTGGCTGATCTAATTATAATAATTCTTACAAAATTTTCAATCTTAAATATTTCACTATTTCTTTGGTCTACCCTGTAAATTTAAATCCCTGATTGAAGAGAATTGCGATGAAATCATACGCGGCCTGGATTGACTACGCAAAAATTAGGCTAACAAATTATGTAAAGCACTTCTTATAAATGTCTGAATTGAGTTAATTTTGGAGACGATTCTTCTCACACAATTTTCTCGGCAAATCTCACCAATATAGTTTGGAAAGTTAAAACTCCGTTCGGGTGAGAATTAGTTCTTGTTTCTTGTAAACTCGTTTAACTTGAAGACACTGAAGAAAGGAACTCACTAAACATTTTCTTATTCGCTCTCAATTCGGGGCAAGATAATTTCTGAGGTTTATTCAATTCGAACGCTCTGCAGTTTTCGGTCTACAGCTTGAACTCCAGCCGTTAGCATTTCGGTGTGTATTTTATTTATCTATCGTCAGAGGACAAATTTAGGGCAAAGCATTATTGATCATCAGATAATTAGTGTATGTTTTATAGAAGTACTTAAAATTTCTGGAGACATTTGCTTGGTATGTAAAAAAACTTTTTTGATTTCTTCGGTGTAATTAATTAACGTCAATAAATTAGTATGCAAATTCTAGGATGAGCATACTTCAGTAAGGATTGAGAGAGACTTTAATTGGTTCATTTGCAGCCCAAAATCATGTATTACAAATGTACGAGTTTGTGTTGTTTACACAAAATTGAGGGAATTGTTTCAGGGTAACTTTGAACTGTAATTGCAGTGAAAACACTATCTTGCTCGTAGAGAAGTAGACCGTTGAGCTTTTTCATCATTGTTCACTTCCACTGGGTTCACCTCTATCCCACGATCGACCCACTGGACGTCATAAACTGTGGCTGGAAATCCGTGTATAACTTCACATAAGTATGTGAATAACTGTCAAACCATTAGATTGATTTTGCTCAATAACGAACTTACCTGTAGGCTTCAACTTATTTCGAAAGTTTCAAGTTCCCATCTTTTTCCACTAGAAGCGCCCAAAGCTGATCCGCTCATGTTTTTGTTCTGAATTCATAAGCACTTTAAATTTCGAACATATTGAGATAGAGACCTGATACATTGAAAATAGGTTTGATGCGTAGATATATCGGCCAAGTTCATTAATGGGTAAAATTAGTCCAATTACAGCAGTCATTCACATGTGAAGGTTCTCTCAGTTGCCAATAATTCTGAAACAACTGATCTGATTGGAACTGAATTTGGATTTTAGGTACAAAATAACTGTGTCCTTTACACGCTGGAGGCAATATCGGTGCATATTTCTTTAAACACGATGATGGAGCTAATGTTACAGTGAATGGTCCTCATTACAGATCGATAATCAATGATTATTTGTTTCAAAATTTGAATGGTATCGACCCAGATGTGTTTTGCTTTCAACAAGATAGTGCTACACCTCATGTTGCTATCGTAACAATTGATTTATTGAAAGAAGGATTTGGCAATAACATTATTTCGAAAAATGGTCCAATTAATTGGCCTTCAAGATCATGCGACATAACTCCACTGGATCATTTTCTTTGGAGTTGTCAAGTCATTGGTTTATGCTGATGAACCAGAAACAATAGACGCTTTAGAAGCCAACATAACTCGTGGTATTGATTAAACAAGGCCTGAATTACTCGAAAAAGTGGTCCAAAATTGGTCTGGTCGAAGGCGGTTCCTCAGAGCTAGTCGTGGTGGACATATGCCGGAAATTATTTTTAAAACATAAATGTCATAAAATTATCTTTCAAATAAAAAAAAATTGACTTCAATCTAAATTTGAATCTGTTTTACTTCAATTTAAAATTCTATTACTCTAAAAAAGCACCCAATATTTTGTGTTCTAGTAACTTTCGAAAGTTGAAAATTATGCCTACAAAAAATTATGTTTTCAAAATGATTCATCGAACTTTAAACAGGCATTGACTTAAAAACATTGTCCTGTTCTGCATATTGCCGCAGTTGTAATTAATTTTCCACAGACAGATTTTAATAATTAATCAAACCTAATTGAAAACATGACAGAGATCTCCTCTTTTAATTATGTTTTCAATTAAGTCTGCTCTAATCGCTGAACTGTAAATTCATCAAGCTAGCAACTAGAAGCAGAATGGAATAACTCTAACAATAAAAACACCTCTACAACTCAATTAAATTAATCTACTGAGCTTCGTTTTGAGAACAATAGATGGACCACAATTCATACCTGTACGTGGATGAGCATCATTGTTTTATTCACAGGCTCTGCAGTTTGTTTAACTTCATGAAACGTATTATAAATATAACTATAATTGGGTCAATTAGGACATCATGTTGTTATCCAGATGCAATTATATTTGATCGTCTGGGAAGCGTAATTTAACTATATAGAGCTATGATCTATCATTTCAGGGTTTCGAACAAACAATGGGAAATGTCCTACCTTTAATATAATAGTTCATCGTCTTTCTAGTTTCTTGAAATAAGATTACTAATAGTAATATGTTTTTGAAACATCATGGTAACCTAGGTTGATAATAATAAAAATGCCACTAGCAGGTTAAGTGCATTGAATATAGTTTGGTGATTCATATGGTGAATCAGTTTCACAATGTCTGGTTACCTAGTTGAACTCAAGTTTAGGATTGAACTTATTGCCAGTGTTAGGAATATGGTTTGTTGTTCTATTTTTAGAAGTGATTCAACAAAACATGTGTGCGTGAAGAAACTGTCACCTTCTTGTCTTTGGAGTTTATTGGATAGATAAGACAGACCTGAGACTTCAGGAACTCCTACAAAAAATTTTTAGCGGAGTCAAGATCTTGGAGGACCAATCACGACAACTCTGTGGCACGTAGCGCTGTCCTGCTGGAATCTTATATTTTTTTAATGTAGGTAAAGAGAAATCTATCTATCCTCGCTGAATATTTTTGTTAATATGATTGATTAAAATGAACATTTATTTCAGTTCTTGAGTTCAAATGTCTAAAAATGTTATGCTTCTATCGGGTGTTTTTTTAGAGTGATGGAACTTTTGATAAGGATAACTGTGATTTGACAGAAGGTAGAAGCCAAGTTGTTCTGACATTTCTGTTCAGTGAGCACTGACAAATTATCCTGGAAAGATTCACGCCGCCACAACGATTACAAATAGTTGAAATTTATTTTCAAAATCAGTGGTCTATTCGCAAACTTATAGAGCACTTGGTGAAATTTATGGTTTACATAATCGTCCATCAGAGCAGCTTAATCGTCGAATTATCGATAGATTTCGGACAAAATTTACTTCATCCTTCTCAATGCAACAACAACAGCCAACAAAGAACTGCACATGCAGAAGGAAATATTGCTGCTACAACTCATAGTGTTAATAATGATTCATATTTGTCTATCCACCACATGGATAATTTTGCGTAAAGATCTTCGTCTACACCCATACAAGATCCAACTAGTTCAAGAACTAAGGTCACTTGACCATAATAAGAGTCGTTTGTTTGCTGATTGAGTCCTAGAAAAACTTGAAGTTGATCCACTTTTTTATCGTAAAATTGTGTTTAGTGATGAAGCTCATTTATGGTTGAACAGCCATGTAAACAAGCAAAATTGCCATATATGGAGTGAAAACAATCCTCAAGAAGTTCTGCAGGTTCCATTGCATCCTGAAAAATGCACTGTATGGTGTGCTTTACACGTTGGAGGCATCATCGGTCCATTTTTCTTTAAAAACAATGCATTGATCGATGATCAATGATTATTTGTCTCAAAATTTGAATGGTATCGACCCAGAAGTGTTTTGGTTCCATCAAGATGGTGCTACATCTCATGCTGCTACCGTAACGATTTGGCGATAACATTATTTCGAGAAATGGTCCAATTAATTGGCCTCCAAGATCATGCGACATAACTCCACTGGATTATTTTTTTTGGGATTATGTCAATTCATTCGTTTATGCTGATAAACCAGAAACAATAAACGCTTTGGAAGCCAACATAACTCATGTTATTGATGAAATAAGGCCTGAATTACTCGAAAAATTGGTCCAGAATTGATCTGGTCGAATGCAGTTCCTCAGAGCTAGTCTTGGTGGACATATGCCGGAAATTATTTTCAAAACATAAATGTCATAAAATTATCTCTCAAATAAAAAAATGGCTTCAATCTTAATTCAAATGGGTTTTATTTCAATTTAATGTTCTATCACTCTTAAAAAAATACCCGATATAATTTATATTTCATTTAAGAGGGACAATGTTTTAGTAATTCAGAAATCGGCTAGGTTATATGGATAATCCATAAATGCTTACAAGTATAATTTGCGTACCTGTTCCCAATTTGCCTGATTAAAAAATTCAGGAATTTTTTATTGGTACATTTCGTTTCATAAATTGTACAGAACCAAAAATTTCAAATACTGAAACAAGAAGAAAAGATATTTGTAGGATTGATTGAAGATTTGTTCAATTTGAACTAAGTCGAGCAAATTATTTTCTTCTGAATCATCTATAGATATTGATTTGGTCTTTACTTGGTCGATACTCATTTTAATTAAATAAATATATATGAGACAGTAATTTATTTCCACAAAAATTGCAGTACAATGTATTACTTGAAGAAGCCACATCGTGGTGAAACAATTGTTGTAGTAGTACAAAAATTTTTGTGGCAATAAATTACTGTCTCATATATATTTTTTTAATGAATCATCTATAGCTTTTCATCTGGAACTTCCTGATTAAATTTGTTTGTTCGATATATCTCTATCTGAAATGATTCTCCTATTCCTTCATACGACTTTCATCATGTATTTTGTATACTTTTTATTGAACATTACTAATGAAAATTTCATGTTAAATCAGAAAAACTGTAAATGAAATATATTTACCGAATAGGAAAAATATGTTATGATACATTCATCACTTTTACGATAAGTATTGTTGTGTATTATGTCAGGGCATTATGGTTACAACATTTCCTCGAAATGGGGTATTCAAATGGTCATCAAGGATATGAGACTGTTTCTTTATAGCTGTCAGCTTCTCCTTAAATTATATTGTAATAGTTTATGTCTTCTGTAAAAAGATAAGTAAATAAGAGGGTGGAAAACGCTGATGTGAAGTCAGGAGCTCACATAATATTTGTTTTTTGTGGTCTTCTGAAAATACGATCCTCACGAAACTCGAATATTTGAGGAAAACGATAGTTATTCCCCTGAAAGTAGCGTGAAAAAACAAAATGCACTGTAGTTAATTGCAAATATCCAATTTGAACGGCATTTTCCTTCCTGAGCGTGAGATACTTCGGAAAGAAGATTAGCTGAGAATATGTAATTTTCTCGCGCTTGTTGTAGGGAACAGCATACTAATGTTTTGCACAAATGTCTGTAATGTTCGAGTTTTTAGCTAAAAATGATCTCAAACACTAAAATTTTCTAACGGAAAGAACTAAAGACTTGAAACTTCCACGTATATTTGGGGCCTAAGTATCTCAGTTGGGTTTTTTAATATTAAAAATCGGTCTAATTGTTCCGTACTTATTCACATTTTAGATTTTCTCTTATTTTCCCTAATATTTTCGAAACTATGAATCCAGTTAATCTGAAATATTGTATTCAGAAATAAAGGGTGCTTCATGTTGAAGTGGTAGTTATTTCGAGTCTGGAAATACTTCTGTCATTCGTGTCTTGATAGAAAGTTAGTTTAATGCTCCACATTAATGAAATGCGTCGATTTATGCTTGAACAATACTGGTAAATATTCAAAACTTTTTTCGAAGTATTAAATTTCTATCCAAACTGTTACAAATTTACGTGGAAATTCAATAAAAATGAAATACCCTCATAGCAATTTTTGGATAAATATCGGGTGTTATTTTTAGAGTGATAGAAATTTGAATTGAAATAAAACATATTTAAATTGAAGGATTGAAGCCATTTTTTTCAAATATGAAAGATACTTTTATGACATTTATGTTTTAAAAATAATTTCCGATATATATATACATATATATATATATATATATATATCCACCACGACTAGCTCTGAGGAACCGCATTCAACCAGACCAACTTTGGACCACTTTTTCGAGTATTTCATCAATAACACGAGTTATGTTGGCTTCCAAAGCATCTATTGTTTCTAGTTTATCAGCATAAACCAATAACTCGACATAACCCTAAAGAAAATAATTTCAGTGGAGGTATGTCGCATGATTTTGGAGGCCAATTAATTGGACCATTTCTGGAAATAATGTTATCGCCAAATCTTTCTTTCAATAAATCAATTGTTACGGCATGAGGTGTAGCACCATCTTGTTGGAACCAAAACACTTCTGGGTCGATACCATTCAAATTTTGAAACATATAATCATTGATCATCGATCTATAACGAGCACCATTCACTGTAGCATTAGCTCCAGCATCATTTTTAAAGAAATATGGACCGATGATGCCTCCAGCGTGTAAAGCACACCATACAGTGTATTTTTCAGGATGCATAAATTCTTGAGGATTGTTTTTACTCCATATACGGAATTTTTGCTTGTTTACATAGCCGTTCAACCAGAAATGAGCTTCATCACTAAACACAATTTTACGATAAAAAAGTGGATCAACTTCAAGCTGTTCTAGGGCTATTAGCAAACAAACGACGCTTATTACGGTCAAGTGGCTTTAGTTCTTGAATCAGTTGGATCTTGTGTGGGTGTAGACCAAGATCTTTACGCAAAATTTTCCATGTGGTGGATGCACAGAGTCCAATTTGTTGTGAACGTCGACGAATAGACAAATCTGAATCATCATTAACACTATGACTACAGCAACAATATTTTCTTCTGTACGTACAGTTCTTTGTCTTGTTGTTGCATCGAGTAGAGAAAATGTTGTCCGAAATCTATCGATAGTTCGACGAATGAGCTGCTCTGATGGACGATTATGTAAACCATAAATTTCACGAAGTGCTCAATAAGTTTGGCGAATAGAGCACTGATTTTGAGAATAAATTTGGACAATTTGTAAACGTTGTTGCATGAGTCTTTCCATGAGAATTCGTTAATGCTTACTGAACAGAAATGTCAAAACAATATGGCTTCTATCTTCTGTCAAGTCACAGTTATCCCTATCGAAAGTTCTATCAATCTCCCGATACGTTCGTGAAAACTGGATCAATATTTGATAAAACAACTCTTTAACGTTCTCGTTCAGTGAGAACAACTGAAAACATTGTTGCTGTAGCTCAGAAAGTGGCAGAAAATCCATCAACATCAATGTTTCATCGCGAACAACTCACTCAGGAGGAAATATTCCCAGAATCTTTAAAATTAACAGCAATATGATCGGTATATAAAGGCAAGGGAGATACAAATTGTTTTGATAACTACAGACCAATAAGTCTGTTTTCACGATATTCAAAAATTTTTGAGCTTGCGATGTATGTTACACTCATGAAATTGCTAATAGAATGCAACATCTTTTCCTACAGTCAGCATGATTTTCTCAGTGATAGACCTACGCAAAGAGTTATTTTTCACTTTATACAGGCGGTTTTGGGGTATCTGGAGGGCAGTGATATGAGGGGGCCTATTTTTGGACGTATCAAAGGCCTTCGATTGCTTGGGTCGGAATCTTCTCTTACAAAAACTGTGTATGTATAGAACAAGGGGATGGGTCGAAGATTGGTTTCGATCTTATTTAGGTGATAGGTCTCAAAGGATGGTCATTAATGATGTGGGTATATCACATAGGTTGCATATATTGAGGAATAGTTCAGGGTAAATTGTGGCATAGTGGGGGTACTTCTGTTCATTATATATTTCAATTATCTTCATTTGGTGAAAGAACATCCGAACTTCGACGTGACACAACTTGCAGATCTTCATCCTACACCAGATTTCAGCTTTAGTTTGCAGATGATACATGTTCGAACCTTCAGGAACTCAGTGAAAATACAGCCCATGGTTTTAAGTTACTAATGACTTGGTTCGAGAAGAATAGATTGTATCTAAACGAGGAGAAAACAAATATTATCCATTTTAGGACGAAAGGGAATAAAATGGAAAACTAGAGTCGATTTATATCAATGGTGCTCAGCTTGGGGTGAGTGGTCCACTAAATTTTTGGGTGTTTATGTAGATGAGTTTTTGAATTGGTCTCATCATATAGATTACCTTAATTGAAAGCTGAGAAACGCTTCTATTGCTTCAGATTTGTATCAAGATATTTGATTGAAACATCTAGGAGGATACTATATTCTGCCAATTTTGAAGTAAAAGCCAAATATGGTGTATTATTTTGGAGAGCTAATCCTGGCACTCAGGATATTTTTATAGCACCAAAACGTATCATGAGAATTATTTTTAATATGTCTCATCTGCAGTCATGTCGCACAATATTTAGATTTAAGAAAAATCTTACAATATATGCGTTATATATATATATTACAGACAATTCTATTTGTATTTAAAAGCAAGCAAAAGTAATTTAAAATTTCGGATCATAGGTACAACACGCAAACAATATCTTATTCCCAATACATCGTTTAAACCTCTTTAAAAAGAGTCCCTTACTATATGGACATCAGACTCTATAACAAACTGAAGAGTGAGATAAAGTATTTAATGTTGGAAAAACTGTTCAAGCATGATTTGAAACAATTCCTTATAAATGTTGAACCCTTGAATATCGAAGAATGGATAAAAATAACACCAACCCCATCAATATTCTTATTTGCTTCGAAATATGTCTTGAACAAAATTATTTTCAATTAAACGGAACAATCTATATTTCTAACAAAGGTTTAATAATGGGAAATTAACTCAGTTCAATTTTAGCTGAAATTTTCATGGATGATTTAGAATCAAAAATACACCTAAATCCAATTAGCAAATACTTCCTTTATTGGTATGGATATAATGATATTCTTTGTTGTTTCAAAGTCACCGACCGAAAACTACATGTCTTTACGAATTTTATTAATAAACTCCATCCAAAAATTTAATTCACAATCGAAGAAAAAAAGAACCACGGCATTAATTTTCTTGACCTCACTATAACAAGACTAGATAATTCACATGATTTTAGTATTTTTCACAAACCCACACATAAAGATATTACAATACATAAAACTTAAAATCACCCCACCAACCAAAAGATGTCAGTATTTAATAGTTTTATTCAAAGACTATTGAATGTCCCTCTGAGTTCAGGAAACTTTTCCAAAGAATCAAATATTACTACCCCTTTCTTATAGACAAAATGGTATCCAATAAAAAAAGATTATGGCATTAAATCTCGTATACCCAATCATAGAAGAGGCCAATACACAGAAATACTTTTCGTTACCTTACGTTAATGGATTACCTGAAAATATTGCTAAACTTTTCAAAACTAGTTTCAATTACAATTCAGCCTTTAAAACCATCAAGTACTTACATAAAAAACAATAAGGATCGAACAAATAAAAAAGATAAATCTGGAGTCTAGAAGTTGACTTACAACGATTGCCCTTTAGTATATAGTGGCCAGATAGGTAGATCATTCAAGAAATGAATCCAAGAACACCAAAGAAGTTACATATCGGATTATATCATCTTAAGGAATTCAGACATATTTTCAACAATTTCTATGATCCACGTCGAAAAAAAAAGTTAGAGATTAACACTTTTAGAATCGTTGGAAATCAATAGGTACAATGCCCTTAAAATACTTTTAAATGAACAAACAGATGTTGACAGATTACTGCCATTACTGAATATCCTTTCCTAATGGCATTTTTTAGTGACAATAAACACCCTAAGTTTTTATGAATTGTTTTTACCATTATTTTGTCACCTACTTAACTGTATTTTTTTGATTGTCTTGGTCTTTACTTGACGAAAATTCATCTTCAATATAAGAAAAACAAATGTTAACTTCCGCTATTTTATTGATTTTCACAACAATTGTTTCGTCATACCATGAAATTTCAATACCAATTGAGAGACGCCTACAACATACTACTCTGTCAAGAAAGTACCGGGAATTTTCAATTAAAACAACATTTTTACATTTAATCGTCAAAATTTATTGGGTCGCCTTCAAAATAGGCTCCATTTGCTCCAATACATCTATGCCAACGGCACTTCCAATTATCGAAACATTTTTTATAGGCGCTTTCCGGGATGGACTTTAGCTCTCGCGCCGAATTTTGTTTTATGGCTTCAATCGACTCAAAACGGGTGCCACGAAGGGGCAATTTTAGTTTTGGGAAGAGGAAAAAGTCGCAGGGAGCCAAATCCGGTGAATACGGTGGTTGCTGAAGCACGTTTGTTGAGTTTTTGGCGAGAAAGTCAGTCACAATCGTAGCTCGGTGATAAGGCGCGTTATCGTCATGCAAAATCCATGAGTTGTTCGCCCACTTTGGCCGCTTCTTACGGATACGCTCACGAAAACGTTTCAGAACGCCTAGGTAATACACCTTGTTTACCTTCTGACCCTCTGGAATGAATTCGTAATGCACCACGCCACGGATATCGAAGAAAACAATGAGCATCACCTTCATTTTCGAGCGGCTTTGGCGTGGTTTTTTCGGTTTCGGCTCATTTTTTGCCACCCATTCCGATGATTGCTGGCTTGTTTGCATATCGTACTCGTAGACTCAGGTCTCATCACCAGTTATAATGCGTTCCATGAATGTAGAATCGGAATTATAGCGATCCAGCATGTCTGAAGCAACCTGTTCGCGATGACGTTTTTGAAGAAAATTCAGGTCTTTTGGTACGAGTCGTGCGGCCACCTTTCTCATGCCCAAAATATCAATCAAAATCATACGTACGGACTCGTGGGATATCTTAAGATCATGTGCTATCTCTCTCAAGCGGTACGACGGTTTTCCAGCACCCTTTCCTTAATTTTATCGACGTTATCTTCGATCGAAGCCGTCGATGGGCAACCATTTCACGACCGTCCTTGAAGGCTCTGTACCACTGATATGCACGAGTTTTCGATAGAGCATTATCACCAAAGGCCTTTTGCAACATTTTCAATGCATCGGCACACGAAAATTCATTTGCAACACAAAACTTTAAACAAATTCTTTGCTCAACGTAATCACCCATAGTAAAAATCGGCACGCACTCTGACATCGACTGACTTAATCAGCTGTTGCAAACACACTAGTTGACAGATCCCGCTCAAGCTTGGGATAGTAATTAAGGACAGTGGTACCAACCTAGGAAAAAAATTTTCACCTGCCTCATTGCCCCGCCAGATTTAAATCGATAATTCCTGGTACTTTCTTGACAGAATGTATACCTAAAGGTAATCCACTCAGAATTAACTAGTAGATTCCATGATATTTTGTTCGATGATTTAGACAGAAATATTAGAAATGACGTAAATGACTATATACGCAAAAAATTCATTTCACAAAAAATAAACTTGATTATTTAGTATCCAAAAAGAATGAAATTAACTTAAGAGCACAAAAATTTTCAGACCATATTTTCCATCCGAAATTCACCAACCTTTCTGAGGTAGAATTTAATACAAAAGAAAAAGAATTATTAGAAAAAGGATATAAATTTAACTTAAATAATATCAATCAAAAATCTTTGGAACATCTAGCTATCGATTGAGAAATTGCATTGGGAAATTGTCAAAATTCAAATATAGACAAGTGTATTTTTACGAATATAATAAAGCAAGAAACATCAAATTATCAATACAATAATAATAATCAAACAGTCAATTCAATCAGAAATAAAATTATAGAAAATGACCTAATATTTACCCGCGCAGACAAAGGAAATACAATCATAGCATTAAACAAAATAGAATACATACAGAAAACAACTTCATTTTTAGACCAAAATAAATATAAAACTATCAAAAAAGACCCAACAGAAAAATATCAAAAACAAATCAAATCAGTTATCCTTCAATCAAAAGCACTTTTTGAAAATATTCCGAATTATAAATTAACTTTAATGAACCCATCAACACCCATATTGTATTCTTTAATTAAGTTAGTTGTACAAAGAGAATAATCCCATCAGACCCGTTGTTTCATTTGTCTCAGCCCCGTCATATAAACTTTTAAAATCATTAATCAAAATTATACTAACAGAAACTAACTTTGAAGCCAAATTTGCAATAAAAAACTCTTATCAACTTATACAAAAAATTAACCATATACATATCCCAAACAATGCCAAATTTGTTTCCTTTGATGTAAAAAACTTGTTTCCTAGTATACCGGTCAGTGAAACCATAAAATTAGTTGATGATTTATTACTCCACAGTAGCATCATCAGGCAAAATGTGATCTTGCCTGCTGATGCTACTGTGATAGCGAAACAATTGTTGTGAATATAACAATAAAAATTTGTGAAAATCAGAATAACCTTATTTCAATATTATTTAAATTACAAGAGAGCAATATCACTTGTATATCCAAAATTTCAAAATTCAAGCGAAACCAAATTTATTTCATTAACTTACATAGGCCAAAAATCTGAAAAGATTGCTAGATATTTAAAGAAAAAAGAAAAATATAACATCTCTTTCAAAACTATTAATTCTTTAGGCAGCTTAATAAAAAATAATAAAGACGTCATTCCTAAAAACAAAAAATCAGGAGTTTACAAGTTAACATGTAGTGATTGCCCATGTGTATATGTGGGACAGACAGGCCGTTCATTCCAAACAAGGATACGAGAACATGAAAAATGTTACATTAATAATAAACCGAATTCAACTTATGCCAACCATTTGTTAGAGACTGGCCATAATTTTAATATGAACTATGAAATATTACATATTGAAAACAAAAGTCCGAAACTAAATCTGTTAGAAACTTTAGAAATCAATCGATATAATAAAAGATAAATTTTATTGAAGGATCAAATAGATTTAAATAGATCCCCCCTAATTAATATTTTTCATTAATTGTATACCTCTCTTTGCACCCCTCTATTTTTTGTACCAGAGCTGTGTATTTAAGGTGATGAAGTCATGGCATGACGAAACAATTGTTATGAAAATCAATAAAATAGCGGAAGTTAACATTTGTTTTTCTTATATACTTAACTGTAGTTAAATTCTATTGTACTAGACGCTATCAGCCAGTTGAATGTAGATACCTGAAAAATCCACATCATGGTGAAACAACTGTTGTATTGTAAATATTTTCGTGGAAATTAAAAAACTGTCTCATATATTTTTTAATAAAATGAGTTTCCAACAAGTAGAGACCAAATCAATTAAATGTATATTCATTATATCAGGCTATATGATTTATTATACAGATTTCTGTAGAAATGTTGTCCTGACACATCTGATTGCGTGCATTTCACCGAAAAATTTTAATCGGTGTTCATTCAGTGACATCTGGTTCTCGGTCCAATATGCACCACATGCTGTTTTTGCTGTTTAATTATGTTTTAAAAAAGGCCTATCTTTGAAAACACACTGTACTTGTGACAGTTCTTTCACAATTTTCTGAATTTAATTTACTTTTTGTTTACTAAATAAAGTGCATTAATTATGAAGATTAGCCGATTAGTGAAGCAACGATTAAGAGTTAACTAACGAATAAAATGAATGGTTGAAGGTTACATCGTCAAAGCTCTCATCTTTCGACCGAGGTGGCTGTGCTAATTGGAGCTTTGAAGCTATCGCACAAGTTGTCTTACGCTCAAGCGCAATTACTAAACATTTACCATGTCTCAAAGGTCCTATCTAATCAATGTTGCGAAGTAATTAACTATGCGTTGCCGTTACATTCTCTTGCATGAACTCTGAGTTTCCTGCCCATCAACCTGTGCGATACGCCCTTTATTTGACCTAATAATTCATATCAACATCAGGAGGGAGCTTTGATATCTCATCAGTAAATATTCAGTGATCGCCAAGTCCTTTACCCAAGAACCTGTTATTCTGGAAAACGTAATGGCGAGAGGTTCTCGTGGAGGTTAGATTCAATTTGTGTTCATTGTGGTTGTTTGATTAATACCGTCGTTTGTTATTTACTCAACACCCTATTAAGGGAAGTAGGACGGGCCCTGAGTTCCCATCATTATGGATATTCTGCAGGCATGTAATCGACACAATTTGTTTTCATTTCGGGGCATTATTTCTGTCATATTTGTGCCGAATCGAATGTAACGTTATCATTTCGAATTGAAATTTATTTGTTGTTGTTTATATCGGAAAATTGTGAGGTTAGTGATAATTATCATTTCGTTCGCCGTGGGTAGTTTATATTGAGGCGCAGGAAAAATTGATTAAAGTTGAGGAATATTGTGATCTAGAATCATCCTTGCCATAAGAGATTATATCTTCAATTTGAGTGTTTCCCTTTGATATATTTTGGTTTATTGATGGGAACAGCTTTTTATACGCAATCAAAATTTTTCCACAGGGCCGGTCTTCAATCTATGAACATCTAAAGAGTTCGAATCGTGACGATTCTCGAACTTCGTATGGGAGTTTACACGAAGAATTGAGATTGGAGGTTATATCTCATATATCGGGTGTTATTTTTTGAGTGATAGAACTTTCGATACGGATAACTGTGATTTGACAGAAGGTAGAAGCCATGTTGTTTTGATATTTCTGTTCAGTAAGCATTGACAAATTATCATGGAAAGACTCACGTCGCAACAACGTTTACAAATTGTTGAAATTTATTTTCAAAATCAGTGTGCTTTTCGCCAAACTTATAGAGCACTTCGTGAAATTTATGGTTTACATAATCGTCCATCAGAGCAGCTTATTCATCGAACTATCGATAGATTTCGGACAACATTTTTGCTACTCCATGCAACAACAACAAGACAAAGAACAGTACGTACAGAAGAAAATATCGCTGCTGTAAGTCATAGTGTCAATGATGATCCAGATTTGTCTATTCGTCGACGTTCACAACAAGTTGCATTCACCATATGGAAAATTTTGCGTAAAGATCTTTGTCTACACCCATAACAGATCCAACTGTTTCAAGAACTAAAGCCACTTGAGCAGAATAAGCGTCGTTTGTTCGCTGATTGAGCCCAAGAACAGCTTGAAGTTGATCCACTTTTTTATCGTAAAATTGTGTTTACTGATGAAGCTCATTTCTGGTTGAACGGCTATGTCAACAAGCAAAATTGCCGTATGTGGGGTGAAAACAATCCTCAAGAAGTTCTGCAGGTTCCATTGCATCCTGAAAAATGCTCTGTATGTTGTGCTTTACACGCTGGAGGCATCATCGGCCCATATTTTTTTAGAAAACGATGCTGGAGCTAATGTTACAGTGAATGGTGCTCATTACAGATCGATCATCAATGATTATATGTTACAAAATTTGAATGGTATCGATCCAGAAGTGTTTTGGTTCCAACAAGATGGTGCTAAACCTCATGCTGCTACCGTAGCAATGGATTTATTGAAAAAAGATTTGGCGTAAACATTATTTCGAGAAATGGTCCAATTAATTGGCCTCCAAGATCATGCAACATACCTCCACTGGATTATTTTCTTTGGGGTCCTGTCGAGTCATTGGTTTATGCTGATAAACCAGAAACAATAGATGCTTTAGAAGCTAACACAACTCGTGTTATTGATGAAATAAAGCCTGAATTACTCGAAAAAGTGGTTCAAAATTGGTCTGGTCGAATGCGGTTCCTCAGAGGTAGTCGTGGTGGACATATACCGAAAATTATTTTCAAAACATAAATTTCATAAAATATCTTTCAAATAAAAAAAAATTTGGCTTCAATCTCAATTTTATGTGTTTTATTTCAATTCAAAGTTCTACCACTCTAAAAAGACAACCGATATAATCAATTTTTCACAATAAAACTTCAATTTTCGAAAAAACCGCAGAAACTTATTTATACCACTAATTTATGTCTTCTATGCAGAAACTCAATTTCTAAGAAATTTTCTTTAATTCCATTCGTCAAGAATTTTCAAGAATTTTTCAAAAATTCAAATTTGTTGGGGTGTGATATAATTATTTTGAGTAGAATTTAAGATATTGAATTTATTATATTATTATTATTGTTGGAATAAAAAAAATGATAAAAAGTATTGACGTGAAGTTAGGAGCTTTTGAGCGCTTTGTCACGAAATTTTGCATTTACACTTTCATGTATGAAATATGTTAAATACAACTGGAGGATAAAAAAATTTTTTGGTTGAAAGATAAAGCTGAATAGCATATTATGATAGAATGGACGTATCCAAATACGAAAATCGAAAAAAAAGGTGTAACTCGTAAGGTCTTCTTGTTACATTTATAGAACCACATTTAATGTTACAATATCTGATGTTTAATGGAAAAAATTAGTTCAGAAATTTTTAACCGTATATATCGACTTTATTTAGTCATACATCTACTAAACGTATCTTACATTTAAGAAAAACAGAAATATTAAAAATATTCACTCAAGATACTAATTAAATTCAATTTTTTATTTTTATGAGGGTGTCATATCTTCTCTCTTCAAAAACCAGCAGTAATCACCCATCATGGATGGATCCCATTGTCCTGGATAGCGAATTTCCTTTGTCTTTATATCTTGGTGGAATCTTCCACTCTGCTCGTCACCGACAGCTCCCAAATTTTCTGAAAAAAATGACAGATGTGAATAGAGAAAATGAATTTTTAATTACAATCGGGCATCAAGCAATTATTATTATTATAATTTTTTTTTATTATTATTAATATTATTATTTTATTATTATTATTATTATTATTATTATTATTATTATTATTATTATTATTATTATTATTATTATTATTATTATTATTATTATTATTATTATTATTATTATTATTATTATTATTATTATTAATTATTATTAATATTATTATCGTCCACTTGAGCCTTTTAGCGTAGAAGGGTGAGAGTTCTCTCACAGATCTAACAGATTTAAGGCATAACTTTTACTTTCTATATGTAGAATTTCAAAATTATGGTTAAAAGTATGTTCTGTTTCTAACAAATGGTTGGAATATGTAGAATTACTTTTATTATTGAGTAAACTCTTCAAATGTTCACAAATTCTATGTCGGAAAGTTCTTCCAGTCTGTCCTATGTAAACATTAGCGCAATCACCGCAAGTTAACTTATAAACCCCCGATTTATCATCTTTATGTGTTCAGTATTTATTATTTTTAATGAATTTACTCAAGTTTGAATTAGTTTTAAATGAAGTTCTTTGATTATATTTATTTTTGAGGTATGTAGAAATTTTTTCACAAATGCATTTAGTGTATTTTAAGGAAATGTATTTAAAATTTTCTTTTATTTTAGGATACACCATATTTAAAGCTATTTTATTATTTTTATTCACCAACAGTTTGTCTATCAACTTAGGTCAGTCCTTATTAATAGCTATTTGTTTAAAGAATATTTAATAATGACTATGATCCTGTAATATAAATAGCAACGGATTTCGGAAACAAGCTTAGTTATTCAAAATGTAAACTTGTAGATAGCGAAACGATTGTTGTAAACATAACAATAAAAATTTGTGAAAATCAGAATAACCTTGTTTAAATAATATTTAATATGGATTTTCACCAAGTAAGGACTAATTCAATTCAATCCTTAAGTTGTATTTTATGTTTTTGAAAAGCAATTGGTGTTCATTATGGTAAGATCAGAAACAAAATATTGTCTGCATCAAATATTTATTTATTAATTTTAAATGACTTTTTTATATTTGTTGGTTTTTTTTTGACATTGTATATTGAGTTTTGATTGACGTCAATTAAATATAAGCTGTGCTTATTGCAGACATTAATTTAATTCTAAAAGTTTTTTGAAATTAAAATTGTTGAAGACTAACAAATAAAATCTTTTTTGATATACAAATTTAGAGAAGAATTGGCGAAATATTATTGACAAAGGTAATTCAAGTTCTTCAGAACACTGCTTCAACTAAAATGCTGATATACCATCCGATTTTAGGCATCTGATTGTCCATTAACTAACTGTTAGTAGTTTGCATCCATATTGTTGCCAAAAAATCCTCTTACTACACTAACAAATGAGTTTCATGCTCTGAGTTCGTGCCTGGTAAACTTCTCTGTAAAGTTAACGTCGTCCAGCAATTTTCTGATTTGTGCCTGCCTTTAATTATATATCTGCCATTTATACGTGTTGTAGTTTATTTAATCTAAAAAAGTGCGCATATTTTCATAACTTTCTTTTATCGTCACTGAATTGGCAACTGGTATAGATGGTTTTAAATTTCTATTATGCAATAACACAGCCTTTAAACTTTATTTAGACGAATATATACGTAAACGCCATTCAGAGAAGTGATGCTCAATATCAAGTTCGTGCATTAAACCATCAATATCAGTACACACACAAAACGAATTTTCCATAGTGTAGAATACAGAAAACGAAGCATTTCTTTTTCTGAAATTCGTAGTTTTTGCTTCGTTGCCTAATTAGTTCCATTCCTTAAGACGGGAACCAAGAAGTTTTTACTGTTGATGATTAAAAATAAAACAACTCAAATTTCCGCTAATTAGCGTATTCCGACCGATACAATCAAATATTCTTATTGTTGCTTTGATAACCCCAAATCTTGTACTTAATCATTTAACACACTGTGAACGATTAAATGTGGCTCGCCGAAGCAGGGACCTGAAGTAAAAGTAGGGTCGGTGCACTTTTCTTCAGAGCTGCCTGATGATGCGTTGTCTCTAATATCAACAACATTTTGCGGATCTAAAGGTGCGATCGACACTGGTAAATCTGCTTTATGAGGAACAGGTCGTATTGCAGACTGCAAATTTGGATAGTCGATCTTGCGCTTTTATATATGAAATAGATTAAATGGTCAATTCAAATTTAAATAAATAGTGCGCACCAACTGGAGCATAAATACAGTAAAACTCAACAATGATAAAAAAAAAATTGTTGCCTGTAAAGTCGGTATACGGGCGAAAGTTTTACGTGACAACGACTTTGAGTGGTAAAATAATTTTAATGTGAATATTCATTCGTATAGTAGGAAGAAGGATGAAATAATAGTAACAATTTAAAACATTTATTTATACAAAGAATTATATTTAAAACATTAATTTATACAAAGAATCTCGCACTGAATTTCATATTAACAAAATTTTATTTATCAATCAGTTGTTATAAGTTATTAATAAATTTAACTTGTTTTACATTGTTATAAATATAAAAACTAAATTTAAAAGTTAGAACATTTATTTAAATCACATTAATTGTTAATATCAATCGATTTTAATTCAAAGTGTATTTTCTAAAAGGAGAAAACTAATTCACATTTGATCTTTGAATTTGTAAATCGCGCGCTTACGACCTTGCGCAGTGATTAGTCGTCTTGGTTTGAATGTTTAAAAGTTTCGATTTGACAGGTTGGAGGTTAAACATTGTTATTTCAATTTTTTACATAGCAAGTCGCGCTCATTTTTTCAAGTTAAACAAATTATTATTGGTTGAGAAACGATTTCTACTACTTTTTTGATTGAAAACTACCACAACATTGTGATTACTACAACATAACCTATTCACTTATGTCTTAGTCATTTATTTCATCATGTTATATTATCAGTCTGAAATTATTTACCTTTGCTGTTTGAATTGTTGCGATGGACGAAACTACCTTCACATTATCACTACACAATCGTTTTACAATTAACTGGCAACGTGTAAACTTGTATGCAGGCGCCTAAGCGAAATAGAAGCGCAAGACATGAACCGGTGTGTATGCCTATCTCTCTCACTCTCTCTCTCTCTCGCTCTGTCTCTCTTGTTCTTAGGCGGGCTAACTGTGCTCGAGTGGAAGGGACGCGTGCCTTTCACTTTTTATGTCTGTCTCTCTCGCTCTTAGGCGGGCTAACCATGCCCGAGTGGAAGGGACGCGTGCCTCTCACTCGCTCTCATTGTGAGCGCATAACGTGAGCGGAGCGTAACGCAGTTTCTTGAAGTGTCACCCGGCAAACCAATTTATAAGACGTTGTCACGTCAAAAACCTGATAGAAACAATACTTTGGATTAGTTATAATTCAGAACAGTACAATATTTTTGTACTTCATTTGACCTCGACTTTACTTCTGTGGTCACTCTTAGTTCATTGAATAATGGTGTTCTGTTTCTAACGAGTCTACGAGTATACTTCTACCATAAAAGATCAATTGAACAGTCACATTTTTAACAGTAGTAGGTGTAACTTCCGCTTAAATCTCAATAACTAAATTATTGCTCTACCATTCAGTGTGTCTCTACTTGGAAGTTTTACATTAACGTTTTCTTCTTGAAGCAAATGCATAGCTGGAAAGTCGTTTCAACCTGCGTCAACTTTCTTTCTGCAGAAATGTCGGCAAGATTTTTCTGTTTCTATTCATTGGCAAATTCGATGTAAATGAGAAACGTGAAATCACTTTAGCGTGTAAGAAATTCCCAAATACCTTAGGGAATTAATCTGGTTTTCGCTCGATCCAATTAAACGTGATTTAACTCGTTTCCTTTACAGGTAAAATTAATCTGTTCAAGAACAGCAATCTGCACTTTAAATTGAATGCGTTCATGGAAATTAATTTCTTTCTCTGGAAGTTCAACTGTATTAGACAATCAGAGGAGAAAATTGGATTCCTCAGTAAGCACATTATAGAAAGACAATAAATTATTAAAATTCAGAAAATCATTTATTAGATACTGAACTGTTTCAGCCGTAACTATTTGGTAGTTCATAATTAAAACAAGTTGTAGAAATTATTATGTTTTACTACCAATCTGAAGATGGGGTAGTTAATTTCCGAAACTCGAGGAACAATTAAATGTGTAAAATATCAATTTATTGGTAGTAAAACATAGATGTTGCTTCAGCTGAAGACATACCCAAATACAAAATTCCTCTATTTTTCAATGAAATATTTCAAATATTTACACATTTTGTGACTGCGGTTTTAAGGTATCACTTCAACTAGTGAAAACTTTACAAAATGTACTGAGTATTTATGCATAGCGGTACAAAAACTAATAAAAGAAATACAAACATGTATTATGAAATATCGGTGCACTAGAGAGAAGCTGACAAATGTTATTCAAATAAATTAAATATTTCAGATTACGTGAATCCGTTTAGTCATTTATTATATTAAGATTATATTTATTAGGGCTTAATTTCAACAGACTCCACATATTGAAGTTTTCTCTCTTTTGAATTTACATGAAATTTTTTTTCAAAAAATAGATAGCATATTCTCCAAAAGAAGAATCTGAAATTTTTGTTATGATTTTCTGTGTTCCGAGTACAAACGGTTATTGGCTAATGGTAACAACATAAGGATCATTTCTGTTTTATTTTGGATACTTTATAGCTTACTTCGAGTTTATTCGTTCCACGTTTTATCTTATTTGGTAAGTTAAATTTCGATCTTGTGATATATTCGAATCCGAATTCAATACATTTCTGAAGAAGTGTACAGACCGAAATAGCAGCTATTAAATGTTGGAGTTCTTGTTCGATTATTTTTATTTGATCCTTTATTTTGGAAATTTTGGATAACTTTGGAATAGTGAATATTCTTGTGTATTCATGTTAGTATAAATACTTATACAATTTCTTTTAATTCATTTGTATTAATACTTTTCGTGTTAGGATCTGAAAAGGTTTTTTTCCGAGACATTGAAAAATATTTTATATAGATTATATACAAGGATATCATTTTGATGGTTTTTGTATATAGTTTAAATATATATTGTAAAAGTAATTCTGAATTTAAAGTCATTTAAAATTGCTTCTATCAAGTATTGACTCATATTCACATTGATTTTTAAATTTATTTCGATTTGATATTCAGATATAACAAATTCCATCACCAAAAAATGCTCCACATATAATTTGAAAAGTTCTTTTTTATTTCCATTCTGAGAAAGAGATAGAACATAATATCAATTCATATAGTAATTCTTAATGAGTTATTCTAATTGTGATCAACCACTAAATAAAGATAGCTGAAAGAGTTCAATATTTGGAAGAGTTTGAAACGCCTAATTAACTTTCCTAATTTGTTTTACCATATTTTGATTACGGAGTATTTTGCTCATTCAATTTCCCTCCTCGATTTTTCTTACATCCAACTATCTCTATTTCTTAGGAAAGTTCATTCGTGGCACTTTTGGGTTAAGCTTCAAAGACGGAAGTTCTGAATTAAACTCACACTAAGTAAACGATCGTGAGAGAGTGGCTAAATCTCAAAATCCGAAAGCTAATAAACTTCGACTTCCGAAGTAAACAAACCATGGATTTTGTTGATTCAAGTCCCGCCGAGAATTAAATTAGTATTTCTATAGGAGCTTTTCCTTATTCAAACAATATATTGGGGATTTTTCTAAGTTTTATAACGTACGATTTAAACATAATGGATCAATTCATACGAAAAATTGCTTTGTACGAAAACCACCTCAATCTATTAAATTGAAGCAAATATTACCTTCGTTGTATTATTTTCTCCAATAATACATACCTGTGATCGGACATAAAATAATATTAAGCCTTCTTGAAATGCTCACAGTTGACGGTTTGAATTATAAGAAAATCAAAAAACAGTTCTTTCATCTGCCGTATTGAGCTTTTCTTGGGAACTATTCGACAGAAATCTATAAAACTGGGTACTTAAATGCCCAATAAAAATTTTCCTAGCTTTCAGCCGAATCAATTGAAATATTTTTGAAAAAACATTAGTATTTCAATTCTTTATATCTAAATTTCATGCAATTTTTTAGAAATATCAAATTTTATCCCACATTCATCTCAATTTTCATCAAGAGAAAATCAACATTTCGGGAGAAATTTACAATATCTTTGAATGGAAAGAAATAGAAAAACCTCAATGAAACGATTTTATATGAGTAGAATTTGTTGGACCTAGTGTAAGTGATTATTTTGAACAATTTTTTATGAATAGGAATAATAAATACAGTTTCACTAAAAAATCATTCAATTCAGAATATCAACTCGAAGATTTCAATTTTATTTCAGTTTCTTATTTGTTTTTTTCAGTAATGTTCAATAAAGAATTTAACAAATTTTGATACCAGAAAAATACTTCTTCTATATTTGAGCAATTAAAACCAAACTTTTTAGATAAATTGATAAATATTTAACATATATAAGGCACATATTATATTTTCCAAATCTATAATGGAAACCAATAAACGACTACTATATTGGATATGGAGATGGAGAATTCAATGTGAATTTTTTTCGCAAAATTACTGGATCAATTTTATATAAACTGAATCTAAAAAATTTCTTTGAAAATTTTTTTCGATTAAATTGAATGAAATGTTTTGGAAACACTGTTTCACTTTTAGAAATATAGAACTATCAACATATATGTGCGGCAGTTAACCAATAAGGAATCAAAAGAAAATATAAAATTTGAATATCAAAACATTCAAAAACTTTCATAATTAAATTAATGTCCTATAAGCACAGCTTATATTTAATAGACTTATAGAATCAAAACTCAATATATAATATCAATTAGAATATATAACGCAATGATGTGTATAAATTGTTAATTAAAATTAATGAATAAACAAAATTTTGTTTCATTCAAAACATTATTTATTAATTTTATTTCACAATTTATACACATCATTGCGTTATATATTCTAATTGATATTATATATTGAGTTTTGATTCTATAAGTCTATTAAATATAAGCTGTGCTTATAGGACATTAATTTAATTATGAAAGTTTTTGAATGTTTTGATATTCAAATTTTATATTTTCTTTTGATTTGTTGGGTCATTTATTCTAATTGATATTATACATTGAGTTTTGATTTTATATGTCTATTGAATATAAGCACATACTCCAGAAAAAGTATTTGAGATTTTTATCCATATTCTCATCAGTTGGAAGTTATTTAGCATTCAAATAACTTCCAAGTGACGAGAATATGGTTAGGAATTTCAAATACTTTTTCTGAAATATGCGCAATAATATTGGTCAAAAAGGAAAGAGAAAATACTTTTTTAAATTTCATGTGCGGAATGGGCTAAGCTTTCAAAGAACAACTTATAGACCTGAAATTCACAAAGTTTTAACCCGAATTGGAGGCTTATAAATGAAGCATAATATGTAAACTTAATCGATATTTCCCCTTCAAAAAATGAACGTAATAACAATTAATGATTATTGATAGGTACATAATATAAAATTAACAGTTTTATTGATGAATTCTATCACGTATCTTGAAAGGATTTTTAAATTCCAAATCTACATTTTGTCAAGAAAGTACCGGGAATTATCGATTTAAATCTGGCGGGGCAATGAGGCAGGTAAAAATTTTTTTTCCTAGGTTGGTACCACTGTCCTTAATTACTACGCCAAGCTTGAGCGGGATCTGTCAACTAGTGTGTTTGCAACAGCTGATTAAGTCAGTCGATGTCAGAGTGCGTGCCGATTTTTACTATGGGTGATTACGTTGAGCAAAGAATTTGTTTAAAGTTTTGTGTTGCAAATAAATTTTCGTGTCCCGATGCATTGAAAATGTTGCAAAAGGCCTTTGGTGATAATGCACTATCGAAAACTCGTGCATATCAGTGGTACAGAGCCTTCAAGGACGGTCGTGAAGTGGTCGCCCATCGACGGCTTCGATCGAAGATAACGTCGAAAAAATTAAGGAAAGGGTGCTGGAAAACCGTCGTACCAGCTTGAGAGAGATAGCACATGATCTTAAGATATCCCACGAGTCCGCACGTACGATTTTGATTGATATTTTGGGCATGAGAAAGGTGGCCGCACGACTCGTACCGAAAGACCTGAATTTTCTTCAAAAACGTCATCGCGAACAGGTTGCTTCAGACATGCTGGATCGCTGTAATTCCGATTCTACATTCATGGAAAGCATTATAACTGGTGATGAGACCTGGGTCTACGAGTACGATATGCAAACAAGCCAGCAATCATCGGAATGGGTGGCAAAAAATGAGCCGAAACCGAAAAAACCACGCCAAAGCCGCTCGAAAATGAAGGTGATGCTCATTGTTTTCTTCGATATCCGTGGCGTGGTGCACTACGAATTCGTTCCAGAGGGTCAGACGGTAAACAAGGAGTATTACCTAGGCGTTATGAAACGTTTGCGTGAGCGTATCCGTAAGAAGCGGCCAAATTTGTGGATGAACAACTCATGGATTTTGCATGACGATAACGCGCCTTCTCACCGAGCTACGATTGTGACTGACTTTCTCGCCAAAAACTCAACAAACGTGCTTCAATAACCACCGTATTCGCCGGATTTGGCTCCCTGCGACTTTTTCCTCTTCCCCAAACTAAAATTGTCCCTTCGTGGCACCCGTTTTGAGTCGATTGAAGCCATAAAACAAAATTCGGCGCGAGAGCTAAAGTCCATCCCGGAAAGCGCCTATAAAAAATGTTTCGATAATTGGAAGTGCCGTTGGCATAGATGTATTGGAGCAAATTGAGCCTATTTTGAAGGCGACCCAATAAATTTTGACGATTAAATGTAAAAATGTTGTTTTAATTGAAAATTTCCTGTACTTTCTTGACAGAGTAGTATATCGAGCTCTTTTTGCCACCTTATTATTATATAAACCTCCAACTGAATGATTCTTCAAATAAAAAAAATTAAACCTATATTCTGTTGGAAAATTTTCAATTAATTTGCATAACACTGTGAAAAATATCTGACATTAATTGAAAATATCGATCATTATTGTGAAAAATAAATTCTCGGGAAACTTGTGGTTGCTTAGTAAACTTCATCTATTAATGAACAAGCGAGCTGTTGTCTTGACCTGAAATAATTGACTTATGATATTTTGAAGTCATGTTTTCTGCTCGGTTTTGTAGAAAATTTACCATTTTATGACGAAAACTATTTTAGATGAAATGTGTTCAATTAGACATAACTGATTTTGCGAATAAACGACAGATCAAAATGATCTCTTTGTAATAACATCGAAATTCATGACATTTTTCGTAGGTGGTCTCGTTTTTATTCTCATTAACAGCAGCAAAAGGTACGAGTGCATCCTGATCTAAGCATCTATTATGTTACTTTATTGAGCTTACTGTGGTATATCTCCAGCTACAGTTCACCAGAAGTCATCTTGAAGAATTGCCTATTTTAGCCAAATTGTACGTTTCCTGAGATGACAATGTATCGCCCATGAGAAGATGAAGCATATTCATGGTGAAATCAAGATGAAATTTGGCTCTATCAATGCAAAAGCTTCAAAAAACATTTAGGAATTCTGCAAGTTTTGAAGGGACTGTTTATCTAGGTTTGCTCTTTCTGCGTAGATTTTTTACTGTAGGTGCGTTTTCCTCGGCCATAAAAACTTTGGATTCTACAAAGAGAATCAGAAACCTTTTACAGGGAAGAAGGTTATCCTTTTCGTGCCCCCTGATTCCAGAGTGTTCTGATACCAATTGAACCATGTATCAATTTAACCTAGTTCATTAAGTTAATTCGGTTACATCAGTATAGTGCTTCAACTAAGGACATCAGATTGATTGCTTTTATGGCAACTTGACTATCGGAATGAGATCCTATGTCACATTTCTGATAGTCCTTTTCTAAATTAAAAAGTACACATTTTTCTGCTGCAAGGATGTCCTGAAATATGGAAAGAAATATTAAAGAATATTTCTACAATTTCTTAAATTTACCACAATTGTATAATTTGAAATAAGGTTATTCTGATTTTCACAAATTTTTATTGTTAAACTCACAACAATTGTTTCGCTATCACAGTAGCATCATCAGGCAAGATCACATTTTGAATAACTAAGCTTGTTTCCGAAATCCGTGGCTATTTATATTACAGTAACTACAATAAATTTTTATTGAGCACTAAAACCCAAAAAAGGGTCCCTGCAAATTCCAGCTTATCTGAATATATTTAACAGAGGTGAGCTATTTAAATCTATTTGTTCGTTAAGTAATATTCCAATTTTATTATGTTTATTTATCTCTAGGGATTCTAACAGATTTAAGGCATAACTTTTGCTTTCTATATGTAGAATTTCAAAGTTATGGTTGAAAGTATGTCCTGTTTCTAACAAATGGTTGGAATATGTAGAATTGCTTTTATTATTGAGGAAACTCTTCAAATGTTCACACATCCTATGACGGAAAGTTCTTCCAGTTTGACCTATGTAAATTTTAGGGCAATCACCGCAGGTTAACTTATAAACCCCAGATTTATCATCCTTATGTGTGTAGTCTTTATTATTTTTGATAAATTTACTCAAGTTTGAAATAGTTTTAAATGAAGTTCTCAAATTATATCATTTAAAACTATTTCAAACTTGAGTAAATTTATCAAAAATAATAAAGACTACACACATAAGGATGATAAATCTGGGGTTTATAAGTTAACCTGCGGTGATTGCCCTAAAATTTACATAGGTCAAACTGGAAGAACTTTCCGTCATAGGATGTGTGAACATTCGAAGAGTTTCCGCAATAATAAAAGCAATTCTACATATTCCAACCATTTGTTAGAAACAGGACATACTTTCAACCATAACTTTGAAATTCTACATATAGAAAGCAAAAGTTATGCCTTAAATCTGTTAGAATCCCTAGAGATAAATAAACATAATAAAATTGGAATATTACTTAACGAACAAATAGATTTAAATAGCTCACCTCTGTTAAATATATTCAGATAAGCTGGAATTTGCAGGGACCCTTTTTTGGGTTTTAGTGCTCAATAAAAATTTATTGTAGTTACTGTAATATAAATAGCCACGGATTTCGGAAACAAGCTTAGTTATTCAAAATGTGATCTTGCCTGATGATGCTACTGTGATAGCGAAACAATTGTTGTGAGTTTAACAATAAAAATTTGTGAAAATCAGAATAACCTTATTTCAAATTATTTAATATGGATTTTCACCAAGTAAGGACTGATACAATTCAATATTTACCACAATTGTTTCTTCAGGACTGTAGCCTCGTCAAATTAACATTTTGAGCTAGCTCTAGAAAATAATATCACATGTTATAAAGGTATGGTTTAGGCAAAGATATTACGGTTGCCATGCAATCTTGAGTTTGGATGCAAACCATGTCAGAAGATACCCGATGAAAAAAATCTAAGCTATTTGCAGGAAAGATCAGTTATATTTACGAGAAAGTTAGATAGAATCTGCAGATGCGTTTGTACAGAGCTTTATGCGCTTTATGTTATGTTGTACTCAAGCCGCTCCTGTTTGTTAGAAATATAAGAATCCCTCCTGATTCGGACATAATTAAATTCCGCAAATTATGGTATTCTGCGATGAGCACAAACGAGAACAAAACAAAGGAACAACCGAATAATCTAATCTAATGCGAATTTATATGATCTCATCATTTGAGACACAAGAAATAATTTTCCCATTTATTTTCAGATCGTTCGTCAGACTGAAAGTTAGCGAGAGTTGGAACGTCATAATTTCGAAACGTCAAGATGCCGGTGGGGGGCAGAGTTGCAGGAAAAGTCTCTGGGATTATGACAGGATCGTACGACGGTAAGTTTTCCAGGAATGCGTGTTTTTTAAGCCGACTTCGAGACACTCTCAGGGGGATGTTCGGAGTTGTTGGACATCCTACTATAATAAGAAACCGAATTCAACATATTTTCTGTCCTACATTATTTTGAATGTGAGCATTGAATATTCTGAATTATATATACAGATATAGACAATGTTTAAAATTGTAGTCGAAAAAAGTAATATACTGAAAGTTCTATTCCCAAGTCTACATCCAGTATATTTTTTTCCAGTAAAATATTAATGTACTATTCATAACAATCAATCAACATTCCAGACAGAAATCTGTCTCTACGAGGACATTCGACTGCAATTATTTCAAATTGTAGAAATTACTATGTTTTACTACCAATAAAAAGATATATTACACATTTTATTGTGACTCGAGTTTCGGGAAATGAACTATCCCATCATCAGACAACTGAAGACCTAATAGTTGTACAGAGGTATTTAAACAAAAGTGATAAAACCTAGAGTAAAAAAGGGGGGCAGATATCGGAATGTCGGCAATCGACAAAGAAGGTTGTTAAAACAGATGGTACTTATTAAAAAATCTCAAATATTTCTGCGGGTTACATAGCTCCATACTGTCATCCATTATTTTCACGTTATTTTCATTGTATATCTCAAATATTTGGGATTTACATAGCTCCGTACAGTCATTCATTATTATTTACATTATTTTTATTGTGAACAAATTTTGAATATTTCAATAGATTCTAGGTAACACCTAATAGTGGTACAGAGGTTTACAAGCGGAACGTGATAAAAACCGGGTTAAAAAAGAGGGGCCTTCTAACAGATATGGGAATGTCGGCAATCGACAAAGAAGGTTAAATATCTCAAATAATTTTTGGGTTTACATAGCTCCGTACAGTCATTCATTATTTTTACATTGTTTTCTTGTATATATCAAATATTTGGATTTACATAGCTCCGTACAGTCATTCATTATTTTTTACATTATTTTTATTGTGAACAAATTGAAAGTTTCAATAATCAAGTTTCTTTTCTTTTGAATCTACATGTAAAATTTTTCTTAAGATTTTCTTTTCTCCAAAGGAATTACTGTTTTCTAAAGAATGAGTGGCAAAAGTTGAATTTTGTTTAATTTTTATTAAATTCATTTTATGTTCGTTGAAAAAGGTTTTGATCAGATGTTACTTTTTAAATATCTCAAATATTTTCGATTTACATAGCTCCGTACAGTCATTCATTATTTTTACATTATTGTTATTGTGAACTAATTTGAAAACTTCAACAGATTCTAGATAATCGAGTTTCTTCCCTTTTGATTCTACATGTAAAATTTTAAGATTATCTATTGTGGGAAAGGAATGACCGTTTTCTAGGCAATGAGTGGCAAAAGTAGAATTTTGTTTATTTTTCATCAAACTCATTTTATGTTCGTTGAACCTCATCTTGAAGGAACGTCCTGTTTGTCCTATATATTTATTACTGCACGTGGAACAAGATAACTCATCTCCTGATTTGTGTATGTTTGGAGTAGGGTCCTTTTCGTTAAATAATACCGATGATAATTTGTTTTGCGTTTTGAAGGCAATATTGACATCTGATTTTGAAAAACTATTGGCCACTTTTTGACTTATGCTACCAAAGTACGATAGAGAAATGATTTTTTTATTTTCTTCAGTTTTTATGATGGGATAAATTTGGCTCATAGCTATTTTAGATAGTTTCTGTCGAATTAGATTATCTATTATATTGGGGTTGAAACCGTTGTTCGCTGCTATTGATTTTATAGTTTAGACTTCAGCTTCGCGGTCATTTTTTGATAAAGGGTAATTTGTGAATATGGGTGATTGGAATCAATAGGAATACATATATCAGTGGATGTGGGTTTTCTTAACACTTTGAATTCTATTTTTTTATTTGAGTGTGATATCGAGAGGTCTAAAAATGTAATACTGCTTTTCGATTCGATAAAAAATAATGAATGACTGTACGGAGCTGTGTAAATCCAAATATTTGAGATATACAACAAAATAATGTAAAAATAATGAATAACTGTACGGAGGTATGCAAACCCAAAAATTATTTGAGATATCTAACCTTCTTTGTCGATTGCCGACATTCCAGTATCTGTTAGAAGGCCCCTCTTTATAACCCGGTTTTTATCACGTTCCGCTTGTAAACCTCTGTACTACTATAAGGTGTTACCTAGAATCTATTGAAACATTCAAAATTTGTTCACAATAAAATAATGTAAAAAATAATGAATGACTGTACAGAGCTATGTAAATCCCAAATATTTGAGATATACAATGAAAATAACGTGAAAATAATGGATGACCGTACGACCCCCAGAAATATTTGAGATTTTTTAATAAGTACCATCTGTTTTAACAACCTTCTTTGTCGATTGCCGGTATTCCGATATCTGTTAGAAGCCCCCCTTTTTTACTCTAGGTTTTATCATTTTTGTTTAAATACCTCTGGACAACTATTAGGTCTTCAGTTGTCTGATGATGGGATAGTTCATTTCCCGAAACTCGAGTCACAAAAAATGTGTAATATATCTTTTTATTGGTAGTAAAACATAGTAATTTATACAATTTATTTTAATTATGATCAACTACCAAATAGTAACGGTTGAAACAATTCAGTATCTGCAATTATTGCATTAATCCGTTTTGAAAGTAATTATCTATCTTCTGTATTCTACGTTCATTTGATTTATATTTCTGTCCTGCATAAGGGCAGCAGTAATTTAATCAAACTGTATAATTTACGAGTAAATTATCATCACGGACGAATATAATGAATCATAAATACGAGACACCAGCGAGTATTTTTCCTGATAAAACAAATTTTGAAATGCTCGATTTACCGAGTTATATTGAATCGACTATTTTTTCAGATATTAGTGAATTTTCTCATGATGCTTTAAGAATAATATACGTATTAAGGTTTTTAGACGAATGACAGAAATACCTACATTAGCAACAACTGTGTTTGGAATGAATCAAATAATAGCACGTCAAAACATTATTCAGAAAGTTATTACGTAAATCATAATACATTCAAGATAAATTTGAAAAATAAGAGATCAATTGAAAAAAATTTACAAGCGTGAAGTCGCTATTTTTGCTTGACGGTCCATTTTCTAGACTCGAAATAACCACTTCTTCAGATGGTCCAGCCTTCTGGTGTAAACGACAAATTATAGTGGATGAGTAGATTTTGTGGATTTATTTTTTTACCATCAACTTTCAAGATCAATGTCGTTTTGTTGTAATCGTCTTATTAGACACTCATCATAAAAAGTTCCCCATGCAAATAATAATTCCGTTTGTTGCAAAATGGCGAAAGCGATGTATCATTTCAGCATTATTAACTTTGATAGGTTTTAAATGACGTAGAATGACAAGTATAGAAACTTGAAGTTAATTGGATAACAGAAATTCGTAATGTTGATTTTGAAAATTTATTCCTCGCTTACATACCAGTATCAAAAACCTTTCAAATGGCCGCCCGCCAAGGAGGGTTTTAAAAGCTTTATGGTTTACAAAATAATGTTAATCATAATCTCATTTGTCACCACAACTACTTGTATTGTTGAGCTCTCACAACTGAGAATACTATTTCTATTTGAGTACAACTCGTTAATGCAATTTTCTCTAAATACAATTCAACTTGAAATTTTTCACTGAACTGGGAAAAATGTTCACAGAATCGTTTGAACTTTTGAATCAAGCTTACTAATATGATGCTCTAAATCCTACCAAATGTTACAAATGATTTTCCAAATTCCAAAGAGATCGTCAATTGACTAACATTACCGACAAGCAAAGCTAGCCTTAGACTTTAACTGACGAGTTCCACGTTCGGAAAATCAAGCATCTGGTGCGTAAAATTGCTGAATAACTTTCAGAGAAATTATATGACATTGCGACAAAAGTTAAATCACGACATAAGATAGTCAAAGATTGTATCATCATGGATTTAATTAATAAAACCCTGCAAAACAAAATATTACGACTCATTAAAAATCTAATATTACATAAATGAATGATATGACAAGGAAAAATCTTATTGGAGTATATAAGTTGACTCGTTGGAGAGTAATTAGATAAAATTCGTTAAAATAATACCAAATCTTATAAACTATTCAAATTGATCTCAATAAAATACTTAAAAACCAAATTTTGAAGAGAGAGCATGTTGGAAGTACACATCAACTAGTCGAGTGAAAATTCCTTAAAATGTCAGTTAAAAAACAGTTTTTTTTCAACAATTTAAATAATAAAGAAAGGAGTATTCACATTACTATTATTCTATCTTTTACAGAGAGAAACCGAAGTAATGTATATTTTGATATCTATACTGAAACAAGTAAAGAAAACGATGGGAAACATTGTTATCATCATGAAGCCTCTGATAATTTTAGTGAAAATATTGACAATGTGCGAACTAAATCACATCTGACCTATCAGACCAACGTAAGTTTTCTTAAAATAACAAAAATTCAATTAATTCAAGAAAAAAAATTTCTACGTGAGTAATTTTGAAAATTTGTATACAACAAAAATTTGATTCCCCCTGAACTCAGAAACGAAGAATTTTCGAAGATTTCAAAAATGCAGGTCAACTTCTGTTTTAAGGGAGACGAATTTACAATATGAGATTGTTCCAAAGAAACCAGCCCCGTGAAGGTGGCATCAACCTCCAACATTCTTTTTTATGGGAAAGAGATGTTGAGTGTCAATTAGTTTGATTTATGTTCTGTGCGCAATCCAGTTAAAATGTCAAAATCGGTTCATCATTTACGAAATAATATAATTTGAACTTACCGTCAAAAGGCAATATTGAACAGACAGTTTAACCGCCCAAACTCAAGAACCTAAAAGTTTTGAAGAATCCTAAAAAAATTTTCAAATTCTGTGTTAGGGAGAAAGAATTCCTATGAAGACATTGTTCCGAAAATATTACCTAAGGGTGGCAACAATCCCCAATTTTTTCTGAATAGGAAAAAAATGTTCTGCCATTAAATAAACGAATTTGAAAATTTAAACCGCTGTTTTGAGAACAGAAAAAACTTCTCAACTAATCCACATCCAACATCTCCTCCCTATTCAAAAAAATGTTGGGAGTTGTTGCCATCCAGAGGTGTTTTTTCGGAACAATGCCGTTATAGAAATTCTTTCTCCCTAACAGAACTTGAAAATTATTTTTGGATTCTTCAAAACTCTTAGGTTCTTGAGTTCAGTAAGTTCCATATTACATTATTTCGTGAATAATGAACCGATTTTGAAAATTTTAAGTGAGTTGTGTACACAACTCACAACAAATAGCTTTCAAACTAACCAACACTCGACATCTCTTCTACATTCAAAAAATGTTGGGGTTGATGCCACCTTCATAGGCGTAGTTTTTCGGAACAAACCCATGCTGTAAATTCGAAAACAGAAGTTGATCTATATTTGATTGATTCGGTCGTTACTTGGTGGAAACTCATTTTAATTAAAAAAATGTATATGTAAGTACAATGTAATACCTGAAGAAACCACATCGTGGTGAAACAATTGTTGTAGTAGTACAAACATTTTCGTGGAAATAAATTACTGTCTCATATAAATTCTTTTAATCAGAAGTTGATCTGTTTTTTTTAAATCTTCGAAAATTCGTCGTTTCTGAGTTCTGCGGTGTCAAATTTTCTTTGGGACATCCTATATAATTTAAGATGTTTTTTTAGCATGGATATATCGGGTGTTTTGTTTAGAATGATAGAAATTTAAATTGAAATAAAACGCAATTAAATTCAGATTGAAGCCAAAATATTTTTTTATTTGAAAGATAATTTTATAACATTCATGTTTTAAAAATTATTTCCGGCACGACTAGCTCTGAGGAACCGCATTCGATAAGAGCAATTTTGGACCACTTTTTCGAGTGATTCGGGCCTTATTTCATCAACAACACGAGTTATGTTGGTTTTTAGAGCGTCTATTGTTTCTGGTTTATCAGCATAACAAATGACTTGACATAACTACAAAGAAAATAATCCGGTGGAGTTAGGTCGCATGATTCTGGAGGCTAATAAAAATGACCATTTCTCGAAATAATGTTATCCAAATCTTTCTTTCAATAAATCAATTGTTACGGTAGCAGCATGAGGTGTAGCATCATCTTGTTGGAACCAAAACACTTCTGGGTCGATACAATTCAAATTTTCAAACGAATAATCACTGATTATCGATCTGTAACGAACACCATTCACAGTAACATCAGCTCCAGCATCGTTTTTAAAGAAATATGGACCGATGATGCCTCCAGCGTGTAGAGCACACCATACAGATCATTTTTCAGGATGCAATGGAACCTGCAGAACTTCTTGAGGATTGTTTGCACTTTATATATGCGGCAATTTTGCTTGTTTACAAAGCCGTTCAACCAGAAATAAGCTTCATCACTAAACACTAAACAATTTTACGATTAAAAAGTGGATCAACTTCAAGCTGTTCTAGGCCCCAATCAGCAAATAAATTACGCTAATTATGGTCAAGTGGCTTTAGTTTTTGAACCAGTTGGATCGTGTATGGGTGTAGACCAAGATCTTTACCCAAAATTTTCCATTCGGTGGATGCACAGATTCCAACTTGTTGTGAACGTCGACGAATAGACAAATCTGTCATAGTGTTAACTATGACTTACAACAGCGATATTTTCTTCTGTACGAATAGTTCTCTATCTTGTTGTTGTTGCATCGAGTAGAAAAAATGTTGTCCGAAATCTATCGATAGTTCGACGAATAAGCTGCTCTGATGGACGATTATGTGAAACATAAATTTCACGAAGTGCTCTATAAGTTTGGCGAATAGAACACTGATTTTGAAAATAAATTTCAACAATTTATAAACATTGTTGCAGCGTGAGTCTTTCCATGATAATTTGTTAATGCTTACTGAACAGAAATGTCAAAACCTCATGGCTTTTACTTTCTGTCAAATCACAGTTATTCCTATCGAAAGTTCGATCACTCTAAAAAGAACACCCGATAGTCATAGTAAGATGTAAGCTGAAAAAATGTAATCAATGTTATAGGTAATTCTAAGTATTTAAATAATAGCACTAGAAGTGAAAACCGTTAGAAACTTTTTTTACAGTACTTTCAGATCAGGAACTCTTTCCTGATCTGAAAGTACTGTAAAAAATTTGATTTAATTAGAATAAGCATAAGTTTTTGAGAATTTCTAGTAAGCCTCGGAATTTCGATTTTCTTGAAAAACCATAACGGGCAAACGTCATTGAGTATGAAATTTTTCAGAGTACAGACCACATGGCTATGTTAAAAAAATATTCCTCCACAAAAGTAAGACCAAAACTTCTATGATAGAGTCAAAATGAACCTGTCTCTAAAATAGCAACTAATCATAGTACAAAACGAAGCATATTTGACCGAACTCGGACATTCCAAAACACATTAATTAAAGTCTTGAATTTCACGCAAAAATAATGAATTTTTTTCCCTAACCTATTATTAAAAATTATTCGTGATATCTTCAAACAACTGCTTATTTTTCATGTCTACCGTTCATTAATATTATTATTATATTATTAAAAACCGTAGGACGAGCATTTCTAATTCTCGAACACGAACTCCAATAAATATCACCTCCTAGCTGGAACAAAGGATATATCCTAGTCATTCTGTATCACATTGATAGCAAATCTGCAGAGAGTTATGAATGTAAATGTATGAAATGAATAGGCTGAAATACCTTTTTGTTCAAATGCAAATTCGGACAAACTCGGGAGCGAAACACGGTAGAACGGAAGGCCAAACGTTCTGCCATTTATTTTTCGTTACACCGTTAGAGTTCACCCCAAATAGTGCCATATGTTCGTACTGTAACTGCTTAATTCAAATAAAAAGTCATGAACGTGCTTTTGAATTATTTGCTATAGCTGGGAATTTTCTCTATTGAAGCATAAATAATCTGCATGCAGTGCAAAATGGCGAATGCGTTAGTCACCAGGTAAAATAACAACGAGCTGATTATAATTGTTGAAAATTTTAATTTCTAGGGGTCTTTGATTTTTATATTCTGTTTTGGCTTTAAAGGTAATAAGACTCGACCAATTGAGAAACTACAAATAAAACTCTCTATTCTTTGCCAGTTTTTCGAATGTATTTAATTTTTCCGTCAGGATTTTGAAGATTTTTTATTAATTTACTGAATTAAAACGCTACAAAAGTAAAAATCGTTGATCTCAACAACTAGGTCCTGAATTCCCCTCCCTTCCTTGTGTAAATTTATTTGTTGTGGTTTTGACTTCTACGTCTGGTTTCTCATTTCGACATTTTCGGTTTTTGTTTTCTTTATTCATCGACTGGCAAATCTTAAAAGTTCCAACTCTCTTTTGATTATTTCAACAAGTATCAATATAAAGCGTCCTGCAGTTGCGCTTCCTTAGCTGCCGAACCAGACATCTTAGACATTTCGTTAGAAAGCAGGCTCCTTGTACCTTGTCAAAAAATGGTTACATACTACTCTGTCAAGAAAGTACCGGGAATTTTCAATTAAAACAACATTTTTACATTTAATCGTCAAAATTTATTGGGTCCCCTTCAAAATAGGCTCCATTTGCTCCAATACATCTATGCCAACGGCACTTCCAATTATAGAAACATTTTTTATAGGCGCTTTCCGGGATGGACTTTAGCTCTCGCGCCGAATTTTGTTTTATGGCTTCAATCGACTCAAAACGGGTGCCACGAAGGGGCAATTTGAGTTTTGGGAAGAGAAAAAAGTCGCAGGGAGCCAAATCCGGCGAATACGGTGGTTGCTGAAGCACGTTTGTTGAGTTTTTGGCGAGAAAGTCAGTCACAATCGTAGCTCGGTGAGAAGGCGCGTTATCGTCATGCAAAATCCATGAGTTGTTCGCCCACAAATTTGGCCGCTTCTTACGGATACGCTCACGCAAACGTTTCATAACGCCTAGGTAATACTCCTTGTTTACCGTCTGACCCTCTGGAACGAATTCGTAGTGCACCACGCCACGGATATCGAAGAAAACAATGAGCATCACCTTCATTTTCGAGCGGCTTTGACGTGGTTTTTTCGGTTTCGGCTCATTTTTTGCCACCCATTCCGATGATTGCTGGCTTGTTTGCATATCGTACTCGTAGACCCAGGTCTCATCACCAGTTATAATGCGTTCCATGAATGTAGAATCGGAATTACAGCGATCCAGCATGTCTGAAGCAACCTGTTCGCGATGACGTTTTTGAAAAAAATTAAGGTCTTTCGGTACGAGTCGTGCGGCCACCTTTCTCATGCCCAAAATATCAATCAAAATCGTACGTGCGGACTCGTGGGATATCTTAAGATCATGTGCTATCTCTCTCAAGCTGGTACGACGGTTTTCCAGCACCCTTTCCTTAATTTTATCGACGTTATCTTCTATCGAAGCCGTTGATGGGCGACCACTTCACGACCGTCCTTGAAGGCTCTGTACCACTGATATGCACGAGTTTTCGATAGAGCATTATCACCAAAAGCCTTTTGCAACATTTTCAATGCATCGGCACACGAAAATTCATTTGCAACACAAAACTTTAAACCAATTCTTTGCTCAACGTAATCACCCATAGTAAAAATCGGCACGCACTCTGACATCGACTGACTTAATCAGCTGTTGCAAACACACTAGTTGATAGATCCCGCTCAATGGCATAGTAATTAAGGACAGTGGTACCAACCTAGGAAAAAAAAATTTTACCTGCCTCATTGCCCCGCCAGATTTAAATCGATAATTCCCGGTACGTTCTTGACAGAATGTATTGCATGATTGACTTTAAATTCAGAATTATATATTCTTACTTCTAATATATATTTTGAAACTGTATACAAAAACTATCAAATTGATATCCTTATATTCTCATATAATCAATATAAAGCATTTTTCAATGTCTCGGAAAAAATCGTTTTACATCCCGACATGAAACGTATCAACAAAACCTATATACTTATGTATATTAACATACAAATACAAGAAAATCCAACATACAAATACAAGAAATTATTCCAAAATTACTTAAAGTTCTCAAATTAAGGATCAAATAAAAATAATTGAACGAGAATTTCATTTGTTCTAATTTTCATGACGGAAAAAAATTTGAAAATTTGGATGATGTCCAAAATGCCATCTCGAGATATTTTACTCAAAAACGAATTCATTTTTATCGGTCCGCCATCGAAAATTTGCGCACCATGAGTAGATGCAAAAGGTTGTTGATAACGAAGGATATTATATTATAGATTGAAAATAAAAATTGGTCGATAATTTATACGTTTGAATTTAATTTATCTTTCTGGTGTACCTTATATATTTAAACTGAATGATATTATCCAGCAAAGAACTATCATTGCTAAAATTCGAAAAATAAAAAATGTTTCCTCAACAGATTAAAAAGATGACGGAATTTTGCATAATTATCAACTTTTTTGTGCTCAATAGAGAATATGTTTACCCTACGATTTTGTGATATTTTTTCTGCGATCAATAAGAATGTGAGAGTTATAAAAAAATTCCTAAAAATTTTTCGAATAGGAACCATTTTGTGAAAGTAATCCATCTTTCTCACTCCAGTGTGTACTACTCCGTTCCATTTAAAAATTTGTAAACTATAACTTCCTCCTCTCTATATCTGAAAGAATAGAGAAACAAAACAAAAAAATCAATTTAGAATTTGGTTTTATTCTTTATCGTGAAATATTGTATATACACTAATTTTATTATATAAATTAAATATTTATTTTTATAAAGATTTCAAGTATCTATTTGAATAATGAAAACATATCACATGAATAAACAAAAATAGAGATTTTATCATATATTTTATTGATTGCAACCGGTTTCGGCATACTGTATCACTTTAGGTAATAAATAATAATATCAGAAAGGTTCTGTAATTCATATGGTTTCAAGGAGGTACAAAATATTATGTATTACATTAAAAAAAAATTGAATATTACTTGAAGCATTTTTTGAGATGCACATCATAAACTTTTTATACAAATTTAAAATTTTTGAGTGATTGATCCTTGAGGAGATTAGGACAAATAATGTTTATTTCTATTTATTTCCAGAGTTTTCAAGCAATTTAATCTTTTATAAATTTTCGACATGTATTACATTTAACATTATATATGTTTTCATTTAATACGTGGTATTCTGTTAAGAGGTGATTTGTGCATGTGGATTCCGTTTATTTGTTAATGAAACATCATTTGTGTTCCCTGGTTGTGATTTGGAAATTTCTAGACGGTCTACCTATATAAAATTTATTGCAATCAGGGCATGTCAATTCATATACACCGCATATCCTTAATTTATCAAAATTTCGGTTTATTGTTTTTTATATGTTTGCTTGGGTTTTTATTTGTTTTGTAAGAGATGTTGAAAGTTTTTTTGCTTAGGGAAGACGACATTTTTATGGATGGTGGACCGATGTAGTATTGTATTTTAATTGATTTAATAAAACATTTATAGGCAAAATTTTGTTAATTGCTATTTCAAATTGTTTCTTTTCAATTATACAACCTATTATTTTATAACGGTATACTAAATTTGTGGTACTTTGTTTCATGATGTTATATTCCTCTTCAAAATTATTGTTTGAAAGGGGATATTTAATGAACCATACTATTGAACGCTGCTAATTTACGGAAAAATGGGTGTGCGGAAGTACTGTGGTATCTGTTTTTGAAGCTTTCTGGAATATTGAAAAATCATGTTTTCTGCTTATTCCTTATATTTTCAGGTTCAGGAAGTGCTTAGTTTGATTTTTTTTCTAGAGATAACTTAAATGTGTCTAACGAATGTGTTTAATGGTCTGTCACTGTATATGTAACATATGAAAATGTTATCAACGTATCTGTACCAGTAGAGAAACGTTCAATTGATGAGATATTTCAGAATTCTCTTCTCTCGTGAATCCTTGAAAATTTCAGCTAAAGAAGAACTCAGAGGTTTACCCATAATTAAACCCCGTTACTTTCGTAAAATTCACTCTTAAAGCGTATATAGTTTGGGTTGACACTGGCTTCTAATTAATAGATTAGATTGTTAGTAATTATTGCGTTTACTCTATACTTCATGTTGGTTTATTAGTTTAGTTATTTCTTTTGTTGGAAAACAGAAAACAGGCTGTTTACGTTGAATGAGCATAATTTTACATTGTCTGTAATTTTAATATCTTTAATTTTGTCTACTATTCATATGAATTTTTTATATGAATGTACGAAATTTGTGTATTTTACTATAATATTGACCAACAATTTGGACACTTTAGCTGGACAACTGGACGGATGGGATATCCTTCCTTCTGTAATTTCAAAGGTGAATACATTTTGTGTAAAGGGGTTTATTAATTATTACATTGTATCGGTCGTAGTTATTAATTATAGACTGGCAATTGTTGAGTGCGGCTTTGGGTTACTAAGAAATATGTTACTTCATTAGATCAAGTAACGCGAATCATTTAGATCAATTGATCATTAAGTAACTCGCTATTATGTTTTTTTCTATTGATTTCAACCATTCTCCAATATTTCAATTGTAAATTTTTAACTAATTCATGTATTATCTTGAAATCCCAATCGAGTGTATGATTTTCCGATAATAAATGGTTAGCATAGTTGGAATGTGTCTTATTGTGCAAGAATCTAAGTAAATGATCTTTAATTCTTCTAGTAAACATATGCCAGTGCTACCTATATATACCTTATCGCAACTACCGCAATTCAGTTGATGAACACCTAATTGTTTATAAAGTTGAGTTACTAAATGATCAATTAGATCTAAATAATTGTGATATAATGGTATCTTAATTACCTTTGGCGGTAATTAATAAGATAAGAGATAGTTTGTAATAAGGTATCAATTACTTTTAATGTAAAACTAATAGGTTCGTAGAAAAATGTTCCCCCTTTTTTTCATACTTGATAATAAGTTGAAAAATGTATTCACATGTTAGACAGTTTGTTTGGAAATCAGTAGTCTTATGATCTGAAGTAGTTGCAATGTGAACGAAACTTGTCATCAGTTACTCAATGACAAAAAACTCTAAATCAGCAATTATTGCTTTTATTTCAATAAAATAATGATAGGAAGCAAAGTAATTTTTTATATATGCCATTTGAAAATGACAATATACAGTAACGGATTACACATCCAATATGATGAAATAAAGTGAACATATTGATTAGTAAAACAAATTATCTGAAACGAAATCAAGATATAATTATAAAAAGATGAAATACATCTATATATATATATATATATATATATATATATATCAATTGCTGTTCGTTAGCCTCGCCCAAAAATTTAGAACGGCTAACGGATTTATATCTCAGCTTGGTCTTGAAATGATCGAGGAGGTCTAGGAAAGGTGAGAAAAATTCGAATCATTGCCAGGAAAACCCCAAAAACAGTCCTTCTCTGTTTCCCATACAAACGTTTTCTAAATAAAATATAGAGAATTTTTGAAATTACTAAACTATAACTTTATCATTTAAATGTAATTGATAACTTATTATAAGATGTTTCTTATCTCATCAATTACCAAATAAAGTAATACCACTATACCCCACTTGAGCTAAGAGCAATATCCCTAATGTTGAAATTCCCAGTTATATAATAATCCCCAATAAAATAATTAACATAAAATTAGAATGAAATCGTTTTTTAAACAGATTTTTTGGTAATTTTATGTTAATTATTCTATGGGGCATGAGCATAATACTGGGAAGATTGCCCTACATGAAAGGAAAGAATATTAAACGTCAATTCAACTATAAGATAGATATCTCATTTCACACTACCTGAAAGTTTTTTTTATTTGATGGCGAAATACGTCATATAATGAAATTCAAGTATCATAATATACATGTAATATAAAAGTACTCTAACTGATAAACTTAGATGGGGAAATAAATAGAAATATTAATACGAGAAAGCAATTAAATGAAACAACTGAATATGCCTTTTCCTCTGAAATATGAAAATTCGTAGTTTCGAATCTGAATAAATCTAAATAAAATTTTTTTTTAAATATAACAATGAATTTATTGACGACCTTAAGGCGCCTGTGCATTTATATTCTAGTAAGGAAACAATAAAGTAGGTAAAATCTAATTGGTGAGATATTCATAAAAAGAAGAAGAAATTCCTACTCCAGTACTATGTTTAAAGCAAAATGATGTATACTTAGTAAGTAATTCATTAAATTCAACAAGTTCTGAACTAATAAATATTAACAAAATCATCGTTCACCAAACTTTGTGAAGAAATATTTAACAAGTGAAATGGCTGACTCCAAAAGAAAGAATGGTGAGTGCTCTCAGGAGAATAACCTTAGTGTTTCGGACCATAATTATTTGCTACGATATACTACAATTCGAAGAGAAGAACAGTTAGAGCTGTACATGAAAGATTTCGAAGCAGACCACCGACGGTATTTAGATCTGAGGAAAATACAAGATCAGTATGCTGTAGACTTTCGAGTTCTAAAAGCAGATTTGGAAAACGCTAGAAAAATTGATAAAGAAAAAAAAACCCGTTTTGCGGACGAGGTTAAACTAAAGATACAAGAAACATATCACAAGAGAAAAAGATGTGAAAACTACGAAATTCATCGTAACAGATATCGATATCTGGAAGGAAAGCTTAACCACATAAGAAAATTAATAGATAAAGCGGCAAACCGAAGTAATATATCTTAAGGTATGGTATAAATTTTATCAGTTTAATATATACGTATGCAATAAAATTATTTGTATCCTTAGGTTTGAAAATCTTAAAAGGGTGCCTCATTCTTGGCAGGAACACAGTCCCCTATAAAAATCGTAGTTACGATCGAAACTACCTGAAAAAGCCACATCGTGGTGAAACAATTGTTGTCGTAGTACAAACATTTTTGTGGAAATAAATTACTGTCTGATATATATTTTTTAATTAAAATGAAAATATGGTAAAGACCGAATCAATCAAATATTTATTACGCTACACAAAAGTACAAAATGAGGAACAAATACGAACATACAATTACTATTTTGAAGCTGACCACCGAGAGTATTTGGAACTGAGGAAAAAACAAGAGCAATAAGCTCCTAGTTCTACAGACAGATCTGGTAAACGGCAGAAAAATTAACGAAGGTGGAAGAACCCGTTATGCAGATGTGGTGGAACAGAGGATAGAAGAAGCAAATCACTATTCTTATGATATTGTAGAAATTTGATGATTTTAATAAACACTTATAGAATAAAATTATTGGTTTTCTTATTATAGTATATACGTTTTCATGTTATATCTAGTTGAATTGTAACACAAACATTTGTATACATCAATTTACTCTTTTTCTATTTCAGAGATCAGTTAGATTTATCCATCTTCTTCTCGTTTTTTTGTATTTTATACCTTATTTTATGAGTCGAGAAAAAATTATTCCTTCACTTCGATCAGTCCGTGAATTATTATTAGAATTATTATATCGCCTTCAAATAAGGCCCCATTTGAAATAATACACTTACGGCAATGAATAATACAATCAAAAAAACATTCTTAAATACAGGCTGTTCCTAATAAATAGGTACAAATGATGAGTGGACTGAGTTGGAGGTTATTAAGAATGGAAGTCTCATAATCCTGTCCGCAAACGCTTCGTTTTTGGGATAAAATGTTGAAGTTTGAAAATTTTCAAAATTGAAATGTTTAATCTTGGAATATATTTTTCTCAAGATGTTCTGTTGAAATTTTGCGAGGATATTACACATTGAAGTTCACATCAAATGACATGTGGAATTGTACAGTATGGTAGTTTTTAGGAGCTTTTTCCCGCCAAACATATCTGTAGCGCGAAATTGTTAGTTTAAAAAATGGTGAAAAGCAGTGACGTGAAATCATGAGCTTATTCATTGACTTCACGATCCTCAAGAAATTTGGATCTTCTTGTCGTTATTTTATATCTAAATTTTACATTTAAACTGGATCGAGCTTCAGTTTCGGTACCGCTCAACGCTGCTCTGGTCAAAAAATACATTTGACGTGCCTCATTATTCTACTTATTATTATTAGATTTCAGATCGATCGAATCTGTAGTTTCAAAAATATTGAAAAAACTAAGAAAAAATTTAGAATGTAAATGGTGAAAGGTTGAAGCCTTTGTCAGTAAAACACCTAATTTTATTTTAGAAAGTAATTAGATTCGAATCATTTAAATAAGACTAATTCTCATAAACTATTCATAATTCAACTCATTTATACTTAGAAGCCAAATTATGAAAAGAGAACATGTGGGAAGTACAAATCAACTAGTCGAGTGAACATTCTTTAAAATGTTTTTTAAAAAACACATTTTTTTAACAATTTGAATAAAGAAGGGAGTATTCACATAACCATAATTCGATGTTTAAAAGAGAGAAACCGACGTAATTTGTATTTTTCTAAATAAAATGTAGAGAATTTTTGAAACTACTAAACTATTACTTTGTAATTGATAATCTATTATAAGACGTTTCTTATCTCATCAATTACCAAATAAAGTAATTAAGATACGATTATACCCCATTTAAGATATGAGCAATATCCGCAATGTTGAAATTCCCAGTATTATACTAATCCCCAATAAAATAATTAACATAAAATTACCAAGAAATCGTTTACTTAAACAGATTTTTTGGTAATTTTATGTTAATTATTCTATGGGTCATTAGTATAATACTGGGAATTCAAACATTCGGGAATTTGCTCATACCTTAAGTGGGGTATAATGGTATCTTAATTATTTTAGCTTTCACTGCCATAATTGATAGCAAAATTGTGAATAATTGTTTTTAATGTTCAGATAGCTATCTATAATTGTAATTTAAGATATATTTATTACTTTGATAAAGATTAATTCAATAACCTAAATAAAGCATACTTTCATTGTCCACAACGCTTTCGATTATAAGTAAATCCCCGCACACTTACAGTAGATATTTATTTCGATTAAACTATAAAAATGTTTCCTAGAAATAATTTACATGGCAAAACAACATTTGCCCGGTCAGCTAGTATGTAGATCAAAATAAAGACACGATTCGAATACCGTAAGATTGCCTACCTGAAAGGAAAAAATATTAAACGTCAATTCAACATGTTCTATAAGATAGATATCTCATTTCACACTACCTGAAAACTGGTAAACAGAAAGGATAAAATATTTATTTATCTTTTGTTATATGCCTGGCTGTCACCACCTACATATGACTCACAGAATATTTCATACAACAAAGACATAAATCTACATTTTTATATTAGTAAATAAGTTTTTTTTATTTGATGGCAAAATACGTCATATAATGAAATGCAAGTATTATAATATACATGTAATATATAAGTACACTAACTGATAAACTTAGATGAGGAAATAAATAGAAATATTTATACGAGAAAGCAATTAAATAAAACAACTAAATATGTCTTTCCCCCTGAAATATGAAAATTCGTAGTTTCGAATCTGAATAAATCAACATAAAAAATTTTTAAAAATATTACATTGAATTTATTGACGACCTTAAGGCGCCTGTGCATTTATATTCTAGTAAGGAAACAATAAAGTAGGTAAAATCTAATTGGTGACATATTCATGAAAAGAAGAAATTCCTACTCCAGTACTATGTTTAAAGCAAAATGATGTATACTTAGTAGGTAATTCATTAAATTCAACAAGTTCTGAACTAATAAATATTAGCAATATCATCGTTCACCAAACTTTGTGTAGAAATATTTAACAAGTGAAGTGGCTGACCCCAGAGGAAAAAATGGTGAGTGCTCCCAGGAGAATAACGTTAGTGTTTCGGACCATAGTAGCGATAAATATTTGCTACGCTATAAAACAGTTCGAAACGAAGAACAGTTAGGAATGTACATGAAAGATTTCGAAGCAGACCACCGACGTTATTTGGATCTGAGGAAAAAACAAGATCAATATGCTGTAGACTTTCAAGTTCTAAAAGCAGATTTGGAAAACGCTAGAAAAATTGATAAAGCGTTATGCGGATGAGGTTAAACTAAAGATACAAAAAGCATATCACAAGAGAAAAAGATGTGAAAACTACGAAATTCATCGTAACAGATATCGATATCTGGAAGGAAAGCTTAACCACATAAGAAAATTAATAGATAAAGCGGCAAACCGAAGTAATAAATCTTAAGGTATGGTATAAATTTTATCATTTTAATATATACGTATGCAATAAAATTATTTGTATCCTTAGGTTTGAAAATCTTAAAAGGGTGCCTCATTTTTGGCAGGAACACAGTCCCCTATAAAAATCGTAGTTACGATCGAAACTACCTGAAAAAGTCACATCGTGGTGAAACAATTGTTGTCGTAGTACAAACATTTTTGTGGAAATAAATTACTGTCTGATATACATTTTTTAATTAAAATGAAAATATGGTAAAGACCGAATCAATCAAATATTTATTACGCTACACAAAAGTACAAAATGAGGAACAAATACGAACATACAATTACTATTTTGAAGCTGACCACCGAGAGCATTTGGAACTGAGGAAAAAACAAGAGCAATAGGCTCCTAGTTCTACAGACAGATCTGGCAAACGCCAGAAAAATTAACGAAGGTGGAAGATCCCGTTATGCAGATGAGGTGGAACAGAGGATAGAAGAATCAAATCACAATTCTTGAGATATTGTAGAAATTTGATGATTTTAATAAACACTTATAGAATAAAATTATTGGTTTTCTTAGTATATACGTTTTCATGTTATATCTAGTTGAATTTTAACAAATACATTTATATACATCAATTTACTCTTTCTCTATTTCAGACATCAGTTAGATTCATCCATCTTCTTCTCGTTTTTTTGTATTTTATACCTTATTTTATGAGTCGAGAGAAAATTATTCCTTCACTTCAATCAGTCGGTGAATTATTATTAGAATTATTATATCGCCTTCAAATAAGGCCCCATTTGAAATAATACACTTACGGCAATGAATGTTATATCTAGTTGAATTTTAACAAAAACATTTGTATACATCAATTTACTCTTTCTCTATTTCAGAGATCAGTTAGATTTATCCATCTTCTTCTCGTTTTTTTGTATTTTATGAGTCGAGAAAAAATTATTCCTTCACTTCGATCAGTCGGTGAATTATTATTAGAATTATTATATCGCCTTCAAATAAGGCCCCATTTGAAATAATACACTTACGGCAATGCATAATACAATCATAAAAACATTCTTAAATACAGGCTGCCCCTAATAAATAGGCACAAATGATGAGTGCTGATACTTGGAAGTTATTAAGAATGGAAGTCTCATAATCATGTCCGCAGACGCTTCGTTTTTGAGATAAAATGTTGAAGTTTGAAAATTTTCAAAATTGAAATGTTTACTCTTGGAATCTATTTTTCTCAAGATGTTCTGTTGAAATTTTGCGAGGATATTACATATTGAAGTTCACATCAAAAGACATGTGGAATTGTACAGTATGGTAGTTTTTAGGAGCTTTTTCCCGCCAAACATATCTGTAGCGCGAAATTGTTAGTTTAAAAAAAGGTGAAAAGCAGTGACGTGAAATCATGAGCTTATTCATTGAATTCACGATCCTCAAGAAATTTGGATCTTCTTGCCGTTATTTTACATCTAAATGTTACATTTAAACTCGATCGTGCTCCAGTTTCTCTACCGCTCAACGCTGCTCTGGGCAAAAAATACATTTGACGTGCGTCATTATTCTACTTATTATTATTAGATTTCAGATGGGTCGAATCTGTAGTTTTAAAAATATTGAAAAAACTAAGAAAAAATTTAGAATGTAAACGACTGCGCTGCTTTTGGGAGCAAACGCGCAAAAATGGTGAAAGTTTGAAGCCTTTGTCAGTAAAACACCTAATTTTATTTTAGAAATCATTTAAATAAGACTAATTCTCATAAACTATTCATAATTCAACTCATTTATACTTAGAAGCCAAATTATGAAAAGAGAACATGTGGGAAGTACGAATCAACTAGTCGAGTAAAAATTCTTTAAAATGTTATTTAAAAAACACATTTTTTTAACAATTTGAATAAAAAAAAAAGGAAGCATTCACATCAACAAACATTCTGTCAAGAAAGTACCGGGAATTATCGATTTAAATCTGGCGGGGCAATGAGGTAAAAGGTAAAATTTTTTTTCCTAGGTTCCACTGTCCTTAATTACTATGCCAAGCTTGAGCGGGATCTGTCAACTAGTGTGCTTGCAACAGCTGAGTAAGTCAGTCGATGTCAGAGTGCGTGCCGATTTTTACTATGGGTGATTACGTTGAGCAAAGAATTTGTTTAAAGTTTTGTGTTGCAAATAAATTTTCGTGTGCCGATGCATTGAGAATGTTGCAAAAGGCCTTTGGTGATAATGCTCTATCGAAAACTCGTGCATATCAGTGGTACAGAGCCTTCAAGGACGGTCGTGAAGTGGTCGCCCATCGACGGCTTCGATCGAAGATAACGTCGATAAAATTAAGGAAAGGGTGCTGGAGAACCGTCGTACCAGCTTGAGAGAGATAGCACATGATCTTAAGATATCCCATGAGTCCGCACGTACGATTTTGATTGATATTTTGGGCATGAGAAAGGTGGCCGCACGACTCGTACCGAAAGACCTGAATTTTCTTCAAAAACGTCATCGCGAACAGGTTGCTTCAGATATGCTGGATCGCTGTAATTCCGATTCTACATTCATGGAACGCATTATAACTGGTGATGAGACCTGGGTCTACGAGTACGATATGCAAACAAGCCAGCAATCATCGGAATAGGTGGCACAAAATGAGCCGAAACCGAAAAAACCACGCCAAAGCCGCTCGAAAATGAAGGTGATGCTCATTGTTTTCTTCGATATCCGTGGCGTGGTGCACTACGAATTCGTTCCAGAGGGTCAGACGGTAAACAAGGAGTATTACCTAGGCGTTATAAAACGTTTTTGTGAGCGTATCCGTAAGAAGCGGCCAAATTTGTGGGCGAACAACTCATGGATTTTGCATGACGATAACGCGCCTTCTCACCGAGCTACGATTGTGACTGACTTTCTCGCCAAAAACTCAACAAACGTGCTTCAGCAACCACCGTATTCGCCGGAGTTTGGCTCCCTGCGACTTTTTCCTCTTCCCAAAACTAAAATTGCCCCTTCGTGTCACCCGTTTTGAGTCGATTGAAGCCATAAAACAAAGTTCGGCGCGAGAGCTAAAGTCCATCCCGGAAAGCGCCTATAAAAAATGTTTCGATAATTGGAAGTGCCGTTGGCATAGATGTATTGGAGCAAATGGAGCCTATTCTGAAGGCGACCCAATAAATTTTGAAGATTAAATGTGAAAATGTTGTTTTAATTGAAAATTCCCGGTCCTTTCCTGACAGAGTAGTAATTCGATGCTTGAAAGAGAGAAACCGTCGTTATTCGTATTTTGATATGCATACTGAAATAAGTAAAGAAAACGATGAAAAACTTTGTTATCATCATGAAAGTTATGGTAGTTTTAGTGAAAATATTGACAATGAGCAAGTTGAATCACATCTGACTTATCAAAGGAGTGTAAGTCTTCCTAAAATAACCAAAATTCAATATATTCAAGAAAACAAAGTGTCTATGTGAGTAGTTTTGAAATTTTGTATACTAGGAATACAGGGCGTCCCAACAAAAATTTGACCCCCCTGAACTCAGAAACGAAGAAATTTCGAAAATTTTAAAAAAAGAGGTAATCTTCTGTTATAAGGGGGACGAATTTCCATCATGAGTTTGTTCCGAAAAAACCAGCCCCATGAAGGTGGCATCAACCTCCAACATTTTTTGAATACGGAAGAGATGTCGATTGTTGGTTAGTTTGAAAGTTATTTATGTTCTGTGCACAACCCAGTTAAAATTTCAAAATCGGTCCACCATTTACGAAATAATGTAATTTGAACTTACCGTCAAAATGCGATGTTACACAGACAGTTTAACAGCCCAAACTCAAGGACCTAATAGTTTTGAAGAATCCAAAGATAATTGTCAAATTCTGTATTAGGGTGAAAGAATTCCTATGACGACGTTGTTCCGAAAAAATTACCTGAGGGTGGCAACAATCCCCAAATTTTTTTTATAGGAATAAATTGTTCTGCCATTATATAAACAAATTTGAAAATTTCAACTGCTGTTTTGAGAACAGAAAAAACTTCTCAACTTAACCACATCGAACATCTCCTCCCTATTCAAAAAATGTTGGAGTTGGTTGCAATCCTCAGGTGGTTTTTTTGGAACATGTCGTCATAGAAATTCTTTATCTCTAATACAAAACTTGAAAATTATTTTTGGATTCTTCAAAACTCTTTGGTTCTTGAGTTTGGAATGTTCAACTGCCTGTTGAACGTCACCTTTTGGCGGTAAGTTCAATATTACATTGTTTCGTGAATAATGAACCGATTTTGAAAATTTTAACTGGGTTGTATACAGAACATAAATTTACAAAATTTAACCAAAAATTCATGCTAATTTTTTGGGGTACATTCAGATCAGGAAATATAATAATTTTTATTTAGTTGAAATAATCATAATTTTTGGAGAATTTTCACAAATTCTAGGAAGCCTTGGAATTTCGATTTTTCGAAAAACCATAAAAGGAAGTGACGGACAAACATCATTGAGTATGAAATTTTTGAGAGTTTAGACCACCTCAGTCTGTTAAAGAAAAATTCCTTCACAAAAGTAGGACTAAAACTTCTATGATAGAGGCAATACGAAACTACCTCTAAAATAGCAACAAATTATAGAACAAAACGATGCATATTGGACCCAAGTCGGATAATCCAAAACGTATTGAATGAAGTTATCAGTTTCACGTAAAGGTTATATTTTTTATTAATGTTATGTTATTATTATATTATTGAAAACCGTAGGAAGAGAATTTATAATTAGCGAACACGAACTCCAATAAATATCACCTCCTAGCAGGAGATATCTGAGTTATTATTTATCATATTGATAGCAGTTCTGCAGAGAGTTATGAACAGAAATGTATGAAATTAATAGGCTGAAATACCTTTTCGTTCAAACGCAAATTCGGGAGTGAAACACGGTAGAACGGAAAGCCAAACATTCTGCTATTTATTTTTCGTTACACCGTTAGAGTTCACCACAAATAGTGCCATATGTTCGTATTGTATCTGCTGAATACAAAGGAAAAGTCATGAACGTGCTTTTGAATTTTTGTTGTAGCTGGGAATTTGCTCTATTGAAGCCTGAACAATCTCCAGGCACTGCAAAATGGGGAATACGTTGGTCACCAGGTAAAATGACACCGAGCTGATTATAATTATTGGAAATTTTAATTTTTATTACTCATGCGGGGAAAGTACTATCTTTGCGCTTGCTTTTGGGGTCGAAAAGACGCTAATTGCCCACTTCACAATTACCACACGAGTTTTGAGTAAATTTAATGTCGGTTTGAGTGCGACAAGTAAACTTCTCGCACGCAAATTTCAATTGGCTCACGCAAATTGACAAAATTTAAATAAAGACAGTCGAACTGTCAATACTAAATAAGTAAGGTTGGTATTTAAATAAAAATATTTTATACTCGCATTATTTTCGCATAACAAAAACTTGTTGGTAATTTATTCGTTTGAATTTTATTTATCTTTCTGGTGCACCTTATATATTAAAACTGAATGATATTATCCAGTAAAGAACTATCATTGCTAAAATTCGAAAAATAAAATATTTTTCATCAACAGATTTATAAGATGACGAAATTTTGCATAATTATCAACTTTTTTGTGCTCACTAGAGAATATGTTTACCCTACGATTTTGTGATATTTTTTCTGTGATCAATAAAAATGTGAGAGATAAAAAATTCGTGAAAAATTTTCGAATACAAACCATTTTGTGAAAGTAATCCATCTTTCTCACTTCAGTGTGTCCTACTCCGTTCCATTTAAAAATTTGTAACCTACAACTTCATCCTCTCTATATCTGGAAGTATAGAAAAACGAGACAAAAAAAAACAACTTACAAATTAGTTTTCTTCTTTAAAATATTCCATTTTGTATAAACATTATTTTTATTATATAAATTAAATATTTATTTTTATAAAGATTTCAAGTATCTATTTGAATAATGGCAACATATCACATGAATAAACAAAAATAGAGATTTTATCAAATTTTTTATTGATTGCAACTGGTTTCGGCATACTGTATCATCTTTGGGTACTAAATAATAGCAGAAAGGTTCTGTTATTCATATGGTTTCAACGATGTGAGGAGGTACAAAATCTTATGTATTATATTTCAAAAGAATTGAATATTACTTGAAACACTTTTTAAGATATATATCATGAATTTTTTATACAAATTTCAAAATGTTGAGTGATTGGTCCTTCAGGAGATTAGGAGAAAATATTTTTCTATTTATTTCCAGGGTTTTCAAGCAATTCAATCTTTCATAAATTTTCGACATGTAGAATATACATGTTTTCATTTAATACGTGGTTTTCTGTTAAGAGGTGATTTGGGCATGTGGATTCCGTTTATTTGTTAATGAAACATCGTTTGTGTTCCTTGGTTGTAATTTTGAAATTTCTAGACGGTCTACCTATATAAAATTCATTGCAATCAGAGCATGTCAATTTATATACGAAGCATTTCCTTAATTTATCAATATTCCGTTCATTGTTTTTTATGTTTGCTTAGGTTTTTATTTGTTTTGTAAGAGATGTTGAAATTTTGTTTGCTTAGGGAAAACGACTCTTTTATGGATGGTAGACCGATGTAGTATTGTATTTTAATTGATTTAGTAAATCATTTATAGGCAAAATTTTGTTGATTGCTATCTTAAATTGTTTCTTTTTAATTATGCAATCTATTATTTTATAACTGTATCCCAAATTTGTGGCACTTTGTTTTATGATGTTGTATTCCTCTTCAAAATTATTATTTGAAAGAGGGATATTTAAAAGCCTATGGTCCATACCACTGAACGCTGCTAATTTACGGAAATATGGGTGTGCGGAAGTATTGTGGTATCTGTTTTGAAGCTTTGAGGAATATTGAAATATCATGTTTCTGTTTATTCCTGATATTTTCCAGTTCAGGAAGTTAAGTGTTTGGTTTGATTCTTTTTCTAATGAAAATACTATCGATGAGAGAACTTAAACTTGGCTAAAGAATGTGTTTAATGGTCTGTCACTGTATATGTTACATATGAAAATGTTATCAACGTATCTGTATCAGTAGAGAAACGTTCAATTGATAAAATATTTCAGGATACTCTTCTCTCGTGAATCCATGAAAATTTCAGCTAAAGAAGAACTCTGAATTTTACCCATAATTGAACCCCTTTACTTTTTTAAAATTCACTATTAAAGCGATTATAATTTGGATACGGACTGGTTTCTGATTAATAGATTAGGCTGTTTGTAATTATTGAGTTTACTCTATAGTTCATTAGTAGTAGTATAGATTATTAGTTTTGTTATTCCTTTTGTTGGAAAACTGGAAAACAGGCTGATTACGTCGAATGAACATAATTTTCCATTGTCTGGAAGTTTAATATGTTTAATTTTGTCTACTATTCATATGAATTTTTTATTGTATGTTTCGGTATGAAATTTGTGTATTTTACTATAAAATCGACTAACAATACGGACACTTTAGGTGGACAACTAGACAGGTGGGATATCCTTCCTTATGTAATTTCAAAAGTGAATACATTTTGTGTAAAGGGGTTTATTAATTATTACATTGTATCGGTCGTAGTTACTAATTATACACTGGCAATTGTTGAGTGCGATTTTGGGTTACTAAGAAATCGGTTACTCAAATAGATCGAGTAACGCGAATTATTTAGATCAATTGATCATTTAGTAACTCGCCATTATAGTTTTTTCTGTTGGTTTCAACCATTTCCCAATAATTCAATTGTAAACTTGTATCTAATTCATGTATTATCTTAAAACCCCGGACGAATATATGATTTTCCGATAATAAATGGTTAGCATAGTTGGAATTTGTCTTATTGTGCGAGAAACTAAGTAAATGTTCTTCAATTCTTATAGTGAAATATCTGCCAGTGCTACCCATATATTTTTTATCGCAACTACCCCAATTCAATTGATAAACACCTAGGTGTTCATAAAGTTGAGTAACTAAATGATCAATTAGATCTAAATAATTGTGATATAAAGATATCTCAATTACCTTTGGTGATAATTAATAAAATAAGAAATAGTTTATAATAAGGTATCAATTACTTTTAATGTAACACTAATATGTTTGTGAAAAAATGCTTCCCTTTTCTATACTTAATAAGAAGTTGAAAAATGTATTTGAATTTCAGACAGTTTGTTTGGAAATCAGTAGTCTGTATGGTCTGAAATAGTTACAATATGAACGAAACGTGTCATCGGTTACTCAATGAAAAAAAACTCTAAATCAGCAATTATCCCTTTTATTTCAATAAAATAATGATAGGAAGCAAAGTTATTTTTATATATTCCATTTGAAAATAACAACATACAGTAACGGACCACTCATCCAAAATGATGTAATAAGTGAACATGTTGATTAGTATAACAAATTATCTGGAACGAAATCAAGATATACTTATAAAAAGTTGAAATACATATGTAGATAAAATAAAGACACAATTTGAATACCGTAAGATTGCCCTACATGAAAGAAAAGAATATTAAACGTCAATTCAATACATTCTATATGATAGATATCTCATTTCACACTAACTGAAAACAAGTAAGCAGACAGCACAGAATATTTATTTAATTTTTGTTATGTGCCTGGCTCTCGCCATCTTCATATCACTCACAGAATATTTCATAGAACAAAGACATAAATCTACATTTTCATATTAATGAATGAGTTTTTTTATATGATGGCAACGTCATATAATGAAATCCAAGTATTATAATATACATGTAGTATATAAGTATACTGACTGATAAACTTAGATGGAGAAACGAAGAGAAATATTTATACGTGAAAGCAATTAAATAAAACAACTCAATATTCTTTTCCATTGAAATATGAAAATTCGTATTTCGAATCTAAATAAATCAAAATGAAAAATTTTTAAAAATATTAAATTGAATTTATTTACGAATCTATTGGCTGATGAAACTTTTCACATTTCACAGCCAATAGATATGCTTTTGGGAGCGGACACTTATTCAACCGTATTCGACCGTGAAGGCCGTGAAGAAAGTTTCAGCTGCTTCTATCCTCAATCCTTAGATGATATGTGGAGAAGCATTTTTCATCCACTCATTCTCGTAACTAAAGCGGTCGTTATATTGTTTCATCTGATTCAGATTTGACGGGTCAATTACTAAATGATAGATTATTGAGTGGTCCCAAACTACAAAAAGACATTAAAATCATTTTTTTGCATTTCGGAATGTATCCTATAGCTATTTGCGCCAACATAGAGAAAATGTATCGACAAATCCTTTTCAGTCAAGATGATCGCAAATATCAACACATATTTTGGCGTTCATCTTCAGATGAACCTATAGTCGAATACGAATTAAATACGGATCTTACGGATACGCTCACGCAAACGTTTCATAACGCCTAGGTAATACTCCTTGTTTACCGTCTGACCCTCTGGAATGAATTCGTAGAATGAATTCGTAGTGCACCACGCCACGGATATCGAAGAAAACAATGAGCATCACCTTCATTTTCGAGCGGCTTTGGCGTGGTTTTTTCGTTTCGGCTCATTTTTTGCCACCCATTCCGATGATTGCTGGCTTGTTTGTATATCGTACTCGTAGACCCAGGTCTCATCACCAGTTATAATGCGTTCCATGAATGTAGAATCGGAATTATAGCGATCCAGCATGTCTGAAGCAACCTGTTCGCGATGACGTTTTTGAAGAAAATTCAGGTCTTTCGGTACGAGTCGTGCGGCCACCTTTCTCATGCCCAAAATATCAATAAAAATCGTACGTACGGACTCGTGGGATATCTCAAGATCATGTGCTATCTCTCTCAAGCTGGTACGACGGTTTTCCAGCACCCTTTCCTTAATTTTATCGACGTTATCCTCGATCGAAGCCGTCGATGGGCGACCACTTCACGACCGTCCTTGAAGGCTCTGTACCACTGATATGCACGAGTTTTCGATAGAGCATTATCACCAAAAGCCTTTTGCAACATTTTCAATGCATCGGCACACGAAAATTCATTTGCAACACAAAACTTTAAACCAATTCTTTGCTCAACGTAATCACCCATAGTAAAAATCGGCACGCACTCTGACATCGACTGACTTAATCAGCTGTTGCAAACACACTAGTTATTATTATTATTTTATTATTTAATATAGCTAAGAGAAGAGGCAAATGCCTATACATCTCAGAAACATACAAAAACAAAAAAGAACATTGTCGGTGTACGACGTACAAGAACCCAATAAAGAAAAGCAACACAACAATGACAAGGCAAAAACAATAATGAATGATAATCACGGTCCAGTTGTTAAGTGATGGTCAAGCCGATTTTTGAAAGCGTTCACTGACGGGGCACATACCACTTCACCAGGAAGGGCGTTCCAAGCGTGGAACACACGGTTAGAAAAGAAATGTTCACGAACCGTACACTTGAAAATTTCGTGGTATAGTTTAAGACGGTGACCACGGAGGCCCGCCCGATCCAGCACAAACAGACCACTCACGTCACTTCCGAAAAGCCCATGAAGGGCTCGATAAGTTACGATGAGATCACCTCGCGCACGACGGTCCGAAAAAGATGGTAGACCAAACAACCTGAGTCTCTCCTCGTACGTTGGACGTGTGACACCAAACGGAATCCTGGTAGCCCTACGCTGGACCGACTCCAAGGCTTCACGATCTCGAACGAGCACAGGCGCCCAGGCAGGACCAGCATACTCCAGAATAGGTCGAATGTAGGTCGTGTAGAGTAATTTGCAGGTTTCAACTGAGCATCGAGGAAATGTTCGCCTAATGAGGTATATGAGCTTGTTTGCTCTGCTTACTACACCATTTATATGTTGGGACCAACTGAGGTCGTCAGAAACCACAACTCCAAGATCGCTATGGGAACGTGTAACGCGAACCATGTGCCCATCAATGAAGTAATCATGCCCGGGGTTTCCTCTTCCCAAATGCATGACAACACACTTCCCAACATTCAACGGCAAGAGCCACCTATTGGACCACTCGAATATCCGATCCAAATCCTGCTGCAAACCAACACTTGAGGAGACGTCAGCAAAGATCTTAATGTCATCAGCATATGAAGAGTGACGGCAGACCAAACCCGTCGGAAGATCAGCCACGTAGGCCAGGAAAAGGACCGGACCAAGGACAGACCCCTGGGGAACACCACTACCAACCGCAAATTCCCGAGAAGCAACGTCAGCCACCCTCACCTGAAACCGGCGATCCCGCAGAAACGACTCAATCCACCGAAGCAGTCCACCCCTGACACCAAAATGTTCGAGCTTGTAAAGGAGCCTTCTGTGCGGCACACGATCGAATGCACGCGAGAAGTCCAAGTACACAACATCCATCGGAATGCCCCGATCAACCGACTTAGTCCACTCGTTCAAACACTCTAGCAAGGCCGTTATAACCGACCTTCCCGGAAGAAAACCATGCTGATCGCTCGGAATAACGTTATTGTGCTGAAAAAATGACAGGAGTCTCGAACTGACCAATCTCTCAGCGATCTTGCCAACGATCGGAAGCAGGCTTATAGGCCTATAATTAGAAGGATCAAGCTTGTCCCCTTTCTTATAAACTGGAGTCACTTTAGCACATTTCCATAATGAAGGCAGCTCCATGGATTCAAAAGACATATTTAGTAGTCTGGTAATGGGATCTGTTAAAGACTCAGCACAGTTTTTAAGAATGCTTCCCGAGATGTTGTCAGCACCTGGCGCGGACGTGGGGTCAAGTGATCTCAGGATATCACCAACCTCCGTTGAAACAAAGCTGACACGATCCAATGTCTGGTTGCATCTTGGTGTCTTCACTGCTGGAAACGGACCATCCTGCTCTGATGTGAACGAAGAAGCAAAAGAATTAGCAAAGGACTCTGCACATTGCAGGAAATCAGCGCTAATCTCGCCATCTGGGTTTCGTACATGAGGTGTTGAAACTTTTGAATTGAGCTTTGATCGCACATATTTATAGAACTGCTTCCGGTTTCCTGAGCCAGCCAACTTGGTCTCGAAATTGTCCTTTGCCACCTTGATGGATGCTGACAGCCTGTTCGAATAGCGTCTATGGTTTTCGTAATTGGACCGCGATCTATTACGTAGGTATCTCTGCCACAGACCTCTTCTGTAGCGGATCCGGCTGATCACTTCATCGTTCAGCCATGGTTTGGTAGGTATCCTTCGAATGATGCGAAATGTGGTGCTATCATCCACATTCCCCCTCAGGACGGATACAAAGGAGTTCCAGGCGGACTCAATATCGGTGCCAGGGTAAAACACCCGATCCCACTCCACCGACGACAAACCCTGATTCAGGAGGTGGTAATTGATTACTTTCTTCCTTTGCCTGCGACAGTTAATCCTCGGATAACCCATGAACTGGATATTAGCCGTAATAACCACATGGTCCGATCTTCCGATAGGGTCATGAGGAGTGATTCCATTAATTAAAGCATCATCGTCGGTCAACAAAAGGTCAAGTGTGGACGGAGTCTGGCCTGGCACAAATCTAGTGGGGAAGTCGACAAGCTGGAAAAGACCTGCATCCTGGAGAACCGAGGCGAACTGCGCAGCCAGGGAAGCACCAGGTGGGGAAACAGTAATTGGCCATGTGAGCTCTCTGAAGTTGAAATCTCCGGCAACGACTATATTCTTCTTGCAACCTGTAATGGAGATTAGATGCTCGAAAAGAGAACCATCCGAAGGCGAGGGACGTGGGCGGTAAATGCAGCCGATATAGGCTGAGAATTGAGGGGAAGACAAGTCCAAAAACAAAGTATCAATGCCAGACAAAGCAAGACTAGTGACCCCGATATCGAAGCTATCACACAACTCCTCCACAACATAAATACAAACTCCACCAAAACCAACGTTCGTGGAACTGTCACTCCGAAACAACGAGTAACCGTCGATACTGAAAGTGGAGTCCGGTATCTCTGGATGGAACCACGTCTCAGCGATGCACATCAAGTGAGGTCCAAAGTGGTGGGCTAGCGCAGCGAGCTCATTCATCTTGTTTTTCAGCGAACGCGCATTTGCATAGAGTAGGTTCCATTGATGCACAGGCCCCGTCAGTTTTCCGAGTCAGCATCAACAGCCCTGGAGACAATAGTTGGAGTACCCTTGATGAACTTTATAGTAAGATTAGTCTCCCCACGCTGCTGCCGCTGCCTAAGTCTATCCCGCAACTCTCGAAGATGATTGGACTGATTTGGTGTCATGTCGTCAGAGATAGAAATTCCCCGAAAAGAGTCCACTCGCTTCAAAAGATTTTTATTCCTCAATATTTTTTTGACAATTGTAGGGTTGCCGAAGGACACAAGTATTGGACGGTTTCTGGAAGGAGCTAAAGTGCCGACCCGGGATATCGAGACGACATGATGAGATTGCTGAGGAATAATATGCTCTATGATTTGACTGACCAAGGTAGTATCCCGCTCAACCACGTTCGACTCCGGAACGTTTCGAACTATAATATTGTTCGATCTTCGAACCCGCTCCATAATTTCGGCTGCGTCTACTTGAGTGCTTGGTTCGGTAAATGAACGGGGGTCTGCCCGCAGCTCTTGAACATCCTTCCTCACCTCAGAAATGTTGGCGACCACATTAGATAAATCAGACTCATGCCGTTCCAGCCTGTGTTCATGTTGGGCTAGAACTTGTTCATGCTCGGCAATTGAAGAAGAGCAACGAGAAACTTCAATCTGTAAATCACGTTGGGTTTCTTTTATTGTAGCAATATCGTTTTGAATAGCAACGATATTGGTTGACAGACTATCCAATTTATCCATCATCAGTCGAAACTCACGCATCGTGAGTGGTGCATCATCAGGATTAGAAGTGGACCTGGACTGCTTGTTAGCATCACTGATGGCAGAGTTGGTAGGAGGAATGCGCTTATTTCTCCTTGACGAGGTGCAGTAGGTACAATACCATTTGGTGCCTACCTCGTCGAGGGCCTTCTTGTCATCAGGGGTTAAATGGACGCACTGTAGGTGAAAATGATTTCCACAAGATGAGCAAGAAACAAAAACAGAATCCTGTGATATAGCCCTCGAACAACTCAGACAAGCTGGCATTATGACGACTTGGCAATAATCGACTCAAGAAATATATAAAACACTAAAGAAACTGACAAGTCGCGAGATCAGAAGTATAAACCGATACTAACCGATCATTTAATCTGTTGGAAGGGAAAAAGGATCAAACGCACTTCACTCTCCCGGGCCTATAGGAGAGACTTATAACAGAAAATCGACCGCGGCAAATAGGAAACAGGAGGAGGAGAAAAACAGAGGATAAGCGTTTTAATGTTGATTAGCGTATTTCAATCTCTAACAGATAATACTACAATCAAAAGTGTGAACACCTGCGATACAGCACATGAGATAAGCATACGCGGGTGCTCGCTGCCGCCGCCGTGAATGGAAATAAACAAACGATGCCCCGAATGAAAAATGACTTCAATCCAAAACGAAAAATCGGAATGAATAAAAATAATGGATAATTCCTACCTTAGCATTCAAATGAACCAACTTAAACTTTCAACTGTCAAAAACAAGTGCATCAAAATGGTGCAAATTGAGGAGCACTTCCAAATACGTCCGCACAAGGACAACGCCTTCTTATGAAATCGATTGATAGTTGATAGATCCCCCTCAATGGCATAGTAATTAAGGACAGTGGTACCAACCTAGGAAAAAAAATTTTTACCTGCCTCATTGCCCCGCCAGATTTAAATCGATAATTCCCGGTACGTTCTTGACAGAATGTATTGCATGATTGACTTTAAATTCAGAATTATATATTCTTACTTCTAATATATATTTTGAAACTGTATACAAAAACTATCAAATTGATATCCTTATATTCTCATATAATCAATATAAAGCATTTTTCAATGTCTCGGAAAAAATCGTTTTACATCCCGACATGAAACGTATCAACAAAACCTATATACTTATGTATATTAACATACAAATACAAGAAAATCCAACATACAAATACAAGAAATTATTCCAAAATTACTTAAAGTTCTCAAATTAAGGATCAAATAAAAATAATTGAACGAGAATTTCATTTGTTCTAATTTTCATGACGGAAAAAAATTTGAAAATTTGGATGATGTCCAAAATGCCATCTCGAGATATTTTACTCAAAAACGAATTCATTTTTATCGGTCCGCCATCGAAAATTTGCACACCATGAGTAGATGCAAAAGGTTGTTGATAACGAAGGATATTATATTATAGATTGAAAATAAAAATTGGTCGATAATTTATACGTTTGAATTTAATTTATCTTTCTGGTGTACCTTATATATTTAAACTGAATGATATTATCCAGCAAAGAACTATCATTGCTAAAATTCGAAAAATAAAAAATGTTTCCTCGACAGATTAATAAGATGACGGAATTTTGCATAATTATCAACTTTTTTGTGCTCAATAGAGAATATGTTTACCCTACGATTTTGTGATATTTTTTCTGCGATCAATAAGAATGTGAGAGTTATAAAAAAATTCCTAAAAATTTTTCGAATAGGAACCATTTTGTGAAAGTAATCCATCTTTCTCACTCCAGTGTGTACTACTCCGTTCCATTTAAAAATTTGTAAACTATAACTTCATCCTCTCTATATCTGAAAGAATAGAGAAACAAGACAAAAAAATCAATTTAGAATTTGGTTTTATTCTTTATCGTGAAATATTCCATTTTGTATATACACTAATTTTATTATATAAATTAAATATTTATTTTTATAAAAATTTCAAGTATCTATTTGAATAATGAAAACATATCACATGAATAAACAAAAATAGAGATTTTATCATATATTTTATTGATTGCAACCGGTTTCAGCATACTGTATCACTTTAGGTACTAAATAATAATAACAGAAAGGTTCTGTAATTCATATGGTTTCAAGGAGGTACAAAATATTATGTATTACATTAAAAAAAAATTGAATATTACTTGAAGCATTTTTTGAGATGCACATCATAAACTTTTTATACAAATTTAAAATTTTTGAGTGATTGATCCTTGAGGAGATTAGGACAAATAATGTTTATTTCTATTTATTTCCAGAGTTTTCAAGCAATTTAATCTTTTATAAATTTTCGACATGTATTACATTTAACATTATATATGTTTTCATTTAATACGTGGTATTCTGTTAAGAGGTGATTTGTGCATGTGGATTCCGTTTATTTGTTAATGAAACATCATTTGTGTTCCCTGGTTGTGATTTGGAAATTTCTAGACGGTCTACCTATATAAAATTTATTGCAATCAGGGCATGTCAATTCATATACGCCGCATATCCTTAATTTATCAAAATTTCGGTTTATTGTTTTTTATATGTTTGCTTGGGTTTTTATTTGTTTTGTAAGAAATGTTGAAAGTTTTTTTGCTTAGGGAAGACGACATTTTTATGGATGGTGGACCGATGTAGTATTGTATTTTAATTGATTTAATAAAACATTTATAGGCAAAATTTTGTTAATTGCTATTTCAAATTGTTTCTTTTCAATTATACAACCTATTATTTTATAACGGTATACTAAATTTGTGGTACTTTGTTTCATGATGTTATATTCCTCTTCAAAATTATTGTTTGAAAGGGGATATTTAATGAACCATACTATTGAACGCTGCTAATTTACGGAAAAATGGGTGTGCGGAAGTACTGTGGTATCTGTTTTTGAAGCTTTCTGGAATATTGAAAAATCATGTTTTCTGCTTATTCCTTATATTTTCAGGTTCAGGAAGTGCTTAGTTTGATTTTTTTTCTAGAGATAACTTAAATGTGTCTAACGAATGTGTTTAATGGTCTGTCACTGTATATGTAACATATGAAAATGTTATCAACGTATCTGTACCAGTAGAGAAACGTTCAATTGATGAGATATTTCAGAATTCTCTTCTCTCGTGAATCCTTGAAAATTTCAGCTAAAGAAGAACTCAGAGGTTTACCCATAATTAAACCCCGTTACTTTCGTAAAATTCACTCTTAAAGCGTATATAGTTTGGGTTGACACTGGCTTCTAATTAATAGATTAGATTGTTAGTAATTATTGCGTTTACTCTATACTTCATGTTGGTTTATTAGTTTAGTTATTTCTTTTGTTGGAAAACAGAAAACAGGCTGTTTACGTTGAATGAGCATAATTTTGCATTGTGTGTAATTTTAATATCTTGAATTTTGTCTACTATTCATATGAATTTTTTATATGAATGTACGAAATTTGTGTATTTTACTATAATATTGACCAACAATTTGGACACCTTAGCTGGACAACTGGACGGATGGGATATCCTTCCTTATGTAATTTCAAAGGTGAATACATTTTGTGTGAAGGGGTTTATTAATTATTACATTGTATCGGTCGTAATTATTAATTATAGACGGGCAATTGTTGAGTGCGGCTTTGGGTTACTAAGAAATATGTTACTTCATTAGATCAAGTAACGCGAATCATTTAGATCAATTGATCATTAAGTAACTCGCTATTATGTTTTTTTCTATTGATTTCAACCATTCTCCAATATTTCAATTGTAAATTTTTAACTAATTCATGTATTATCTTGAAATCCCAATCGAGTGTATGATTTTCCGATAATAAATGGTTAGCATAGTTGGAATGTGTCTTATTGTGCAAGAATCTAAGTAAATGATCTTTAATTCTTCTAGTAAACATATGCCAGTGCTACCTATATATACCTTATCGCAACTACCGCAATTCAGTTGATGAACACCTAATTATTTATAAAGTTGAGTTACTAAATGATCAATTAGATCTAAATAATTGTGATATAATGGTATCTTAATTACCTTTGGCGGTAATTAATAAGATGAGAGATAGTTTGTAATAAGGTATCAATTACTTTTAATGTAAAACTAATAGGTTCGTAGAAAAATGTTCCCCCTTTTTTTCACACATTGATTAGTAAAACAAATTATCTGAAACGAAATCAAGATATAATTATAAAAAGATGAAATACATCTATATATATATATATATATATATATATATATATATATATATATATATATATATATATATATATATATATCAATTGCTGTTCGTTAGCCTCTCGCCCAAAAATTTAGAACGGCTAACGGATTTATATCTCAGCTTGGTCTTGAAATGATCGAGGAGGTCTAGGAAAGGTGAGAAAAATTCGAATCATTGCCAGGAAAACCCCAAAAACAGTCCTTCTCTGTTTCCCATACAAACGTTTTCTAAATAAAATATAGAGAATTTTTGAAATTACTAAACTATAACTTTATCATTTAAATGTAATTGATAACTTATTATAAGATGTTTCTTATCTCATCAATTACCAAATAAAGTAATACCACTATACCCCACTTGAGCTAAGAGCAATATCCCTAATGTTGAAATTCCCAGTTATATAATAATCCCCAATAAAATAATTAACATAAAATTAGAATGAAATCGTTTTTTAAACAGATTTTTTGGTAATTTTATGTTAATTATTCTATGGGGCATGAGCATAATACTGGGAAGATTGCCCTACATGAAAGGAAAGAATATTAAACGTCAATTCAACTATAAGATAGATATCTCATTTCACACTACCTGAAAGTTTTTTTTATTTGATGGCGAAATACGTCATATAATGAAATTCAAGTATCATAATATACATGTAATATAAAAGTACTCTAACTGATAAACTTAGATGGGGAAATAAATAGAAATATTAATACGAGAAAGCAATTAAATGAAACAACTGAATATGCCTTTTCCTTTGAAATATGAAAATTCGTAGTTTCGAATCTGAATAAATCTAAATAAATTTTTTTTTTAAATATAACAATGAATTTATTGACGACCTTAAGGCGCCTGTGCATTTATATTCTAGTAAGGAAACAATAAAGTAGGTAAAATCTAATTGGTGAGATATTCATAAAAAGAAGAAGAAATTCCTACTCCAGTACTATGTTTAAAGCAAAATGATGTATACTTAGTAAGTAATTCATTAAATTCAACAAGTTCTGAACTAATAAATATTAACAAAATCATCGTTCACCAAACTTTGTGAAGAAATATTTAACAAGTGAAATGGCTGACTCCAAAAGAAAGAATGGTGAGTGCTCTCAGGAGAATAACCTTAGTGTTTCGGACCATAATTATTTGCTACGATATACTACAATTCGAAGAGAAGAACAGTTAGAGCTGTACATGAAAGATTTCGAAGCAGACCACCGACGGTATTTAGATCTGAGGAAAATACAAGATCAGTATGCTGTAGACTTTCGAGTTCTAAAAGCAGATTTGGAAAACGCTAGAAGAATTGATAAAGAAAAAAAAACCCGTTTTGCGGACGAGGTTAAACTAAAGATACAAGAAACATATAACAAGAGAAAAAGATGTGAAAACTACGAAATTCATCGTAACAGATATCGATATCTGGAAGGAAAGCTTAACCACATAAGAAAATTAATAGATAAAGCGGCAAACCGAAGTAATATATCTTAAGGTATGGTATAAATTTTATCAGTTTAATATATACGTATGCAATAAAATTATTTGTATCCTTAGGTTTGAAAATCTTAAAAGGGTGCCTCATTCTTGGCAGGAACACAGTCCCCTATAAAAATCGTAGTTACGATCGAAACTACCAGAAAAAGCCACATCGTGGTGAAACAATTGTTGTCGTAGTACAAACATTTTTGTGGAAATAAATTACTGTCTGATATATATTTTTTAATTAAAATGAAAATATGGTAAAGACCGAATCAATCAAATATTTATTACGCTACACAAAAGTACAAAATGAGGAACAAATACGAACATACAATTACTATTTTGAAGCTGACCACCGAGAGTATTTGGAACTGAGGAAAAAACAAGAGCAATAAGCTCCTAGTTCTACAGACAGATCTGGTAAACGGCAGAAAAATTAACGAAGGTGGAAGAACCCGTTATGCAGATGTGGTGGAACAGAGGATAGAAGAAGCAAATCACAATTCTTAAGATATTGTAGAAATTTGATGATTTTAATAAACACTTATAGAATAAAATTATTGGTTTTCTTATTATAGTATATACGTTTTCATGTTATATCTAGTTGAATTGTAACAAAAACATTTGTATACATCAATTTACTCTTTTTCTATTTCAGAGATCAGTTAGATTTATCCATCTTCTTCTCGTTTTTTTGTATTTTATACCTTATTTTATGAGTCGAGAAAAAATTATTCCTTCACTTCGATCAGTCCGTGAATTATTATTAGAATTATTATATCGCCTTCAAATAAGGCCCCATTTGAAATAATACACTTACGGCAATGAATAATACAATCAAAAAAACATTCTTAAATACAGGCTGTTCCTAATAAATAGGTACAAATGATGAGTGGACTGAGTTGGAGGTTATTAAGAATGGAAGTCTCATAATCCTGTCCGCAAACGCTTCGTTTTTGGGATAAAATGTTGAAGTTTGAAAATTTTCAAAATTGAAATGTTTAATCTTGGAATATATTTTTCTCAAGATGTTCTGTTGAAATTTTGCGAGGATATTACACATTGAAGTTCACATCAAATGACATGTGGAATTGTACAGTATGGTAGTTTTTAGGAGCTTTTTCCCGCCAAACATATCTGTAGCGCGAAATTGTTAGTTTAAAAAATGGTGAAAAGCAGTGACGTGAAATCATGAGCTTATTCATTGACTTCACGATCCTCAAGAAATTTGGATCTTCTTGTCGTTATTTTACATCTAAATTTTACATTTAAACTGGATCGAGCTTCAGTTTCGGTACCGCTCAACGCTGCTCTGGTCAAAAAATACATTTGACGTGCCTCATTATTCTACTTATTATTATTAGATTTCAGATCGATCGAATCTGTAGTTTCAAAAATATTGAAAAAACTAAGAAAAAATTTAGAATGTAAATGACTGCGCTGCTTTTGGGAGCAAACGCGCAAAAATGGTGAAAGGTTGAAGCCTTTGTCAGTAAAACACCTAATTTTATTTTAGAAAGTAATTAGATTCGAATCATTTAAATAAGACTAATTCTCATAAACTATTCATAATTCAACTCATTTATACTTAGAAGCCAAATTATGAAAAGAGAACATGTGGGAAGTACAAATCAACTAGTCGAGTGAACATTCTTTAAAATGTTAATTTAAAATGTTATTTAAAAAACACATTTTTTTAACAATTTGAATAAAGAAGGGAGTATTCACATAACCATAATTCGATGTTTAAAAGAGAGAAACCGACATAATTTGTATTTTTCTAAATAAAATGTAGAGAATTTTTGAAACTACTAAACTATTACTTTGTCATTTAAATGTAATTGATAACCTATTATAAGACGTTTCTTATCTCGTCAATTACCAAATAAAGTAATTAAGATACGATTATACCCCATTTAAGATATGAGCAATATCCGCAATGTTGAAATTTCCAGTATTATACTAATCCCCAATAAAATAATTAACATAAAATTACCAAGAAATCGTTTACTTAAACAGATTTTTTGGTAATTTTATGTTAATTATTCTATGGGTCATTAGTATAATACTGGGAATTCAAACATTCGGGAATTTGCTCATACCTTAAGTGGGGTATAATGGTATCTTAATTATTTTAGCTTTCACTGTCATAATTGATAGCAAAATTGTGAATAATTGTTTTTAATGTTCAGATAGCTATCTATAATTGTAATTTAAGATATATTTATTACTTTGATAAAGATTAATTCAATAACCTAAATAAAGCATACTTTCATTGTCCACAACGCTTTCGATTATAAGTAAATCCCCGCACACTTACAGTAGATATTTATTTCGATTAAACTATAAAAATGTTTCCTAGAAATAATTTACATGGCAAAACAACATTTGCCCGGTCAGCTAGTATGTAGATCAAAATAAAGACACGATTCGAATACCGTAAGATTGCCTACCTGAAAGGAAAAAATATTAAACGTCAATTCAACATGTTCTATAAGATAGATATCTCATTTCACACTACCTGAAAACTGGTAAACAGAAAGGATAAAATATTTATTTATCTTTTGTTATATGCCTGGCTGTCACCACCTACATATGACTCACAGAATATTTCATACAACAAAGACATAAATCTACATTTTTATATTAGTAAATAAGTTTTTTTTATTTGATGGCAAAATACGTCATATAATGAAATGCAAGTATTATAATATACATGTAATATATAAGTACACTAACTGATAAACTTAGATGAGGAAATAAATAGAAATATTTATACGAGAAAGCAATTAAATAAAACAACTAAATATGTCTTTCCCCCTGAAATATGAAAATTCGTAGTTTCGAATCTGAATCAATCAACATAAAAAATTTTTAAAAATATTACATTGAATTTATTGACGACCTTAAGGCGCCTGTGCATTTATATTCTAGTAAGGAAACAATAAAGTAGGTAAAATCTAATTGGTGACATATTCATGAAAAGAAGAAATTCCTACTCCAGTACTATGTTTAAAGCAAAATGATGTATACTTAGTAGGTAATTCATTAAATTCAACAAGTTCTGAACTAATAAATATTAGCAACATCATCGTTCACCAAACTTTGTGTAGAAATATTTAACAAGTGAAGTGGCTGACCCCAGAGGAAAGAATGGTGAGTGCTCCCAGGAGAATAACGTTAGTGTTTCGGACCATAGTAGCGATAAATATTTGCTACGCTATAAAACAGTTCGAAACGAAGAACAGTTAGGAATGTACATGAAAGATTTCGAAGCAGACCACCGACGTTATTTGGATCTGAGGAAAAAACAAGATCAATATGCTGTAGACTTTCAAGTTCTAAAAGCAGATTTGGAAAACGCTAGAAAAATTGATAAAGCGTTATGCGGATGAGGTTAAACTAAAGATACAAAAAGCATATCACAAGAGAAAAAGATGTGAAAACTACGAAATTCATCGTAACAGATATCGATATCTGGAAGGGAAGCTTAACCACATAAGAAAATTAATAGATAAAGCGGCAAACCGAAGTAATATATCTTAAGGTATGGTATAAATTTTATCATTTTAATCTATACGTATGCAATAAAATTATTTGTATCCTTAGGTTTGAAAATCTTAAAAGGGTGCCTCATTCTTGGCAGGAACACAGTCCCCTATAAAAATCGTAGTTACGATCGAAACTACCTGAAAAAGTCACATCGTGGTGAAACAATTGTTGTCGTAGTACAAACATTTTTGTGGAAATAAATTACTGTCTGATATACATTTTTTAATTAAAATGAAAATATGGTAAAGACCGAATCAATCAAATATTTATTACGCTACACAAAAGTACAAAATGAGGAACAAATACGAACATACAATTACTATTTTGAAGCTGACCACCGAGAGTATTTGGAACTGAGGAAAAAACAAGAGCAATAGGCTCCTAGTTCTACAGACAGATCTGGCAAACGCCAGAAAAATTAACGAAGGTGGAAGATCCCGTTATGCAGATGAGGTGGAACAGAGGATAGAAGAATCAAATCACAATTCTTGAGATATTGTAGAAATTTGATGATTTTAATAAACACTTATAGAATAAAATTATTGGTTTTCTTAGTATATACGTTTTCATGTTATATCTAGTTGAATTTTAACAAATACATTTATATACATCAATTTACTCTTTCTCTATTTCAGACATCAGTTAGATTCATCCATCTTCTTCTCGTTTTTTTGTATTTTATACCTTATTTTATGAGTCGAGAGAAAATTATTCCTTCACTTCAATCAGTCGGTGAATTATTATTAGAATTATTATATCGCCTTCAAATAAGGCCCCATTTGAAATAATACACTTACGGCAATGCATAATATAATCATAAAAACATTCTTAAATACAGGCTGCCCCTAATAAATAGGCACAAATGATGAGTGCTGATACTTGGAAGTTATTAAGAATGGAAGTCTCATAATCATGTCCGCAGACGCTTCGTTTTTGAGATAAAATGTTGAAGTTTGAAAATTTTCAAAATTGAAATGTTTACTCTTGGAATCTATTTTTCTCAAGATGTTCTGTTGAAATTTTGCGAGGATATTACATATTGAAGTTCACATCAAAAGACATGTGGAATTGTACAGTATGGTAGTTTTTAGGAGCTTTTTCCCGCCAAACATATCTGTAGCGCGAAATTGTTAGTTTAAAAAAAGGTGAAAAGCAGTGACGTGAAATCATGAGCTTATTCATTGAATTCACGATCCTCAAGAAATTTGGATCTTCTTGCCGTTATTTTACATCTAAATGTTACATTTAAACTCGATCGTGCTCCAGTTTCTCTACCGCTCAACGCTGCTCTGGGCAAAAAATACATTTGACGTGCGTCATTATTCTACTTATTATTATTAGATTTCAGATGGGTCGAATCTGTAGTTTTAAAAATATTGAAAAAACTAAGAAAAAATTTAGAATGTAAATGACTGCGCTGCTTTTGGGAGCAAACGCGCAAAAATGGTGAAAGGTTGAAGCCTTTGTCAGTAAAACACCTAATTTTATTTTAGAAAGTAATTAGATTCGAATCATTTAAATAAGACTAATTCTCATAAACTATTCATAATTCAACTCATTTATACTTAGAAGCCAAATTATGAAAAGAGAACATGTGGGAAGTACGAATCAACTAGTCGAGTAAAACTTCTTTAAAATGTTATTTAAAAAACACATTTTTTTAACAATTTGAATAAAAAAAAAAAAGGAAGCATTCACATCAACAAACATTCTGTCAAGAAAGTACCGGGAATTATCGATTTAAATCTGGCGGGGCAATGAGGCAGGTAAAATTTTTTTTCCTAGGTTCCACTGTCCTTAATTACTATGCCAAGCTTGAGCGGGATCTGTCAACTAGTGTGTTTGCAACAGCTGAGTAAGTCAGTCGATGTCAGAGTGCGTGCCGATTTTTACTATGGGTGATTACGTTGAGCAAAGAATTTGTTTAAAGTTTTGTGTTGCAAATAAATTTTCGTGTGCCGATGCATTGAGAATGTTGCAAAAGGCCTTTGGTGATAATGCTCTATCGAAAACTCGTGCATATCAGTGGTACAGAGCCTTCAAGGACGGTCGTGAAGTGGTCGCCCATCGACGGCTTCGATCGAAGATAACGTCGATAAAATTAAGGAAAGGGTGCTGGAGAACCGTCGTACCAGCTTGAGAGAGATAGCACATGATCTTAAGATATCCCATGAGTCCGCACGTACGATTTTGATTGATATTTTGGGCATGAGAAAGGTGGCCGCACGACTCGTACCGAAAGACCTGAATTTTCTTCAAAAACGTCATCGCGAACAGGTTGCTTCAGATATGCTGGATCGATGTAATTCCGATTCTACATTCATGGAACGCATTATAACTGGTGATGAGACCTGGGTCTACGAGTACGATATGCAAACAAGCCAGCAATCATCGGAATGGGTGGCAAAAAATGAGCCGAAACCGAAAAAACCACGCCAAAGCCGCTCGAAAATGAAGGTGATGCTCATTGTTTTCTTCGATATCCGTGGCGTGGTGCACTACGAATTCGTTCCAGAGGGTCAGACGGTAAACAAGGAGTATTACCTAGGCGTTATGAAACGTTTGCGTGAGCGTATCCGTAAGAAGCGGCCAAATTTGTGGGCGAACAACTCATGGATTTTGCATGACGATAACGCGCCTTCTCACCGAGCTACGATTGTGACTGACTTTCTCGCCAAAAACTCAACAAACGTGCTTCAGCAACCACCGTATTCGCCGGAGTTTGGCTCCCTGCGACTTTTTCCTCTTCCCAAAACTAAAATTGCCCCTTCGTGTCACCCGTTTTGAGTCGATTGAAGCCATTAAACAAAGTTCGGCGCGAGAGCTAAAGTCCATCCCGGAAAGCGCCTATAAAAAATGTTTCGATAATTGGAAGTGCCGTTGGCATAGATGTATTGGAGCAAATGGAGCCTATTTTGAAGGCGACCCAATAAATTTTGAAGATTAAATGTGAAAATGTTGTTTTAATTGAAAATTCCCGGTACTTTCCTGACAGAGTAGTAATTCGATGCTTGAAAGAGAGAAACCGTCGTTATTCGTATTTTGATATGCATACTGAAATAAGTAAAGAAAACGATGAAAAACTTTGTTATCATCATGAAAGTTATGGTAGTTTTAGTGAAAATATTGACAATGAGCAAGTTGAATCACATCTGACTTATCAAAGGAGTGTAAGTCTTCCTAAATTAACCAAAATTCAATATATTCAAGAAAACAAAGTGTCTATGTGAGTAGTTTTGAAATTTTGTATACTAGGAATACAGGGCGTCCCAACAAAAATTTGACCCCCCTGAACTCAGAAACGAAGAAATTTCGAAAATTTTAAAAAAAGAGGTAATCTTCTGTTATAAGGGGGACGAATTTCCATCATGAGTTTGTTCCGAAAAATCAGCCCCATGAAGGTGGCATCAACCTCCAACATTTTTTGAATACGGAAGAGATGTCGATTGTTGGTTAGTTTGAAAGTTATTTATGTTCTGTGCACAACCCAGTTAAAATTTCAAAATCGGTCCACCATTTACGAAATAATGTAATTTGAACTTACCGTCAAAATGCGATGTTACACAGACAGTTTAACAGCCCAAACTCAAGGACCTAATAGTTTTGAAGAATCCAAAGATAATTGTCAAATTCTGTATTAGGGTGAAAGAATTCCTATGACGACGTTGTTCCGAAAAAATTACCTGAGAGTGGCAACAATCCCCAAATTTTTTTTATAGGAATAAATTGTTCTGCCATTATATAAACAAATTTGAAAATTTCAACTGCTGTTTTGAGAACAGAAAAAACTTCTCAACTTAACCACATCGAACATCTCCTCCCTATTCAAAAAATGTTGGAGTTGGTTGCAATCCTCAGGTGTTTTTTTTGGAACATGTCGTCATAGAAATTCTTTATCTCTAATACAAAACTTGAAAATTATTTTTGGATTCTTCAAAACTCTTTGGTTCTTGAGTTTGGAATGTTCAACTGCCTGTTGAACGTCACCTTTTGGCGGTAAGTTCAATATTACATTGTTTCGTGAATATAGAACCGATTTTGAAAATTTTAACTGGGTTGTATACAGAACATAAATTTACAAAATTTAACCAAAAATTCATGCTAATTTTTTGGGGTACATTCAGATCAGGAAATATAATAATTTTTATTTAGTTGAAATAATCATAATTTTTGGAGAATTTCCACAATTTCTAGGAAGCCTTTGAATTTCGATTTTTCGAAAAACTATAAAAGGAAGTGACGGACAAACATCATTGAGTATGAAATTTTTGAGAGTTTAGACCACCTCAGTCTGTTAAAGAAAAATTCCTTCACAAAAGTAGGACTAAAACTTCTATGATAGAGGCAATACGAAACTACCTCTAAAATAGCAACAAATTATAGAACAAAACGATGCATATTGGACCCAAGTCGGATAATCCAAAACGTATTGAATGAAGTTATCAGTTTCACGTAAAGGTTATATTTTTTATTAATGTTATGTTATTATTATATTATTGAAAACCGTAGGAAGAGAATTTATAATTAGCGAACACGAACTCCAATAAATATCACCTCCTAGCAGGAGATATCTGAGTTATTATTTATCATATTGATAGCAGTTCTGCAGAGAGTTATGAACAGAAATGTATGAAATTAATAGGCTGAAATACCTTTTCGTTCAAACGCAAATTCGGGAGTGAAACACGGTAGAACGGAAAGCCAAACATTCTGCTATTTATTTTTCGTTACACCGTTAGAGTTCACCCCAAATAGTGCCATATGTTCGTATTGTATCTGCTGAATACAAAGGAAAAGTCATGAACGTGCTTTTGAATTTTTGTTGTAGCTGGGAATTTGCTCTATTGAAGCCTGAACAATCTCCAGGCACTGCAAAATGGGGAATACGTTGGTCACCAGGTAAAATGACACCGAGCTGATTATAATTATTGGAAATTTTAATTTTTATTACTCATGCGGGGAAAGTACTATCTTTGCGCTTGCTTTTGGGGTCGAAAAGACGCTAATTGCCCACTTCACAATTACCACACGAGTTTTGAGTAAATTTAATGTCGGTTTGAGTGCGACAAGTAAACTTCTCGCACGCAAATTGACAAAATTTAAATAAAGACAGTCGAACTGTCAATACTAAATAAGGTTGGTATTTAAATAAAAATATTTTATACTCGCATTATTTTCGCATAACAAAAACTTGTTGGTAATTTATTCGTTTGAATTTTATTTATCTTTCTGGTGCACCTTATATATTAAAACTGAATGATATTATCCAGTAAAGAACTATCATTGCTAAAATTCGAAAAATAAAATATTTTTCATCAACAGATTTATAAGATGACGAAATTTTGCATAATTATCAACTTTTTTGTGCTCACTAGAGAATATAAACATATTCTACCCTACGATTTTGTGATATTTTTTCTGTGATCAATAAAAATGTGAGAGATAAAAAATTCGTGAAAAATTTTCGAATACAAACCATTTTGTGAAAGTAATCCATCTTTCTCACTTCAGTGTGTCCTACTCCGTTCCATTTAAAAATTTGTAACCTACAACTTCATCCTCTCTATATCTGGAAGTATAGAAAAACGAGACAAAAAAAAACAACTTACAAATTAGTTTTCTTCTTTAAAATATTCCATTTTGTATAAACATTATTTTTATTATATAAATTAAATATTTATTTTTATAAAGATTTCAAGTATCTATTTGAATAATGGCAACATATCACATGAATAAACAAAAATAGAGATTTTATCAAATTTTTTATTGATTGCAACTGGTTTCGGCATACTGTATCATCTTTGGGTACTAAATAATAGCAGAAAGGTTCTGTTATTCATATGGTTTCAACGATGTGAGGAGGTACAAAATCTTATGTATTATATTTCATAAGAATTGAATATTACTTGAAACACTTTTTAAGATATATATCATGAACTTTTTATACAAATTTAAAAATGTTGAGTGATTGGTCCTTGAGGAGATTAGGAGAAAATATTTTTCTATTTATTTCCAGGGTTTTCAAGCAATTCAATCTTTCATAAATTTTCGACATGTAGAATATACATGTTTTCATTTAATACGTGGTTTTCTGTTAAGAGGTGATTTGGGCATGTGGATTTCGTTTATTTGTTAATGAAACATCGTTTGTGTTCCTTGGTTGTAATTTTGAAATTTCTAGACGGTCTACCTATATAAAATTCATTGCAATCAGAGCATGTCAATTTATATACGAAGCATTTCCTTAATTTATCAATATTCCGTTCATTGTTTTTTATGTTTGCTTAGGTTTTTATTTGTTTTGTAAGAGATGTTGAAATTTTGTTTGCTTAGGGAAAACGACTCTTTTATGGATGGTAGACCGATATAGTATTGTATTTTAATTGATTTATTAAATCATTTATAGGCAAAATTTTGTTGATTGCTATTTTAAATTGTTTCTTTTTAATTGTGCAGTCTATTATTTTATAACTGTATCCCAAACTTGTGGCACTTTGTTTTATGATGTTGTATTCCTCTTCAAAATTATTATTTGAAAGAGGGATATTTAAAAGCCTATGGTCCATACCACTGAACGCTGCTAATTTACGGAAATATGGGTGTGCGGAAGTATTGTGGTATCTGTTTTGAAGCTTTGAGGAATATTGAAATATCATGTTTCTGTTTATTCCTGATATTTTCCAGTTCAGGAAGTGTTTGGTTTGATTCTTTTTCTAATGAAAATACTATCGATGAGAGAACTTAAACTTGGCTAAAGAATGTGTTTAATGGTCTGTCACTGTATATGTTACATATGAAAATTTTATCAACGTATCTGTATCAGTAGAGAAACGTTCAATTGATGAGATATTTCAGGATTCTCTTCTCTCGTGAATCCATGAAAATTTCAGCTAAAGAAGAACTCTGAATTTTGCCCATAATTGAACCCCTTTACTTTCTTAAAATTCACTATTGAAGCGATTATAATTTGGATACGGACTGGTTTCTGATTAATAGATTAGGCTGTTTCTAATTATTGAGTTTACTCTATAGTTCATTAGTAGTAGTATAGATTATTAGTTTTGTTATTCCTTTTGTTGGAAAACTGGAAAACAGGCTGATTACGTCGAATGAACATAATTTTCCATTGTCTGGAAGTTTAATATCTTTAATTTTGTCTACTATTCATATGAATTTTTTATTGAATGTTTCGGTATGAAATTTGTGTATTTTACTATAAAATCGACTAACAATACGGACACTTTAGGTGGACAACTAGACAGGTGGGATATCCTTCCTTATGTAATTTCAAAAGTGAATACATTTTGTGTAAAGGGGTTTATTAATTATTACATTGTATCGGTCGTAGTTACTAATTATACACTGGCAATTGTTGAGTGCGATTTTGGGTTACTAAGAAATCGGTTACTCAAATAGATCGAGTAACGCGAATTATTTAGATCAATTGATCATTTAGTAACTCGCCATTATAGTTTTTTCTGTTGGTTTCAACCATTTCCCAATAATTCAATTGTAAACTTGTATCTAATTCATGTATTATCTTAAAACCCCGGACGAATATATGATTTTCCGATAATAAATGGTTAGCATAGTTGGAATTTGTCTTATTGTGCGAGAAACTAAGTAAATGTTCTTCAATTCTTATAGTGAAATATCTGCCAGTGCTACCCATATATTTTTTATCGCAACTACCCCAATTCAATTGATAAACACCTAGGTGTTCATAAAGTTGAGTAACTAAATGATCAATTAGATCTAAATAATTGTGATATAAAGATATCTCAATTACCTTTGGTGATAATTAATAAAATAAGAAATAGTTTATAATAAGGTATCAATTACTTTTAATGTAACACTAATATGTTTGTGAAAAAATGCTTCCCTTTTTTATACTTGATAAGAAGTTGAAAAATGTATTTAAATGTTAGACAGTTTGTTTGGAAATCAGTAGTCTTTATGGTCTGAAATAGTTACAATATGAACGAAACGTGTCATCGGTTACTCAATGAAAAAAAAATCTAAATCAGCAATTATCCCTTTTATTTCAATAAAATAATGATAGGAAGCAAAGTTATTTTTATATATTCCATTTGAAAATGACAACATACAGTAACGGACCACTCATCCAAAATGATGTGATAAGTGAACATGTTGATTAGTATAACAAATTATCTGGAACGAAATCAAGATATACTTTTTTTTTTAATATCAAAACAGATTTAATCTGTTTAAAAAAAAAATGTTTGTTATTTATAATTTAATTTCAATTGACAATTTATATTCGTTGGTTTTTCTTGATTCCATTTGACATCGTATGATGAATTTTGACTTTATACGTCTATTAAATACGAGCAGTGCTTATAAAGACATTAATTTAATTCTTAAAGTTTCTTCAAAGAATTTTTTGAAATTAAAATTGTAGAAGACAACAGATTAAATCTGTTTTGATATTCAAATTTTGTAATAATCCTTCTATCAAGTAAAAAACCGTTCCTTCTTATTTTACAAGATATACTTATAAAAAGGTGAAATACATATGTAGATAAAATAAAGACACAATTTGAATACCGTAAGATTGCCCTACATGAAAGGAAAGAATATTAAACGTCAATTCAACACATTCTATATGATAGATATCTCATTTCACACTAACTGAAAACAGGTAAGCAGACAGCACAGAATATTTATTTAATTTTTGTTATGTGCCTGGCTCTCGCCATCTTCATATCACTCACAGAATATTTCATAGAACAAAGACATAAATCTACATTTTCATATTAGTGAATGAGCTTTTTTTTATATGATGGCAACGTCATATAATGAAATCCAAGTATTATAATATACATGTAGTATATAAGTATACTGACTGATAAACTTAGATGGGGAAACGAACAGAAATATTTATACGGGAAAGCAATTAAATAAAACAACTCAATATTCTTTCCCATTGAAATATGAAAATTCGTATTTCGAATCTAAATAAATCAAAATGAAAAATTTTTAAAAATATTAAATTGAATTTATTTACGAATCTATTGGCTGATGAAACTTTTCACATTTCACAGCCAATAGATATGCTTTTGGGAGCGGACACTTATTCAACCGTATTCGACCGTGATTGCCGTGAAGAAAGTTTCAGCTGCTTCTATCCTCAATCCTCATGATGATATGTGGAGAAGCATTTTTCATCCACTCATTCTCGTAACTAATGCGGTCGTTATATTGTTTCATCTGATTCAGATTTGACGGGTCAATTACTAAATGATAGATTACTGAGTAGTCCCAAACTACAGAAAGACATTAAAATCATTTTTTTGCATTTCAGAATGTATCCTATACCTATTTGCGCCGACATAGAGAAAATGTATCGACAAATCCTTTTCAGTCAAGATGATCGCAAATATCAACACATATTTTGGCGTTCATCTCCAGATGAACCTATAGTCGAATACGAATTAAATACGGTTACTTATGGTTTGAAACCTTCAGCCTTTTTGACTATTTGTGTATTGAACCAACTTGTTCGTGACGAAGGTAGCAACTACCCCAAAGCGTCTCAAGTTGTTTTGAGTGAGATATGTGTCGATGACATTATCACTGGTGCTTTCGAAGTTCATCAAGCAATTGACGTGCGAAATGAACTCTAGGAATTATTAAAAAAGGGATGCTTTTCCTTGAAAAAATGGTTTAACCGTTCTGACATTTTGACAGGATTACCACCCGATCATATCGAATCTCAAGTCAGTTTCGACGATGATTCCATGGGAATTAAAATCTTATTAAGATGGATACCGAAAATTGATTCATTCTGTTTCAACGGTAGTAGATTCAACGACACACTAACTAAGAGATCTATTTTGTCTTACATCGCCCGTTATTTGATCTAGTCGGTTTTTTGGCTCCCGTGGTAGTTTTTATGAAACTACCGATGCAGAAGATGTGGATGGAAAAACTTGGTTGGGATGAATCTCTGCCCACTTCTTGTACCAACGAGTGGTCAAGAATATTTGATAGCATTCGATTGCTGTCGAATATAGCGATTTCTCGTTGCATTATTTCGGCACCACAGTGTCAAGTAATTTTGGCAGGTTTTTGCGATGCATCAGAGAAGGCCTGCGCAGCTGTTGTGTATGTTTCGGTGTCAATAAATGATTGCATCACATCATACTTATGGACTGCTAAAACTAAAGTTGCCGCTCTGAAAACTGTGTCCGTTCCTCGCTTGGAATTATCCGGTGCGGTTTTATTGGACAAGACGGTCAAAAATATTTTAAATCATAAATTTCCTGTCCCAATCGCCGAAGTTCGCTTATTTTCCGATTCTCAAATCGTTCTTTCATGGATATCTGCACCCCCACATCAACTTTAAACTTTTGTCGCAAATCGTGTTGTCGCAATAAACGATTATATTCCTGATGTATATTGGCATCACATTCCGAAAGAGTCAAATCCTGCTGATTTGCCATCTCGAGGTCTAACACCTCAACAGTTTTTGATTCGTGAAACTCAGGAATTTTAGATGAGCGGTCCAGAATTTTTAACTACTCCCTTTTCTAATTGGCCTGTTCCCTTTGCTAACTGTAATAAAGCATTATCCTTACCTGAATTGAAACCTTGTATTAACGTTGTAACTACAGAAATGCAACCTACAAATTCGTTACTGGTAGCTATAGGAAGCTTCTCGAATTTAAACGAAGTAAAACGAGTCTTTTCCCATATGCAAAGATTCATTATCAATTGTCGTTCCAAATTTAAAATAAGATCGCGATTATCTGGTCCAATTTCGCAAGATGAAATAAATAATGCTCTAAATTCAATATTATTAATTACTCAAAACCACTACTTTTCTGATTTGCACAAAAATTTAGAGAGGAATAAACCGATCGAAAAGTCTTTGAGATCCTTAAATCCTTTCGTGGATCCCCTGGGATTGATCAGGGTGGGCGGTAGATTACAATTTTCTTAATTGCCTTAAGAGGCTCAGCATCCAATTTTACTGCTAAAGAAATCTGCTGTTTCACGCTTGATATGCATTCATTTTCATTTGATTACGCTCCATTCTGGACCCAATTCCACAATGATTTTGATCCGGCGGAATTTCTTCAGGCTTTCTCTGAGAGGTTTGGTTAAAACATACATTGCGTAACTTGCACTAGATGTAGAGGTAGGACTTTTCAGCCATTAATGGCACCATTGCCTGATTCAAGGGTAAATGTTTCACGTCCCTTCAGTAAAGTAGGCGCAGACTTTGCAGGACCATTTTTATATCGTTCGAATAACGCTCGAAAACCTTCTTTCTTGAAAGCTTATCTTGCGTTATTTGTGTGTCTCGGTACCAAAGCCGTTCATTTGGAATTGGTCTTGTCTCTTACCGTTGAGGCATTTATTTCAATACTTGATCGGTTTATTTCCGGAAGAGGTGTGCCGCAAGAAATTTGGCCGAACAATGGTCGTAATTTTGTCGGAGCTGCGCGATATTTCACTGAGATCTCTCAATTTTTAGGGAAAAATAATAGGGACATCTACAACAATTTGTCGAACAAATCCATCATATGGAAGTTTATTCCTCCATATTCACCTCACTTCGGAGGTATATGGGAAGCCGGCGTTAAATCTGCCAAACGATTGCTCAACAAAATGTTGGGCTCAACTGCTTGTACTTTTGAAGAGCTTTCAACTCTTTGCGCTCGAATAGAATCGGTATTGAACAGTCGTCCAATATGCCCACTGTCCTCGGATGCCTCCGATTCCATGGAATGTTTAACCCCCGGACATTTTCTGATAGGTGCACCTCTGATATCCTCTTCGGAAATTGTCTAGGGGGATGTAAAAATGCCCCTAAAACGATGGGATCAACATCGAAGAAAAATCCAGCAGTTTTAGAAAAAATGGTACAATGAATATCTCCATACAATTATACAGCGTAGAAAGTGGCAAGCCAAGTTCAATTCTTCATAGGATTTGAGTATTTCCCCAGATAAAGAAACGGATGGTAAATTATTTATGATGTGCGATAATACTGAGCACTGTAATTGAAAAGAGTTTTTTCCCTATCTGGGGTATAACCTACAGTTAACCAAACCTAATGGTTTAGCATTTGTTTGGCAAATGCCAGAAACTGAAAAATTGACTGGGTCAATTTTCAAACCTAACCGTTTGACTAGATGGAGAAATCTGTGATACTGGATCTATCACAGCTTTAATGGAAATCATTGAACCGTCAACAGATTTTATTCGAGCTTTGACGGTACCTAGTAGTATCTGACTAATGGACTAAGACTTTCTTTTAACATGATATGAACTTAAGTTATCACATGAAACAGGATTGTTATTTTCTCGGATGTCAGAAATATGTGAATGATTATCACTATTCATTTTTTCGGAAACGGAACTATTAACACGAGATTCGTCATCTTGATGGAGACTAGTGTGATGACGATTTGATTTGCACACTTTGCATGAGTTTTTGGAAGCGCAATCCTTGAAATTCTGAAGACCAAAGCAATTGAAACACCGTTTGGAATTTCGCAAAAATTATCTTTCCTAGACATTCCCGTATAGGAAGGACAGACGGACAAGGGGTGAGTGTCATGGCACTTCGGAGAACCAAAATTTCTAAACTTTGCCTGAACATTGGAACTTCTATTTTGAGAGGTGGATGCACAATTGGTGATCAGAATATTTTGACTCCTATTATTATTAGGATTTACCAAACGAAATGAAATTGCAGTTTTTGAAGAGTTTTGCTCACAATATTCACCTTTAATTGTTGCGTTACAAAGTTCATTAATGTATTGAACTCTGAAATTTCCGATGAACCTGGCTGATTTTTAAAAGCTTTTCTTGTATAAGTATCAAGTTTACGAAGTGCTAGTGAAAATAATAAGTAATCTGCCAAATTATCTATATTTAAAGCCTTTATAGCGTTAACAGCGACTTGATGACAATACAAAAATTCTTTAAGATTGGAGACTGAATTATTTGTCGAAGCCTTGTAATGAAAAATATTATTCAAGTACATGGTTGCTAATAGTCGTGGATTTTTAAAACGAGATTTTAAAGCTTCATAGGCTAGTACATAACAATCATTTGATAATTGTAATCCCGATATAACATTTCGTAAATAAGATTTTAATAGTTGAAACTTTTGAATGGATGCTGAATTATTGTTTTCATGAATCAATGAATTATATAGTTGAAAAAATTCGGGCCATTCCGCACTTTCGCCAGAAAAGGTGCGAATGTTTATTTTTGGAAGTAAAAGAAATGAATCAAATTGTGAATTAGAATTTTGTTGATTACCTGAAGGTGATGAAATCAATTCTTGCCTTTTCAGAAATAAAAATAATGCTTTTATGTCTGTTATTACTTCTGCAAAAGCCTATTCAGAATTCGCCGTTTCTACGCGTTCTTGCGTGAGCAATTCAGAGTTCAGATCCATTATTTCCTCTTGCATATTTTGAAATTTTAATTCATACTCGGAGATCCTTTCTTGGTATGCTTGTAATTCAAATAATTTGGAAGCATCTTAATTTCTAACCCTGTTCCTATTTCCAGTTACAATGGAGAAAATAATAGCTCTTTCATCAACTAATTTATTCAACAACTGACTGGCCTGTATCGGTTTTGGGTGACATATTTAGCAAAAGGTCGTGTAAATTCAGGCGAAGAAAAAGTGAGTAATATTGAAAAAGAATAAAGAAACTGTCACTTTGATGGAAATAGATGCGAATGTTAACATCAACTGTGATAAATGTTACCAGATTGTGCAGAATATCGATGATGATTTGAATTTTTATCAAAATGGCGGCTACAAAATCAATAATTTCTGAATTTTAACACAAATGAATCAATATTCAAGGAAATGAACAAAAGGCTATAAATATCCGGCCCGAAGGACCAACATTATGCTGCTGATCACTCAGATCAGATTGTGTGAACAAAATTGATTTGTTCGGCGAAAAGGAATGATAGTCCAACCAAAAAACATGTATTTACGGCAGCAGGAAAGTGGGAGGATATCATAGAGCCTTCACGGTCGAATACGGTTGAATAAGTATCTGCTCCCAAAAGCATATGTATTGGATGTGAAATGTGAAAAGTTTCATCAGCCAAGTTCAACTCTTCATAGGATTTGCGTATTTCCTCAGATGGAGAAACAGATGGTAAATTATTTGCGATGTGCGGTAATACTGTGCACTGTAATTGAAAAGAGTTTTTCCCGATCTGGGGTATAACCTACAGTTAACCAAACCTAATGGTTTAGCATTTGTTTGGCCAATGCTAGAAATTGAAACATTGACTGGGTTAATTTTCAAACCTAACCGTTTGACTAGGTGTAAATTGATTGCAGAAATCTGTGATCCTGGATCTAGCACAGCTCTAATGGAAATCATTGAACCATCGACAGATTTTATTCGAGCTTGGACGGTACCTAATAATACCTGACCAATGAACTCAGACTTCCTATTAACATGATATGAACTTTAGTTATCACATGAAACAGGATTGTTACTTTCTCGGATGTGAGAAATTTTTTTTTTATCACTATTGATTTTTTCGGAAACGGAACTATTAACACGTAATTCTTCATCTTGATGGAGACTAGTGTGATGACGATTTGATATGTTGGGAATAATTCAGTTAACTAAACCAAAGTGATTCAAATCTTATTGAGAATCTGAATGAGTAGAATAGTTTATGATTTTTATATGAAAATAAGCGGACTGTATCTTTATTATTGAAATAGTAGAAATCCCAACACTTTACGAATAGAGGATAAATGAAATTAATATTAACTATGGTAACTCTTACCTTTATGTAGATGAACTTGATGAAATGGGTCTTGTGGTTGTTCTCACACTCCAGATTGATTGAGCTCAACAAACTGACCAGAGGCGGATGATCCTTGAGAATGAAGTATGGAAGCTTTTAATAGTTCGGTCAATTTAGACATTCGAAGTTACATAAATTCCCACCAAGCTGAAAATCGGTAAGATTGTTTAAAATATCATTAAAAACAAAACTTGATAGTTCCCCATCTTTCCCCTGTAAGGAAAAAATTTTATTCAAGGTCAAAGGTCAAAAAAATTAGATTTTCGCGATTTTCAGCAAAACGGTAAGTTGTATCATTAAAATACTTCAAACAATGATTGTAGATCATAAAATTATCTACAAAAAATTTATCAACCCTTTTTTTTCTGCGAGCCACCGTTTCTGAGATATAACAATTCAAAAAGTTGTAATCGTCATAATATGCACACGTTTCCTCGCCACCTATGAGGCAGTGTACTTAGCGCGTTTTTTTTTAACGTGGTTTCCCCAGTAGGCCTATTCCACGGGTCAGTTTTGATCCTGTTCAATTTGAAACTATTGAAAAATAATGGATATTAGCAGAGATTGAAAAGATAAAAGCAATTTAAGTTAAAAAAAAGTAGTGAAATATAATCGTCCGAGTCGTAACTTTCAAAATCTTCTTCTTGTTCTTCTTCTTGATCTTCTTGTTCGTCTTGTTCTTCTTGTTCTTCTTCATCTTCATCCTGAGTGCATGTAAACTGCGTTAATGGCGATGTATCGCATGTTGCCTCGTTGGAATCAAACGGATCCTCTACTGTTGGTGATTCAATATTAGAGCACAACCGGCCTTGACAATGTGTACATGCCGGAGAACAGAACAGTCCGACTTTTTTGCAACCACATTTAGCACTGCATCCCTTTTTGCAGTTGCAAAAAACCGAGTTCAGCAGTTTTTCCGGCGCAGGTGGAAGTAAAGTGTGCACTGGTTCTAATGAATTGTTGACCAACTTCCAACCCCAGTCTGTAGGGTGTAGCTGATAACCAAGCCACACTTGAACTTGGTAATATACCCTAAAAAGATGTTGATGAGCAGCAACTGAGGTTGGAGGAAGACAAGCTAATTGTACTTGTTTTTTACTTTTGATGTTTTTAACGAAACATGCATATCTATAAGCAGGTAGTATTTTTAGGAGCTCCGTACATAGAAAGGAGAAAGCGAATGCTGTTAGTAATAATTTCTTGTCGAATAGAATTACTATTTTTAAAAACTTCAGCACATTCAATTAAATTTTGTTTCTCAAATAGTTTGAAAACTGTTATTTTACCCCTCCTGTAAAATGCAGATGTCGTATCACAGCCAGTTATTGCGTTCAAAAATAGTACATGATTTTAACACTTTGCAAAAGTAGATAAACTTTTTGATGAATACATTTCCGATTGATGTTGAGCTCTTCCTGGTTTTAAGAAGAAAATAGTTTTTTCAGTTGGAGTTCGAGCAGTCAGTAATACGAGTAGGTCTATATCTTCACCAACAACAATAGTTGTATTTGTCAAATTGAATTGCTGTTTCAATTATCAATACATCAGCATCATTATTAGCTTGTCTTACCAGTATATTTTCCGTAGTAAATCTTTCTTTCAACATTGAAATGAACCGAGAGTTGTTGTGAGTATTAGAAAGAAATTTTTGTTGGCTGGTTGGAACTGTCATATTTTCATCAAATAAAATATCAATTGATGAAGATGTTGCTAAAGTTCGACGACGCTGTTCTGCAGCTTTGATATTTCTCGTGCAATCATTATAGCCATCAAATACGACAGTAACTCGGGAACCAAAATGTCGACGTACATACTGTACGTATGTATCTAATATAACGTTGAATGTTTCTTCACTATCCCACATAACGCGATGTAGTAAGTATTCTCCGTCAATGATGTATGTCGAATTTTTGTTATTAATATCAAAGTCTACCTTTTCGAAACAATCGAAAATTGCAGACTTCTGTGTTTTACGCATCCCTAGCCACGCACACAATTGAACAGGGGACAGATGTTTTCTCAAGGTTTCATTTTCCTGATATTCTTATAGTTATAACTTATGTATATTTGTGTAAGTTACAATAACCAATAGAAAAATATATTAACATATATTACAACTATAGAAATGTATATATACATGGCGTACTCATGCATATTATGACGATTACAACTTTTACAACTTTTTGAATCGTTATATCTCAAAAACGGTGGCTCGTAGAAAAAAAAGTGTTGAAAAATTTTTTGTAGATAATTTTATGGTCTACAATTTTTGTCTGAAGTATTTTAATGATAAAACTTACCGTTCTGCTGAAAATCGCGAAAAATTCATTTTTTTTTAACTTTGACCTTGAATAAAATGTTTTCCTCACAGGGGAAAGATGGGGAACTTTTAAATTTTGTTTTTAATGATATTCTAAACAATCTTACCGATTTTCAGCTTGGTGGGAATTTATGTAACTTGTACTCTTATTTTTGGTTTAATTTGACCGGACTATAATTACTTTCCACTTATCCTTGTGAATTTCCCAATGCACGCCAGAGGTGTGAAGGCGTAATAACTCAGCGAAGTTTAAGTTCAATTTAATCTGTTACTCTTCTACAATTCTAATTCCAAAAAAATTTCCCAAAAAAACTTTTAGAATTAAATTAATGTCTAATAATAAGCACTGCTTATATTTAATAGACGTATAAAAATCAAAATTCACTATACAAAATCAAATGGAATAAAGAACCCAACAAAAATAAATTATTAATTAAAATTAAAAATAAATATTATCGAATGTTTCGTCTGTTAAATATAAGCAGTGTTTATTATTAGACATTAATTCAATTCTAAAAGTTTTTTAAAAATTTTTTTGAAATCAAATATTGTATAAGAGTAACAGATTAAATCTGTTTTGATATTCAAAGTTCGTAATTATCCTTCTATTAAGTAAAAAACCGCATCTTATCATTTTGTTCTGGTTGACTTCAATTTTACCCCAAAATTGAATGAAAATTAAAGTGAAAGGAAACAAAATAACGATTTTACGAAATCGATAAAACTGAAAATAATCACGTAAAATGGAAACAATAATGGCCACATATGTCTTTCGTGCGATACGTAAAGATGCATTGGTTCTTGAAATGAGAAAAATGTGCGCAGTATAATCTCTTGAGGAAAGGGTAACATATTTCACAGCTGATATGTTTATTCGAATAAATTTTCAGCGTTCACTTGGCGTGAACAACTATGTATAACAGGTGACAAGTGAAATGGCTGACCCTAAAATAAAAGTGAGTGCTACCAGCATATCACAAGAGGAAACGATGTGAAAAGTACGAAAGAGATCTAAGCAGATCTACATCTTGAAAGGAAAATTAACCACATCAGAAACTCAATAGATGAAGCTGCAAATCGAAATGATATTTCTTAAGGTATTGTAGAAACAAGATCATTTTAATATATAAGTATGCAATAAATTTATTTGTGTCCTTAGGTTTGAAAATCATAAAAAACACTGGGGTGCCTCATTCTTGGTAAGAACACAATCTCCTATAAAACTCGTAGTTTCGACCGTAAATAAATCGAAATGAAAAATAAAACTACATATTACATTAAATGTATTGACAAACTTAAGGGTTATTTGCGTTTAAATTCTAGTAAAGAAACAATTAAGTAGGTAGAATCTAATTGGTGTGATCTTCATTAAAAAAAGACAATCTTACTCCAATACTATGTATAAGGAAAATGACCTATACTAAGTAAGTAATTCATAAAATTCAACCAGTTCTGAACTAACCAACCGGGTTAAAATAGAGGGGCCTTCTAACAGATATCGGAATGTGGGCAATCGACAAAGAAGGTTGTTAAACAGATGGTACCCATTTAAATATCTCAAATAATTGTTGGGGTTACATGGCTCCGTACAGTCATTCACTATTTTTACATTATTTTGTTGTATATCACAAATATTTGGATTTATATAGCTCCATACAGTCATTCATTATTTTTTACATTATTTTTATTGTGACAAAATTTGAAAATTTAAATAATAAAGTTTCTTTTCTTTTGAATCTACATGTAAAATTTTTCTTAAGATTTTCTTTTGTCGAAAGGAATTACTGTTTTCTAAAGAATGAGTGGCAAAAGTTGAATTTTTGTTTACTCATCATTTCATTTCATTTTATGTTCATTGAAAAAGGTGTTACTTTTTAAATATCACAAATATTTTCGATTCACATAGCTCCGTACAGTCATTCATTATTTTTACATTATTGTTATTGTGAACTAATTTGAAAATATCAATTCTAGATAATCGTTTTAGGTGTTTGTATCTTCGAGACTCCAATTATTGATTTTAGAATAGTATTAAAAGAAATGAATAATATATTGGGGAAAAATCCATTATTTTTGGGCGATCTTCAAGACTTTATTCAACATGTTTCAGATTGTCTGATTTGTGTCAAATATGCACCATTTGGTTCTATTATTTGCTGCCATTTAGAAGTATTTCCATAATGCCCCTTTAGTAGTTGTTTACTTTTCATTAAATTCATTTTATGTTCGTTGAAAAAGGTTTTAAACAGATGTTATTTTTTAAATATCTCAAATATTTTCGATTTACATAGCTCCGTACAGTCATTCATTATTTTTACATTATTGTTATTGTGAACTAATTTGAAAATTTCAACAGATTCTAGATATTCGAGTTTCTTCCCTTTTGATTCTACATGTAAAATTTTAAGATTATCTGTTGTGGGAAAGGAATGACCGTTTTCTAGACAATGAGTGGCAAAAGTAGAATTTTGTTTATTTTTCCTGAAACTCATTTTATGTTCGTTGAACCTCGTCTTGAAGGAACGTCCTATTTGTCCTATGTATTTATTACTGCACGTAGAACAAGATAACTCATAAACTCCTGATTTGTGTATGTTTGGAGTAGGGTCCTTTGCGTTAAATAATACCGATGATAATTTGTTTGGCGTTTTGAAGGCAATAATGACATCTGATTTTGAAAAACTATTGGCCACTTTTTGACTTATGCTACCAAAGTACGACAGAGCAATGAATTTTTTATTTTCTTCGGTTTTTATGATGGGATAAATTTGGCTCATAGCTATTTTAGATAGTTTCTGTCGAATTAGATTATCTATTATATTGGGGTTGAAACTCACAAAGAAGATGCACCAATTCGCCCAGTCGTTTCCTTTATTAGCAGGCCTACCTTTAAAATAGAGAAGAAATTAAATGAAATGATCAAAACTTACTAATTTCACTCCGAATTACACAATAAAAAATTCCATAGAATTAACAAAATTAAAAAATTTCTCTTAACCATACAATTCCTACCTAGTATGCCCGGATGTGGATAATATGTTTCCAAATATACCGAGAAATAATAGCATTCATTTAGCTTCAAAAATTTTTGGAAATCACATGTAAATCCCGTGATACACGGTGATTTCATTGCCCTTTCAGAACAATGCCTGCACAAAAACTATTTTCAATTTAATAATAAAATATACGAACAATTAAACGGCCTAGATATGGGCTCACCACTGAGTCCAATCCTTGCAGACATATTCATGTCAGAAATAGAAAATAAAATCTTCAATTCGAAACTACCTGTAAATGTTCATTTCTGGTACAGATACTTAGACGATATTCTTACGTGTATCTTCAGAGCATCCAGACAACTGAGTTAATTTTTGAATTTCTTGAATAATATTCACCCAAAAATTAAATGCAAATTAGAAAAAGAATCGAAGAACAGTATTACATTTTTAGACCTCTCAACACACTCAAATAAAAAAATAGACTTCAAAGTGTTCAGAAAACCCACATCCACTGATATATGTATTCCTATTGATTCCAATCACCCATATTCACAAAAAACGTCAGCTTATCAATCGATGATCCATAGAGCCTTCGCATTACCCTTATCAAAAAATAGCCGCGAACAACAGTTTCAACCCCAATATAATAGATAATCTAATTCGTCCGAAACTATCTAAAATAGCTATGAGCTAAATTTATCCCATCATAAAAACCAAAGAAAAAAAAATTCATTTCTCTGTCGTACTTTGGTAGCATAAGTCAAAAAGTAGCCAATAGTTTTTCAAAATCAGATGTCAATATTGCCTTCAAAACGCAAAAAAAATTATCATCGGTATTATTTAACGCAAAGGACCCTACTCCAAACATACACAAATCAGGAGTTTATGAGTTATCTTGTTCTACGTGCAGTAATAAATACATAGGACAAATAGGACGTTCCTTCAAGACGAGGTTCAACGAACATAAAATGAGTTTCAGGAAAAATAAACAAAATTCTACTTTTGCCACTCATTGTCTAGAAAACGGTCATTCCTTTCCCACAATAAATAATCTTAAAATTTTACATGTAGAATCAAAAGGGAAGAAACTCGATTATCTAGAATCTGTTGAAATTTTCAAACTAATTCACAATAACAATAATGTAAAATTAATGAATGACTTTACGGAACTATGTAAATCGGAAATATTTGAGATATTTAAAAAGTAACATCTGTTTAAAACCTTTTTCAACGAATATAAAATGAATTTAATGAAAAGTAAACAAAAATTCAACTTTTGCCACTCATTCTTTAGAAAACAGTAATTCCTTTCGACAAAAGAAAATCTTAAGAAAAATTTTATATGTAGATTCAAAAGAAAAGAAACTTGATTATTTAAATTTTCAAATTCGTTCACAATAAAAATAATGTAAAAAATAATGAATGACTGTATGGAGCTTTGTAAATCCAAATATTTGTGATATACAACAAAATAATGTAAAAATAGTGAATGACTGCACGGAGCTATGTAACCCCAAAAATTATTTGAGATATTTAAATCGGTTCCATCTGTTTAACAACCTTCTTTGTCGATTGCCGACATTCAGATATCTGTTAGAAGGCCCCTATTTTTTAACCCGGTTTTTTATCACGTTCCGATTGTAAACCTCTGTACCACTATTAGGTGTTACCGAGAATCTGTTGAAATATTTAAAATATTTATCACTTCTGTTGAAATACCACTGTACCACTGTTAGGTCTTCAGTTGACTGATGATGGGATAGTTCATTTCCCGAAACTCGAGTCACAAGAAAATGTGTAATATATATTTTTTGGTAGTAAAACATAGTAATTTCTACAATTTGTTTTAATTCTTCTTTTTTTTTTTGATTTTATACCTTATTTTATGAGTCGAGAGAAAATTATTACTTCACTTCGATCAGTCGGTGAATCATTATTAGAATTATTATATCGCCTTCAAATAAGACCCATTTGAGATAATACACTTACCACAAAGAATAATACAATCATTGAAACATTCATAAATACAGGCTGTGCCTAAGAATTAGGCACAAATGATGAGAAAATTTGAATATCAAAACAAATTGAAATATGTTTATCTTCTACAATTTTAATTTCCAAAAGAATTTTTTATTCAAAAAACTTTTAGAATTAAATTAATGTCTAAAACAAGCACCGCTCACATTTAATAGACGTTTATAATCAAAACTCAATATACAATGTCAAATGAAATAAATAACCCAACAGATATACGAAGGTAATTAAAATTAATAAATAAATATTCAAAGGAGACAAAATTTTGTTTCTGGTTTTATCTTTAAGAAATACTACTTGCCTTATAAAAACATGAACACACTTAAAGGACTTCCCAAAGAATATAATTTATTTGAAATATTTAATATATTTAAATATTCGAACAGATTATTTCAAAAATCTCTAAAAAATGTGCACTATATCTTCAAAAAACAAATATAATTCTAGATAATCCCGTCTTCAGCCCTTTTTCAATATTACAAATATCAAAATCAAAAACATAACCTACATCACTCACGTGTTAAAAGACTTAAGCTTCGAACTACAGATCAACTATATATTCAAGATTGATCTATGTTCTAACAAAATCAAAGAACAAAGTGAGTAATTTTAAGGTTTACTTAAATTCATTGACATTCTATAATGAGATTTATTGAAGCCAAAATATAATTATATATTATATATAAAATAAAATAGAAAGGCTTTTTACTTGATAGAAGAAATATAACAAAATTTGAATATCAAAACAAATTGAAACATGTTTATCTTCTACAATTTTAATTTCCAAAAGAATTTTTTATTCAAAAAACTTTTAGAATCAAATTAATGTCTAAAACAAGCACCGCTCACATTTAATAGACGTTTATAATCAAAACTCAATATACAATGTCGAATGAAATAAATAACCCAACAGATATACGAAAGTAATTAAAATTAATAAATAAATATTCAAAGGAGAAAAATTTTGTTTCTGGTTTTATCTTTAAAAAATACTACTTGCCTTATAAAAACATGAACACACTTAAAGGACTTCCCAAAGAATATAATTTATTTGAAATATTTAATATATTTAAATATTCCAACAAATTACTTATGTTTTAGACATTAATTTAATTCTAAAAGTTTTTTGAATAAAAAATTCTTTTGGAAATTAAAATTGTAGAAGATAAACATATTTCAATTTGTTTTGATATTCAAATTTTGTTATATTTCTTCTATCAAGTAAAAAGCCTTTCTATTTTATTTTATATATAATATATAATTATATTTTGGCTTCAATAAATCTCATTATAAAATGTCAATGAATTTAAGTAAACCTTAAAATAACTCACTTTGTTCTTTGATTTTGAATATATAGTTGATCTGTAGTTCGAAGCTTAAGTCTTTTAACACGTGAGTGATGTAGGTTATGTTTTTGATTTTGATATTTGTAATATTGAAAAAGGGCTGAAGACGGGATTATCTAGAATTATATTTGTTTTTTGAAGATATAGTGCACATTTTTTAGAGATTTTTGAAATAATTTGTTCGAATATTTAAATATATTAAATATTTCAAATAAATTATATTCTTTGGGAAGTCCTTTAAGTGTGTTCATGTTTTTATAAGGCAAGTAGTATTTTTTAAAGATAAAACCAGAAACAAAATTTTGTCTCCTTTGAATATTTATTTATTAATTTTAATTACTTTCGTATATCTGTTGGGTTATTTATTTCATTTGACATTGTATATTGAGTTTTGATTATAAACGTCTATTAAATGTGAGCGGTGCTTGTTTTAGACATTAATTTAATTCTAAAAGTTTTTTGAATAAAAAATTCTTTTGGAAATTAAAATTGTTGAAGATAAACATATTTCAATTTGTTTTGATATTCAAATTTTGTTATATTTCTTCTATCAAGTAAAAAGCCTTTCTATTTTACAAATGATGAGTGCTGATACTTGGAGGTTATTAAGAATGGAAGTCACATAATCATGTCCGCAGACGCTTAGTTTTCGAGATAGAGTGTTTAAGTTTGAAAATTTTCGAAATTGAAATGTTTACTCATTGAATCTATTTTTCTCAAGATGTTCTGTTGAAATTTTGCGAGGATATTACACATTGAAGTTCACATCAAAAGACATGTCAATTGCATGTGGAATTGTACAGTAGTCTTTGGGAGCTTTTTCCCGCCAAACATATCTGTAGCGCGAAACTGTTAGTTAAAAAAAAGGTGAAAGGCACTGACGTGAAATCAAGAGCTTATTCATTGGATTCACGATCCTCAAGAAATTTGGATCTTCTTGTCGTTATTTTACATCTAAATGTTACATTTAAACTGGATCGAGCTCCAGTTTCGGTACCGCTCAACGCTGCTCTGGTCAAAAAATACATTTGACGTACGTCATTATTCTACTTATTATTATGAGATTTCAGATCGATTGAATCTGTAGTTTCGAAAATATTGAAAAAACTAAGAAAAAATTTAGAATGTAAATGATTGCGCTGATTTTGGGAGCAAACGCGCAAAAATGGTGAAAGTTTGAAGCATTTGTCAGTAAAACACCTAATTTCATTTCAGAGAGTAATTAGATTTAAATCATTTAAATAAGACTAATTCTCATAAACTATTCATAATTCAACTTATTTATACTTAGAAGCCAAATTTTGAAAAGAGAGCATGTGGGAAGTACACATCAACTAGTCGAGTGAAAATTCTTTAAAATGTTATTTGAAAAACACATTTTTTAACAACTTGAATAAAGAAGGGAGTATTCACATAACCATAATTCGATGTTTAAAAGAGATAAAGCGACGTAATTTGTATTTTGATATCCATTCTGGAATAATTAAAGAAAACGAGGGAAAACTTTGTTATCATCATGAAAGTTATGGTAATTTTAGTGAAAATATTGACAATGAGCAAGCTAAATCACATCTGACTTATCAAAGCAATGTAAGTCTTCCTAAAATAACTAAAATTCAATATATCCAAGAAAACAAAGTGTCTACGTGAGTAATTTTGAAAATTTGTATACAAGGAATACAGGGCGTCCCAACGAAATTTTGACCCCCCTGAACTCAGAAACGAAGAATTTTCGAAGATTTAAAGAAATGAGGTAAACTTCTGTTTTGAGGGGGAAGAATTTCCATCATGAGGGGGCATTAGTATAATACTGGGAAGATTGCCCTACCTGAAAGGAAAGAATATTAAACGTCAATTCAACTATAAGATAGATACCTCATTTCACACTACCTGAAAACTGGTAAACAGAATATTTCATAGAACTAAGACATAAATCTACATTTTTATATTAGTGAATAAGTTTTTTTTTTATTTGATGGCGAAATACGTCATATAATGAAATCCAAGTATCATAATATACATGTAATATATAAGTACACTAACTGATAAACTTAGATGGGGAAATAAATAGAAATATTTATACGGGAAAGCAATTAAATAAAACAACTGAATATGTCTTTCCCTCTAAAATATGAAAATTTGTAGTTTCGAATTTGAATAAATCAACATAAAATTTTTTTGAAAATATTACATTGAATTTATTGACGAACTTAAAGCGCCTGTGTATTTATATTCTAGTAAGGAAACAATAAAGTAAGTAAAATCTTATTGGTGAGATATTCATGAAGACAAGAAGAAATTCCTACTCCAGTACTATGTTTGAAGCAAAATGATGTATACTTAGTAAGTAATTCATTAATTTCAACAAGTTCTGAACTACTAAATAGTAACAATATCATCGTTCACCCAACTTTTTGAAGAAATATTTAACAAGAGAAATGGCTGACTCCAAAAGAAAGAATGGTGAGTGCTCTCAGGAGAATAACCTTAGTGTTTCGGACCATAGTAGCGATAATTATTTGCTACGATATACAACAATTCGAAAAGAAGAACAGTTAGAGCTGTACATGAAAGATTTCGAAGCAGACCACCGACGTTATTTGGATCTGAGGAAAAAACAAGATCAATATGCTGTAGACTTTCAAGTTCTAAAAGCAGATCTGGAAAACGCTAGAAAAATTGTTAAAGCCAGAAAAACCGGTTATGCGGATGAGATTAAACTAAAGATACAAGAAGCATATCACAAGAGAAAAAGATGTGAAAACTACGAAATTCATCGTAACAGATATCGATTTCTGGAAGGGAAGCTTAACCACATAAGAAAATTAATAGGTAAAGCTGCAAACCGAAGTAATATTTCTTAAGGTATGGTATAAATTTTATCATTTTAATATAGACGTATGCAATAAAATTATTTTTATCCTTAGGTTTGAAAATCTTAAAAGGGTGCCTCATTCTTGGCAGGAAGACAGTCCCCTATAAAAATCGTAGTTACGATCGAAAATACCTGAAAAAGCCACATCGTGGTGAAACAATTGTTGTAGTAGTACAAACATTTTTGTGGAAACAAATTACTGTCTCATATACATTTTTTAATTAAAAAGAAAATATGGTAAAGACCGAATCAATCAATTATTTATTACGCTACACAAAAGTACAAAATGAGGAACAAATACTATTCTAAAATCAATAATTGGAGTCTCGAAGATACAAACACCTAAACCGATTATCTAGAATCTGTTGAAATTTTCAAATTAGTTCACAATAACAATAATGTAAAAATAATGAATGACTGTACGGAGCTATGTGAATCGAAAATATTTGAGATATTTAAAAAGTAACATCTGTTTAAAACCTTTTTCAACGAATATAAACTGAATTTAATGAAAAGTAAACAAAAATTCAACTTTTGCCACTCATTCTTTAGAAAACAGTAATTCCTTTCGACAAAAGAAAATCTTAAGAAAAATTTTACATGTAGATTCAAAAGAAAAGAAACTTGATTATTAAAATTTTCAAATTCGTTCACAATAAAAATAATGTGAAAAATAATGAATGACTGTATGGAGCTTTGTAAATCCAAATATTTGTGATATACAACAAAATAATGTAAAAATAGTGAATGACTGTACGGAGCTATGTAACCCCAAAAATTATTTGAGATATTTAAATCGGTTCCATCTGTTTAACAACCTTCTTCGTCGATTGCCGACATTCCGATATCTGTTAGAAGGCCCCTCTTTTTTAACCCGGTTTTTTATCACGTTCCGATTGTGAACAACTGTACCACTATTAGGTGTTACCAAGAATCTGTTGAAATATTTAAAATATTTATCACTTTTGTTGAAATACCACTGTACCACTGTTAGGTCTTTAGTTTTCTGATGATGGGATAGTTCATTTCCCGAAACTCGAGTCACAAGAAAATGTGTAATATATATTTTTTGGTAGTAAAACATAGTAATTTCTACAATTTGTTTTAATTCTTCTCGTTTTTTTTTATTTTATACCTTATTTTATGAGTCGAGAGAAAATTATTACTTCACTTCGATCAGTCGGTGAATCATTATTAGAATTATTATATCGCCTTCAAATAAGACCCCATGTGAGATAATACACTTACCACAATGAATAATACAAACATTGAAACATTCATAAATACAGGCTGTTCCTAAGAAATAGGCACAAATGATGAGTGCTGATACTTGGAGGTTATTAAGAATGGAAGTCTCATAATCATGTCCGCAGACGCTTCGTTTTCGAGATAGAATGTTGAAGTTTGAAAATTTTCGAAATTGAAATGTTTACTCTTAGAATCTATTTTTCTCAAGATGTTCTGTTGAAATTTTGCGAGGATATTACACATTGAAGTTCACATCAAAAGACATGTCAATTGCATGTGGAATTGTACAGTATGGTAGTTTTTAGGAGCTTCTTCCCGCCAAACATATCTGTAGCGCGAAATTGTTAGTTTAAAAAAAGGGGAAAAGCACTGACGTGAAATCATGAGCTTATTCATTGAATTCACGATCCTCAAGAAATTTGGATCTTCTTGTCGTTATTTTACATCTAAATGTTACATTTAAACTCGATCGTGCTCCAGTTTCGGTACCGCTCAACGCTGCTCTGGTCAAAAAATACATTTGACGTGCGTCATTATTCTACTTATTATTATTAGATTTCAGATCGATCGAATCTGCAGTTTCGAAAATATTGAAAAAACTAAGAAAAAATTTAGAATGTAAATGACTGCGCTGCTTTTGGGAGTAAACGCGCAAAAATGGTGAAAGGTTGAAACCTTTGTCAGTAAAACACCTAATTCTATTTTAGAAAGTAATTAGATTCAAATCATTTAAATAAGACTAATTCTCATAAACTATTTATAATTCAACTCATTTATACTTAGAAGCCAAATTATGAAAACAGAACATGTGGGAAGTACAAATCAACTAGTCGAGTGAAAATTCTTTAAAATGTTATTTAAAAAACACATTTTTTTAACAATTTGAATAAAGAAGGGAGAATTCACATCAACATAATTCGATGTTTAAAAGAGAGAAACCGTCGTTATTTGTATTTTGATATGGATACTGAAATAAGTAAAGAAAACGATGAAAAACTTTGTTATCATCATGTAAGTTATGGTAGTTTTAGTGATAAATATTGACAATGAGCAAGTTTAATGACATCTGACATATCAAAGCAATGAAAGTCTTCCTAAAATAACCAAAATTCAATATATTCAAGAAAACAAAGTGTCTACGTGAGTAATTTTGAAAATTTGTATACAAGGAATACAGGACGTCCCAACAAAAATTTGACCCCCCTGAACTCAGAAACGAAGAATTTCCGAAGATTTAAAAAAAAGAGGCAAACTTCTGTTTTGAGGGGGACGAATTGCCATCATGAGTTTGTTCCGAAAAAACCGGCCCCATGAAGGTGGCATCAACCTCCAACATTTTTTGAATACGGAAGAGATGTCGATTGTTGGTTAGTTTGAAAGTTATTTATGTTCTGTGCACAACCCAGTTAAAATTTCAAAATCGGTCCATCATTTACGAAATAATGTAATTTGCAAAATGCGATGTTACACAGACAGTTTAACCGCCCAAACTCAAGGACCTAATAGTTTTGAAGAATCCAAAAATATTTTTCAAATTCTGTATTAGGGTGAAAGAATTCCTATGACGACGTTGTTCCAAAAAAATTACCTGAGGGTGGCAACAATCCCCAAATTTTTTTTATAGGAATAAATTGTTCTGCCATTATATAAACAAATTTGAAAATTTCAACTGCTGTTTTGAGAACAGAAAAAACTTCTCAACTTAACCACATCGAACATCTCCTCCCTATTCAAAAAATGTTGGAGTTGGTTGCAATCCTCAGGTGGTTTTTTTGGAACATGTCGTCATAGAAATTCTTTATCTCTAATACAAAACTTGAAAATTATTTTTGGATTCTTCAAAACTCTTTGGTTCTTGAGTTTGGAATGTTCAACTGCCTGTTGAACGTCACCTTTTGGCGGTAAGTTCAATATTACATTGTTTCGTGAATAATAAACCGATTTTGAAAATTTTAACTGGGTTGTATACAGAACATAAATTTACAAAATTTAACCAAAAATTCATGCTGATTTTTTGGGGTACTTTCAGATCAGGAAATATAATAATTTTTATTTAGTTGAAATAATCATAATTTTTGGAGAATTTTCACAAATTCTAGGAAGCCTTGGAATTTCGATTTTTCGAATAACCATAAAAGGAAGTGACGGACAAACATCATTGAGTATGAAATTTTTGAGAGTTTAGACCACCTCAGTCTGTTAAAGAAAAATTCCTCCACAAAAGTAGGACTAAAACTTCTATGATAGAGGCAATACGAAACTACCTCTAAAATAGCAACAAATTATAGAACAAAACGATGCATATTGGACCCAAGTCGGATAATCCAAAACATATTGAATGAAGTTATCAATTTCACGTAAAGGTTATATTTTTTATTAATGTTATGTTATTATTATATTATTGGAAACCGTAGGAAGAGAATTTATAATTAGCGAACACGAACTCCAATAAATATCACCTCCTAGCAGGAGATATCTGAGTTATTATTTATCATATTGATAGCAGTTCTGCAGAGAGTTATGAACGGAAATGTATGAAATGAATAGGCTGAAATACCTTTTCGTTCAAACGCAAATTCGGGAGTGAAACACGGTAGAACGGAAAGCCAAACATTCTGCTATTTATTTTTCGTTACACCGTTAGAGTTCACCCCAAATAGTGCCATATGTTCGTATTGTATCTGCTGAATACAAAGGAAAAGTCATGAACGTGCTTTTGAATTTTTGTTGTAGCTGGGAATTTGCTCTATTGAAGCATGAACAATCTCCAGGCACTGCAAAATGGGGAATACGTTGGTCACCAGTACGTTGTCGATTGTTGGTTAGTTTGAAAGTTATTTATGTTCTGTGCACAATCCAGTTAAAATTTCAAAATCGGTCCACCATTTACGAAATAATGTAATTTGAACTTATCGTCAAAATGCGATGTTACACAGACAGTTTAACCGCCCAAACTCAAGGACCTAATAGTTTTGAAGAATCCAAAAATATTTTTCAAATTCTGTATTAGGGTGAAAGAATTCCTATGACGACGTTGTTCCGAAAAAATCACCTGAGGGTGGCAACAATCCCCAATTTTTTTTTTAAAGGAATAAATTGTTCTGCCATTAATTAAACAAATTCAAGAATTCCAACTGCTGTGTCATCTCCTCCCTATTCAAAAAATGTTGGGGGTTTGAATATTAAAATTTGAATACTAAAACAAATTGATATATGTTTATCTTCTACAATTTTAATTTAAAAAATTTTTATTCAAAAAACTTTTAGAATTAAATTAATGTCTAAAACAAGCACCGCTTACATTTAATAGACGTATATAATCTAAACTCAATATACAATGTCAAATGGAATAAATAAACCAAAAGATATACGAAAGTCATTAAAATTAATAAATAAATATTTAAAGGAGACAAAATTTGTTTCTGGTCTTGCCTTCAGAACGCCATTTGCATTTTAAAAACATGAACACACTTGAAGGACCTCTCAAAGAATATAATTTATTTGAAATATTTAATATATTTAAATATTCGAATAAGTAAATTCAGAAATCTCTCAAAGCATGCACTATATCTTCAAAAAACAAATATAGTTCTAAGCAATTCCGTCTTCAGTCCTGAAATATATTCAAAATATCAAAATCAAAAAACTAACCTACATCAAACAACTCACCACGTGTAAATGAATAATGTTTCGAGACATAGATCATCTTTATAATTCAAGATTGATCTATGCTCTAACAGAATCAAAGAACAGTGTGAGTTATTTTCAAGGCTTACTTAAGTTCATTGACATTGCTTAATGAGATTTATTGAAGCCAAAATATAATTATATATTATATATAAAATAAAATAGAAAAAGGCCTTTTACTTGATAGAAGAAATATAACAAAATTTGAATATTAAAACAAATTGATATATGTTTATCTTCTACAATTTTAATTTAAAAAATTTTTATTCAAAAAACTTTTAGAATTAAATTAATGTCTAAAACAAGCACCGCTTACATTTAATAGACGTATATAATCTAACTCAATGTAAATTTGCAATGAGTTTATTGCAAATGGAATTTCTGTGTAATCGAAATTGCCTGAAAATTGTCGCTGGTAGAAATATTGGCAGTATATCAAAATAGCCTTCGTATTTCAGAATCAACGTAGTATTTGATTCTCTAAGATATACTCAATATAAATGGTGTGTGTTTGGAATTGATGTTGTATTTCTTATTAGATATAACTAATAATATAGAGCAACGAACTAGATGATAGATAAGTGGACTGTATTGAATGAATAATAATAATAATAATATGGTTTATTCTGTAAGCTACAACTGCTACAAGATATAAACAGTAATCACAGAGGCGTGAGCCTGTACATGATTAAAATGAATTGAATTAATTGATTGCATTAAACGTTGAACCTGGTTTCAGGGATTAAAGGAATACTACAAGTATAAGAAATATATTGAAGTATGAAACATGTGTCACAATTGTTAATGTATACAAATTTATCTTACTGAACTTCTTCTGTCTGTGCTGGAGCCACCGCTGCCTTGGGAATGCTGCTCCTGGGGTCTGGTTGTCTTCAGATCTCTTCTCGAGTAGGAATAATTATATTTTGGCTTCAATAAATCTCATTATGCAATGTCAATGAACTTAAGTAAGCCTTGAAAATAACTCACACTGTTCTTTGATTCTGTTAGAGCATAGATCAATCTTTAATTATAAAGATGATCTATGTCTTGAAACATTATTCATTTACACGTGGTGAGTTGTTTGATGTAGGTTAGTTTTTTGATTTTGATATTTTGAATATATTTCAGGACTGAAGACGGAATTGCTTAGAACTATATTTGTTTTTTGAAGTTATAGTGCATGCTTTGAGAGATTTCTGAATTTACTTTTTCGAATATTTAAATATATTAAATATTTCAAATAAATTATATTCTTTGAGAGGTCCTTCAAGTGTGTTCATGTTTTTAAAATGCAAATGGCGTTCTGAAGGCAAGACCAGAAACAAATTTTGTCTCCTTTAAATATTTATTTAGTAATTTTAATGACTTTCGTATATCTTTTGGTTTATTTATTCCATTTGACATTGTATATTGAGTTTAGATTATATACGTCTATTAAATGTAAGCGGTGCTTGTTTTAGACATTAATTTAATTCTAAAAGTTTTTTGAATAAAAATTTTTTAAATTAAAATTGTAGAAGATAAACATATATCAATTTGTTTTAATATTCAAATTTTGTTATATTTCTTCTATCAAGTAAAAGGCCTTTCTATTTTATTTTATGTTGGGGGTTGTTGCCATCCTCTTCAAAACTCTTAGGTTCCTGGGTTTGACAAGTTCAACTGCCTGTTGAACATCACCTTTTGACGGTTAGTTCAGTATTATATTATTTCGTGAATAATGAAACGATTCTGAAAATTTTAACTGGGTTGTATACAGATCATAAATTAACAAAATTTAAACAAAAATTCATGCTAATTTTTTGGGGTATTTTCAGATCAGGAAAGAGAATAATTTTTATTTAATTAGAATAAGCATAATTTTTGGAGGATTTTTACAAATTCTAGTAAGCCTTGGAATTTCGATTTTTCGAAAAACCTTAAATGGAAGTGACCAGCAAACATTATTGAGTATGAAATTTTTGGGAGTCTAGACCACGTCGGTATGTTAAGAAAAATTCCTTCCCAAAAGTAGGGCCAAAACTTCTATGATAGAGGCAATACGAAACTACCTCTAAAATAGCAACAAATTATACAACAAAACGATGCATATTGGACCCAAGTCGGATGATCCAAAACATTAAATAAAGTTTTCAATTTCAGATATTGAGAGCTATTATTGGAACTTCATGGTACACAATTTTCCTCATAAAACTCCACAAAAAAATCTGGTTTAGTAAGATCCAGTAATTTAGCAGACCATCTTGGTGATCCAGAAAATCTTTCACATGACGAGAATAATGAACGAGAACTCCATCATTATCAAACCACATTTCGTTTCTTGTTTGAGTTAGTCACATTACTTATAATCTAGGAAAACCTATCAGATGATTGACTTCAAATTCAGGATTGTATATTTTAACTTCTACAATATATATTGAACTGTATACAAAAACTGTCAAATTGATATCCTTATATACTCGTATAATCAATATAAAATATTTTTCAATGTCTCGGAAAAAACCTTTTTACATCCCGACATGAAACGTATCAAGAAAAATTATATTTGGTTGCTTTATTTTTATTTACGGAATTTTGAACAGTTTGAAACACGATTACTTTAAAGAACAATCGAAAAACTTCAAAATTTATATAAATTAAATGAATTTATTTAGATTCTAACATAAATAAATTCTGACAGTGCTTATACAATATGAAACATATATTCATATATAAAATGAAAGATTTAATAATTATCCTCTCCAGGGCGAAACAACAACTAAGCAAAGATGCTTGTTTTCTGTTGTCTGCACCTTTCGAGGATTTTGAGCACTTGAAGCAGAAACAAAAAAAAATATATAAATAAACAAAACAAATTGAATTCAAGACGAGAGAGGGAGGTGTGGACGACTGACAAATAAAACTAAAAATATCAAATTACACATATACACTGTAGCGAAAACAGGAAAGTCACGAGGGTGAAAGAAAAAAAAAAAAAAAAAAAAAAAAAAAAAAAAAAAAAAAATTCACAAGTCGAAGGTGTGTCGGCTCTCAAACAAAAATTTTTTGAGCTCAGTTTTGAATCTTCTGATATTCCCAATTTTCCTAATCCCTAGTGGAATTCTGCCATAGTATTTTGGTCCTATGTAAAATAACAGACGCTGTGAGCAACCCTTTTTAAAAAAAGGGATCTCAAGTACTTCATTTTGTACTGCCCTAGTCACATATCTACATTCTCTCTGAATGGAATGACGATCCCGGAAGTGAACGTATAAGAGAGATTGATAAACAAATATGGTTCTGACACTCATAATGCCCGATTCACGATATAATTCCTCCGTAGGGGTTAGTCGTTCTTTTCTGAGCATTATTTTTATTAAAGTGTTTTGTGATGTTTGTAAACATTTCTGAGCTTTCTCAGTAAGACCCCCCCACACAGTCACACAGTATCGCAAAACTGATTCCACCAGAGAATTATAGACCAAAAATAAGTTTTTCCTATTTAATATATCCCTTAAGAGATAAAAGGTATGCATGAGCCGTCTTAACTTCTTCGACAAAACCGTGGCCTGCATTTCCCACCTCAAATATTTGTCCACAATAATACCCAAATACTTGATTTCATCAACCCTAACAATCGATGGACACGTGCACCCCCGCGGAACACATTCCTCATCATGAACAAAGAGAAGGTCATCGTCCGGCTGTCCATCAACAGTAACAGAAAAAGTTACAAATTTACTTTTTTTGAAATTTAAGGACATTGAATTGAGATTCAGCCATTCATAAATGTCAGCTAGACAAATCTCAGCTGTTCGATATAAAGCATCCCACGAATCACCCACCAAAACAATTGCTGTATCGTCGGCATAAGATATGATGTTGTCGGAAATGTTTTTCAGCTGAAAAATGTCATTTAAGTAGACGAGAAACAGCAACGGCCCCAGGACTGTACCCTGGGGTACCCCCGATAAAACCGTTGTCGAATCGCTGACAGCTCCCCCGACCCTTACTCTCCTGGGTTCTATCATTTAGGTAATTCTTCAATAGCTCATAAGCGATTCCCCTTACTCCTGCATTTCTAAGCTTAGCCAGCAGTCGCGCATGTGAAATAGTGTCGAACGCTTTAGCTAAGTCCAGGAACACCGTCAAACACTTTTTCGATTCGTCTAAGTTAATCACAACCCTCCTCACGAGATCTAAAATAGCATCCTCCGTACTGACACCCTTTTTAAAACCAAATTGTCTCTCTGAAATAAATTGATGCTGTTCGAAAAAACCGAGAAGTCTTTTTTTAAGGCATTTTTCAAAAATCTTTGCCAAATGATTGATGAGGGAGATAGGCCGATAGTTGGAGGGATCATCATGGTTACCACTTTTGAAAACAGGGACAATTATTGATTCCTTCCACTGAAGGGGAACCAAACCGGAAGTGAATGTTAGATTTATTATATGGCAGATTGGTTTAGTGATAAACATGTGAATAGTTTTCAACAATTTAGCTTGTAAGTTATCTGGTCCAGCCGTAGCATCATTCTTTAAACTGCTTATTTCTTCAATTATTTCGTTTTCCGTAACCGGAGATAGAAAAACTGATTCCCGGATAACTTTATTATGCCCTAATCTTCCAGCAAAGTCAGGTTTGACAGTCTTTATCTTTTCAGCTATATTCACACCCACTTTAGCGAAAAAATCGTTCAACACCGTTGCTTTTTGTCTGTTCTCGGTTATGCAAACACCATTTTCATCTCTCAAGCTCAACTTGTCCAAACTTTTATTAACCGACCCGTTATTCGCAGCGCAGTTAATTGTCTCCCATAATTTTTTATAATTGTTACCAGCGTTCTGTATTTGTAACCTGTAGTAATCGTTTTTGGTAATTCTTAATAGATTATTCAACTTATTTCTATACTGACAATATTCATTTTTACGTTCTATTGAAAAATTTTTGCACAGATTCTTTTTCATATTATCTCTTTTCTTTATGGACACAATCAAACCGCAGGTAATCCAAGGCTTGAGCTTTACAAATTTCCTATTAATTGGTTTTACAATGGTGCAATGTGTTAACAAGCCTTGAATTTTGTCGACGAACCTATCATAACTCAACTGAACATCATCAGACCTCAAAACCCCCTCCCAGGTTTCCTCCCTCAGGCATTGCACTACTTTTTCGAAATCGGTTCGATTTAAGCGTACCTTATTTTCTGATGAACGAACAACGGTTTCAAAAGCAATAGAGACAAGTACAGCAAAATGGTCGGTGAGGGCGGTTTGTACAACTTTTGGTTTTATAGTAACGAAGTTATTAACGTATTTTACCCTCCTTATGAAAATATGATCCAATGTGCTTTTGCAAGTTTCTGTCACCCTGGTTGGTCTGTTAATATAGGAAACATATCCATGCTCGTTTAACATATCATTATAATCTGCCACCTCCAATGACAAATTGTCATGTAAATTGTAGTTTATATCTCCCAGATATATACTTATATATATTAACATACAAATACAAGGAAATCCATTATTCCAAAATTATTTAAAATTCTCAAAATAAAGGCTCAAATAAAAATAATTGAACGAGAATTCCATTTATACTATTTTTCCTAATGGAAAAAAATTTGAAAATTTGGATATCCAAAATGCCATCCCCAGATATTTTACTCAAAAACGAATTCATTGTTATTGTTCCGGCATGGAAAATTTGCATATCATGAGTAGATGGCAAAAGGTTGTTCATACGAAGGAGATTATATTATTGATTAAAAACAAAAACGTGTTGATAATTTATTCGTTTGAATTTAATTTATCTTTCTGGTGCACCTTATATATTTAAACTGAATGATATTATCGAGCAAAGAACTTTCAATGCTAAAATTCGAAAAATAAAAATTTTTCCTGAACAGATTAATAAGATGACGAAATTTTGCATAATTATCAACTTTTTTGTGCTCAATAGAGAATATTTTTACCCTACGATTTCGTGATATCTTTTCTGTGATCAATAAAAACGTGAGAGTTATAAATAAAAATCGTAAAAAATTTTCAAATACAAACCATTTTGTGAAAGTAATCCATCTTTCTCACTTCAGTGTGTCCTACTCCGTTCTATTCAAAAATTTGGAACTTACAACTTCATCCTCTATATATCTGGAAGAATAGAGAAACGAGACCAAAAACAACAACTTGGTTTTATTCTTTATCGTAGTCCATTTTGTATATACATTATTTTTATTATATAAATTAAATATTTATTTTTATAAAGATTTCAAGTATCTATTTGAATAATGGAAACATATCACATGAATAAACAAAAATAGAGATTTTATCACTTTTTTATTGATTACAACTGGTTTCGGCATATTGTATCATCTTTGGATACTAAATAATAACAGAAAGGTTCTGTTATTCATATGGTTTCAACGATGTGAGAAGGTACAAAATCTTATGTATTATATTTCAAAAGAATTGAATATTACTTGAAACACTTTTTAAGATATATATCATGAATTTTTTATACAAATTTCGAAATGTTGAGTGATTGGTCCTTGAGAAAATTAGGAGAAAGTATGTTTCTATTTATTTCCAGAGTTTCCAAGCAATTTAATCTTTCATAAATTTTCGACATGTAGAATATATGAATAATAAACATAAATAGAGGTTAATTCTTGATAGAAGGTATATAAAATTATATAAATATTTTAAAAATTTTAAAAAATATTAAAAATTAGCCTTCTACATATTTAATTCCAAAAGATTATATTTAATGATTATAACTTCTGAAAATAAATTGAAATAATGTCGTATAAGTACCACTTATATCATGACATAAAATATACATTCATTATAAGACATCCGAATGGTATAACAAAATCCAATAAATAAAAATTATTAACCAAAATCCTATAAATTAAATATTTTGAATAGACAAAATTTTGTTTCTGCTGATCAATCTTATGAAAACCAATATCTTTCAAGAATATCCAACATAATCCTAAGAATTTCATCATAAAACTATCTTACTCAGACTATTCAATATTATTGGATATCTAATCAAGGTACCTTATATAAAAACTCAAGATATGTAAAACATTACTGAAAAACAAGTTTTAAGATCGACTTTGCTCTTGAGTTTTTACATAAGGTACCTTGGTTAGATATCCAATAATATTGAATAGTCTAAGTAAGATAGTTTTGTGATGAAATTCTTAAGATTATGTTGGATATTCTTGAAAGATATTGGTTTTCATAAGATTGATAAGCAGAAACAAAATTTTGTCTATTCAAAATGTTTAATTTATAGGATTTTGGTTAATAATTTTTATTTATTGGATTTTGTTATACCATTAGGATGTCTTATAATGAATGTTTATTTTATGTCATGATATAAGTGGTACTTATACGACATTATTTTAATTTATTTTCAGAAGTCATAATCATTGAATATAATCTTTTGGAATTAAATATGTAGAAGGCTAATTTTTAAAATTTTTTAAAAATTTTTAAAATATTTATATAATTGTAGAATATATGTTTTCATTTAATACGTGGTTTTCTGTTAAGAGGTGATTTGAGCATGTGGATTTCGTTTAATTGTTAATGAAACATCGTTTCTGTTCACTGGTTGTAATTTTGAAATTTTTAGACGGTCTACCTATATAAATTTATTGCAATCAGGGCATGTCAATTGATATATGCCGCATTTTCTCAATTTATCAATTTTCGGTTTATTGTTTTTTATATGTTTGCTTAGGTTTTTATTTGTTTTGTAAGAGATGTTGAAATTTTGTTTGCTCAGGGAAGGCGACACTCATATGGATGGTGGACCGATGTAGTATTGTATTTAAATTGTTTGAATAAATCATTTATAGGAAAAATTTTGTTGATTGCTATTTCAAATTGTTTCTTTTTAATTATGCAATCTATTATTATATAACTGTATCCCAAATTTGTGGCACTTTGTTTCATGATGTTCTATTCCTCTTCACAACTTTTGTTTGAAAAGGGGATATTTAAAAGCCTATGAACCATACCACTGACTGAACGCTGCTGATTTACGGAAATATGGGTGTGCGGAAGTATTGTGGTATCTGTTTTTGTAGCTTTGTGGACTATTGAAATATCATGTTTTCTGTTTATTCCTGATATTTTCCAGTTAAGGAAGTTAAGTGTTTGATTTTATTATTTTTCTAATGAAAATAGTATCGATGAGAGAACTTAAATGTGGCTAAGGAATGTGTTTAATGGTCTGTCACAGTCACAATTGTAAAGATGGCGTCAAGAGGAGTAGACACGAGAGAACGCGATGAAGATGAAAAATCAAATTGTAGTGAATCAACTAGTGGAAAAATGTTCAAATGCTGTGCAAGGACATGCAAAGTGATGGTGTGTAAAATTTGACATTCTACTACGGAGGGTGTGTTAAAAGAATGAAAAATGTTGTTTATTTAAATTACTGTGATTTTATGCTGTCAACAAAACCAGACTAGTTCTGATGATAAAAATGATGAGAAAAACACTACAGGTTTTGTGAGCAAACATAAAATCTCAAAATAAGTTATGGAAAATTCTTATCTAAAACAATCAGTACGAGAAATACAGGAGAAAATTCTATTTTGAATCAACATAATTTTTTATTAGTAGAAAAAATTAAAAATAAGGAAAATCAACTGAAATATGAACAAAAAGCGTCACCTGTGGTATCCGATGCAACCACTGCATGCGAGCGGAAGAAAAAAATATGCAGCATAAGCAGTCGACCAAAAATACCTCTGCACCACTGTTAGGTCTTCAGTTGTCTGATGATGGGATAGTTCATTTCCCGAAACTCGAGTCACAAGAAAATGTGTAATATATCTTTTTATTGGTAGTAAAACATAGTAATTTCTACAATTTGTTTTAATTATGATCAACTACCAAATAGTAACGGCTGAAACAATTCAGTATCTGAAAAGTTATATATATATATATATATATATGTATTTATATATATATATATATAAATATATATATATACACAGAAAAATGTTACACATTTCATACTAACAATCTGGAATAAATTACCTACAAATTTTAAAAGTAGACACAAATGTTTTTTAATTAGAAAATGTTATAATATTACAGTGTAAAAGAGTTCATTAATGATGAGGATTTAAATGATAGATGATGTATATGTTACTTCTTGGGGTGTTGTTGGGATATAGTTGGGTAGTTATAAGTGCTTATATATTTTGAAATTTTTTCTTTTGACGTGATCTCATCTGTGGAGGTATAATGGATCAAATAAATAAATTATTATTATTATGTAACATATGAAAATGTTATCAACGTATCTGTACCAGTAGAGGAACGTTCTACTGATCAGATGTTTCAGGATTCTCTTCTCTCGTGAATCCATGAAAATTTCAGCTAAAGAAGAACTCAGAAGTTTACCCATAATTAAACTCCGTTACTTTCGTAAAATTCACTATTAAAGCTAATATAATTTGGGTTGAAACTGGTTTCTATTTAATAGATTAGGTTGTTTGTAATTATTGAGTTTACTCTATAGTTCATTAGTTGTTCGTTTAATAGTTCAGTTATTTCTTTTGTTGGAAAACTGGAAAGCAAGTTGTTCACGTCGAATGAACATAATTTTGCATTTTCGGGAAGTTTAATATCTTTAATTTTGTTTACTATTCATATGAATTTTTTATTGACTGTTTTGGTATGAAATTTGTGTATTTTACTATAATATTGACTAACATTTTGGACACTTAAGTTGGACAACTGGACGGATGGGATATCCTTCCTTATGTATTTTCAAAGGTGAATACATTTTGTGTACAAGGGGCTTATTAATTATTACAATTCAATTGATAAACACCTAGGTATTTATAAAATTGAGTAACAATGATCAGTTAGATCTAAATAATTCTGGTATAATGATATCTTAATTACCTTTGGTGATAATTAATAAGAAAAGAAATTATTTATAATAAGGTATCAATTACTTTTAATGTAACACTAATAGGTTTGTAGAAAAATGTTCCCCTTTTTTTATACTTGATAATAAGTAGAAAAATGTATTTAAATGTTAGACAGTTTGTAAATCAGTAGTCTGCATGATCTGAAGTAGTTACATACAGTAACGGACTACTGATCCAATATGATGTAATAAAGTGAACATATTGATTAGTCAAACAAATTATCTGGAACGAAATTAAGAAATACTTATAAAAAGTTTAAATACATATGTAGATAATAATAAAGACACAATTTGAATACCGTAAGATTGCCCTACCTGAAAGAAAAGAATATTAAACGTCAGTTCAACACATTCTATATAATAGATATCTCATTTCACACTACCTGAAAACAGGTGAACAGATAGTACAGAATATTTATTTATCTTTTGTTTTGTGCCTCGCTGTCGCCATCTACATATGACTCACAGAATATTTCATAGAACAAAGACATAAGCACACTAACTGATAAACTTAGATGGGGAAACAAATAGAAATATTTATACGGGAAAGCAATTAAATAAAACAACTAAATATGTCTTTCCCACTGGAATATGAAAATTCGTAGTTTTGAATCTAAACAGATCAAAAATAAAATTTTTTTTAAATATTACATTGAATTTATTGACGTACTTAAGGCGCCTGTGCATTTATATTCTAGTAAGCAAACAATTAAGTAGGTAAAATCTAAAAGGTGAGATATTCATAAAAAGAAAAAGAAATACTTACTCCAGTACTATGTATAAAGCAAAATGATGTATACTAAGTAAGCAATTCATTACATTCAACCAGTTCTGAACTAATAAATATTAGCAATATCATCGTTCACCAAACTTTGTGTAGAAATATTTAACAAGTGAAGTGGCTGACCCCAGAGAAAAGAATGGTGAGTACTCTCAGGAGAATAACGTTAGTGTTTCGGACCATAGTAGCGATAATTATTTGCTACGCTATACAACAGTTCAAAACGAAGGACAGTTAGGGATATATATTAAAGATTTTGAAGCTGACCACCGACATTATTTGAAACTGAGGAAAAAAAGATCAATATGCTTTAGGCTTTCAAAGTCTACTGGCACATCTGGTAAACACCAGAAAAATTGATAAAGCAGATAAAACAGAAGATACAAGAAGCATCGGACAAAAGGAAACGATGTAAAAACTTCGAAAGAGATAGAAACAGATATCTACATCTTACAGGGAAACTTAACCATATTAGAAACTTAATAGGTGAAGCTGCAAATCGAACTGATATTTCTTAAGGTATTGTAGAAATAAGAAAGATCATTTTAATATATACGTATGCAATAAAATTATTTGTGTCCTAAAGTTTGAAAATCATAAAAAAACACTGGGGTGTCTCATTCATGGCAAGAATACAGTCTCCTATAAAACTCGTAGTTTCGATCGTAATAAAAAAAAATGAAAAAAAAATACATATTACATTAAATGTATTGACAAACTTGAGGAGCCTTTGCATTTAAATTCTAGTAAGGAAACAATTAAGTGGGTAAAATCTAATTGGTGGAATATTCATGAAAAGAAAAAGAAATTTTTACTCCAGTACTATGTTTAAAGCAAAATGATATATAAGGGAAACTTAACCACGTTAGAAACTTAATAGATGAAGCTGCGAATCGAAGTGATATTTCTAAAAGTATTTTAGAAATTTAATGATTTTAATATACACTTATGGAATAAAATCATTGGTTTTCGTTGTATATATGTTTTCATGTTATATCTAGTTAAATTTCAACAGAAACATTTGTATACATCAAATTACTCCTTCTCTATTTCAGGGTAAGATATTCATAAAAAGAGAAAGAAATACTTACTCCAGTACTATGTATAAAGCAAAATGATGTATACTAAGTAAGTATTAATTAATTAAATTCAACCAGTTCTGAACTAATAAAGATTAACAATATCATCATTCATCAAAATTTGTGAAGAATTATTTAACAGGTGAAATGGCTGACCCAAAAGGAAATAATGGTGAGTATTTTCAGAACAAAAACGTTGTTGTTTCGTACCATAATAGTGATAATTATTTATTACGGTACACAACAGTTCGAAACGAAGAACAGTTAGGGATATACATTAAAGATTTTGAAGCTGACCATCGACATTATTTGGAACTGAGGGAAAAAAAATCAATATGCTTTAGGCTTTCAAGTTCTACTGGCAGATCTGGTAAACTTCAGAAAAATTGATAAAGCCAGAAAAGCCCGTTATGCAGATGAGGTAAAACAGAAGATACAAGAAGCATCTCACAAAAGGAAACGATGTAAAAACTTCGAAAGAGATCGAAACAGATATCTACATCCTGAAGGGAAACTTAACCATATTAGAAACTTAATAGATGAAGCTGCAAATCGAACTGATATTTCTTAAGGTATTGTAGAAATAAGATCATTTCAATATATACGTATGCAATAAAATTATTTGTGTCCTAAGGTTTGAAAATCATAAAAAACACTGGGGTGCCTCATTCTTGGCAAGAATACAGTCTCCTATAAAACTCGTAGTTTCGATCGTAATAAAAAAAAAATGAAAAAAAAATACATATTACATTAAATGTATTGACAAACTTGAGGGGCCTTTGCATTTAAATTCTAGTAAGGAAACAATTAAGTGGGTAAAATCTAATTGGTGGGATATTCATGAAAAGAAAAAGAAATTCTTACTCCAGTACTATGTTTAAAGCAAAGTGATGTATACTAAGTAAGTAATTCATTAAATTCAACCAGTTCTGAACTAATAAAGATTAACAATATCATCATTCATCAAAATTTGTGAAGAATTATTTAACAGGTGAAATGGCTGACCCCAAAGGAAATAATGGTGAGTACTTTCAGAACAAAAACGTTATTGTTTCGGACCATAATAGTGATAATTATTTATTACGCTACACAACAGTTCAAAACGAAGCACAGTTAGGGATATACAATAAAGATTTTGAAGCTGACCATCGACGTTATTTGGAACTGAGGGAAAAAAAGAATATGCTTTAGGCAGATCTGGTAAACTCCAGAAAAATTGATAAAGCCAAAAAAATCCGTTATGCAGATGAGGTAAAACAGAAGATACAAGAAGCATCTCACAAAAGGAAACGATGTAAAAACTTCGAAAAAGATCAAAACAGATATCCACATCGTGAAGGGAAACTTAACCATATTAGAAACTTAATAGGTGAAGCTGCAAATCGAACTGATATTTCTTAAGGTATTGTAGAAATAAGAAAGATCATTTTAATATATACGTATGCAATAAAATTATTTGTGTCCTAAGGTTTGAAAATCATAAAAAACACTGGGGTGCCTCATTCTTGGCAAGAATGCAGTCTCCTATAAAACTCGTAGTTTCGATCGTAATAAATCAAAATGAAAAAAAAACACATATTTAATTAAATGTATTGACAAACTTGAGGGGCCTTCGCATTTAAATTCTAGTAAGGAAACAATTAAGTAGGTAAAATCTAATTGGTGGGATATTCATGAAAAGAAAAAGAAATTCTTACTCCAGTACTATGTTTAAAGCAAAATGATGTATAAGGGAAACTTAACCACGTTAGAAACTTAATAGATGAAGCTGCAAATCGAACTGATATTTCTTAAGGTATTGTTGAAATAAGATCATTTCAATATATACGTATGCAATAAAATTATTTGTGTCCTAAGGTTTGAAAATCATAAAAAACACTGGGGTGCCTCATTCTTGGCAAGAATACAGTCTCCTATAAAACTCGTAGTTTCGATCGTAATAAAAAAAAAATGAAAAAAAAATACATATTACATTAAATGTATTGACAAACTTGAGGAGCCTTTGCATTTAAATTCTAGTAAGGAAACAATTAAGTGGGTAAAATCTAGTTGGTGGAATATTCATGAAAAGAAAAAGAAATTCTTACTCCAGTACTATGTTTAAAGCAAAATGATATATAAGGGAAACTTAACCACGTTAGAAACTTAATAGATGAAGCTGCGAATCGAAGTGATATTTCTAAAGGTATTGTAGAAATTTAATGATTTTAATATACACTTATGGAATAAAATCATTGGTTTTCGTTGTATATATGTTTTCATGTTATATATAGTTAAATTTCAACAGAAATATTTGTATACATCAAATTACTCCTTCTCTATTTCAGGGTATCAACTAAATGTTAAATTCAGTTAGATTTATCCATCTTCTTCTCGTTTTTTTGGATTTTATACTTTATTTTATGAGTCGTGAGAAAATTATTCCTTCTCAGATATTTGAATCTGTAAGTATAACAAAATACAGTGTCAAATAAGACCCCATTTGAAATAATACACTTACGGCAATGAATAATACAATCATTAAAACATTTTTAAATACAGGCTGTTTCTAAGAAATAGATGATGAGTGCTGATACTTGGAGGTTATTGAGAATGGAAGTCTAATAATCATATGTCCGCAGACGCTTCGTTTCGAGATACAGAGTTTTTTTTTTTTTTTTTTTTTTTTTTTTTATTTATTTACTTCTACACAAACACCCAAATGGGTAATATTGAAGTTGAAGTTTGAAAATTTTCAAAATTGAAATGTTTACTCTTAGAATCTATTTTTCTCAAGATGTTCTGTTGAAATTATACACATTGAAATTCACATGTAAAGACATTTCAATTGCGTGTGGAATTGTACAGTATGGTAGTTTTTGGGTGCTTTTTCCCGCCAAACATATCTGTAGCGCGAAATTGTTAGTTTAAAAAAAGGTGAAAAACACTGACGTGAAATCATAAGCAATGGATTCACGATCTTCAAGAAATTTTGATTTTCTGTCGTTATTTCACATCTGAATGTTACATTTACACATAATCGTGCAATTCTTGCTCTAGTTCCGGTAATACTAAACGCTGCTCTGGTCACAAAATATATTTGACGTGCGTCATTATTCTACTATTAGATTCTACTATTAGATTTCTGATCGATCGGATCTGTAGTTTCAAAAGTATTGGAAAAACTAAGAAAAAATTTTGAATATAAATAATTGCGCTGCTTTCTGAAGCAAACGCGCAAAAATGGTGGAAAGGCCCTTACGTGAAGTTTGAAGCTTTTGCGAGCTTATTCAACGGTATTTCCCCTAGAATATTAAAATCTGCGAATTACTTCTTAACGAAGCTACATACAGAGGGTGTCTCAGAAGTCGACGTCAAGCCGGAAACAGTTCAAGTCATAACAGTCATCAGAAAAATATAAAAGATAATCCAAGTCCTGCATTTTTCAAATTATATTGCACTTTCATTTATTCAATAAAATGCACACACTGTGATTATTTTTGAACTCCTGTTGCTACAATTTTTTACTTTTTTCAAATCTTATTTTTCCTTTGTTATCCCAAATAGTACTTCTGTAACCTGTAATCTTCAATTCTAAGCCAATTGCTCCGGCTTGGAAAATAAGGTCTATTTAAAACTATTTCTAAACTTTCCAAATGTAATTATTGGGTTTCACTTGTCACTACAATATCGTCCAAGAATATTTCGACTCCGGGTTTATCAGAAAGTAATGCTTCCATTTTTTGTTGACATATTGCTGGGCCTGGCGATACCCCAAAAGGGAAGCGATTATAGCGGTATAACCCTTTTGTGTATTAATAGTAATCAATTCAATTGATTTGTCATCTAGTAAAAAATGCTGATAAGAAAAACTCAAGTCTAGTTTAGAAAAAGTTATTGCTCCACTCAACAAGTAATTCTTCAGGTTAGGCAATGGATACTGATTTACATCTAATTTTGAATTGAACATTATTTTCAAATTAACGCACAAGCGAGGAGTTCCATTTTTTTTATTACAGTCAGAATAAACGACAGGTGATATAACTCCTCATTTTAAATATGTTCCTAACTCAACTTCAACCTTCTCTTTAATAGCATGAGTAACTGAACGTGGTCTACAAAAAACAGGCGTTACATCAGTATCTTTCAACTTCAATGAAACATAACCCTTACTGAAGGTTCCTAAATTTGAATCAAATAATAATTTAAATTCGATTTTTATGTTTTCAACTATGTTAGAAATATTCATGAAATTACATTGGAAAATTTTAAATTCAAATATATGCAACAAATCTCGTGCAACCAATAGAGAACCTCCCTTATCTACGACATATAATCTTAAAGTTTTCTTACCCTTACTTTTCAAATATACTGGTGCTTCAATGAAACCTAAGGGTTGAAATATATTACCTACATAAACTGAAAAGTTTTCACTGCATCTTTCTAACTCATATGTTGATAAATTTTCATTTCAAAACTTCTTAGAAACTTCGGAAATTCCAGAACCTTACTCAATTTGAAATTCATAAGAAATGCCATTAATTTTCAAGAACATCATAAAGACATCATATCCTTTTTTACTATAATATCAACATGACACATAGTATGTTCGGATGTTATATAATTACTTTGATTTCTTTTATTTTCTGTATAGATACCTGTTTCTTTTTTTTACACATCGACGCTAAGTGACCTCGTACTCCACAAATATTACAAGTATAATTCTTGTAATGACAGCTCTTGTCCTCAGGATTTTTTCTATCATAAACTTGGAACGGATTTCTTCTCTTGTTCGTAGCGTTCCTTGGTAGTGAATTTGAAGTTACGGGCTTCGACGTCCATTTTGGGTGTCTTTTGACGTTGTCACTGGAGCTGCGCATAAAATGCAAATTTTCATTTTTGACAGGAAATGGTGGAAATACCTGTTCTTCCTGTCGAATGGCGGCTTCCTTACTTCCTGCTATACACATAACATCTTCAAATGATATTTTGTGATTTTCTTAGAAAAGTCTGATCATGAACTGGTCCTTTTGGTAATCCCATTATGAAATTTTCAGCTCTTCACCGAATTTTCAGTGAACGGCCAAACTCCTTAAACGGACTGCCCATTCATTCACATTTTCTTCGTTCTATTTAACTGCACTGTAGTCGCAAACACTGAACCTTGCTTGTCAAAATTTCTATCGAATAATTGAATCAGCTCTTCATAATTTTTCAAGGGCAGACACAAACTGAAAATCAGGCGTTAAGAATTTTCAGATACTAGATTTGGAAATATTGCCCGTTGTCTTGATCCTTCGGTAATTTTATTTGCTTCGAAGTAATTTGCTAACCTTGGCTTGAATATTGTCCAATCGTTCGTAAGTGTGTCGAACTCTCGAAGATGTCCTACCATATTATTTTCTTCGCTGGACATTATTTACGTGGTTGTTCGTTTTCTCAATATGGAGAAGTTTTCCTCGTCGCCACTGTTGTATCGTTACTTATAACGATTATTATCATTTTCAGAAATGAAATACATCTTTATTTCACAATTTATTTCGAGATCTAAATACTGTGAAGTCTACAGATGAACTATCCTGGGAACGGAAAAATGTTATCTACACATATGTACACCATATGATACAAGGATAAGAACATCGTTAGATTTCTAATAAAATAACATTCACTATACAGATAAGGAAGATAAAGTCGGCAACATAGGAAATTCAGTGTTAAATTAATTAAATTTTGCCAAAAATTGCAAATTTAAATCAAAATTTTCAGTCAGAAAGGGTAGTACTGCCTTATTTGCATAAAATGATGGAGGATGCTTATAGAAGTTATGCTACATGGCAAGAAAATTTGTAACAAAAACTGCAATATCTGAAATAGATCCATCAAAGAAAAATCTTTATAACATAAATAGAGGTTAATTCTTGATAGAAGGTATATAAAATTATTTAAATATTAAGAATTTTTTAAAAATTTTAAAATTAGTCTTCTACATATTTAATTCCAAAAGATTATATTTAATGATTATAACTTCTGAAAATAAATTAAAATAATGTCGTATAAGTACCACTTATATCATGACATATAAAATAAACATTCATTATAAGACATCCGAATGGTATAACAAAATCCAATAAATAAAAATTATTAACCAAAATCCTATAAATTAAATATTTTGAATAGACAAAATTTTGTTTCTGCTGATCAATCTTATGAAAACCAATATCTTTCAAGAATATCCAACATACTCTTAAGAATTTCATCATAAAACTATCTTACTTAGACTATTCAATATTATTGGATATCTAACCAAGGTACTTTACATAAAAACTCAAGATATGTAAAACATTACTGAAAAACAAGTTTTAAGATCAACTTTGCTTCTTCAGTATTCAAATAATTCATATTCAATAAATATAACATCAATTAACAACAACTATTTACTTACCCTTCAATCTTCTAGAAATAGTTCTGCCGAAATGAAACCTTTAAATGTGGTGAGGAACGGTTCACTACACAATTTTTTAAAATTTTTAAAATATTTAAATAATTTTATATACCTTCTATCAAGAATTAACCTCTATTTATGTTATTTTATTCATAATATATAATTATTTGGTTTCCTTAACATTCTTTATACAGATAGTCCTTGTGCTATAGCAGAGGCCGTTAAATTGACTTTCAATCTTCTAGATCAAGGGTAAACCACAGATATATTTTCGAGTGTAGTGAACCGTTATTCACCACATTTAAAGGTTTCATTTCGGTAGAACACTCTCTAGAGGTTTGAAGGGTAAGTGAATATTTGTTGTTAATTGATGTTATATTTTTTGAATATGAATTATTTGAATACTGACGAAGCAAAGTCGATCTTAAAACTTGTTTTTCAGTAATGTTTTACATATCTTGAGTTTTTATATAAGATACCTTGGTTAGATATCCAATTATATTGAATAGTCTAAGTAGGATAGTTTTATGATGAAATTCTTAGGATTATGTTGGATATTCTTGAAAGATATTAGTTTTCATAAGATTGATCAGCAGAAACAAAATTTTGTCTATTTAAAATATTTAATTTATAGGATTTTGGTTAATAATTTTTATTTATTGGATTTTGTTATACCATTCGGATGTCTTATAATGAATGTTTATTTTATGTCATGATATAAGTGGTACTTATACGACATTATTTTAATTTATTTTCAGAAGTTATAATCATTAAATATAATCTTTTGGAATTAAATATGTAGAACGCTAATTTTTAAAATTTTTTAAAATTTTTAAAATATTTAAATAATTTTATATACCTTCTATCAAGAATTAACCTCTATTTATGTTATTTTATTCATAATATATAATTATTTGGTTTCCTTAACATTCTTTATACATATAGTCCTTGTGCTATAGCAGAGGCCGTTAAATTGTCTTTCAATCTTCTAGATCAAGGGTAAACCACAGATATATTTTTGTGTGTAGTGAACCGTTCCTCACCACATTTCATTTCGGCAGAACTATTTCTAGAAGATTGAAGGGTAAGTGAATATTTGTGAAAATTTATTTTATTATCAAATTGTGTTTCCATGGTGAATTTGACCTTATTGTGCAAACTATTAAGATATTCTAATGTTTCATTCAATTCTGAATGTGTTCCGCAGAAGCAAGCCAATATATCGTCTACATACCTGTACCAAAAAGTGATATGCTTTGCGTGTGTGGATTTTAGAATTTTTCTTTCAAATTTTTATGTCCCGTTTTGAAAGAAAAATTCTAAAATCCACACACGCAAAGCATATCACTTTTTGGTACAGGTATGTAGACGATATATTGGCTTGCTTCTGCGAAACACATTCAAAATTAAATGAAACATTAGAATATCTTAATAGTTTGCACAATAAGGTCAAATTCACCATGGAAACACAATTTGATAATAAAATGAATTTTCTGGACATAACTTTAACAGTAATAATGAAATTTCCTTTGATATATATAGAAAACCCACATCAACTGATACAACAATACCAAATTTTTCAAACCATCCGATCAATCATAAACTAGCTGCATATAGATCAATGGTACATAGAGCATTTTCAATTCCTTTAGATAATATTACGTTAAAGAGGGAATTGAATACAATCAGACAAATAGCCACAAAAAATCAGTTCGAAACCAAAACTATAAATTCCATCATAAACAAAAAACAGAAGCAACTAATTCGTAAACAAATTTACCCCATCTCCAAATCAGATCATAATTACAATAAATTCATAAAACTAACATATTTTGGACCAATTTCACAAAAAATAGCTCAAATTTTATCAAAAATTAACATAGTAACAGCTTTCACACCCTCCCATAAAATTTCTAATCTCTTCGAAGCTCTGCCGAAGCCTACAATCCCCATATATAATAGTTGAGATCTAATTTGTTCATTCAGTTTGAAAATGTAGTAAACACTACGAAACTCGAGTCACTGTATATCAGTTATAATAAAAAGTGATAGAAAACAAAGTAATTCCTTATTTCATTCCATTAAAATGAACTATCACAAAGTAACGGACTACTCCATCCAATATTCTATCAGAATTATTATAAGTATTCCCAATAACATTGCCTCCTCGATAATCTACATAAGGTTTAGTATGTATTTCGTCAATCATAAGTACTATTGATTTATCCTCATATTTCAAAATATTAAATTTAGAACGGGTATAGTGTAAAAAGCCAGATTCGTGCTGTTCTATATGAGGATCAGTAGGTAATTTGCTGATTTTCTTTCTTATTATTGAATAGGTCCTGAACTGCCATATCCCTATAAAACACTTTCAGCGTCATATCTTTCAACACTACAATACTGCACTGAATTTTCACTAGAGGTTCACTAAAATACACAAAGTATAACTTGCTCTTACATTTCTTCAAAACCCATTGCTCAAACTCCTTTTTCTTGATCTTAAAATACAATTCTTCAACATCTGCCACAGCTATTGATGTCATAAATTCTTTATTGTATTTAAGGCTTTCTTTCAGACCTTTTCTTAACATCGAATGTCTTTCTCTTCTATCATCGGGAGCTTCTCCGACTATAGGCTTTAATCGAGGTTTCTTCAGAGCGGCTAAGAATAATTCCTCAGTTGATTCAACATAACAATTGGTAACTTTTTCAATATCACTTTCCAAGAAATGATTTTCACACACCTGAAACAAATAATCAACATTTGATCATTACATATATATAACGAAACGTTATTTCTGTAAATTGGGTAAGAAAATGTTAGAATAATATTGATAACCCGTGTATTTGCAGTTGGTTCAAAATTTTCACGACAGTATTTAACCACTTATTCTTTAGTTCTTCATTTTTTGGAAAAACTCTTTAACCCCATTTTTATAGTACACCTTACAAAGTGGAACACATCAGTTAGGCATGTTGGATGTATTTAATATACAATTTGCATTACAAAACGTCCCATAGTAATTAAAAATAAAAAAATTACAAAACTACACACACTATAAAAAAACAACACTAACTGTCAAAAGCAGGACAGAAGACAGCACTCTAAAATAGTCTAGTCAACGAGTGCCTTTTGGATCAACTTTTTTTAGCAGTCTCCGAAAATTTTGATCAAGATGTCATTCGATTCGGAATGGCATCCAGATGATTTTCGAAAAAAATTAAGTTCCGCTTGCAAAAATTGCAAAAGTTACTAACAATTAACTAAAAAGAGGATTTAGTTTTTTGTAAATATCTCAAAAACTAATAAAGATTTTTGAAATCAAAAAAAAGATTCAAAAATAGGCGGAAATTTCCTAAAAAAAAAGTACGATTTCTGGAATTGTAGTCCCAATATTAATAATATTCCCAGAGGGATGAAAATACGGCCGGAAACTGGTACTCTGGCTTTCGTAAGCCAGGCCTACTTAGGACATTTTATTAATAAAAATTATTTTAACAGATTAAATATGAAATTTAATAAATGAAAAATTCAGGGGCATACTGGATAGATGAATGAACAATAATCCGCCAAAAAAAATTTTATCTCAATTTTTCAATTAGTTATGCAATAGTTAATTAATAATTTTTTTCTGCTTGGGCATGAACATTGCAAGTGTGATAATAGTTAAACTATTAACTTGAGATTTTTTTCCTCTCTTGGAGCAATTTTTGGAAGACTTCAGAATAGATCCCCGTTGGAAAAATTTAAAAATGGTTATTTTTCAGTTTTTTATTTACAATTTTCGTTGTTGCAAAACTAAAAACTTAGATTAATTATCGAAAATTTTTTTTTTCAAAATATTATTAATGGTCCGTTTTTATGTTGTAGGAAGCTACATAGAAATAGATTTTTTTTATTTTTATCTCTTATTTTTTGAAAAATTGTTATGAACAAATGCGTTTTTTATAAAATAATTGAAAATTTTTTTGGGGAATATCAATCTTTGATGTAAATAATGATTTGAAAAAAATTTTTTCCTTAAAAAATTTTTTTTATTGCTTAAAAACGCATTTGTTAATTAACAATCGTTCTCTCCCACTTCTAACTAATATTAAGAAACCATTTTTTCTTTAAAAATCATGATATACTTTTCTTTTCCATATAAAAAAAATTTCGATTTGTTTAATTTTTCATTGTTTATATAATAAACAATTTGTTATAAAGAAATAAATTTTTACTTTATATTTTTCCCTATTCTTCTTACTGCCACAAATACAGACATGATTTTTTTTTTATAAATTTTTTATTATTTTTTATTATTTGCATAATAAAAAAATTAATAAAAAAAAATCATGTCTGTATTTGTGGCAGTAAGAAGAATAGGGAGAAAAATATAAAGTAAAAATTTATTTGTTTATAACAAATTGTTTATTATATAAACAATGAAAAATTAAACACAACAAAAAAATTTTTTTTGTATGGCGAAGAAAAGTAAATCATGATTTTTAAAGAAAAAATGGTTCCTTAATATTAGTTAGAAGTGGGAGAAAACGATTGTTAATTAACAAATGCGTTTTTAAACAATAAAAAAATTTTTTTGAAGGAAAAATTTTTTTTAAATCATTATTTGCATCAAAGATTGGTATTCCTTAAAAAAAAATTTCAATTATTTTATAAACAACGCATTTGTTTATAACAATTTTTTACAAAATAAGAGATAAAAATTAAAAAAATATATTTCTATGTAGCTTCCTACACCATAAAAACGGACCATTAATAATATTTTGAAGAAAAAAATTTTTCGATAATTAATCTAAGTTCTTAATTTTGCAACAACGAAAATTGTTAATAAAAAACTGAAAAATAAACATTTTAAAATTTTTCCAACGGGGATCTATTCTGAAGTCTTCCAAAAATTGCTCCAAGAGAGGAAAAAATTTCAAGTTAATAGTTTAACAATTATCACACTTGCAATGTTCATGTCGAGCAGAAAAAAATTATTAATTAACTTTCCGTTTTCGGCAGTATTTTCATCCCTCTGGGAAAATTATTAATATTGAGACTACAATTCCGGGAGTCGACACTTTTTTTAGGAGGTTTCCTCCTCTTTTCGAATCTTTTTTTTTTATTTCAAAAATCAGTTTTTGAGATATTTACAAAAAACTAAACCCTGTTTTTTTTTAGTTAATTGTTGATAACTTTTGCAATTTTTGCAAGCGGAACTTCATTTTTTTTCAAAAATTATCTAGATGCCATTCCGAATCGAATGACTCCTTGATCATAATTTTCGGAGATTGCTGAAAAAAGTTGACCCAAAAGGCACTTGTTGACTAGACTAAAAGTGATTAAAGCCAAGATGCATTGACCATATAGTATTTGCGTCCTTTCATACTCATACCCCCTTTTATTTGGAAGTGAATAGGCCTTGTTGTTTGGGTGGTGTTGACTCAACTATCTGTCCATTGAAGTTTATAAATTGGTGCACAAAAATGTTCTTGAGATAATTCTCAAATTTTCAATGCATTCAAATAACATCCTATACTCGTAATTACCAAAAAAAAAAAGGCTAAAGGAGTCGAAAGGAGCTCGAAAAGCCTCTTTTTTCTTGGTGAGTTTTTGCGAACTAATTCATATGAACGATTTTAGGAGACCCCAACTAACTTAAATGTAGCGAACCCTCACACTGTTTCCACTCCTTATCAATGGGGTGCATTCGTCCATAAGTTAGATTTGACCTGAAATAAAAAAATTATATCAATAATTAAATAAAAAATCTTGTTTGTAGAATGTAGATACCTGATCGTGGTAAAACAATTGTTGTATTGTGAACATTTTTGTGAAAATTAAAATACTGTCTCTTTATATATTTTTTTGATGAGAAAGAGATGCTTTTTCGCCAAAAACATATGAGTAGATCATAAAATGAGGTGAACAATTAAGTTCGATAAATATGATGCAATTAAAATGGAAAAATTGCAATTAAAAAAGATAGGTAATTATTTTAACTAAAATTAAGATATATTTTCGTAAATTTAAAATACACAGATAGAAAATAAGGATCAAGTTAGACCAACCTTTACTAAAAGAATCTAATTCTACACTAACACAAGCAAGATCAACAGAAAACTAACTTAAATGTAGCGAACCCTCACACTGTTTCCACTCCTTATCAATGGGGTGCATTCGTCCATAAGTTAGATTTGACCTGAAATAAAAAAATTATATCAATAATTAAATAAAAAATCTTGTTTGTAGAATGTAGATACCTGATCGTGGTAAAACAATTGTTGTATTGTGAACATTTTTGTGAAAATTAAAATACTGTCTCTTTATATATTTTTTTGATGAGAAAGAGATGCTTTTTCGCCAAAAACATATGAGTAGATCATAAAATGAGGTGAACAATTAAGTTCGATAAATATGATGCAATTAAAATGGAAAAATTGCAATTAAAAAGTTTATGATAGATTGGGCCGTTGCTTGGTAGAAATCAGTTGTAATTGTCATTATAAAATAAAACACTTGTTTACATTTTCTACTTTATTTTTGGTATTGACGTACGTTTCGTCTTTGCTAGAAAGACTTCATCAGAATACCTGATACCTGATCATCAGAATATTCTGATGAAGTCTTTCTAGCAAAGACGAAACGTACGTCAATACCAAAAATAAAGTAGAAAATGTAAACAAGTGTTTTATTTTATAATGACAATTGCAATTAAAAAGGATAGGTAATTATTTTAACTAAAATTAAGATATATTTTCGTAAATTTAAAATACACAGATAGAAAATAAGGATCAAGTTAGACCAACCTTTACTAAAAGAATCTAATTCTACACTAACACAAGCAAGATCAACAGAAAACTAACTTAAATGTAGCGAACCCTCACACTGTTTCCACTCCTTATCAATGGGGTGCATTCGTCCATAAGTTAGATTTGACCTGAAATAAAAAAATTATATCAATAGCTAAATAAAAAATCTTGTTTGTAGAATGTAGATACCTGATCGTGGTAAAACAATTGTTGTATTGTGAACATTTTTGTGAAAATTAAAATACTGTCTCTTTATATATTTTTTTGATGAGAAAGAGATGCTTTTTCGCCAAAAACATATGAGTAGATCATAAAATGAGGTGAACAATTAAGTTCGATAAATATGATGCAATTAAAATGGAACAATTGCAATTGAAACAGATAGGTAATTATTTTAACTAAAATTAAGATATATTTTCGTAAATTTAAAATACACAGATAGAAAATAAGGATCAAGTTAGACCAACCTTTACTAAAAGAATCTAATTCTACACTAACACAAGCAAGATCAACAGAAAACTAACTTAAATTTAGCGAACCCTCACACTGTTTCCACTCCTTATCAATGGGGTGCATTCGTCCATAAGTTAGATTTGACCTGAAATAGAAAAATTATATCAATAATTAAATAAAAAATCTTGTTTGTAGAATGTAGATACATGATCGTGGTAAAACAATTGTTGTATTGTGAACATTTTTGTGAAAATTAAAATACTGTCTCTTTATATATTTTTTGATGAGAAAGAGATGCTTTTTCGCCAAAAACATATCAGTAGATCATAAAATGAGGTGAACAATTAAGTTCGATAAATATGATGCAATTAAAATGGAAAAATTGCAATTGAAAAAGATAGGTAATTATTTTAACTAAAATTAAGATATATTTTCGTAAATTTAAAATACACAGATAGAAAATAAGGATCAAGTTAGACCAACCTTTACTAAAAGAATCTAATTCTACACTAACACAAGCAAGATCAACAGAAAACTAACTTAAATGTAGCGAACCCTCACACTGTTTCCACTCCTTATCAATGGGGTGCATTCGTCCATAAGTTAGATTTGACCTGAAATAGAAAAATTATATCAATAATTAAATAAAAAATCTTGTTTGTAGAATGTAGATACCTGATCGTGGTAAAACAATTGTTGTATTGTGAACATTTTTGTGAAAATTAAAATACTGTCCCTTTATATATTTTTTTGATGAGAAAGAGATGCTTTTTCGCCAAAAACATATGAGTAGATCATAAAATGAGGTGAACAATTAAGTTCGATAAATATGATGCAATTAAAATGGAAAAATTGCAATTAAAAAAGATAGGTAATTATTTTAACTAAAATTAAGATATATTTTCGTAAATTTAAAATACACAGATAGAAAATAAGGATCAAGTTAGACCAACCTTTACTAAAAGAATCTAATTCTACACTAACACAAGCAAGATCAACAGAAAACTAACTTAAATGTAGCGAACCCTCACACTGTTTCCACTCCTTATCAATGGGGTGCATTCGTCCATAAGTTAGATTTGACCTGAAATAGAAAAATTATATCAATAATTAAATAAAAAATCTTGTTTGTAGAATGTAGATACCTGATCGTGGTAAAACAATTGTTGTATTGTGAACATTTTTGTGAAAATTAAAATACTGTCTCTTTATATATTTTTTTGATGAGAAAGAGATGCTTTTTCGCCAAAAACATATGAGTAGATCATAAAATGAGGTGAACAATTAAGTTCGATAAATATGATGCAATTAAAATGGAAAAATTGCAATTAAAAAAGATAGGTAATTATTTCAACTAAAATTAAGATATATTTTCGTAAATTTAAAATACACAGATAGAAAATAAGGATCAAGTTAGACCAACCTTTACTAAAAGAATCTAATTCTACACTAACACAAGCAAGATCAACAGAAAACTAACTTAAATGTAGCGAACCCTCACACTGTTTCCACTCCTTATCAATGGGGTGCATTCGTCCATAAGTTAGATTTGACCTGAAATAAAAAAATTATATCAATAATTAAATAAAAAATCTTGTTTGTAGAATGTAGATACCTCATCGTGGTAAAACAATTGTTGTATTGTGAACATTTTTGTGAAAATTAAAATACTGTCTCTTTATATATTTTTTTGATGAGAAAGAGATGCTTTTTCGCCAAAAACATATGAGTAGATCATAAAATGAGGTGAACAATTAAATTCGATAAATATGATGCAATTAAAATGGAAAAATTGCAATTAAAAAAGATAGGTAATTATTTTAACTAAAATTAAGATATATTTTCGTAAACTTAAAATACATAGATAAAAAATAAGGATCAAGTTAGACCAACCTTTACTAAAAGAATCTAATTCTACACTAACACAAGCAAAATCAACAGAAAACACAGATATTATCTACAGATGGATCACAGAATATTTCGATGTTTCATATAATAATTTTCTGCTTGGAATGGTCACATGATTTTAATTTGTATACTAATAAAATTGAGAATGTCCTCAACCGAGGACGAAAAGTTCATTTTATTTGTGGAATGTGGAATCCAAAATCCAATATATATATATATATATATATATATATTGAAAATTACTATGAAGAAGTATTTGCATATTAAAGATAATAGGTGTAATTAATTCCCCAGAACCTCTGCAGATTTTAGTCTGAATACATCTAATAAAAACGTTTAGAATTAAATTTTAAAACATGTCATAGATTTCACTGTATTACTTTATAGACATTTATATTATCACATGTGGTGGAAATTAATTAATAAAGAATCAAAAAAAAATAATGACCAAATTATTTAGACATCGCCTTATACATACATGTTTCGATTAGATGTTAAAGAATCACATATATATATATATATATATATATATATATATATATATATCTTAATATATATAAATCTCGTGTGTCACAATGTTTGTCCTCAATGGACTCCTAAACCACTTAACCGATTATAATAAAATTCGCACACCATATGCAGTTCGATCCAACTTGAGAGATAGGATAGTTTAAATCTCAAATTATAGTCGCAATTTTAGTTTATTGCTAATTATTTGTCTGTTATTATTTGACAGTCACAATTATCTGTTAACTCCAAATGATTCTAACAGATGTCGATACCTTCTCCACTGGGTTGAGTAAGTAATCAATAGATGGTGCAGCATAATTACCACGTGTTGTTGACGCTATAAAAGAGTCCATTGAGGACAAACATTGTGACACGAGATTTATATATATTAAGATAACAAAAACTTTAGCCACAGCAACGCGTGGCCGGGTCAGATAGATTATATATAATCTGAGTATAATTACATATACAACGTAGTATATGAGTCCAGTTACTTATCAATTTACATGGGGAACTAAATGGAAATATTGAAACGGGTTAGGTTAGCAACGAAATAAAGAACTCGAATATGACTTTTTCATTGAAATTTAAAAATTCGTAGTTTAGATCCTAAATGATAAAAATAAATATTAGATTAAATGTACAATAAATTTAACTGTATATTTAACTGAGATTATCTGCGGATGAGAAGGTGAAGATGAATCGTCTACAAACTTAGGCATGCGCGTTTACATTCTAGTAAGGAAATAGATCTCTGGGAAGAATCTCATTGTTGAGATAAGCATAAAGAAGAAAAGACTGCAAACATAGAACAATCCTAGGTAAAATAAGCATAAGAGGTACTTTATGATAGTAGATTGAAGCAGTTCTGTAGTAATGGGGGTTTTCAACATTTCATCGGAATTCCAGAAGTGTTATTTGACAAGTGAAATCCTTTACCAGGACAAGAGCGGTATTACTTCGGAGTATAATAGTTATAATTATGCATCACAAACTGAAATAGAAAATATGGAACAATTAATTACATACGTCAACGATTTTGATGCTGACTACCCAGAGTATTTGGAACTGAGGAAAAAACAAGAAGAATGCTCTTCGTTTTTTGGAACTTTACGGACAGATCTGGAAAATGCTAGAAAACAAGACAGAGATGAAGGGAGAACATGTAACGGAGATGCAGTGAAGACGAAGATAAAAACAGAATATTATAAGAGAAAAAGATGTGAGTCCTACAAACGAGCTAAAATAAGATATCTGTATCTTGAAGGTAAACTTAACCACATTAGACTGATACTACATAAAGCTTTGAATGAAGAAATTGCAGAATTCGGATGATTCTACTATATTCTTCTTCAAATTTTATATTCAGTTATATAAAATAAAATATTTTTTTATATAATTATAAATTTAATATTTTCTTTTACTCCCACAGCTCAGTGGGAGAATATTGGGCTTGTGACAGGGTTTGAATCCTGTTCAAGTGGAAAAGAAATTTTCTAGTTTGACGGCTATCTACCACCATTTCACTGTTGAGTCAAAAATTAACAGTGCTGGAGTGGTGCAAGATCGCAGTAAGAAAGCCTCCCCCAGAACACAACTGAAGTCTGAACTCGCAAAAGCTGAAAAAGTTTCTGAGGGATCTTCAGGGAAGATCCAGGGGTAACAGGATAATAATTATAATAATAATTGAATGTTAATTATATTCAACTATTGATAAATAAAATTCAATTTCCAGAAGATTTTTCAATAAAAATTTTCTTTGTCATTGTCAATTATCATCAACAATTGTCCATCAGGTAAACCTAATCCATCAAATATTAATCATATTCATTCACTACTCATTTGTATCTGTAAATATATTGCAGTTTACCTGGAATCCGTTTATTCTACTTGTTTTAATTTTTAATGTTATATTTAGTTAATGTTAGTTCAATTTTTAATTTTAATATTTTTCAATGTTATATTTAGTTAATGTTAATTCAATTTTTAATTTTAATATTGTTTAATGTTATATTTAGTTATATATTATGGAATACTTATTTTTTTATATTTTATTATTGTTCATAAGTTTACATAGATTTTATTAAATTTTAATTATATAAATATACCTTTAATAAAGAATAATGATGAAATTTCCTTTGATACATTCAGAAAACCCACAAATACAGATAAATCCATACTCAACTTTCCAAACCAATCGAACATTCATAAACTCGCAGCTTATGGATCAATGGTACATAGAGCATTTTCAATTCCTTTAAATAATATTATATTAAAAAGGGAATTGAATACAATCAAAGAAATAGCCACAATCAATTCGAAACAAAAACCATAAATTTTCTTATTCATAAAAAACAAAAACAACTAACAGATTCTCCAGAACCTCTACAGATTTTAATCTAAATAAATCTAATGAAAACATTTACTTTTTGGTATGGAACTTGTGATTCTTAACAACCAATCGAAACACATATGTATAAGGTGATGTCAAATAATTTGGTCATTATTTTATGTTTCTTTTAATTCCATATTAGTTAATTTCCACCACATGTGATGATAATATTTATATGTCTGTATGGTGATACAGTGTATCTAGGACATGTTTTAAAATTTGATTCTGAATGTTTTCATGAGATTTCTTCTTCTTCTTCTTCTTCCTTCTTCATTATAGGCATTTTTGCCTGTTCCTTCTTCGTAACTTGTCCAGTGTTCAGTTGGCAGTCAGGTTATCGCTCCACCTTTTTCGTGGTCTTCCTATACTTCCCATTGGAGATTTATCACGTGCGATTCTGACCACTCTCTAATGATCCATTCGCTCTATGTGTGCATTCCACTCGTGCTTTCTCCCCAGGATCCACCCATTCACCTCTTCCACCCCTCACATTTTTCTTATGTTGTCACTGCGTTCTCTATCTAATAGCGTTTTTCCAGCTATTTTCCTTAGGACTTTCATTTCACATGTTTCCAACAACCTCTTAGTTTTGTTGTGTCTGGTCGTGTTTCTGCTGTGTACTTCATTATTGGTCCTATGGTAGCTTTGTAGATTCTTGCCTTCGCCTCGGTTCGCAAGTGTTTGTTTCTCCATATGGTGTCGTTCATGCATCCAGCTGTTCTCATTGCCTTATTTACCTGTTGTCTCACCTCAGACTCTACATCCCCAAAACCACAAAGCTCTATTCCCAAGTATCTGAACGTCATCTCTTGCTGTATGGTTTGGTCATCGACGGTGAGTTTACATCTGAGAGGATATTTGGATGTAGTCAAACATTTTGTTTTCGTGACAGATATAACCATATTCAGGGATTTTGCTATGGAATTGAAGAGATATAGAAGCCTCTGCAGGTCGTCCTCGTTCTCTGCAATCAGCACCGCGTCATCAGCGTAACAAAGAATCGAAATATTTTTATTACCCATTTTATACCCCCTGGACGGCGAACTTTCTTTATTATTTCATCCATGATCAGGTTGAAAAGCAATGGGCTCAAAGAATCACCCTGTCGAATTCCCTTCTCCACTGATATAGGTCTGGTGAGTTCTCCATCGATTTTAGCCTGTATTTTGTTGGAGCTATATATATCTTCAATTACTTTAATTAAGTTGTGCGGTATCTGTCTTTTGTAGAGAAGGTGTACGACATATTGTATTTGAATTCGATCAAATGCTTTCTGAAGATCTACAAAGCACATATATGCGGGCCGGTTATATTCAATAGATTTCTTAACGATCTGTCTCATAACAAATACTGCATCATTACATGATCTCCCTGATCTGAAGCCTTGTTGCTTATCGGATAGGGAAATAATATTATTGATCTTATTGGTGATTATTTTAGTTATTAATTTTAATGTTGTACTGAGTAGATTTATACCCCTGTAGTTCTCTGGTTTTTTCTTGTCTCCCTTTTTAAACATGAGGATGGCGATACTTGTTCGCCATTGGTCCGGTATTCTGTGGTGGTAGAAGATGGCCTTAGTCAGCAGGGTCAACTGTTTAACCAGATGCTGCCCCCCATATTTGAGCAATTCACTTGGGATGCCATCTAGTCCGGGGCTTTTTCTATTCCTCAGCTGTCGGAGTGCCAATTCTACGTCTGCATGCTCTACTTCTATATTGTGACTGGTAACTATTGCTGGTGTGTTGTTGCGTTCGATGGTATCTTCTTCTTTTTTATAGAGTGTTTCCAGATATTCGGTCCAGGTCTCCTTTGATATGTGCTTAGGCTCAATTAATTCATTTATTTCCTTTTTCTGGGATCTTATCAATCGCCACATCTGTTTTTGCAGTCCATAAAAGTCACTCTCCATTCTTTTGGAGTATTTTTCCCAGTAGCTGGTTTTAGCTGATCTTTTGATCGAATTTGTTTCGTTACGGATTGTTTTGTACTGTTCATATGATTCTGGAGTTCTCTGTGCTCGATATTTCAGATACACTTGCTTTTTTTCACTGCACTTCTTTTTTATTTCGTTGGTAAACCAGGGGGTTCGATTAATACCCTTATCCATATTTATCATGCGTATGCCAAGTACCTCATTCGCAGCTTTTTCAATGTTGGTCTTCAACTTTTGCCAGCAAACATCGACATCGTCTCTCGAATCTATTGGGTTTGTTTCTATTTTTTCCTGTAGTCTTCGCTGGTATAACTCTTTTGTTGAGTCGTGCCATAGGGATTCTACGTTCAGTTTTTGTTCTTTTTTGTTTGTTTTATTGTTTCTTTTTAGGGGTAATTTTAGTTTAATATTTCCCATCAGTAGCCTGTGATCACCATTGACATTAGCTGAATTTAAAATTCTGACGTCTCGTACCTGAGCAGGATGTACTACTCTGTCAAGAAAGTACGGGGAATTTTCAATTAAAACAACATTTTTACATTTAATCGTCAAAATTTATTGGGTCGCCTTCAAAATAGGCTCCATTTGCTCCAATACATCTATGCCAACGGCACTTCCAATTATCGAAACATTTTTTATAGGCGCTTTCCGGGATGGACTTTAGCTCTCGCGCCGAATTTTGTTTTATGGCTTCAATCGACTCAAAACGGGTGCCACGAAGGGGCAATTTTAGTTTTGGGAAGATGAAAAAGTCGCAGGGAGCCAAATCCGGCGAATACGGTGGTTGCTGAAGCACGTTTGTTGAGTTTTTGGCGAGAAAGTCAGTCACAATCGTAGCTCGGTGAGAAGGCGCGTTATCGTCATGCAAAATCCATGAGTTGTTCGCCCACAAATTTGGCCGCTTCTTACGAATACGCTCACGCAAACGTTTCATAACGCCTAGGTAATACTTCTTGTTTACCGTCTGACCCTCTGGAATGAATTCGTAGTGCACCACGCCACGGATATCGAAGAAAACAATGAGCATCACCTTCATTTTCGAGCGGCTTTGGCGTGGTTTTTTCGGTTTCGGCTCATTTTTTGCCACCCATTCCGATGATTGCTGGCTTGTTTGCATATCGTACTCGTAGACCCAGGTCTCATCACCAGTTATAATGCGTTCCATGAATGTAGAATCGGAATTACAGCGATCCAGCATGTCTGAAGCAACCTGTTCGCGATGACGTTTTTGAAGAAAATTAAGGTCTTTCGGTACGAGTCGTGCGGCCACCTTTCTCATGCCCAAAATATCAATCAAAATCGTACGTGCGGACTCGTGGGATATCTTAAGATCATGTGCTATCTATCTCAAGCTGGTACGACGGTTTTCCAGCACCCTTTCCTTAATTTTATCGACGTTATCTTCGATCGAAGCCGTCGATGGGCGACCACTTCACGGCCGTCCTTGAAGGTTCTGTACCACTGATACGCACGAGTTTTCGATAGAGCATTATCACCAAAGGCCTTTTGCAACATTTTCAATGCATCGGCACACGGAAATTCATTTGCAATACAAAACTTTAAACAAATTCTTTGCTCAACGTAATCACCCATAGTAAAAATCGGCACGCACTCTGACATCGACTGACTTAATCAGCTGTTGCAAACACACTAGTTGACAGATCCCGCTCAAGCTTGGCATAGTAATTAAGGACAGTGGTACCAACCTAGGAAAAAAAAATTACCTGCCTCATTGCCCCGCCAGATTTAAATCGATAATTCCCGGTACTTTCTTGACAGAATGTATATGCCTGTTGCTCAATATATAGTCAGTGGTCGATCTTTACCCCTCTTGAATTTTCGAACGTGTACTTATGCTGGGCTTTATGATCAAAGAAGGTGTTGTTTATTCTTAACTCGCTCAATGGGCATAAATTCCTCAGGAGTTCTCCATTACTATTAATCACGTCCTCATTAAATCGCTGTTTTATTCCTGATATGATTTCACTTCCGATGCGCGCATTGAAGTCTCCAAGAATGATCATTATTCCATTTGTAGGTTGACGTTCTATAGTTTCTTGCAGTTGATCGTAAAAAAGTTCTCTCTCCTTTTTGGGTTTATTGTCCTCTGGTGCATACAATGATATTATATTCATTCTCTTTTGGTTTTCCACGTGTATGGTGACAACAATTATTCGGGATGATATGTACTGACATCGGTCCATATTCAGTTTGTGCTTATTATGTACCAACAAAGCTACGCCTTCCTTAGCTCTCTCATGTCTATCGACACCGCTGTACACCAATATGTAGTCTTGATATTGTATCTGTCCTTTCCCTTTCTTCTTTGTTTCCTGCAAGGCGCAAATGTCAATGTTGTGATCTTTCAGTTCCTGAAGTGTTTCCTGCTCCCTTCCGTTGATTGATTTGATATTCCAAGTGGCAAACCGCATAACATCTCGATTTTTCCATCTCTTCATCCTTTTCCGCGCAAGTGTCGTTACCATTGTATCAGTCCTTTTCCGAAGCAAGTTTCCGGTTCTGTGAGCATGACTATTTTTTTTTACCTCCGGTAGGGTGCTAACCTTGCCTTCGAACTCTCCTCCTTTACCCGGGCTTGGGACCGGCAACATAGCCACTGAACTACTCAATCCATCCAGTGACTATGCAGGCGGAGTTTTTTCATGAGATTTATTCAGATTAAAATCTGTAAAGGTTCTGGAAACTTAATTCCAGATATTATCTGTAATATGCAAATACTTCTTCATAGTAATTTTCAATAATCTGAAAATCTGTATTACCTACTGAGATATCTTAGTTCGAATAATATACACGACAAACACGAGCTCTTCTTGTGAATCTGACGTATCAGATCCTAAGGTTTTCTCAGTGTAAACGGATACAAGAGGTAAGAAAACGAAACTATATCTTGATACATATTATAAAAGGCTACTTATTCTATTCGACAGTTTATGCGATACACAGTAAAGACATAACCTATTACGTACTACGGTTAGTTTACCGCAATATTTTGCCTATTATTTCAGTATTTTTAAATAACAGGCAGTTGCAATTCAATTAATCTCGTTGATTAATTACGAAAGGTTTAATGGACTGTAACCATTGTAAAAGATTATTTCACCAAATTGTCAGATGTAATGGATCAACTGAATGTTAAAAACTCTCTATCTACATCGAGGCGACGAGAAATCGAGAATATTTTTACACCTTTGACGGCGGCTTCTAAAGATATATTTGAGGCATGCCTCGCCGAAGGGTGAACTGCAATTATTCTGAACTATTCGGGTTAATCGGGAAATCTGGTAAGTTTTCGTATTATTGTGATTTGGTGGTAGCGTTTGCTGTGTCTCGACTGTCTCGAGTAAGCTTGTCTCCGTGTTCGTATGAATTTTTTTCAAAAAGACTTTTCATTTTGGTAATCGATTTAATTATAATTGTTAAAAATAATTGCGATGACAAAGTCACAGTTAATGAGCGAACTGAACAAATGGAAAAAAGATCAGCTGATTGAATGCATAGTTAGTAAAAAAGTGCCAATTAGTGTAAAAACAAATAGTGCCTTATGCGCTGCACTTGATTTAGAGAACTTAGCAAACACTGATGAATCTGAGGTAGTTGGAGAATGCACCAACATAGGCTGTAATAAACTTGAAATTGAAAATATCTTAATACGTAAGTCTATGGAATTAATGGAGAAACTACCACATCAATTGGAGAGAAGAACAGAGGAAAAAGAATTGTTGATAAGTATTCTTAGGAGAGATTTTAACAAAAAGAATAATATACCAACACAGTCTGGAATTGAGGTTAACAAAAACAAAACAACTGACATGTCACAAAAATCAGGGCAGAATTTTATCACGGCAATATTGTACATGTTCCAAGTGGTTCAAAACCCACATACAACGTTGGTACCCAGGTCCTTCAACCAGTGGCGGAGGTGGAGACTGATGGAAATACTGATGAATGGAAACAAGTGGTGCTGAAAAGGAACAGAAATAATAGGGCGAAAAGTGCAATGGTAGTAAAAGGAAAGGCAAAAATAGGAAGTGAAGATAGCTTTAAAGGTGCATGCAAGAAAGCCTGGTTTTATGTTGGAAGAGCATCAAATGACTCAAATCCCACAAAGTTGAGCAACTATTTGAATTCATTATTCCCAAATGAAGTTTTTGAAAAGAAGAATTGCAGAAACATGGTTCGAACATGAATCTGAATAAATTCTCCAAACTTGGATGTGCCTACTCAATGATGAACAGAATAAATGATCCTGAAACATGGCCTGAAAATGTTGTCGTTCGGCTATTTCGCTTCTTTCGTACCGCGAGGAAAAAATCCACAGTTTAAGTTCCACATGCATAAAAGTAAAAGTTTTATTATACTAAATTATAATATGCAGTCACTACAAAATAAAGTCGATCAATTAAACTTGCAAGTTAAGGAACATAAAGTAGAAATATTATAATTTGCCTGACAGAAACTTGGTTAAATGAAGAACAACTGGAGTATATTAATTTAGAGAATTATAAAATTGCAGCATATTACTGAAGACGTTTCAATAAGCACGGAGGAATATTAATGGCAACGAAAGCTAACTATAAAACAACCCCAATGGAAAAACTTACAGGGCAAGCTATTGAAATGGATGCAGAGTTTGCTGGATTATACTTGGTAGATGTCAACACGGTTATAGTGGGACTATACAGATTACCACTGGGTTCAGTGGATATTTGTTTAGAACAACTAACTAAATTATCTGATAGATAAATAATGTGAAAATAAAATAATAATAGCAGGGGACTTCAACATAAACTTCCTCGTGGATACTAAAGAAAATAAGGCAATAACTAATTTGTTTTACTCTGTTGGCTTAGAAAGGAGTTTTCACGAAACATCTAGGAAAAGTAAGAACGCGGAGACTTGTATAGACAATATATTGTTAAACATCAAATATCAAAATTGTATCACATTGGAACTTCACATGTCTGATCACCTGGCACAGTTTTTGAGATTTTCGGCTTCGGTTAATGAATCCGAAAATGAAAGGCAAATTATTAGGAGAAAAAAAGCGTTATGGAAAGTGATAAGAAATGAAAATTCAAAAAGAATAAAGGATAGTATGACCACGGAACTCAATCCCAATATACTAAATAACTATTTTGCAAGAATAGGCAAAAATATTGGAGAACAATTAATAACAAAATCCCAAAGCCACAAATTACCAAAAACCTTGGCATCAAATAGTGAAAAATCTTGTTTTCTTTTTGAGTGCCACCGTATATGAGGTCAAAAAGATAATATCATCTTTAAATTCAAAAGACTCGTCAGATGTTTTTAATATTAAACCTGAAATTTTGAAAGTCTTGAGTGAGGTTATTAGTTATCCAATTCCAATACTAATCAATAAATGCTTCCAGGAAGGCTATTTTCCGAATGAGCTGAAAGTTATTCCCATTTATAAAGGAAATGGAGATAAAAATGAATGTACCTACTACAGAACAATAGCAATTCTACCTTGCCTATCAAAAATTTTTGAGAAAGCTATAAAAGACAGCTATAAAAGACAGAATGCTGAAATGGATGGAGAAAAAGAATTTATCGAATAAATATCAGTACGGATACAAAAAAGGTCGAAGTACAACTACAGCGCTGATGGAAGCAATTAACACAATTATAGAAGCCATGGATAATGATGAGTTTGTTTAGATGCTGAATTTCGTCTTGAGCAAGGCTTTTGATGTTGTATCCCATGAAATATTGGCTGAGAAACTCAAATTGTGTGGTTTCAGGGAAACCGTACTCAAAATGTTACAGTCGTATTTGGAGGGCAGATATCAAAGTGTTCATTGGAATGGAAAAATGTCTACTGAAGAAAAAATTTATTGTGGAGTACCTCAGCGGTCGGTACTGGGACCTATTCTCTTTTTAATATACATTAATGATATAAGCTTTCAGTGTTGCAGCAGCTTATGCATCTATTGTGATGATACTTCTATGGTAGTGAGCTCAAAAGACTCAGGTGACTTTTTAAATAAAATAGAACGTGCTACGAAGGATAAAACTATAAAATTGAGATTTGGAAGTAGGCAGAGTAAGGCCAGTGTCAAATTTTTAGGAATCATCTTAGACAACAGACTGAATTTGGCCTCGCATATTGATTACATCTGTGAGAAACTATCAAAGGGTCTATAATTGCTGAGAAAGTTGAAGAAAAGTGGTACTCACGAAATGATGAGAAACTTACATATTTTGCAACTTTTCAAATTATATTGCAGTATGGTGTACTTCTATGCGGTAATGCATCTGATGTTTTCAGAGTCTTCATTCTACAGAAGAGGGCCATTCGAATCATACATGGAATGAAGAATACAGACTCCTGTAAGCGAATATTTGTAAATTATGGTTTACTCACCTTTCCATCATTTTATATCAAGGAATGCTTGAGATATACGCATCTGAAAAGAACCAGCATTACGCGGAATGGAACATATCACACGTCTAACAAAAGACACAAAAACGATCTTATTATACCGCTGCATAGAAAGAAGAACACTCAGAACTTCCCGACCTACTGGGGAATTAAAATGTACAACAAGTTACAACCAGAAATAAGGGAACTACCCGAATGAGCTTTCAAAGAGAATAAATAATATACTGATTTCAAATGCCTTTTTTATTCTACAGAAGGGTTTTTGAGTTATCATATTATTTAAAATTTTTAAGGGGACGAACCATGTAAATTTTTGAAGGCAATAAACTATTATTATTATCCCCAAATTCCCAAGGTAAATGAAAATATTCGATGTACTTGTGATTTTGTAAATTTTTCAATAAATAATTTTTCGAGTCGTACCTATGAGTATAAATTATACATAATTAAAGAAGTAAAGCGATCTGTTCCAGATCTAACTAAATGTCATGTGACTATAGATGTGGTCGCAAAATCAAATCCGGTTTCAAAATACACGGTATGAAAAGTAACGCTGGCTTAGTGGCAGTATGACTTCAAATAAATTATTTTGTTGGCCGTGCATTTTATTCGCAGCAACTAATACAAATTCCGACAAAGTTTGGAAAAAAAGTGGTTACAGCGATTTGAAAATTTGCACATTTATGTGCATTCAAACATAATTTTACACTTTTTTCCACATTCTCTATAGACTAACTGGATTATTCAAATTCGTTATTATTTTCGTGTTTTGTTCGGGAGGACCTATTCTTTGGTCTCATGTGCAATATTTCTAAAATCATTAATATTTTTTCAAGTACACGAAGCACATTTAGTAAAATGCAATTCTTCATTAATGAGGTTTCTTAAGTAATAAAAAATCTATCGGATTCAAATTATACCAAGGCGATTTTATCAGGATGTTTTGTAGGCAGAAGAAGCTATTTTGATTTTATTGAGTTAATATGTAAAATTATGATCTTTTGTTTCTCCCTATCACTTCTGATTGGATATGGTAGATAAAGTATAATATAATCATCTGATTATATCTAACAGGAAAAACATGAGATTAGAATTTTTCGTATTAATTGTATAACTTAAGTTACAAACTTTTGATTATGTCTGAAGTGATAATTTTAGTTATAAGTGTATAATAAGTTATACACTTCTATTTAAAGGAGTAAAATGACGTTTCAATAGATATAATCAGAAATGTACACTTGTGTTGAACAATTATGATTTTATCTTATAATATCAGAAATGTATAACTTAAGGTATACAATTATGCTTATGCTTTAAATAACCAGAATTATATGATTCAAGTAAGGCATCTTGATTATATCAGCATTATGTTTATATAAACTTCAATTATACATTATGATTATATCTCAAGATTAAAGTATGCAACTAAAATTGCTTTCTTCTGATTATACCTACCATCTAGTTGAAAGGAGTAAAATGAGGTTATAATTTCAACTATTAACTCAGTAATATTCAAATAATCTTCCTTCACCTCAAATCATCTTGGCATAAAAGCAATATATATATACAAATCGAATGCTGAAAATTCATTTCAAGATTTTGAATAGTTATCATTAAAAACTAATCATCCTTTAATTCTGCTGTTTTAAAGTCATAATATATTTACGAAGTGCATCTGCTTTCCACCATGCAAGTTAAAAATAAGCTCTGCTATATATATATTCAGATTATTGAATTGTATCAGTCCTTACTTGGTGAAAATCCATATTAAATAATTTGAAATAAGGTTATTCTGATTTTCACAAATTTTTATTGTTAAACTCACAACAATTGTTTCGCCATCACAGTAGCATCATCAGGCAAGATCACATTTTGAATAACTAAGCTTGTTTCCGAAATCCGTGGCTATTTATATTACAGTAACTACAATAAATTTTTATTGGGCACTAAAACCCAAAAAAGCGTCCCTGCAAATTCCACCTTATCTGAATATATTTAACAGAGGTGAGCTATTTAAATCTATTTGTTCGTTAAGTAATATTCCAATTTTATTATGTTTATTTATCTCTAGGGATTCTAACAGATTTAAGGCATAACTTTTGCTTTCTATATGTAGAATTTCAAAGTTATGGTTGAAAGTATGTCCTGTTTCTAACAAATGGTTGGAATATGTAGAATTGCTTTTATTATTGAGGAAACTCTTCAAATGTTCACACATCCTATGACGGAAAGTTCTTCCAGTTTGACCTATGTAAATTTTAGGGCAATCACCGCAGGTTAACTTATAAACCCCAGATTTATCATCCTTATGTGTGTAAATTTATCAAAAATAATAAAGACTACACACATAAGGATGATAGGATAGTTATTGAGGATAGATAGGATAGATAGGATAATTATTGAGGAAACTCTTCAAATGTTCACACATCCTATGACGGAAAGTTCTTCCAGTTTGACCTATGTAAATTTTAGGGCAATCACCGCAGGTTAACTTATAAACCCCAGATTTATCATCCTTATGTGAGTAAATTTATCAAAAATAATAAAGACTACACACATAATTGAAATATGTTCATCTTCTACAATTTTAATTTCAAAAAAATTTTTATTCAAAAAACTTTTAGAATTAAATTTATATCTACACAAACACCGCTTACATTTAATAGACGTATATAATCAAAACTCAATATACAATGTCAAATGGAATAAATAACCCAACAGATATACGAAAGTAATTAAAATTAATAAATAAATATTTAAAGTAGACAAAATTTTGTTTCTGGTCTTACCTTTAAAAACACCAATTGCCTTTTACAAACATGAACACACTTAAAGGACTTCTCAAAGAATATAATTTATTTGAAATTATATTTCAAATAAATATTTAATATATTTAAATATTCGAATAAATTATTTCAAAAATCTCTAAAAAAAATGTGCACTATATCTTCAAAAAACAAATATAATTCTAGACAATCCCGTCTTCAGTCCTCATTTAATATTCCAAATATCAAAATCAAAAAACTAATCTATATCTCTCACGTGTTAAAAGACTAAAGCTTCGAAATACAGATCAACTATAGAATTCAAGATTGATCTATGTTCTAACAAAATCAAAGAACAGTGTGAGTTATGGAATTATGGAATGTCAATGAATTTAAATAAACCTTAAAATAACTCACACTGTTCTTTGATTTTGTTAGAACATAGATCAATCTTGAATTATATAGTTGATCTGTATTTCGAAGCTTTAGTCTTTTAACACGTGAGAGATATAGGTTAGTTTTATGATTTTGATATTTGGAATATTAAATGAGGACTGAAGACGGGATTGTCTGGAATTATATTTGTTTTTTGAAGATATAGTGCACATTTTTTTTAGAGATTTTTGAAATAATTTATTCGAATATTTAAATATATTAAATATTTCAAATAAATTATATTCTTTGAGAAGTCCTTTAAGTGTGTTCATGTTTTTAAAAGGCAATTGGTGTTCTTGAAGGTAAGACCAGAAACAAAATTTTGTCTCCTTTAAATATTTATTTATTAATTTTGATTACTTTCGTATATCTGTTGGGTTATTTATTCCATTTGACATTGTATATTGAGTTTTGATTAAATACGTCTATTAAATGTAAGCGGTGCTTGTGTAGACATAAATTTAATTCTAAAAGTTTTTTGAATAAAAATTTTTTTGAAATTAAAATTGAAGAAGATGAACATATTCCAATTTGTTTTAATATTCAAATTTTGTTATATTTCTTCTATCAAGTAAAAGGCCTTTCTATTTTATTTTATATTAATTTTAAGCCACCGTTTCATATCAAATAAGTTAATATCGAATCTACAATTTGATACAGTTTGAAAGAGAACACAATTTGTAACATTTATATTGAAGATCAGTACATTTCACTTTAAAACAGTACATATATTCAACAGCTATCTGATCTTTGAAACTTTGAATATCAAAACAGATTTAATCTGTTAGTCTTCTACAATTTTAATTTCAAAAGATTTTTTTAAACAACTTTTAGAATTAAATTAATGTCTTATAATAAGTACTGCTTATATTTAATAGATGTATAAAATCAAAATTCATTACACAATATCAAATAAGATAAAAATCCCAACAAAAATAAATTGTTAATTAAAATTAAAAATAAGTAATATCGAATGTTTCGTTCCAAACATACGCACCTGAACTCGTCAGATAGGCGTGGTACATATGTTTTGCCTATAACAAACATTTGACAAAATATTTAGTTTCTGGTCTTATATTTATGAAAACTGAATCATAGCATAGAACATAGAGTACCTAGGATATTAGATGTACCTACCTAGTTTTAATTGTATTCACAGAGTTTGCAGAAATTGTTCGGTAAGATTACAAGTTTATTTATTTTCAACTGAATTCATTTTATAAATATACAGTTGAACCGATATTATATAAATTCTAATTGGTTTTGAAGATGCGCTACATGTTTTTGAGAGTTTTTGAAGTAGCATATTAAATATTTCAAAACTAGCCAATTTTTGGATGAGCATGGTCATTACGAAATTGAGGTTATACAGAATCACAGAAATATACATTGAAAGAAGATACGATTTTGACTCAGCATTAGATAACTGCCACGTGCATGTATTATAATACAAAGTGATAAAATAGAGGACATGTTTTTCAAAAATTTAATTATAAATGTTTTCGTGAGATTTATTTATATTTAAATCTGTACAGGTTCGGTAGAAAATATTCCATATAAGAAAAACAAATGTTAACTTCCGCTATTTTATCGATTTACACGACAATTGTTTCGTCATACCATGACTTCATCAGGTGAGTATTTAAACTGAGGTATACAATGTAAAACATGAACTTAAATACACAAAATTTGAATATCAAAACAAATTAAAATATGTTTATCTTCTACAATTTTAATTTCATAAAATTTTCATTCAAAAAAACTTTTAGAATTAAATTAATGTCTAAAACAAGCACCGCTTACATTTAATAGACGTATATAATCAAAACTCAATATACAATGTCAAATGGAATAAATAAACCAAAAGATATACGAAAGTCGTCAAAATTAATAAATAAATATTTAAAGGAGACAAAATTTGTTTCTGGTATTACCTTCAGAACGCCATTTGCATTTTAAAAACATGAACACACTTAAAGGACTTCCCAAAGAATATAATTTATTTGAAATATATAATATATTTAAATATTCGAATAAGTAAATTCAGAAATCTCTCAAAGCATGCACTATATCTTCAAAAAACAAATATAGTTCTAAGCAATTCCGTCTTCAGTCCTGAAATATATTCAAAATATCAAAATCAAAAAAACTAACCTATATCTCTTCTATGATAAAATTTACACCATGCTTGATCAATCTATTCCTAGATTTAAAAATTCGATTGCTGTGGGGGGGCATAAATTTCCCATATGGTTCTCCCCGGAATTGAAACAAAAAATAATAAAAAAGAATAAATTACATAAAAATCTAAAGAAGGAAGATGATACAATATTCTCTTCTCTTAGAAAAGAAATTAAGCATCAAACGAAACTTGAGTATACAAGATACAAAGAACAACTCGAAAAAAATTTCAATAGTGATCCTTCATCATTTTGGTCGTTTATCGGTGGAAAGAAATCTCAAAATAAAATCCCAATATCGATGCAATTCGAACAAGAATTGCTCAATAATGCAAAGGACATTTCTTGTGCTTTTGCTTCTTTCTTTCAGTCCGTATATACTAGTGAAGATGATTCGTGTGAAACGAGCCCAACTGGAGGACGTTTCAAATTCTCCGTCATTTCAGAAGAATATCTGAGAAAAGCTGTGATAAAGTTGAAACCGAAGAAATCTAATGGTCCAGATAATATTCCCTCCTATATTTTCAAGGGCTGTATTGACTTTCTAGTGGTCCCACTACTGCATATTTTTAATTTATCACTTTTAGAAAATACCTTTCCAGATCGTCTCAAGTCATCTATAATAACACCCGTCTATAAAAAGGGACAAACAAATCTAATTGAAAACTACCGGCCAATCAGCATTTTGAATGCCCTATCTAAACTATTCGAAATAATAATTTATAATGATATAATTAAAAATTCCAATATTAAATTCGATATCTGTCAGCATGGTTTTGTAGAAGGGAAATCAACAATAAGTAACCTTTGTTCATTCGCTGAACTTGCAGTGGATGCAATATAAGAAGGTTTACAACTAGATACGATATACACTGACTGTGAAAAAGCATTTGATAAAGTAAATCACAGACTTCTAATTGATAGACTTGCTAAGAGTGACTTTTCGAGGGATGCTTGTGATTTCATTGAATCCTATCTGCATCAAAGAATGCAAGTTGTGAAAGTCGGTGATGAATTATCACAAGATATAAAACAGAGTTCAGGTGTTCCCCAAGGTAGTGTTTTGGGGCCGTTACTATTTCTTGTATTTGTTAATGATCTCCCTGCCTGTCTACGATTTTCCACTGCACTCTTGTTTGCGGACGATTTCAAGCTGTCTAGGAAGGTCTCGAGTTTGACTGATTGCTCTCTACTGCAGGAAGACTTGAACAGTGTGGGGAGATGGTTCAAAGGTAATAAAATGTCCCTCAACACAAAGAAGTGTCACGTGGTCAGCTTCACTCGAAGATCCAACCCGCTAAATTTCAATTATGTAATTGAATCGGAAATTCTTGAACGCAAGTCGGAAACTAAGGACTTGGGTATAATTTTTCAACAAAATTTTAAATTTAATAGCCACTTTGACTTCATCGCCAACAAAGCTTACAAGTTACTAGGTTTAGTTTTTAGAAATAGCAGAGATTTTGATTGTTCCACTACCATTTCACTCTATAAAGCCCTCGTAAGACCTCAGCTGGAATATGCTTCAGTGGTTTGGATGCCGTCAACCATATCTCATATTGACAGAATTGAAAAAGTGCAGAAAAAATTCCTTCGCTTTTTACACCTGAAAAAATACAATGAGTATCCTTTCATGAAGTCATATATTTCCATGTTGACAGATTTCGATATGTGCACTTTAGTTAATAGACGTAAGTGTAACGCAGTTCTTTTCATTTTTAAAGTTGTGAATAATTTAACATTTCAAGACTGCCAGTTTACTAATCTTTTGAAATTTAAGATTCCTAATTTATATCTGAGACTTAGAGATAGGGAAATTTTTTATGTAACACCAGGTAGTTCATCTCCTATTAATAAAATGATGTCCATATGCAATGAGTTGATTAATAAATCTGCTATAGATTTATTCAATACTAGTTTACAAAATGTGAGAAGACTGTTCTCCTAGGTTAAGTGATTGTTGATAGTATTTTGTTGTTCTCCATCTGCAATTACCCATTTGGGTGTTTGTGTAGAAGTAAATAAATAAATAAAAATATCAAACAACGTACCACGTGTAAATGAATAATGTTTCGAGACATAGATCATCTTTATAATTCAAGATTGATCTATGTTCTAACAGAATCAAAGAACAGTGTGAGTTATTTTTAAGGCTTACCTAAATAGAACATAGATCAATCTTGAATTATAAAGATGATCTATGTCTCGAAACATTATTCATTTACACGTGGTACGTTGTTTGGTATAGGTTAGTTTTTTGATTTTGATATTTTGAATATATTTCAGGACTGAAGACGGAATTGCTTAGAACTATATTTAATAAAATAGAAAGGCCTTTTACTTGATAGAAGAAATATAACAAAATTTGAATATTAAAACAAATTAATATATGTTTATCTTCTACAATTTTAATTTAAAAAATTTTATTCAAAAAACTTTTAGAATTAAATTAATGTCTAAAACAAGCACCGCTTATATTTAATAGACGTATATAATCTAAACTCAATATACAATGTCAAATGGAATAAATAAACCAAAAGATATACGAAAGTCCCTAAAATTAATAAATAAATATTTAAAGGAGACAAAATTTGTTTCTGGTCTTGCCTTCAAAACGCCATTTGTATCTTAAAAACATGAACACACTTAAAGGACCTCTCAAAGAATATAATTTATTTGAAATATTTAATATATTTAAATATTCGAATAAGTAAATTCAGAAATCTCTCAAAGCATGCACTATATCTTCAAAAAACAAATATAGTTCTAAGCAATTCCGTCTTCAGTCCTGAAATATATTCAAAATATCAAAATCAAAAAACTAACCTATACCAAACCACTCACCACGTGTAAATGAATAATGTTTCGAGACATAGATCATCTTTATAATTCATTATTAATTTTAGGGACTTTCGTATATCTTTTGGTTTATTTATTCCATTTGACATTGTATATTGAGTTTAGATTATATACGTCTATTAAATATAAGCGGTGCTTGTTTTAGACATTAATTTAATTCTAAAAGTTTTTTGAATAAAATTTTTTAAATTAAAATTGTAGAAGATAAACATATATTAATTTGTTTTAATATTCAAATTTTGTTATATTTCTTCTATCAAGTAAAAGGCCTTTCTATTTTATTTTATATATAATATATAATTATATTTTGGCTTCAATAAATCTCATTATGCAATGTCAATGAGTTTAAGTAAGCCTTAAAAATAACTCACACTGTTCTTTGATTCTGTTAGAGCATAGATAAATCTTGAATTATAAAGATGATCTATGTCTCGAAACATTATTCATTTACACGTGGTGAGTGGTTTGGTATAGGTTAGTTTTTTGATTTTGATATTTTGAATATATTTCAGGACTGAAGACGGAATTGCTTAGAACTATATTTGTTTTTTGAAGATATAGTGCATGCTTTGAGAGATTTCTGAATTTACTTATTCGAATATTTAAATATATTAAATATTTCAAATAAATTATATTCTTTGAGAGGTCCTTTAAGTGTGTTCATGTTTTTAAGATACAAATGGCGTTTTGAAGGCAAGACCAGAAACAAATTTTGTCTCCTTTAAATATTTATTTATTAATTTTAGGGACTTTCGTATATCTTTTGGTTTATTTATTCCATTTGACATTGTATATTGAGTTTAGATTATATACGTCTATTAAATATAAGCGGTGCTTGTTTTAGACATTAATTTAATTCCAAAAGTTTTTTGAATAAAAAATTCTTTTGGAAATTAAAATTGTAGAAGATAAACATATATTAATTTGTTTTAATATTCAAATTTTGTTATATTTCTTCTATCAAGTAAAAGGCCTTTCTATTTTATTTTATATATAATATATAATTATATTTTGGCTTCAATAAATCTCATTATGCAATGTCAATGAATTTAAGTAAGCCTTAAAAATAACTCACACTGTTCTTTGATTCTGTTAGAGCATAGATAAATCTTGAATTATAAAGATGATCTATGTCTCGAAACATTATTCATTTACACGTGATGAGTGGTTTGGTATAGGTTAGTTTTTTGATTTTGATATTTTTGAATATATTTCAGGACTGAAGACGGAATTGCTCAGAACTATATTTGTTTTTTGAAGATATAGTGCATGCTTTGAGAGATTTCTGAATTTACTTATTCGAATATTCAAATATATTAAATATTTCAAATAAATTATATTCTTTGAGAGGTCCTTTAAGTGCGTTCATGTTTTTAAGATACAAATGGCGTTTTGAAGGCAAGACCAGAAACAAATTTTGTCTCCTTTAAATATTTATTTATTAATTTTAGGGACTTTCGTATATCTTTTGGTTTATTTATTCCATTTGACATTGTATATTGAGTTTAGATTATATACGTCTATTAAATATAAGCGGTGCTTGTTTTAGACATTAATTTAATTCTAAAAGTTTTTTGAATAAAATTTTTTAAATTAAAATTGTAGAAGATAAACATATATTAATTTGTTTTAATATTCAAATTTTGTTATATTTCTTCTATCAAGTAAAAGGCCTTTCTATTTTATTTTATATATAATATATAATTATATTTTGGCTTCAATAAATCTCATTATGCAATGTCAATGAATTTAAGTAAGCCTTAAAAATAACTCACACTGTTCTTTGATTCTGTTAGAGCATAGATAAATCTTGAATTATAAAGATGATCTATGTCTCGAAACATTATTCATTTACACGTGGTGAGTGGTTTGGTATAGGTTAGTTTTTTGATTTTGATATTTTGAATATATTTCAGGACTGAAGACGGAATTGCTTAGAACTATATTTGTTTTTTGAAGATATAGTGCATGCTTTGAGAGATTTCTGAATTTACTTATTCGAATATTTAAATATATTGAATATTTCAAATAAATTATATTCTTTGAGAGGTCCTTTAAGTGTGTTCATGTTTTTAAGATACAAATGGCGTTTTGAAGGCAAGACCAGTGTTAGCACTTCGGTAGAAAATTAGCAGACTGTATGTGTAAATTTGATAATGATTAGAAATACACCACAAATCTCACATGGACACTCACCCTCATCCACTGAATTCCTGGTTAGTTGGGGATCCCCTTGTCTGGAACTCTGACACCAACACCTTGTTGAACTATCGTTCTTGTAATAAGAAATTCTGAACACTTTTTGCTTTGAAAGAATTAAAAAACTCATAAGCCGGAAAAATATCGAACGTAATGTCGTTCCGTGATCATTAAGATTCTGGTCGAAGAAGAAGTCTCTCGCATGCGCACAGTGTCATCTGAAAGATGAGTGGTGCATATATGCGCAATTTCAGAAATAAATTAGGGAAACTTGAATGCTGCACTAACATAGCCGCCCACAAAAACCCCTATGGGTTTTTCTAAAGAAAACAGAAAAAAAAAAGTTTCCTCCTTTTAAAAAGAACACCATGTAAGTCACCAGAAAATTAAATTTAAATAATAGAAAAGAAAAATAATAACAAATATAGAAATACATTATTTTTATAAAGGAAAATAATTTGAAAATCAATTTCTCGGAAGTGGACAAAGCTTCACAACGGGTCTACGGAAAATACCATTAGCTGTTTTCACCGCAGCTACCCTATTGTGTCCATCCTCTCCCGGAAATAATTCCACAATGCGACCAACCGGCCATTTAAAAGGCGAAACGACATCGCTTTTGATCAAAACAAGGTCGTCGAGCTCAATTTCTTTGGCCGGCTCAGCCCACTTGAAACGCTGCTGAAGTGTATTAACATATTCCGCGAAGTACCTTTTCCAAAAATCTCGCTGCATTTTCTGTATAAGCTGCCATCTAGACAGTCTGTTTAATTTCAAATGAGAAACATCAACATCAGGAATTGTTGAATTCAAGGGTTCTAAAGTGAGAAAATGCCCTGGTGTGAGCGGAATTAAATCATTAGGATCTGAGCTCTGAGAACATAATGGCCTCGAATTCAGAACAGCTTCGATTTGACAAATCAAAGTTGTAAATTCTTCATAGGATAGTCGCTGATCTCCTACCACTCGTAGTAAATGAGATTTAACCATTTTTACACCCGCTTCGGCAAGGCCATTAAAATGTGCACCCGTAGGGGGATTGAAATGCCACTGGAAACTTAGAGTTCCAGAAGTTTCTTGAGCTAACTTCAAAAATTCATTTTGAGCTCCAATGAAATTCCGACCGTTATCGGAGTAGCACGCATGAATCATGCCACGTCGAGAAATGAATCGACGGAATGCCGCGATAAAACTACACGTAGAAAGCTCCTGCGTTAATTCTAAGTGAATAGCTTTGGTTGTAGTGCACACAAAAACGCATATATAAGATTTTAAATATTTTGCACCCTTTATGCGATGCATAGTTACGAAGAAAGGTCCGCAGAAATCAATAGCAACGTGAGAAAATGGCTTTAATTTAGAAATTCTGAAACTTGGAAGATCAGCCATTTCAGGTGGTTTGTAAGTATTTGGACGGGCACGAAAACATTGAAAACAATTAGAAATAACTTTTCTTATTGTTCGACGAGCTGATAGTATCCAATATTTTTGAAGAAGTAAATTATGTAACGTTTTTGAACCGGGATGTAAATATTGCTTGTGAACCGATTCTACAATCAAAATCGTTAATTTATGTGAGCTAGGCATCAAAAGAGGGTGTTTTGCGGCATATTCAATATAACTGGATTTCTTTAAGCGGCCGCCCACCCTGAGAAAACCTAGAGAGTCTAGAAAGAGTGAAAGTTTCCGAAAGGGTTTAGGTAAAATTTTGTTTTTGTTAATAATTTCTATGATATCAGAAAATACCGAATATTGCGTATGTTTTATTAAACACATCAACGATTCATTCAACTCATGAATTGTTAAAATGCCTGTTTGTTTAAGGGAACCGGGTTTTGAAATTTTCGAAAATCGTAAACAGTAACTTAAAATTCTTTTTATTTTTTCAAGAGAGGAAAATTTATTTAAAAGGTTATCTAAATCGTCCATTGGAATATCTACATATAAAGATATACTTTTTTCTTCGGCAGAGACTACATCATTATTAAGTTCTGAAGTTTGAGCAGAAAAATTTGGCCACTCGGTTTTTGGGCTGGATAGGAATTCCGGTCCATTCCACCACATTTCGAAACGAATCAATTGCAATGGGTTCATTCCTCTAGATGCACAATCGGCAGCATTTAGAGATGAAGGAATATACATCCATGAATCGGGAGATACCAGTTCCTGAATATGGTGTACTCGATTGGCAACAAAAGTTTTCCAACGGCTCGGTGAAGCATTGAGCCAAGAAAGAACTACCTGTGAATCAGTCCAGCAAGTGATTTGATCGAATAAGAGTCGACTAGAAAATGTGTCAGTCACAAATTTGACCAAATCAGCCAAAAGCTTTGCAGCAGTCAGCTCAAGTTTAGGAAGAGTAATTGTTTTTAAGGGGGCAACTCTCCCTTTAGAACAGATTAGAAATACGTGAATAAAATCGCCTCTCTGTAATCTGAGGTAAATTACCGCTGCGTAACCTATGCTTGAAGCGTCACAAAATCCATGTAACTCACATCTCTCATATTGATCAAAGGTGATTCGCCTAGGGAGACGTAATCCAGAGAGTTCTGAAAGTTCACACTTCAATTGTGTCCATGAATTTTTAATGGACTCGGGAAGTTCTTCGTCCCAATCCTTTTTCAAGGACCAAATACATTGCATAATGTATTCTGCCTTTAAAAGAATGGGACACAGAAAACCCAATGGATCGAAAATCCGACCTATATCGGACAAGATGCCTCGTTTTGTGAGGTCTTTTGATATATTTTGGCACTTGTAAGAAAATATATCGAGAGAAGGGTACCACTGAAGACCTAAAACCTTCAGAAATGGTGGTTCATCCTTATCAAAGGACAAAGGAATCTGACAGTCAGAATGGTCTAAGGAAGAAAGCAATGCTGGAGAATTACTAGCCCACTTCCTCAACATAAAACCTCCGCGACTAAGCAGATCGATTAAATCCTTTTGAAGAGACAAAGCTTCAGAATCAGATGATGCACTACCCAGCACATCATCAATATAAGTTTGATCCTCTAGTATCTTACTAGCCATTGGAAAGTTTTCTCTCTCTAGGAGAGCTAGCTCACGAACGGTACGCATTGCCAAATACGGGCTACAATTGAGTCCGAAAGTAACTGTATTTAAGGTATACTCTGAAAGTGAATCGTTTGGATTAAAACGCCATAGAATTCTTTGGAAATTTCTATCAGAAGGAGATATTAAAATTTGTCTGAACATTTGCTTTATATCAGCTATGAATACCACTGCGTCTAAACGGAAAAGTAAAAGTAAAGAAACTATATCCTTTTGTAATTTTGGACCAGGAAGTAAAGTGTCATTTAAGCTCACACCTCTCGAGCCTTTTGCCGATCCATCCCAAACTACACGAAGTTTTGTGCTTACGCTCTCAGGCTTCAGAACACAATGATGGGGTAAGTAACAAAAATTATCATTGGGTATAGCTTCCGATGTGGCTAAAGACATATGTCCACTGTCAAGATATTCTTTCATGAAATCGGAATAAGAAGAATACAAAGATGGATTTTTTAATAAACGTTTTTCAAGTAAGAAAAATCTACGATAAGCTTGAGTATAAGTATCTCCTAGAAATGGTTTCGAATTTCTGAAAGGAAGCGAAACTATGAATCGACCGGTGGAATCACGAGTGGTCGTTTCTTTGAAAAAGGTCTCACACTTTTCATCTTCGACGGAGTAAAAATGCTTATCAGGAATTTGCTCTAATTCCCAGAACTTAGGAATACAGATGTCGACACGAACATCGGATTGAAGAAGAAAAGTTTTTGTTTCTGAACTTGTAGACGGATTGTTAACTTTACCCAAAAGAACCCAACCGAAAATAGTTTCAAGGGCGGTAGGCTGGCCTAATTTTCCAACGATACGTCCATTGAGTAAAATATGAGTGAAAAGCTCAGCACCAATCAGAATGTCTATTGGACTTGAGAGAAAATAATTTTCATCTGCGAGAGGTAAACCCTGTAAATGGTCCCATTGTCCCCTTTTAATAGAAAAAGCAGGTATATTAGAACATAATTTTGGAACAACAATAGCATCGAAAGAAAGTACAGGGCTGTCGGAATTTGTAGGTTTGATATCGCATGCAGTAATACCTTTTGAAGAAAATGAAGTCATTTCGTTCAAACCAAAAATAGTTGTAGAAAATTGATGTCTCTGTAACCCAAGATTACGAAAACATTTTTCGCTTATGAAATTTGATTGACTTCCTGAATCAATAAGAATGCGAACACGTTGAAATGTGCCATATCTATCACGGATATCTACCGCCGCAGTAGCCAATAATACTGTATTTTGTTCGGAAAAGGTGTTACCTGATACAGTTGAAGAATGTGGAATATTTTCTATGATAGTTGAACTATTAATATGGATCAGAGAGTGATGACGGTTATTACAAGTGCGACATTTGTACGACGAAAGACAATTATTTAGATTATGCGAATGATGTAAGCAATTCAAACACAGTTTATTTTGTTTGACGAAAGAAAAACGATCATTCGGAGATTTTGACAAGAAATCAGAGCATTTCGATAATCCATGTGAACCTTTGCAAAGGTAACACTTAACATTGGAATTATAATGAGTATTTTTTGTTTGTAATGAAAAACTATTGCTGGTCTTGGAATTATATTTATTATTACACTTCTCTTTGCTTACTGCAAATACTTTATTTTTAGAAGTAGTCAAATGTTGAACGGATTCTAGGGCCTTGCATTTAATTTCAACAAAATTATAAAGTTCCTTATATTCTGAAATTTTGCTAGAATCAGTTTGAATTTCAAAATTAGTTCGAGTCTCAATATCTAGTTTCCCTAGAAGTATATAGAAAAGTAAAAAATCCCACTGATCTGTATTGAAATTTAAAGCATTAAGAACTGCCAATGATTCGGAAAAGGTATTGAGTAGAATACGAAAATCTTTTGCAGTATTGCCTTTTAGTGAAATGAAAAAAATTGAATCTAATGCATTCGAAGCTATAAGTCTTTTATTTTGATATCTGTCAATAAGTTTTTTGAAAGCGGTGTTATAATTGTCGTTATTTATGGCGATACCATTTAGTAATTTCAAAGGCTCGTCTTTTAGGAAGGAAAATAAATATCTGAACTTTTCAACATTTGAAAGATTGGAATTATCATGAATTAATTTCTCGAACAGATCATGAAAAGTTGACCAAATTTTTGGATCACCGTCAAAAGTGGGTATATTAAGAGGTGGGAGTTTTGCAGAAGCTTCAACACTAACCGACGACGAATTAGAAGTATCATTTTTACTCATGTTATGATAAATAGACAAACCTTCATAATAAAAGTTTTCAGTCTCCCTTCTTATTTTCTCATGTGTATCAAATTCCGCCTCATCCTCAATCAGCATTATAATCTCATTATGACATTCTGAAAACCGCTCAAATAATTTTTTAATATCATCATACCTAGCCTTTAATTGCCCTCTTTTCGACGTATCAGTTAAGCTTTGCTTTGCAATAATGTAAAATTCCGAAATTCGACTAACGTATATTTTACGTTTGCTTTCAAATCTTTTGATGTTACTCATTTTTTGTGAAATATTTTATTGAATGAATGTAAATATAAAGTGATATATGTAAAGAACCAAATTATGCGAAGAAAAGATAATATAAAGAAAGTTTATTAGAACAGAAAGGGTGTCAACGAAAACTTTGGAAGTTGTAATCGTATTTGAGTTTTAATTATTTTCCAATATGAATTGAAAGAAGAAATATGCGGAATGAAAGAATATGTTTATATCGATTGAAGTGAACCTAAGTTGAACATATGGTTTTTTTGTATGAAGCGATAAGCGTATACTGCTTGTACGGATTTATCGATTTCCTACAATCGATATGAATGAAAATTAATAATAATTTGATGGTGACCCACGTGGAAATCTCGAAATGAAAAGAAAGAAAATAAGAAATCACTAGTCAACCGGTTCGAATGGACCAAAATGTTAGCACTTCGGTAGAAAATTAGCAGACTGTATGTGTAAATTTGATAATGATTAGAAATACACCACAAATCTCAGATGGACACTCACCCTCATCCACTGAATTCCTGGTTAGTTGGGGATCCCCTTGTCTGGAACTCTGACACCAACACCTTGTTGAACTATCGTTCTTGTAATAAGAAATTCTGAACACTTTTTGCTTTGAAAGAATTAAAAAACTCATAAGCCGGAAAAATATCGAACGTAATGTCGTTCCGTGATCATTAAGATTCTGGTCGAAGAAGAAGTCTCTCGCATGCGCACAGTGTCATCTGAAAGATGAGTGGTGCATATATGCGCAATTTCAGAAATAAATTAGGGAAACTTGAATGCTGCACTAACAACCAGAAAGAAATTTTGTCTCCTTTAAATATTTATTTATTAATTTTAGGGACTTTCGTATATCTTTTGGTTTATTTATTCCATTTGACATTGTATATTGAGTTTAGATTATATACGTCTATTAAATATAAGCGGTGCTTGTTTTAGACATTAATTTAATTCTAAAAGTTTTTTGAATAAAATTTTTTAAATTAAAATTGTAGAAGATAAACATATATTAATTTGTTTTAGAACTATATTTGTTTTTTGAAGATATAGTGCATGCTTTGAGAGATTTCTGAATTTACTTATTCGCATATTTAAATATATTAAATATTTCAAATAAATTATATTCTTTGGGAAGTCCTTTAAGTGTGTTCATGTTTTTAAAATGCAAATGGCGTTCTGAAGGTAAGACCAGAAACAAATTTTGTCTCCTTTAAATATTTATTTATTAATTTTAATGACTTTCGTATATCTTTTGGTTTATTTATTCCATTTGACATTGTATATTGAGTTTAGATTATATACGTCTATTAAATGTAAGCGGTGCTTGTTTCAGACATTAATTTAATTCTAAAAGTTTTTTTGAATGAAAATTTTATGAAATTAAAATTGTAGAAGATAAACATATTTTAATTTGTTTTGATATTCAAATTTTGTTATATTTCTTTTATCAAGTAAAAGGCCTTTCTATTTTATCTTAAATACACAGCTCTGGTACAAAAAATAGAGGGGTGGAAAGAGATGGTTTACAATCAATGAAAAATATTAAGTGGGGGGGATCTGTTTAAATCTATTTGATCATTCGATGAAAATTGTCTTTTATTATATCTATTGATCTCTAAAGTTTCTAACATTCTTCATGTTCTCGTAACCTTGTTTGGAATGTCTGTCCCACATATACACATGGGCAATCACTACATGTTAACTTGTAAACTCCTGATTTTTTGTTTTTAGGAATGACGTCTTTATTATTTTTTATTAAGCTGCCTAAACAAATAATGGTTTTAAAAGAGATGTTATAATTTTCTGTTTTCTTTGAATATCTATTAGGAGTATAAATGAGTTTCCGCCGTTTTATTGTAGATGGCGCGGCACGGAGTTTCGGTTAGCTTTCGCAGATGATAACTGGCTTAAGAAATAGTTTGGACATTCAAGAACAACATAACCTATTAATATCATTGATTTTATATTGGTAAAATATAATTTTTATAAGTTGAAAATGTCAAAATTTGAGCCAAGTAAGCGTCATTTGCGGGAAATATTAGTTTACTTCTTTAATTTAAAGAAATCTGCTGCTGAGGCGCATCAATTGCTCGTAGAAGCATATGGTGAGGGTGCTTTGAGTGAGAAAACGTGTCGAGAGTGGTTTCAAAAGTTTAAAAACGGTGATTTCGACGTAGAAGACAAAGATCGCAGTGGTGGGCCAAAAATTTACGAGGATGCAGAATTGGAGGAAGATTCATCTCAAACACAAAAAGAACTTGCTCTAACATTAGAAGTCACTCAGCAAGCAGTGTCACATCGTCTAAAACCGTTCTTCTATAATAAATATTTAATTTGTGTTAAAAAACGGCGGAAACTTATTTGTACTCCTAATAGCAATCTTTATATATATATATATATATATATATAAATATATATATATATATATATATATAAATATATATATATATATATATATAAATATATATATATATATATATATATATATATAAATATATATATATATATATATATATATATATATATATATAAATATTTAAATAAAAAAGAAAATTATAACATCTCTTTTAAAACCATTAATTCTTTAGGCAGCTTAATAAAAAATAATAAATACGTCATTCCTAAGAACAAAAAATCAGGAGTTTACAAGTTAACATGTAGTGATTGCCCATGTGTATATGTGGGACAGACAGGCCGTTCATTCCATACAAGGATACGAGAACATGAAAAATGTTATATTAATAATAAACCAAATTCAACTTATGCCAACCATTTGTTAGAGTCTGGTAATAATTTTAATTTGAACTATGAAATATTACATATCGAAAACAAAAGTCAGAAACTGAATCTATCAGAGACTTTAGAGATCAATAGATATAATAAAAGACAAATTTTATTGAATGATCAAATAGATTCAAACAGATCCCCCTACTTAATATTTTTCATCAATTGTAAACCATCTCTTTTCACCCCTCTAGTTTTTTGTACCAGAGCTGTGTATTTAAGGTCCGGTTTTGCATTGTATACTTCAGTTTAAATACTCACCTGATGCAGTCATGGTATGACGAAACAACTGTCGTGTAAATCAATAAAATAGCGGAAGTTAACATTCGTTTTTCTTATATTGAAGATGGATTTCCGTCAAATAAAGACCGAGACAATCAAGAATTAATTCCAGCTTTATCTGTAATAGTCTAATATGTATTGAATAAATATTAATATATAAAATTTTTACAGGTCGATCCTACCATGGCATCAACGAAGAAATAATTTGGGTCAGCATAGGTATGGGTGTAACGATTGCCATACTTATTACAATAGCCCTCTGTTACATCATGAGAGAGAAATGCATCGGAAGAAGAGAATATTACATCACGGCGTGAAACATGTCTATTCACCCAGCATAAAAATATAATAAAGCCAAATATTTTTTCGAAGTAAACGCCAAATCATGGATAATTCACGTTAGTCTTTAATTTTCCAATGACAATGTTAACTAGAGTTATTAGTTTTTTGAATAAATTAACTTTTATATAAATTGTAAAAGTCAATTTCATACTTCTCCCTTTTTACGACAGAAAAGTTTGTAATCAGTATTCCAGACAATAACTGCCTAAATTCTCTGAAATCCCTACAATTTTAATCTAAAAAATCTTTTTGAAATTTTAAGAATGAAATCGTTGAATCAAAAAATATTAGTAAATTTAAATAAAATATCTGTTTCATTTTAAAAATATATAGAATAATCAACACATATGAACGGCAGTGAACCAATAAATAAAAGAAAGAAAATATGAAATAAAAATGTTCAAGAAATTTTTCAGATTAAATTAAAGTTTAGGACAACTGATCCAGTTATTATCTGAAATATTTGAAAAAACTATTCAAAGTAATTTTCGATTTATATTTGAAAAAACTTTATTGATTCGATCCTTACTTGATGAAAATTCATTTCAATTAAATAAAATGATATAGATTATTTCCACAATTTATTATCAACGAAAATTATTTCACCAGCACTATGGTTTTGTTGAGTTTACATCTTGAATTACTGTTAACATTACACAACACAAAGAGGGGGTACAACTAACAATTTTTGGAAATAAAGAAAACATTCCAAGAAGGGGATGCAGAAAACCGTCAATTCATTGAAATACCGATAAAAAATATGGTAAAAAATGACCATTAAATATATACCTCAATAAGTAAAAATATTCAACAATGGTGATCTCGCAACATTTGTTTGGTCGTTTAGAAGAATTTTATGGTTTTTGTACCTACTAATTTCAACAAAGCATGAGTCTGGTACTTTACATTCGTAATGAATTATTTCATAGTTACTGTTAAAATTATGTCTTAATTCTTTCGAATGATTGGCGTATGTTGAATGTGAGATGTCTTACGTATAACTCTAATGGTGTTGGTGAATTATTTTCTCAAAAGATGTTCCTGTTTGACCAATATAGGCAATCACTACAAGTTAACTCATAGAATACAGATTTATTGTCTTTATTTGTTTTACCTCTTTTATATGAATGCTGAAATTATTAACCGTTCTAGAAGTCACATTCGAGTGTAATTTCATTTTGAAATACTTAGCAATATTATCTGATATTCTATTCACGTAAGTAATGGAAATGTCCCTTTTAGTCAAATAGTCAGATATCACAATTGATCAAACATCGAACCATCCCATTAACCACAAAATGGCTGCATATCACAGTATGATCTATAGATTGGTTAATGTACCTATGAATGACGATAATTTTTTATGGAATTGTATATGATTGGGCAAATTTCATTCAGTAACGGCTATAATCCAATTATAAGGGAAAAAATTTTAAACAAAAAGCAAGAGAAAATTCTATAAATTTAGTTTACCCTATTACAAAAGATTTGACTAAAAGATACATTTCCATTCTTCAAGTGAATAAAATTCAAAACGACTTGAATGTAGCTTTTAGAACGGTTAATAATTTAGGAATTCATATAATTCATATAAGAAATAAGAAAGATAAAACAAGTGAAGGCGATAAATCTGGAGTCTATAAATTGACTTGTAGTGATTGCCCTATGGAATATATTGGTAAAACAGGAAGATATTTTAAGAAAATAATTCACGAACATCAGTACAGTTACACGGCAGACATCTCACATTCAACATATTCCAGTCATTTGAAAGAATTTGGACATAATGTCAATGATAACTATGAAATTATTCATTATGAAAATAAAAGTACCAAAAATTAGTAGAAGAACCTCTTTAAATTCTTCTCAACTCTAAACAGATGTTGCGAGATCACATTTTTTGAATATTTTTCCTTATTAAGATAGTTCCGATAATTGGCTCCAATATATTTTATGGTTATTTATAACCCTTGTTTCGCTTATTTTTCTTTGTCGGTAGTTTCGTTAATTGATGGTTATTTGTATCCCTTTTTTGCAATATTTTTCTCATCTTTATTTCCTTAAATTATCGGTTATTTGTACTGCCACTTTTTAAAATTTTTAGCTATATAAGAAGTGTTGTATAATGTTTAGGTTCAGTTCAAGATGTAAACTTGACAAAGACACAGTTTTAGTGAAATAATTGTGGAAATAAACTATATTATTTTGTTCAATTTATATTCGTTTGTAATTAGTTTTAAACCCTCCATGTGAATCACAATAGATCTTTCATATTAACATGATCGCGGAGCTCAAAAAGGCCATGCTTAATCTGATCCAATCCTCTATATTGTTTCATTAAATCAGTATACTTGAAATATTCGCTTTGTTGGGCATATCACAATGGTATACGAGATTTTTCAATAAGGGCGGATAGATGTTGAAATATAATAAAACAAGCTCTGTTAGATATTAACGAAATTTTTCTACTCTAGATATACAGTGTGGAAACTACTTATGGAATAAAATTATTTGAGTCCTTTTGTTAGAGAATTATGAATAATACTGGGACACGTCAACTATTAAATTCAATAGTGCGCTTTTTAAACATAAATTTAAATAAACAGGGTGATTCGTGCAAGTCTTGAATAGTTCGTTCTCTTTATTTCAAATGGAACAATCTGTATATTTTTTTATTTTTAAAGGTCCCTAATAACCTGATTGGAACGAACCATATAATGTTTGATCTTTTGTGAATAATACCGGATGAAATGTCGAAAGTATTTATAATTGGCTTCAAGAAACTGAATACTTAAATTACATGATGGAATTTATTTTAATGGATTAAAATAAATGGTCAAAATGTTCACCATGACGTTTGAAGCATTATGGGGTGGGGCTTCATCCTGCTGGCACCAGACATTTTCATTCGGTAGGCTTGGATCTATTGCAGTAGAGAAAAAGTTTACTAACAAAGGAACAACTTCGTCTTTAATCAAAAATATTTTTCAGTTGTCAAATTCCCATCTATAAATATGGAACCAATAATATGGTAGGTCCAAACGTTCCCTTTTTGAGGCTACTGCTGACCAATATCTACAATTTTGTCAGTTTGACTCACCGGTCAATATGAATGTTGATTCTTCAGAAAAATAGATTTTACCAACAGCTATTTCATTTCTATTCAGTTTATTCATCATTATTTCGCAGAAATGCATTCTACGATTTGGATCGTATTATGTTAGCTTCTACGCAAAAGGCATTTTATATGGAAGAAGTTTTTCTTTGTGGAGGCACCTTATGATAGTTGTATGATTTACATTATTTTAACGTGCAATTTGACGTATACTTGTCGTTGGATCCTCTGCAACACCTAACAAAATATCCAATTTCACAGCATTTTCAACAGATTGTCATTTTCCTTTTAATGGTTTGACCATGTTCTCTGAATTGTGCATGAATTTTAGACACAGTACCTTGTGAAATATTAGGCAACTAAGGATACCTCTGATTAACTAAGTTTGCCACTTCAACTTGACTTCTGCAGTTATCCTCGTAACGGATCATCATTATAATTTCCATTTGGTGAGTCTCAGTTGAATATTTCATTATTACTTCTATAAGAAATACGTTTTCAATTAGGGATTTACTATTTCAATGTAAAAATCAACACCGCAACATCTGACTGATAACAATCCACATTATTGCGCAGATTTCGTTTATTTATTCGCATAAGTAGATACGTTTTTAATAATTCATGACAAAAATGTTATCTAAACCAAAATCCATGAGAATATCGAGAATTGATTTAAGAAATTTTCCCAACTTAATTGAAATTCGTTCAGTAAGTCTGTATTTAGGTTATTCAAAAAAAAACATTATTTAACGCCATTATTTCACCCGGTATTATGAATAACCGATTATGTATTAGTTAAAAGCGCTTTAAAAAATATAAAAATTCAAAGTGTTTTCCACCAAATATTCTGAAGCCCAATCAGCGAACAAATGGCATTGTTTATGGTGGTTAGGTCCTGAGTGAATTGGCCCAAGTCCTGATGCAATATTTACCAAGTTTAATTATTCCCACAATTCAACAATTGACAACAATTGTTTCGCCAACGTTGTGGTTTCTTCAGGTTTACATTTTGAACTAACTCTAAAAATTACAACTGCACTTCTTCTTATATAGCTATTAAAGATTGAGAAAAAGGAATGTACAAATAACTAACAATTGTCAGAAATATAAATAAGGAAACATAATTTTACTTTTCGATATTTCTGAAAATTGTATTTGTATCCCTTTATTACATATGTTCTCTTATCTGTATTCCGGAAATTGTTAGTTATTTGTCCTCCCCTTTTTTTTCAAGTTTCATTGGTATAAAAGAAATTAATGATTAATTTTTAGAGTTTAATCAGAACTTAAACCTGAAGATTCGTTTGATTAAAATGAATTTCCATCAAGTAAGACTCGCCAACATCTACCCGCTGCAAATAAAAAACCCTTTAAATCAATGAAAATACAACTTTCTTGTCGTTAAAAACAATAAGATATTGCAAATTGTATGTCCATTAGTGAATTATCTGTTAGTTGAGTTAGAAAATGTAGAAACTCGTTAATATTTATATATTTTTGAAGACTTTTTGTGAAGAATTATCTTCAGGAATTTGCTCATAGTAAAATGAATGAATAAAAAAATTAATGATATATTTATTCAGGATTCTATAGATCTATAGTTACTGAGATAATGTATTGTCTTGTTTTATATCTTTAAATGAAATCTTTGAAATCATAAATTTTGCAAAATGTCATTGAAGCTTCAGGAAAAGATCGATCGAATACAAATAAATAAGCTTAATATGTGAACATCTAGTGAGTAAGTAACAAAATTGATATTCCCCAGCATTATAAAGCAACACAAAGTTTGGAATTGTTTCTATTCTTAAGCGCTAAGGTTGTCAGAGTTCAATCGAATGCAAAAAATATAATATTTATAAGATTTCTTCAATAATTTGTAGGTGAAATTAATCGTTATGTCTAGATACTGAGTGGACATTTTATTGATATTATTCTCTTAACTGTTGCGTTCTTATAAAAGTAACAACAGGAATTTATTGTTCATAGCCTTAGGTCTTTTGAGTCCCATTCTTATGTGAGTACGTGAAAAATTTTACTGCCTGCTATAAGAATATACAGAATGGGGAGTATATTTAGAACCCTGGTGTATGCGATATTGTTTTGTTCTTTTACATGAACATCACTAATTCTTCTTAAGATAGCGCGATTATACACAATTCTGCAATAGGGCGCTTCCATAGCTGCCAAGCAAGACTTAAATTTTGTTCGAAAGCAGGCTTCTTGTGCTTTTATTTCTGCATCTCGGAAAATTATTTTCTAATATACAAGGTGTTCTCAGAAAATTATTTAACACATGGGCAATTTTAAATGGGTAAACCCGTATATTTTCATATATTTTCAATGACCTTTAATATTTCTATCATGACGGAAAATATAAGATATATAAGAAATAGGGGTAGTTCGCTAAAAGTCCTCTTCCGATTGCCAGAAGCAATTGTTACACAAATTTGATCAAAATTTTCTTTGAAAGATTTACCAAGTCATCATTCCTAAATGATCACATATACAGGGTGTCCGTTATTGATAACCAAATTGTGATTTCTTGATTTTTTAAATTTAACATCCTGTATTTTTTCTCAATAATGTAGATAATTGAATGCTTCACATTTTTTCAGAGGTAATCTTAGATTTTCACTCCTGCAGATACGAAAAATTATATTACAATTGAAAATTTCATTTAAATAATGAACATAATAACTAATGAATATTAAAAATAGTTGAAATATTGAAACCTGCGGCAGAATTTATTCAGGTAATATTCAGTACATATTCATTTCTTTTAATGATCCACGAGATATTCAAAGTGTCGTCTGCCTTCTCTCGAACACAAAGCAATCGGATCGTGGAATGACCTAGTAACTCTGGTCAGCATGGCTGGAGTAATGCTCCGAAATGCATTTAATATTCTCTCAAGGGAACTTCAATACACACAATTCCCTTTATATGACCCCACAAAAAAATTCTGGTTTAGTGAGATCCGGTGATCTAGTAGGCCATCTTGTCTGTGTGCCCCTATCAATTCATCTATTTGGAAACTAATGAAGCAAAAAATTGTTCTCAGAACGAGAATTATGCCGAAACCACATTTCATTTCTCATTTGCGTAAGTAACACTGGTAAGAATCCTGGAAGAATTTTGGAGGGACCGTCGAGATATGCAGGCACCGTCGAGATTTCATTCGAAAAAATGAGGACCTATCAAATAAAGGCCGATAACTGCTCCCCAGAGATTTAATGATCACTTGTGTTGATGATCGACTTCCCTTATCATTTTTGAAGTTTCGAAAGTGTAATAATGGAAATTGTGCCTATTGACAAAACCAGAATTGTGAAAAGTCGCTTCATCGCTGAATAAAACAAAATCGAAAAATGAACGGTTAAGTTAAATTTGAAAACTTGGCCAGTTACAAAAATCGAAGCGGTTTTCGAAATCATTATTGGTAAGCGCCTGGTGCATCTGATTATGGTAAGGGTGCGTTTTGAGAATTCTCTGAACTAAACGTTCATTTATACCCCAAGCTACACTAAGCTTCCTTTTGCTCGTGTGTGGATCTTCTGTTACATCCAGTGAAATCTCAAATGCCTTGTTTTCGTTAGAGCCTGATTTGATCATTTCTTCATTTTTGTACTTGACATCTCCTGTCTCTACAAATCTGTTTAAAAGACTCCGTAAACTCGATTCTTTTGGATGTCTTACCTCGGAATTATTCTGTAGCAGCATAAGTTCGATTCGCCAATAAACACTGTGACATGAAAATAAGATGAGACATTTCATTTTTTCCATAATACAACCTGATTTATTGTATTGAGAAGTAACTTAGCGTTTTAAAGACCATTAACTTGATTGATAATCAAATGTTGTAATGCCGATAAAACACTGATGTATTGGTTAAATACGCATGTGATCAATATGTGATGCTTATTCAGAAAACCATTATCATTTTTATCTTGACGCTCAGGGATTATGATTTTGGGAATGTTCTTAAGTTTTTCAACCAGTTCTATGAAAATAATCTAATGGTTTGGAATAGTTTTCTTTAGATTTTGAGAAATGTTTCAGCAGAATTTCCGGGAATAAATCGCAGAAATCATTCATTGATCAATGTTAGAAAAATGAGATGAATTATTAAAGTGAAATTATAATGATACCGATATTTTTAAACTAGTTCTCCAGAGAGTTACTGAGGGTATTTAATACACAAGATGTTTCCAAGGATCGAACCTCTTCGTAACTCTTTGCAGAGTTTAAAAATGTCGACTTTTAACGAACCATTGTTCCCTTAACTGTTTGTAGTTTTCTCTAAATAACGTTGGAAAAATATCTCTAATATTTTGCGTTATGAAATAAATATTGAAGGCCATTGAAAAATCGCCCGTTTGTTGAATCTTTTTTGGGAACACCTATTTAAAAAAAATTTTTTGAGATGCTAAAATGATACAAGGAGCCTGCTTTCGAACTAAATTTCTATGCTGTCTGGTTCGCCAACTATGAAAGCGAAACGCACTATTGAAGGACCCTGTATAGTTATAGTTAGAAGAGGCAATGTTGCAGAGTCTAAGTGAAATGATCATAAGCATCTACATGTACCATCCAATTTTCAAATCAATTTGTTGTATAATTCGCGAATAACGCTGAATCTCAAATCCTTTACATGTCTCAGATTTGATCACTTTTCCTGAACTTCTCACGATAAAAAGTAATTTTCTTCTGATTAAAATACAGAACTTTAGAATGTGATAAAATTAATTGAATATTACTCGTATAAACAATAAGACCTAAAGTCCAAACCACTGATTAACGGAGTTTTTACTTGCAAATACATGTTCATAAAAAACAAAATGAAGCGAGTTGATTTTTTATATATCTTCAAGACATATTCGAAATTTCTCTTGAAGCTACAGGTTAAATTGGCGTACAAATTATTTTGGATATACGAGTAATCAATTTGTGTTCACGAAGAATCTAGAAGTGGTGTTTTTGTGTATACCCCCACCTCTAGATCTTCCGAATGGGCCTACCTATGTCCTCACAGGGGACCAAATTGAAACGATAAATATAGATAATTAGAAAATTAACATAAATCTCCTTACTCGATAATTAAAATGAAGAATGTCAATTGTATCTAACCTCATCCAAATATTTGTAGATCAATAGACAATTCAGAAAGATTATTTGTTATTTTTACTAGCGCTTCTAGAGTATGCAAAATACATACACAGAAACTATAAGAGATTAATAATACACCAGCGCCATCTAGAGTATGCAAAATACATACAAAACATCCCTTTGCGAGTTAATTCAAGTGTCAAAATGTATTGTCGAAATATTCACGTTACTAACGCAGAATAAACTTTCCTCCCGCTCAAATCAGATCATGGTATGGCGTAATGCTTATAATTAGCATATTCATATTAAAATAAATTAATTAGGCTGATCTGTACCAAAAATCATTAATAAGGAGTATGAGGTATGGTAATAGAAGCTTCTAGAAATGACAACCATTTGTTAGAGGTTGGTAATAATTTTAATTTGAACTATGAAATATTACATATCGAAAACAAAAGTCAGAAACTGAATCTGTTAGAAATTTTAGAGATCAATAGATATAAAAAAAAATTTATTGAATGATTAAATAAACTTAAACAGATTCCCCTACTTAATATTTTTCATTAATTGTAAACCATCTCTTTCCACCCCTCTATTTTTTGTGCCAGAGCTATGTATTTAAGGTCCTGCGTTGCACTGTATACCTCAGTTTAAATACTCACGAGTACCTTGGCTATGAAGACCAAAATAAGACTACTGAGTTGCTATATCTTTCCAGTGCTTTTGTATGGTGTCGAAGCATGGACATTAACAGAAGCGTCCTGCAAGAAATTAGAGGTGTTTGAGATGTGGTTGTACCGTCGTATTCTGAAGATCTCATGGGTTGACCACATCACGAATGCAGAAGTTCTCCGCAGATTCAACAAGGAGAAGGAGATCTTGTACCAAGTGAAAAAACGAAAACTTGAATCACGTTATGAAAAATCCGGAGAGGTATCGACTTCTACAACTGATAATACAGGGAAAGAGAAGCATTGGACGACGAAGAATATCGTGGTTGAAGCATTTGAGAGTTTGGTTCAACTCAACAACCACAGGTCTATTTCGGGCAGCAATTGATAAGTTCCGTGTCCCCATCATGTTAGCCAACATCCAGAATGGATAGACACCAACAGAAGAAGAAGAAGATTTTGAGAAAAGTTTCAGCAGAATTTCCAGGAATAAATCGCAGAAATCATTCATTGATCAATGTTAGAAAAATGAGATGAATTATTAAAGTGAAGTTATAATGATACCGATATTTTTAAACTAGTTCTCCAGAGAGTTACTGAGGGTATTTAATACACAAGATGTTTCCAAGGATCGAACCTCTTCGTAACTTTTTGCAGAGTTTAAAAAAGGCCGACTTTTAACGAACCATTGTTCCCTTAACTGTTTGTAGTTTTCTTTAAATAACGTTGGAAAAATATCTCTAATATTTTGCGTTATGAAATAAATATTGAAGGCCATTGAAAAATCGCCCGTTTGTTGAATCTTTTTTGGGAACACCTATTTAAAAAAAATTTTTTGAGATGCTAAAATGATACAAGGAGCCTGCTTTCGAACTAAATTTCTATGCTGTCTGGTTCGCCAACTATGAAAGCGAAACGCACTATTGAAGGAACCTGTATACTTATAGTTAGAAGAGGCAATGTTGCAGAGTCTAAGTGGAAAGATCATAATCATCTACATGTACCATCCAATTTTCAAATTAATTTGTTGTATAATTCGCGAATAACGCTGAATCTCAAATCCTTTACATGTCTCAGATTTGATCACTTTTCCTGAACTTCTCACGATAAAAAGTAATTTTCTTCTGATTAAAATACAGAACTTTAGAATGTGATAAAATTAATTGAATATTACTCGTATAAACAATAAGACCTAAAGTCCAAACCACTGATTAACGGAGTTTTTACTTGCAAATACATGTTCATAAAAAACAAAATGAAGCGAGTTAATTTTTTATATATCTTCAAGACATATTCGAAATTTCTCTTAAAGCTACAGGTTAAATTGGCGTACAAATTATTTTGGATATACGAGTAATCAATTTGTGTTCACGAAGAATCTAGAAGTGGTGTTTTTGTGTATACCCCCACCTCTAGATCTTCCGAATGGGCCTACCTATGTCCTCACAGGGGACCAAATTAAAACGATAAATATAGGTAATTAGAAAATTAACATAAATCTCCTTACTCGATAATTAAAATGAAGAATGTCAATTGTATCTAACCTCATCCAAATATTTGTAGATCAATAGACAATTCAGAAAGATTATTTGTTATTTTTACTAGCGCTTCTAGAGTATGCAAAATACATACACAGAAACTATAAGAGATTAATAATACACCAGCTCCATCTAGAGTATGCAAAATACATACAAAACATCCCTTTGCGAGTTAATTCAAGTGTCAAAATGTATTGTCGAAATATTCACGTTACTAACGCAGAATAAACTTTCCTCCTGCTCAAATCAGATCATGGTATGGCGTAATGCTTATAATTAGCATATTCATATTAAAATAAATTAATTCGGCTGATCTGTACCAAAAATCATTAATAAGGAGTATGAGGTATCGTAATAGAAGCTTCTAGAAATGACAGTGTAACATACATCTGTATAAAAATTTTATATTCAAACAAACTCGACAAGGTTTTGTAGATTACAGAGGCAAATTGCAGACATGCGCACGTTTCAAACTGATTGGATTTCTTCAGTGCAATGTATGCTGGTCAGTCCAAATCTGTCAGTATCTAAATTCGCTATACACAGAGACTCTCAGACATCAATAATACACTAGCGCCATCTAGAGTATGCAAAATACATACACAGAGACTCTAACATATTAATAATACACCAACATCATCTAGAGTATGCAAAATAAATACAAGACATCCCTTTCGAGTTAATTCAAATGAAGAAATGTATTCTCGAAATATTCACGTTACTAACGCAGAATAAACTTTCCTCATGCTCAAAAAAGACCATAATTTGCCGTAATGCTCATAATTAGCGTATTCACATTAAAATAAATTAATTCGGCTGATCTGTACCGTACTGTAATCATTAATAAGGAGTATGAGCTATAAAATAGAAAAAGGCTAAATCTGTTTTGATATTCAAAAAAGTATGAGCTATGTTAATAGAAAGTTCTAGAAATCGAGACAGTGTAGCATACATCTGTATAGCAATTCTATACTCAAACAAACAATCTACAAGGTTTTGTAGATCACAGAGGCAAATTGCAGACAGAGTTTGTTTGAACATAGAATTTTTATGCAGATGTATATTACACTGTCTCGATTTCTAGAACATTCTATTACCATAGCTCATACTCCTTATTGATTACAGATGTATGTTGTTATTTATGTTATGTTATTTATGGCGAGCGGCCGTCTGTCCATAGTTTGTATGTGGTCCGTTCCGCCTTCCTCTGCACGAGTAGGTGCAGGGGTTGTAGATTTAGTAGGACCTCCATGGCTGTCGTGGATGTGCTGCGAAACGCACCTGTAATTGCAAGGCAAGCTTGTCTCTGTAGTCTGGTGAGCTTTTGTTCGCCAACCGTTTGTTGGCCTTTCTTCCACCACGCTACAGCGCCATACACTATCCGTGGTCTAATTACCATAATGTATAGCCAGTACATCTGCCTGGGCTTTAGGCCCCAAGTTGTACCACAGATCCGCCTGCAAGTACAGAAACCCATTCTGGCTTTATGACACACTTTATCTAGGTGTGCACTCCAGCTGAGGGTCTTGTCCAGGACTATTCCCAGGTATTTTGCCTCAAATGAGAATTGTATTATTTCATCACGGATAGTCGGTGGATCTAAACTATTCAACTTCCGTTTTTTAGTGAATGGTATAATACTTTAACTACCTTTTGCGGGTTAAGTGGCATGTCTTTCCTTATACACCATTTGTCAATAGTGTTCAGTATCTCTTGAAGGACGGCCGATATCGTCACCTCCGATTTACCTTTCACTATGATTGCCAGGTCATCAGCAAATGCTTGAACGTCGACTCCCCACAGCGAAATGATCGCTAGCAGGTCATCAACGAGAAGGGTTCACAGTAAGGTTGAGAGAATACCTCCCTGCGGACAAGCTACAAAACCTTGTCGAGTTTGTTTGAGTATAGAATTGTTATACAGATGTACATTCTGTCAAGAAAGTACCGGGAATTATCGATTTAAATCTGGCGGGGCAATGAGGCAGGTAAATTTTTTTTTTCCTAGGTTGGTACCACTGTCCTTAATTACTATGCCAAGCTTGAGCGGGATCTGTCAACTAGTGTGTTTGCAACAGCTGATTAAGTCAGTCGATGTCAGAGTGCGTGCCGATTTTTACTATGGGTGATTACGTTGAGCAAAGAATTTGTTTAAAGTTTTGTGTTGCAAATGAATTTTCGTGTGCCGATGCATTGAAAATGTTGCAAAAGGCCTTTGGTGATAATTCTCTATCGAAAACTCGTGCATATCAGTGGTACAGAGCCTTCAAGGACGGTCGTGAAGTGGTCGCCCATCGACGGCTTCGATCGAAGATAACGTCGATAAAATTAAGGAAAGGGTGCTGGAAAACCGTCGTACCAGCTTGAGAGAATAGCACATGATCTTAAGATATTCCACGAGTCCGCACGTACGATTTTGATTGATATTTTGGGCATGAGAAAGGTGGCCGCACGACTCGTACCAAAAGACCTGAATTTTCTTCAAAAACGTCATCGCGAACAGGTTGCTTCAGACATGCTGGATCGCTGTAATTCCGATTCTACATTCATGGAACGCATTATAACTGGTGATGAGACCTGGGTCTACGAGTACGATATGCAGCAATCATCGCAATGGGTGGCAAAAAATGAACCGAAACCGAAAAAACCACGCCAAAGCCGCTCGAAAATGAAGGTGATGCTCATTGTTTTCTTCGATATCCATGACGTGGTGCACTACGAATTCGTTCCAGAGGGTCAGACGGTAAACAAGGAGTATTACCTAGGCGTTATGAAACGTTTGCGTGAGCGTATCCGTAAGAAGCGGCCAAATTTATGGGCGAACAACTCATGGATTTTGCATGACGATAACGCGCCTTCTCACCGAGCTACGATTGTGACTGACTTTCTCGCCAAAAACTCAACAAACGTGCTTCAGCAACCACCGTATTCGCCGGATTTGGCTCCCTGCGACTTTTTCCTCTTCCCAAAACTAAAATTGCCCCTTCGTGGCACCCGTTTTGAGTCGATTGAAGCCATAAAACAAAATTCGGCGCGAGAGCTAAAGTCCATCCCGGAAAGCGCCTATAAAAAATATTTCGATAATTGGAAGTGCCGTTGGCATAGATGTTTTGGAGCAAATGGAGTCTATTTTGAAGGTGACCCAATAAATTTTGACGATTAAATGTAAAAATGTTGTTTTAATTGAAAATTCCTGGTACTTTCTTGACAGAGTAGTATGTTACACTGCCTCGATTTCTAGAACTTTCTATTACCATAGCTCATACTCCTTATTAATCAGTAATGTGTTTGTTTGTAAGAAATTCGAATGTAGTTTTCCACCTTAAATGTAAGTAAAATATTCCATAATTGAGCGGTGATATCAAATTCATCATGAATATTCCATAAGAGATGGGCCACCAAGTTGCATCTGATCTGGTAATAAGAGTGTTTCGATGCATGAAAGGGATTTCTTAATATTTATTAAACATTTCCCTAATTATGCGAAGCCAAATGAAACAAATAGAACCCTTCTCATTTTTGATAACCATAGCTCCCATCTGTCTATTCCCGTTATAGATATTTTTGCAAAGAAAACTACATAACATTTCCATTCCATACGTCGCATAAATTGCAACCTCTGGATTGTGGAGTTTATGGGCCTTTTAAGAAATATTTTAATAATGAATGTGATCAGTGGATGAAGATTAACCCGGGCAAGTGAATGACTGTTTATCACATACCATCAATAGTTCGAGACTCTACCACTAGCATTGTTTTTAGGAATGACGTCTTTATTACTTTTTATTAAGGTGCCTAAAAAATTGATGGTTTTAAAAGAGATGTTATAATTTTCTTTTTTCTTTGAATATCTAGCAATCTTTTTTATATATATATATATATATATATATATAAATGTTTGAATAAAAAAGAAAATTATATTATAACATCTCTTAAAACTATTAATTCTTTAGGCAGCTCAATAAAAAATAATAAAGACGTCATTCCTAAGAACAAAAAATCAGGAGTTTACAAGTTAACATGTAGTGATTGCCCATGTGTATATGTGGGACAGACAGGCTGTTCATTCCATACAAGGATACGAGAACATAAAAAATTTTATATTAATAATAAACCAAATTCAACTTATGCCAACCATTTGTTAGAAGCTGGTAATAATTTTAATTTGAACTATGAAATATTACATATTGAAAAAAAAAGTCAGAAACTAAATCTGTTAGAAACTTTAGAGATCAATAGATATAAAAAAAAAATTATTGAATGATCAAATAAACTTAAACAGATCCCCCTACTTAATATTTTCCATTTATTGTAAACCATCTCTTTCCACCCCTCTATTTTTTGTGCCAGAACTGTGTATTTAAGGTCCTGTTTTGCATTGTATACCTCAGTTTAAATACTCACCTGATGAAGTCATGGTATGACGAAACAATTGTGTGAATCAATAAAATAGCCGAAGTTAACATTTGTTTTTTTTATATTGAAGATGAATTTCCGTCAAGTGAAGACCGAGACAATCAATAATTAATTCCAGCTTTATCTGTAATAGTCTAATATGTATGGAATAAATATTAATATATATAATATATATAAATTTTTTCAGGTCGATCCTACCATGGCATCAACGAAGAAATAATTTAGGTCAGCATAGGCATGGGTGTAACGATCGCCATACTTATTACAATAGCCCTCTGTTAAATCATGAGAGAGAAATGCATCGGAAGAAGAGAATATTACATTCACGGCGTGAAACATGTCTATTCACCCAGCATAAAAAAATAATAAAACTGCAATTATAACCAACAGACCCGGGAAGAAACTCTTAGAAGAAAGATACATCAACAGAAAAGTCTCAAATTGAATGTTGGTGGCTGTTACTTGGTGTAAATTCATATCAAATGAAATCAAATCAATAATTGTTTAATTTACACTTTTATTGGCTAACTGATGACGCGTTTCGTTACATTGTAACTTCTTCAGATCATACACACTACTGATTTCTAAACGAACTGTCTTGCTTTTAAATACATTTATCAACTTATTATCAAGTATTTGAACAAGAGGGGGAGAATTTTTCAAAATACAAAACTATTACTTTATCATTTAAATGTAATTAATAACTTATTATAAGATGTTTCTTATCTCAACCATTACTTACTAAAGTAATTAAGATACCATTATACCCCACTTAAGATATGAGCAAAATCCCGACTGCTGAAATTCCATGTATTATACTAATGCCCAATAAAATAATTAACATAAAATTACCAAGAAATCGGTTACTTAAACAGATTGAGTAAAGGCGAATTATTTAGATCTAATTGATCATTTAATAAAACCCCTTTACGCTTCTGTCTATTTATTTCTACCGTTTCCCAATAATTTAATTGTAAACTTTTATCTACTTCATGTATTATCTTAAAATCCTGATCGAACATATGATTTTCGGATAATAATTCTATCTATATATACCTTATCACAACTACCGCAATTCAATTGATAAATACCCGATTTATTTTCTCTTTTTATTTTTTTCCATGAAGTTTGCTAAATTATTTTGTGTCCTCCATAAAATATCAAATTGTTGCTTCTGTAGTTAATTTTTCATATAGTGGCTTATTTTACCAAAATATGTTAGGTTGTTGTGTTTTTTATTATTGTCTTTTGTTTTTGGAAAAATCAGTTGCTTTATCTTATTGTTTTTTCTTTAACAATTTCATTATTAACTCCGGTGCATAGTCATTGTTAATTGCAATTTGTTTAATGATATTAAGTTCTCTCTCAAAGTTTTCATTTGATAATGGTATACTAAGTAGTATCATAAGTCTATGCATCATATTATGGAACGCGGCTAATTTATGATTATATGGGTAAAATTTATATAATATATATATATATATATATATATATATATATATATATATATATATATATATATATATATATATATATTATAATATATATCACCCATATAAATTATATGGGTGAAATTTATGAAAGAGAGGTGAAACGAATGTTAATTAATTAAATTAATCCAGAGCCGTATACATTAGAGGACTATTTATAAATGTCAACCTAAAGTTTGTGAATGTTTCTGACTTCTTTTCATTTAATAATGATGTACATGTGTTTTATCGAATTATCTGAACAAAATTTATTTATTACTATTATTATTATAGACGGTAAAAATCTCACGATGCACTTAGGATTTCAACAAAAATCGATAGTATTCCTTACAAATTTCAAATTAATTCATGTTTTGTAATTTCACCACTTTCCAAGGAATTTTACGATACGAATTCATCAAGATATAAAATGATAATATATCATGGACATTTTTCAACTTAGGTCAAGCAATGATTCAGTTTGGCGCTGGTACGAAGTATCAGTTCAGTGTTTCAATTCAATTTTTTTTCAATTCAAACGGTTTATTCAGCAAATGTTTCATCACATAGTTGTATACAGATGATACCGTCTGACTAGAAATAAGTTTCCAATCTTCTCGTTAGATGTCTCTGGGTATCATAAAATAAATATAGGGGCGATCGTAAAAACAATTGGATGGAGATTTTCACAAAAGTGTATTTCATAATAAATGACGTTTTGTGTACTCTTCCTTTCATAGTATCCCGAAAAATACTATTTACAAGGGTTATCATGCTCAAAATAAATCATAAAAATATTGTTTGACTCACCAAAAAAATCAAATTCAGAAATAATTTCACATCAACTTGTTTAACACATTGGATAACCTAGAGAGATAACTTCCGATGACTCATGTGTACTTCAAATACAGAAAGCACAGAACAGTGCGTCTTGCTAAATGGTATAAACGGAAATGTCCAATGATAAAAACGGAAATAACCAGTATTTCAAAAATAATACAGAACCAAGGATTTTTTAGGTTAGCTAGTCTATACGAAATTAATCCATAATAAATAAAAAATTGCATTAGAGTTCAAACTTAATAGAATTAAATTACTACGTAATATCTTCAGTAAATATCTAAGATATTTATATATCTTAGGATTCACATTTTGTCAAAGAAGCACTACTCTAAAATTTTCTATTAATAGAATTATTTATATTAAATTAAATTCAGAATTTTTTGGGAAATTATGGATTAATTTCTTATAGGGTCAATAATCTACAAAAACTTCTCATTAATGTATTATTATTGAAATACTGGTTATTTTTGTTTTTATCATAGGATATCGTTTGGGAAGATTTACATTTGTTCTGTGCTTTCTGTATTCGAAGTACACGTGATTATGAATCATAGCATGACATCATATTTTATATTAATTAATTATAATACTCTTCTATATTTGAATATATGATTTTCACTTTAGATTGTGTAAAAGTTTCAAGATATAAATCTGAATTTAATTTTGTTCAAATACATCTATCAAGTATCGACTTCAATGTTATTTGTTTTCAAGCTCTAGCTTTTTAATCTGGCGCAGCTCCAAAATAGGAATATCAGATTTTATCTTTCATAAATGATTTTGACTATTGTATTTTTTTATATTCTCACATAATCCTCCATCTGATCACATCTTTATAGTTTTGTTTTTTTTTTTTTCAATTCTGTATATTCTGGGTTATCAACTTTAAAATCGCTAATACACATTATTTGTCAAGGAAGCATAAATTAGTAAATATTTTTCATCATTCTTTTAGAATTTTGATCGAGAAAAAGACATCATTATTGGAACTGCTTCATTTTGAAACGATTGAAAAAAATAGTTTGATGGAATTATTCAGAGCATTTAATTTAAGTTTCCTTGTCTTGTTGAAAAACTATACTTTTATTTCGAGCTTTGATCGAAAAATTCACATGAAAATCAGAATATTTCAATTTGAAAATGAATCAAAGAAATTATTCTGGTTATATTTAATTGAATCAGTCTTTACTTGATGAAAGTCCATTTTAAATAAGGTTATTCTGATTCTCACTAATTTTCATTCTCATTTAAAATAACCATTGTTTCGCTATCATAGTAGCATCTTCAGGTAGTTATTAAAAATTTGAATCTACCCCAAGATGCTACTGCGATAGCGAAAAATTGTTGTATTAAATAACAATAAAAAATTGTGAAAAAAAGAATAACCTTATTTGATATAATTTAATTGAAATATTTCAGAGAAATCATACTTCTAATTATAGCTAGGGTCGAAAAAATCACATCAAATTTAAAATTTCTGAATTTATGAACGAATACAAAAGTATGAAAATAAATTAATTCGGCTGATCTGTACCAACAGACTTTAATAAGAAGTATGACCTATGGTAATAGAAAGTTCTAAAAATCGAGACAGTGTAACATACATCTGTATAACAATTCTATACTCAAACAAACTGGACAAGTTTTTGTAGATTACAAAGGCAAATTGCAGACATCAGCACGTTTCAAAGTGATTGGTTTTAATCAGTGCAGTATGCTAATGGAATGAAATAAGAAATTACTTTGTTTTCTATCACTTTTTTATTATTACTGATATACAGTGACTCGAGTTTCGTAGTGTTTACTACATTTTCAAACTGAATGAACAAATAAGATCTGAACTATTATACATTCTGTCAAGAAATTACCGGGAATTATCGATTTAAATCTGGCGGGGCAATGAGGCAGGTAAATTTTTTTTTCCTAGGTTGGTACCACTGTCCTTAATAACTATGCCAAGCTTGAGCGGGATCTGTCAACTAGTGTGTTTGTAACAGCTGATTAAGTCAGTCGATGTCAGAGTGCGTGCCGATTTTTACTATGGGTGATTACTATGGGACGATAACGCGCCTTCTCACCGAGCTACGATTGTGACTGACTTTCTCGCCAAAAACTCAACAAACGTGCTTCAGCAACCACCGTATTCGCCGGATTTGGCTCCCTGCGACTTTTTCCCCTTCCCAAAACTAAAATTGCCCCTTCGTGACACCCGTTTTGAGTCGATTGAAGCCATAAAACAAAATTCGGCGCGAGAGCTAAAGTCCATCCCGGAAAGCGCCTATAAAAAATGTTTCGATAATTGGAAGTGCCATTGGCATAGATGTATTGGAGCAAATGGAGCCTATTTTGAAGGTGACCCAACAAATTTTGACGATTAAATGTAAAAATGTTGTTTTAATTGAAAATTCCCGGTACTTTCTTGAGTTATCATCTGCGAAAGCTAACCGAAACCCCGTGCCGCGCCATCTACAATAAACTTCAAATAACTCCTTACTGAAGAGATTTTGGGTCCGAATGTATCAGGTTTTTTCTCTGGAGAATTTGCCATATATTCTTCACAAAGGGAAAATAAAAAGAAGGCCTTTTTGAATTATATTTTTTGATGATGGAACTTGTGATTCTTTAACATCCAATCGTAACATATATATGTATAAGGTGAGGTGATAATATATATGTATAAGGTAAGGTGATAATAGTATAATAGTATTTTAGATTGAAATATATAAATTGAAAATTACTATAAAAAAGTATTTGCATATTACAGAATAATGACTGGAATTAACTCACCAGAACCTCCGCCGTTTTTTAACACAAATTAAATATTTATTATAGAAGAACGATGTGAGACTGCTTGCTAAGTGACTTCTAATGTTAGAGCAAGTTCTTTTTGTGTTTGAGATGAATCTTCCTCCAATAATTCCTCCAATTCTGCATCCTCGTAAATTTTTGGCCTTCCATTGCGATCTTTGTCTTTTACGTCGAAATCACCGTTTTTAAACTTTTGAAACCACTCTTGACACGTTCTCTCACTCAAAGCACCCTCACCATATGCTTCTACGAGCAATTGATGCGCCTCAGCAGCAGATTTCTTCAAATTAAAAAAGTAAACTAATATTTCCCGCAAATGACGCTTACTTGGCACAAATTTTGACATTTTCAACTTATAAAAATTACATTTTACCAATATAAAATCAATGATATTAATAGGTTATGTTGTTCTTGAATGTCCAAACTATTTTTTAAGCTGGTTATCATCTGCGAAAGCTAACCGAAACCCCGTGCTGCGCCATCTACAATAAAACGGCGGAAACTTATTTGTACTCCTAATATTTGTTTCCTGAATGAAACGAAAACGCCCAGGTGCCCTAAGTTTGCCAACGATAAGTCCTTGCTACCTCAGCAACGGTTAGGACTACATTAAGAACCTCAGTTAAAAATATTCTGTGTTATTTTATATTTACTTTTATTTCAATTTATTCAGAACCGAAACTACGAATTTTTATATTTTAATGGAAAAAACATATTTGTATAATTGTTTACATAATTGAGTTATTTACCTAAATAAAGTTATTTTTTCGATGCTTAAATAATGATGGTCTTTGAACCTTTTTGTGAGAGTTCTCCTGACTCTCCTGCATATATGCAATATGAGGCTTACGAAAAATACTAAATGATTTGCATGACTTTAGTACTTTTTCATAAGCCCACGTATAAAGATTGAACAATTCGTCACATATTGAATCATCCTATTGATTAAAAAATGGCAGCATATCACAGTATGATCCACAGATGGGGTAATGTATATATAAATCTCAATCAACTTTTTTATAGAATTTAATATTATTGGGCAAATTGCATCCAATAACGGCTACAGTTCAAAAATAATAGATAAAATTTTTAACAAAAAACTAAAGAAAATTGTATTACATTTAATTAACAGGGTTGCAAAATGTTTGACTAAGAAATACATTTCCAGTTCTTATGTGAATAGAATGTCAGATAATATTGTTAAGTGTTTTAAAATTAAATTTAACTGGAATATATCTTTAAGAACGGTTAATAATTTAGGAGTCCATATAAAAAATAACAAATATCTAATAAATAAAGAAAATAAAATAAGTTGACTTGCAGTGATTGCATCGTCATGTGTCATTATAAAGTGGATAAACGAATATAGCATGTAGATGACATCTGGAGAATCATCTTTGCCCGTTTTCCGGGCATAAGCGAGATTGAGCAATATTCCATTGAGTGTGGTAAGTTATGTGTTACCTTTGAAATAACGGTTTCTGGTCACATCTCAGTATTTTTTGTCCTAAATTCCAAGAGGGTATAAAATTCTGAAAAAAGGATTTCAACAAATCGTTTTTTTACTCATTTATTGCAAATATCTTGTTTTTTATGCGTTTTATGCTGCTTGTATTCATTATAATACTTGTAGAGAATTAAATACTCCACAACTTTTGTTTCAACATACTTTTTATTTCGAACCATTTTCGAGATAGAGCGCAGTGTTTAACTATTTCGAGTATCATTCGAGGTCAACCTGTAGTCCCGATTAAAAACATGCCGTATAAACTTTGTAAATTGTTGATAAATATATAATTCTAAATAATTTGCATTTATTTGATTGATTCGGTCTTTACTTGGTGGAAACTCATTTTAATTAAACAATATATGAGACATTAATTATTTCCACAAAAATGTTTGTACTACTGCAACAATTGTTTCACCACGATGTGTCTTCTTCAGGTATTACATTGTACTGTCTGATGGTATTCAGTGTAACTGAGTTTAAATACATTGTTAGGTACTTGAGCAAAATATGGAAGCACAAGTCATAAAAACTCTAGGTGTTTATTGGAGTTGGCCGCTAAAAATGCCATTAAGTAAAAATTCAGTAATAGAAACTTATCAAAATCTGTTTGTTCGTTCAAAAGGATTTTACAGGCATTATACCTGTTGATTTCAAGAAATTCTAAAAAAAAGATTATTAGCATATGTCGAATGTACAGAATCGGATATATAACCCCTTTGGTGTTCTTGGACACGTTTCTTGAATGATCTACCAGTCTGGCTAATGTATACTAAAGGGCAATCTTTGCAAGTCAACTTGTAGACCCGGAATTTATTGTTTTTTATATGAGTACTAAGGTTATAAATTGTCTCAAAAGCCGCGTTATAATTGAAACAATTTTTGAAATATTTTGCTATATTTTCAGAAAATCCATTGACATAAGATAACGAAAAATATTTCTGTATATTGTCCTTTTCTATGATTGGGTACACGAGATTTAATGCCATTTTCTTTTGGTTACTAGATACCATTTTGTCTATAAAAAAGGGATTGTAACCATTGTTTGACGCTGTTTGTTTAATAATATTTCATTCTTTCAAAAAGTTATCTGAATTCAAAGGGACATTCAATAATCTATGTAAAACTATTATCTGCGGATATCTTTAGGTTGGTGGGGTGATTTGAAGTTTTATGTATTGTGATGTCTGTGTAAAACTTCAAATCACCCCACCAACCAAAAGATGTCAGCAGATAATAGTTTTACATAGATTATTGAATGTCCCTTTGAATATACTCTAGTTATTTTTAATTCTAATCTTATTTATACTAATTCCTTCCTAACTAAATAAAAAAAAAGAATTTTTATTGAAAAATACCACTTCATACATTTATGAACGTTGAAATTCAAAAATTGACGAATAATAAGAACTACAAGTTCTAATTTCAATTTTCTATTTCTTCATCATCCTCTTCAAGTCGCTGTAACATTTCAAATTCTTCTGTGTTCTCGTCTTCAACGACCTTTGTCTCCAAAAATACCGTCTTCATTGAACATATGGTTTGAGTATAGAATTGTTATACAGATGTTATGTTACACTGTCCCGATTTCTAGAACTTTCTATTACCATAGCTCATACTCCATATTAATAATTTTTGAATTAATTTATTTGAATATGAATATGCTAATTGTGAGCATTATGGCAAATTATGATTTGATTTGAGCATGAGGAAAGCTTATTCTGCGTTAGTAACGTGAAAATATCGAGAATACATTTCTTTACTTGAATTAACTCCCAAAGGTATGTTGTTTTGTATGTATTTTGCATACTCTAGATGGCGCTAGTGTATTATTAATATCTTAGAGGCTCTGTGTATAGCGAATAGCCGAATTAATTTATTTTAACTCCTGAACACAAGATTCATGTATATTCGGGGTTGGGTCTTTTACATTAAATAACAAGGTCTGCAGTTCAACGGCGATGATAAGATATAATTTTGAAAGGCCACTGGCCACATTTCACTTGACAAGAGTCAATTAAAACTATCCAGAAAGCATTTATCGTAATACTGTAGTACTCTCATAATAAATTAAAATCATTATTTATATATATTAATATATATTATTTATATATATTATTATGAAATATTGGTGTTCATGCATAAAAAAAAGGATTGACAAACTTAATTATGAATAATACTAAATGAATGTATCAATATATTTTTTCAGCGCATTATTTGTCTAAAATTGAAAAATACTCAGTTTATATAGGCATTTGTTCATTCATCAAATAAAGTTTATTATTATTATTAAACTGTTTATAATTTATGATCATATGTCTTTCAGGAAAACTCTTTTTCGTGTTAGCCATAAAATATTGAGGAATTTTATAATTTATATATAGAGCATTTGTAATATATGGAAAATCAATAAATTATGATTATTATATAATTGTTATTGTTACGGGAAATAATTTTTACTGACAAAATAGCATTTCACTATTATACCTCCATATATTCCTCAATGATTCTCTTCATGGAATTGCACAAAAAAACCTGCATATGAAAAATAAACTGATTCATTTTTGAACATCCGAAAAGCAATACTTTTTTAAGATATTATACAGGAATGATTCAACATCTTTTAATCGGATTTATTTTCAAATTTTCTAAAATCATATTTTATGAAGATGATCCCATAACTAGAGGTGAATATTCACTCTTAATATTTTTGATGTGTACATAAACGGCATCTATTGGATGTTCCAATTGAACAAATGATGATTATACAGGGATGGTTTAATTTTAAGGTTTTTTCTCAAGTATTATACATTCAACATCTATAAATTCGTTTCGATTTCAGATTTTCAAAAGTGACCTAACTATAGAGTAAAATACCACAGTTACCTTTAATATTTTTGATAACTTGTATACAGTAACTCGGGAATGATTTTCTGAAAACAATGCAGTAATATGATTATACTAAAGTGGTTCACTAATTATCGTGTGTATTTTAGGAATATTTCCCGAGTATTTTAATAGATTTGCTATGCTATATTATAATTTTACAGAGCGATCCAGTTACTGTAATTTAATTTTTTATCTGAAATAATTGACAATCTTATAAAGGATATCTCTCGGGGGTTTCCATAAACAATGCTGTATTTCATTTCCTCAAATATTATACAGGGATGAATGAATATCTATTGGTTTTTCAAGATTAGTTTGTTTTTGGAGTAATAATCATTAACTAATTTTATGGTTTCACTGACCGGTATACTAGGAAATAAGTTTTTTACATCAAAGGAAACAAATTTGGCATTGTTTGGGATATGTATATGGTTAATTTTTTGTATAAGTTGATAAGAGTTTTTTATTGCAAATTTGGCTTCAAAATTAGTTTCTGTTAGTATAATTTTGATTAATGATTTTGAAAGTTTATATGACGGGGCTGTGACAAATGAAACAACGGGTCTGATGGGATTATTCTCTTTGTGCAACTTAATTAAAGAATACAAAATGGGTGTTGATGGGTTCATTAAAGTTAATTTATAATTTGGAATATTTTCAAAAAGTGCTTTTGATTGAAGGAATACTGATTTGATTTGTTTTTGATATTTTTCTGTTGGGTCTTTTTTGATAGTTTTATATTTATTTTGGTCTAAAAATGAAGTTGTTTTCTGTATGTATTCTATTTTGTTTAATGCTATAATTGTATTTCCTTTGTCTGCGCGGGTAAATATTAGGTCATTTTCTATAATTTTATTTCTGATTGATTTGACTGTTTGATTATTATTATTGTATTGATAATTTGATGTTTCTTGCTTTATTATATTGGTTAAAATACACTTGTCTATATTTGAATTCTGACAATTCCTCAATGCAATTTCTGAATCGATAGCTAGATGTTCCAAAGATTTTTGATTGATATTATTTAAGTTAAATTTATATCCTTTTTCTTATAATTCTTTTTCTTTTGTATTAAATTCTACCTCAGAAAGGTTGGTGAATTTCGGAGGGAAAATATGGTCTTATGGTTTCTTTCAGATTATATCCAACAATTGAATTCACACAGGAAGATGAAGTAAATAATAGCATCAATTTCTTAGATTTAAAAATCACTAAAATTAATAATAGACATGACTTTTCCATATACAGAAAAACTACACATACAGATGGTACGATTCATTATACTTCAAACCATCCATTTTCACAAAAAATGTCAGCTTATAATATTATGCTTTATAGATTGGTTAACATACCCATGTCGAAAAAAAAATTTGACAAAGAGTAAAAAACGATTAAACAATTATCTTCCAATAATGATTTTAATCCGTTAATTGTAGACAATTTACTTGATAAAATAAATTACAAGAAAGCAATATCACTTGTATATCCAAAATTTCAAAATTCAAACGAAACCAAATTTATTTCATTAACTTACATAGGCCAAAAATCTGAGAAGATTGCTAGATATTTAAAGAAAAAAGAAAAATATAACATCTCTTTTAAAACTATTAATTCTTTAGGCAGCTTAATAAAAAATAATAAAGACGTCATTCCTAAAAACAAAAAATCAGGAGTTTACAAGTTAACATGTAGTGATTGCCCATGTGTATATGTGGGACAGACAGGCCGTTCATTCCAAACAAGGATACGAGAACATGAAAAATGTTACATTAATAATAAACCGAATTCAACTTAGCCAACCATTTGTTAGAGACTGGCCATAATTTTAATATGAACTATGAAATATTACATATTGAAAACAAAAGTCAGAAACTAAATCTGTTGGAAACTTTAGAAATCAATAGATATAATAAAAGACAAATTTTATTGAATGATCAAATAGATTTAAATAGATCCTCCCTACTTAATATTTTTCATTAATTGTATACCATCTGTTTCCACCCCTCTATTTTTTGTACCAGTGCTGTGTATTTAAAGTCCTGTTTTGCATTGACTCACCTGATGAAGTCATGGTATGGCGAAACAATTGTTATGTAAATCAATAAAATAGCGGAAGTTAACATTTCTTTTTTTTATCTTGAAGATGAATTTACGTCAAGTTAAGACCGAAACCATCAAAAATTTTTGATGTGTATACCATATACATCCAAGGAAATCAATGCTGTAAGATGATTTTACAGAGGAGGTTCAACAATTATCGGGTGAAGTTTTAAGAATATTTCTTGAGTGTTCTAATATAATCGCATTCGATTCATATAATTTAGTTATGCAAGGCGATCTTTTTGATATAGGGGAAATTTTTGCTTTTAATTTTTTTGACATATATAAAATGTATGTTCAGATATTTCAGTAAACGATGCTGAATGTTGTTTTCTAAAATATTATACAATTGTAACTTAACATCTATAAATTCGATTTCTAAACAACCTGCAGAGTGATCTAACACTATACAGTGAATTTCACTTTTAATACCTGTGTACATGCACGTCATCTCTCGGATGATTCAACAAACTCAATGCTCCAGTTTGTACAAGCATGCTTCAACAATTATAATTTGTAAATCCGATTTTTTCTTTTTTGATTCTGCGCATTTGAAAATATTTTAAGAGCATTCAATCGATTTGTGTTGTTTTAAAAAAATTCGCTAATTTTTTCAAGTTTTCACCAAATTCGCTATATAATATTGGAGATCAACTTCAGAAAAAAGAACATTCTATGGCTTCCACTCGAAAATATGCTATTTATACTGTACAATTCAGATTCAGAAGGTAACCTGAACTGAACAAAATGAGGCAAATATTGGACAATAACAAGTGAGTAAATATTATGAATATTATTGTTGCTTTAAGTTACAAATATATTTCCACTCAGTGCTCAAAATCGAACCAATATTTAATTCCAATAGCGCAATATTTTCATAGAGAATAATCAAAAGTATTCATTTGATCTTTTCGCGATAAGTAATTTATAATGATCGAAAAGAAAACGACAATATTTGAACAAAAAATGTCATATTAGATTAAATTGCAGTATTATTTGATGGAAATTTCAGGTGTAGTATTGAAAACTACTTTCATTTGATTTTTCTTTATCATATCAATATGTTATTATGATTTATATTATTAGTATATTCATTATACAGATATTCATTGGAAAAATCAATTATTTTTATATTTCATGATCCCAATAAATGGGAGAATAAAAATTAATTTTCTGGTTATGTTTTGAGTCGGAATTTGATTTTTCTATTTCCAATAAATCAATTCTCATGCGATCAAGCATTCTGAAAAGAAAAATTTTTGGAAACGTGATGATAAAACTGAACTTAATTCTATTTTGTATTTTGTTTTCAAACCTAAGCAATGGAAATTGTGAATTAGTTATCATATACCGCATAGAGTAATGTAATATAAATGAGCTTGGCTTCCGAATTCATTATTAACAAGAAATATAGTTATACTAGTATGTAATTAGATTTTAATTCCATGTAGTATTCATAAAAAATGTTTTTAATTACAGACTATCTGAGCTTATTGATGGACGAAGACCAATAGTCCACGATATAGAAATAAACGGAGGCAATGCTGTAGTATCAATCAGCGGATATGGACGTCGTATCCGATCCAGTAGCAATTTTTCGCTGCTGTTGAGAATTTACGAAACTGAAAGAGCTGCTAGAAGATATGTTAGAAGGTAAGTTGACTGACACTGAGATAACACAAGGGCGGATAAGTTCCCGATTTAATGCGAAAACCTCAAATTCTTGATCAAATTTTAATTTATTCATCAATATAGTCTTCTTCGAAAGCGATAAAATCATTCCAATGTTTCGCTTAACTTTTGATGCCTTTAGCGAAGAAAGGAAGAACTTTAAAATTCCTATCAATGAGCAAACAGTTGTCAACAGTCGTTGTCGAATATTTTTAACAAATCAAATCGTGACTGTCTTTTCCATACCTGTATGTTTTCTCGATATAATCTCTATGTGCGTTAAGCGATATTCCAGCATCAAAAATTACTCCTTCAATGAGTCCTTCACGTGAGTGACCCGATCTAAAGATTCATCATTCAGCTTGTATTGAAACTCAAGCATTGTAGCATTTATAGTGACAGAAATACATGAACACCTGAACCTGAACATTCAACTACAATCCTGAGACGGCATCAAGATCCCTCTGCAGTTTCATGCAGTCCCTAAATATTTTCAAGTCGTAGCTTATAAAAGAATTTTTTCAAATGTTGGAATAGCCTACCACATCATTTCATTACCGACTGTCTTTTCCATACCTGTATAACAGATATTAAATATCAAACAAATTAATTCTGCTAACCTCACTACAAATTTGGATTTTATAACATTTTTTCTCAAAAACTCATTAAAATTAAATTAAATAAATGCCTTATAAAATACTATTCTAATTTAGTAGGCATAAAATTAACGCTCGTTACGCAGCATCAAAAGTAATGAGTGTTAATTCTACTAAATGTCTACTAAATTGAAACAGTCTTTCTGAAGCATTTATTTTATTTAATTTTGAATAGTTTTTGAGATATAAATTAAAATTTGTAGTGAGGTTAGCAGAATTAATCTGTTGGATATTTAAGATTTTGAAAAAGCCTTCCATTAAGTAAAAAACGCCCTTTCATTATTTTATATTATATAACAGGTCGTTGAGATTTTTCTGTGGGAGTTGTAGTTATTTCAATGATGAGACTATAATCAAATGATTATATGACGCTTTGTTTATAATACACTCAATTTGGCCACTCAGCTATGGACTCCTCACTATAAATGCGAAAATTTGAGAGTGGAAAGAATTTAGAACAAGTTTGTGAGGTTCTTACATTTTAAATTGAACAATATTTAGGTGGCTACAGGTATCAATAGAAGCCAAAAATATGTGAATCGTTCAATAAGTATTGTGTTAATTTGGATCCATTTTCAGTATCTTTATTTCCGTTAAAAAATATCGGTGAAATTTTTATTATTTATCTGTCACTGCATATTATTATATATTAGGAGTACAAATAAGTTTCCGCCGTTTTATTGTAGATGGCGCGGCACGGAGTTTCGGTTAGCTTTCGCAGATGATAACCGGCTTAAAAAATAGTTTGGACATTCAAAAACAATATAACCTATTAATATCATTGATTTTATATTGGTAAAATATAATTTTTATAAGTTGAAAATGTCAAAATTTGAGCCAAGTAAGCGTCATTTGCGGGAAATATTAGTTTACTTCTTTAATTTAAAGAAATCTGCTGCTGAGGCGCATCAATTGCTCATAGAAGCATATGGTGATGGTGCTTTGAGTGATAGAACGTGTCGAGAGTGCTTGCAAAAGTTTAAAAACTGTGATTTCGACGTAGAAGACAGAGATCGCAGTGGAAGGCCAAAAATTTACGAGGATGCAGAATTGGAGGAATTATTGGAGGAAGATTCAGCTCAAACACAAAAAGAACTTGCTCTAACATTAGAAGTCACTCAGCAAGCAGTCTCACATCGTTTAAAATCATTCTTCTATAATAAATATTTAATTTGTGTTAAAAACGGCGGAAACTTATTTGTATTCCTAATATAATTCTTATTATCTTAGTTTGTTGCATTTTCATAGTCTTATAATAATTTGTGGATGTTATTTTTGGGATTTTTTTGTTAATATCTCTTAAAGTAAAGGAATGAAAAATTAGGTTTATAGAACTTACCACAATAATATCTTGTGGTAATTTCTTTTTTTCAGACTCAATACGTATTAAGTAGTATTTTAGTACATTTCAACATTTTCTCATTTTGTTTTTATTTGTTTCAAAAATTTTTCCAATTAAACGGATATCTTCTGTGATCAGATTCAATCTATAATAATTGTTTCTGTCTCAGAATATATTTCAATATTTTCAATCTTTTGCTTACAACAATTTCCTATTCAATTTCGTGATTTTTATCTTAATACTTCATTTTGTTCGAAGTTTTTGCTTAAAGTTTTGTCCACTTTAAAGAATATTGTGTACAAAAATTTAATAAATGGAAGACTCAAATTAAAAAGAGCACTAAAATCTCTAGAATCAGCTGAAAATTTTTATTTACATAAAAGATTTCAATGAATTGATTTATAAATAAAAATTAAATTTATGACAGTTTCACTAGAGATGAAAAAGCCAAAAGCTATTAGAAGTACAAATAAGTTTCCGCCGTTTTTTAACACAAATTAAATATGGATCATTCCTAATTATTTTAAACGATGTGAGACAACTTGCTGAGTGACTTCTAATGTTAGAGCAAGTTCTTTTTGTGTTTAAGATAAATCTTCCTCCAATAATTCCTCCAATTCTGCATCCTCGTAAATTTTTGGCCTTCCACTGCGATCTTTGTCTTTTTCGTCCAAATCACCGTTTTCAAACTTTTGAAACCACTCTCAACACGTTCTCTCACTAAAAGCACCCTCACCATATGCTTCTACGAGCAATTGATGCGCCTCAGCAGCAGATTTCTTTAAATTAAAGAAGTAAACTGATATTTCCCGCAAATGACGCTTACTTGGCTCAAATTTTGACATTTTCAACTTATAAAAATTACATTTTATCAATATAAAATCAATGATATTAATAGGTTATGTTGTTCTTGAATGTCCAAACTATTTTTTAAGCCGGTTATCATCTGAGAAAGCTAACCGAAACTCCGTGCCGCGCCATCTACAATAAAACGGCGGAAACTTATTTATACTCCTAATATAAAATCCCTAAAATGCCTAACGGCAATTCAGTCCAATCAATTTTTTTGCGCTTTATAGCTTATAAAAAAATTTTAGACCATATACTATAAGCGTGCAATAGAGCTTTAGATAATTAATTTGAATTCGTTAATTGAGCAATCAGAATTAATCTGGATGGCAGCAGCTTCTTGAATGTAACATAATTTTCAAATGTTAAGAAGGAATATTGAGAAGATTTTATTAGGCCGTTTGTCAATTATGTCTCGAATATTATTTTGGTTTGTTTTCATTAATTAGGAAAATCGAGTTTATGTTATTCAATCTATTGAATTGTTTTCTAAAAATTTTATTTATTTTTCAGTCCACCGCTTCATGTAATAATAAGCGCTTCAGGGGATTTTGAACAAAGAATTTCAGTGGAAGGCCTTGGAAGAAGAGAAGCTGATGAATGATAAACTGTGCAAATCTACACTAATACATATCAGAAGGACGAACTAATGACATGCTTTAAGATAATTTTGTTTTAATATTGTTGGTAATTTTCACAATTTGTTTATATAGGTTGTTTCTAAACTGATGTATTTCTATGAAGTAATTAATTCAAAAATATACATATAATATATACATAATTTTGTTGTCAAAGCCCCTTCCCCTCTTTAAATTTAGAGAAAAATAATCTGTTTTTATTGAATATCTGCCATATGGAACAATTTCGGTGCACGAAATTTGTTAGATCGTTTACGCAAATTTAATGTCTCTTTTTGAAGCTTTAGAAAATCAATACCTTCAATAGTCAGAACTTTTTGGTACTTCAAAATATTTAAAATACAAAATTGCAGCAAGATAAAATCAATAGGAAATTTTTTTATTAGGAGTACAAATAAGTTTCCGCCGTTTTTTAACACAAATTAAATATTTATTATAGAAGAACGGTAATATAAATTTACTTAAAATATTGCCCATCACTTGCAACCACTTTTTTCCATCTCTCAGGCAGCATTCGAATTCCACGTCTGCAGAACTCCTTGTCTTTTGAGGCTATCCACGAATCAACCCAATTTTTGGTATCCTCATAAGATGTGAACCGCTGTACCGTTAGAGCATGTGCCATGAACCGGAACAGGTGATAATCGGACGGTGCAATGTCTGGTGAATACGGCGGGTGGGGTAACACTTCCCAATCAAGTGTTTCCAAGTACTTTTTCACGGGAGCCGCAACATGTGGACGAGCACTGTCATTCAGAAGAATAATTTTTTCGTGTCTAGAATAGTATTGAGGGCGTTTTTCCTTCAGAGTTCGGCTCTATCTCATCAATTGTGTTCGATAGAGGGCTCCAGTAATTGTTTCGCTCGGATTAAGCAACTCATAATACACTACACCTAGCTGATCCCACCAAATACACAGCATAAGTTTTTTTCCGTGAATATTCAGTTTTGCTGTTGATGTTGACGCGTGGCCAGGTAATCCTCATGATTTTCTTCTTTTTGGATTGTCATAATGTATCCACTTCTCATCACCAGTTACGATACGATGTAAAAAACCCTTTTTTTATGTCTAGCTAGCAGCATTTCACTTAAGCATAATCGGCGTTCAATATCTCTTGGCTTTAATTCGTACGGAACCCAATTTCCTTGTTTATGAATCATTCCTAATGATTTTAAACGATGTGAGACTGCTTGCTGAGTGACTTCTAATGTTAGAGCAAGTTCTTTTTGTGTTTGAGATGAATCTTCCCCCAATAATTCCTCCAATTCTGCATCCTCGTAAATTTTTGGCCTTCCACTGCGATCTTTGTCTTCTACGTCGAAATCACCGTTTTTAAATTTTTGAGACCACTCTCGATACGTTCTCTCACTCAAAGCACCCTCACCATATGCTTCTACGAGCAATTGATGCGCCTCAGCAGCAGATTTCTTTAAAATAAAGAAGTAAACTAATATTTCTCGCAAATGACGCTTACTTGGCTCAACTTTGACATTTTCAACTTATAAAAATTATATTTTACCAATATGAAATCAATGATATTAATAGGTTATGTTGTTCTTGAATGTCCAAACTATTTTTTAAGCCGGTTATCATCTGCGAAAGCTAACCGAAACTCCGTGCCGCGCCATCTACAATAAAACGGCGAAAACTTATTTGTACTCCTAATATATCTTGACTTTTACTTCAAAAAATGTTGGCTTGAGTTATAATTTGTTGATAAAATTGAGTAGGCTCATAAGTATAGATATAACAGATATATTCATTATTGGATTTTATTTCTTTTAGGTCCTAATGAAAATACAGTGACAAGACATGGTGAATAGTACAAAATGCATAAAGGCATTGATTTTTTCACACCCTTCTGATACAATTTCAGAAGTAAAAAGACTTCCAAAAAGTTTTTTTTTATTTAATTTTTCATTCTTAAATACCCGTAGGGTTAGCTGATTCCCAAATTTAATTCTTCTCGTTTATTCCTCTGGAGATATTCAATAAAAACAAATTTCAAAGGCCAATAACTTAGATGGCTTCGAACAAAAAATTATATAAAAAACCTCAGTAATTCCTGCTAAAGAATCACCCCTTGAAATTTAAGAAACTCCTCTCGTTACTTAACTTTTCTCATTAATTTTGTGTATTCATATTTTCAAAATTTAATGAGTTATCATATGTCATATCTTGTGATATGATCTTGATGAATGCACCTTTATTAATACTGTCTTCTCTTATCCTTTCGAAGTAAAAATTCTCTAATTTTTTAAATAAAAATATTAATTTTTGATCCAAAATTTTTCTTTTAATGTTAATTTTAATTTAATGTTGTCACATGCCAAACTGAAAATTAGAGTTAAAGCGCATTCTATAACTCGATTAATTTATACTCTGATGAGCCTAGAAATCAGATATTTTTCTGATTTCTACACCAAACGAATAATTGTTCACTTATACGGAAAGAACCCCAGAAAGAAATTGCAAAAATTGTTTGGAAATAGTAATTTTTCCTCAGTAAAATTATACCTTGGAGAATAAAACAAAATTGTTCATCAAAATTTTCACAATTTATTCACCAAGAATGTGTATCACATTTTCAGTGAATGAATTGTGAATCAATTGATGAAATATATTATTTTCGTCTTCAATATTAATAGGATTTTATGAAATAAATATGACATCAATAAATATGAATAAAAACAATATTCTAATTTCCGCTAATATTTTATTAACACTACGATCGTAACGTATCTTGTAATACTCACCTGAAGAAGTCATGGTATGACGTAACGATCGTAGTGTTAATAAAATATTAGCGGAAATTAGAATATTGTTTTTATTCATATTTTCAAGATGAATTTCCGTCAATTAAAGACCGAAACAATCATAGATAGGACATCAATATTACATTTCACTGAAATGCATTATTTATATGAAAATTTCAACTATAGTTTTGGTTTTACTAAACAGCTTTGAATTGGAGTAGGCTGTAAATCGACATCACGTGCCAGGAATAATTAACTTCAACCCTAAATTCTTTATGGAGCACAAGAATATAATAGGGTTAAATTTTAGAACACAGATTTTAACAGTTTTCCTTCTAAAATAAATATTCCTGGCCATTGCAATGTTTCTGAAACTTAAAAAAATTCCACCATATTATTGTGTGTATCGAAATTGAAAAATACATTTTACTTTTAACGAAAACAATAATAAATTATAAATTTATAATTTTTTCTACTACGTCATGATCATATTGAAAATCAATTAACATGCGTGTAGAATTTATTAAGGTGAAAAATACCTAGACAGTTTCAAGTTAGGATATGATAGAAATTGACAACACGTGCCAAGAATATTTATCCTGCAACTATAATTTAATATGGCGCTTTCATGGGCAACCAAAGTACTATATGAAAACGTGAAATTTTAAACCGCAAATATTGACAAATATTATCTTCTTAAATAAATTTATCCTAGCCATCGCAATATTTCTGAAACTTGAGAAAATTCCACCATAGTTAAAAGCGAAAGTAAAAAATTGATTTCACTTATGAGTGAATGATAATAAATTATAAGTTTCTATATTTATTTAATATATATTGTATCCTAAATTATATTGAGAAATCAAATATTACTTGAAAAATTGATACCAAATGATCAATTTTAAAGGTAATACGCATGCGTAAATAGGTATTACTTTTTTACCCCCACTTCTTTATTAGCAATCCTAATTACTTTTCCCCACCATAAATTGAAGATATATATATATATATATGTAGGTACCTCGTGTAACAATTTTAACTGTGTGCACCTTTTCTTGTGACTGAAATTTTTGAAAATTCAACAAATTAAACTGTTTTATTCCAATATCTGGTATTTGATTTGTGTCGCCCTGTGGTTTCTTTTTGTGATTGTTTTTTGGTTACTTCTGGAACTTTAGTGAAATAGCTAAAATGAGTTTTTCAACGCCTCAAAAGGTTAGTATTTTGAGAAACATGTCAGTTTTTCTAGAGACATTAATTTCGTTCTTTGCTCTTTAAGATATAAGATTATTCACTTACCACTTCTCAAGAAATTGTTAATAAACTCTCTTTCAATATAGCAGTAACTGAATAAAATATTTTTCAAAATTTCGGATAGATAAAATATAATTCGTTTGAAATTTGTCAAAACTGAAGTATACCCTGAAACAGAAAATATTATTATAGATTAAATGATATTAATTTAATTATGAAAATATTAAAGGAAAAAGTAAAAATGAAGTTATTGGAATATACTTGAAAAGAAACAGTTATTATGTATTGAATCTGAGACCGAACAATATTGAAAATAACTGAGAAAGTATTGAGTTGTTCTGTAATATAATTTGCTTCGCATGAACTATACTATTTTTGTTATAAATATATTCTGATTTTAGATTCAACATATTAGAATTGTTTTCATTTCAGGATATATTCCAACATTTTTTACTATTTATACAAGAGGTTTGTTTTCCGTTCCATAATTTTTGTTCTAATCCTTTACTTTCTTTGAACTTCTCTGTTCTGGATTTTGTTCACATTAATACATATTCAGGCAATTAACGTCCGAAATCAAATTGACTTTCACAAACGGATTAATTGCAGAAAATAATACGTATCTTCTAAGATATGGTGAACTAATTTTAAAATCAATTATCTTGTAAAAGTACTTAAAATATTTCAATTTTAATCTTTTAGAAACTACTATTCGTCATCAACCAAATCAACGGAAATGTCAATTTGACTGAGTTGAAAGGAATTCGAGTACTTTCTTCTAAAAATAAGAAAATATATAAGTTTTGTGCTCCATTTCTAGTTTACAATAATTTCAATTCTGCTTTTCAGTTGTTTCCCCGTATAAGAAGAAATGATTCGGAAGACCATGAGGAAGATGTTACTTCTGATAGAGAGAAAGAACAACAACAAAAGTCACCCCAAGAAGATGTTCAAATATGTGAAGAAAATACAGAAGTTGAAAATAGTGATTGTACAATTATGAGTTCTAGAAAAGAAGAGGAAGTATCAAAAAAAGATTCTCTATTTGCCGATTCATACGATAATTATTCCTACGATAGGGAATCGGAATCCAAAAATTGTTTACAGAAAGATTTCCTCAAAGGAAGTAACATCAGTGTAGAACAGAGAAAAAAAATGTTGGAATGGTTATTAGAAACTTTCAATGATATACAAAGTTTTGACTTCATTCCTGAAGTGCAACATTTGACTGTTGCAATATTTGATCGTTTTCTTCAGGCCGATAAATATATTTCCATCAGAAACCTCAAACTTGTGGCAGTATGTTGCTTTTCAATTGCACTGAAAACAGAAGATGCCGTTGATATGAAATTAAATTTATTAGATTGCGCATTTTTGACTGATTTTAAAAACAGCAAAGCAGAAGTTGCTGCAATGGAAAAAAATATCTTACGAACATTAGATTATCATGTAATTATACCCAGTTCTTACAATTTCTTTGAAAGATGTAATCTTATAACTAAAGCTAGTAAATTGGAAACAGTTCTCGGAATGTACATACTAGAATTAGGATACACTTCATATGAAATTTGCTTCATACATCCCTCTATTCAAGCTGCCGCAACTCGTTTCATAATATCCACGCTATTTACTGAGCCCACAGATTTAGATCATGTATGGTCCCCAGAGTTGAGCTACTACACTGAATACCAAGTGTCTGATCTGAAACCGACAATTCGCTTGCTAGCGGCAGAACTGTACAGTGCATCGAAACAAAAAAAGGACAATTTAATATTCTTAAAATATTGCAATAAGAATTTCTTGGAGATTAGTGTAACGGCAACGAAGTATTTACAGTGGATGAAAATGTTGAAAGACTTTAATTAGACTTGATACTCGTTTATTTTAGGACCTTTGCCCTTTGACTCCGTACCTTTTCAACCTTTTTATAAAAATGGCAATCGACAAAATTAAAGTAAAGACCAGAGGCTTCAACATCAACGGTGCAATTATTCACTGCATCCGTTGCACTTGTCTCCGAATCACAGGAAGACATAAACACCATGCTTCACATGTTAGATACATTCCTAACAAAATTTAAGTAGTAAGCAAATTGGAAAATACTCAAAATTCAAATTTTCATCTTTAATATATTCGAATTGAGCATGTAAAAGAGTTTTGTTATCTAGGAATTCTTGTTATTATAAATCTATTAATGAAATAAGAAGAAGAATCACCTCAGCAAAACAAGTTTTTCGAAAAAAAAATATCCCTCCTTACAAATAAACATCTTAGCTACGAATCTCGAAAAAATATTATAAAAACCTACATCTGGAGCATCCAACTGTATGGACGTGAAACAACATAAACGAGATAGGTTACAAGCAATGGAAATGTGGCTGTGGAGACAAATGGATTGATAGAAAAACGAACGAGGAAATACATCTGTGAATGAAAAAAAAGCTTATAACCACCATTACTCGGAGGAAAACAAAACTTCTGGGCCACATAATATTGTTTTCCATTCATAAATCTCAAGGTTCGGCTCTTCTAATGAACACATAACTTTGGAAAAATATTCATTTGTTTTTATTTATAGCCGATGAAATATGCAAATTTTAAAGGGACCATCCCTTAATAATTCATATGTATTTTTCCACGTAAGTCCGATTCATTGATCCACCCTCATACATGGAAATTTTTCAAGTCTCTATCTTTTGATTAAACAATATCAACAATTGTAGTAACGGAAAATATGAAACGAAGTGTTTGTGTGTTCCTATTAATAATTTTAAAGTAACATAAATATACCATGTTAACTAAAATGATGACATAGAGAAAAAAACCAATTCTGAATGAAGGATAGTTCTGTCTTCACTGTCTAAGAAGAATTCAGTCATGGAAATTATATTTGGAAACTTAGAGAACAGCATTGGCAAACTGACTAAATCATATAAGATGAAAATGTTTTTTCTATCTTCCCCTGTGAGGTTTATTAACACAATAACACTGTCTATATTTTTGTTAAATATGAAATCTTTAAATATTTTTCATTATTTTAAAGGTACAAATATGTATTATAGTTATTTAATTCTTTTCTAGTGAATGAAATATTTCTAATGTATTTTTCAAGAAAAATAAATTAGTGATGAATTATAAAGTAATTTTATTTATTGAATTCGGATATCTAACCTATATACTTTCATAAGTTCATTTTATTGATGTTAAAACTCTGAAATTGTTCTCGGAAAATGTTCACTAACTTGTTTTTAATCTCTTAACCTTTATATTCTCAGGTAGGATGTTACTGCTAGTTTGATCAACACTCAATTTCTCAGCCCTACTAATATTTTTCAAAATTGTCATTTGGATAAAGATCACTTGGCTTTAAGAGATCCCACTCGGCGCTTCAATTCTTTGGACCTATTGAGCGGATAAAGATATCTAATTGAACTTAGGTTGCATCAAAGTTTCAGTGTATCACTCTTTTAAACACAACAAAATATAACCAAAGGGATAAAGACAAAAACCCTCTGTTCTGGTTAGGTTTTGTTACTGTGTCCTTACACCACTGTTAATGTTTTATCAAACCGAAATCGTCTGGTTACAAAATTTTTCTTACCTAAGCGGAACTTGAACCTTTCAGTTCCTAGTGAAACGACTATCACTGAGAAATGGGCATCTCATCCACCGAACTTTCAAATGGAAATTAATTTAGCAAAACTGAATATTGAGGCAAACCAGAAATTCCTCTTGTATATCTTTATAATGACATCTCAATGATTCCAAGAATAGCTACTCTAAATTTAAAGGGTAGTAAATAAAGTTATTCTGATTCTCACAAATTTTTATTGTTATTTAATACGACAATTGCTTCGCTATTACAGTAGCATCTTCAGGTATGTTTACCTTTTGAATAATTAAATTTGTTTTCGAAATCTGTTGCCATTTATATTAGAGTAGGTACAAAAATATTTATGAACTCTAAAACCCAAAAGAGCTGTAAATTACAACCTATCTGAATATGTTTAAAAGGGGTAAGTTATTTAAATCTAATTGTTCGTTAAGTAATATTCCAATATTGTTGTTCATTTATCTCAAAGGGTTTAAGGCATAACTTTTACTTTCTATATATCCAATTTCAAAATTAGGATGGAAATTATGTCCTGTTTCTAATAAATGGTTCGAATATGTGGAATTATTTTATTACTGAGGAAACTCTTCAAATGTTTACAAATTCAATGTCGGAAAGTTCTTCCAGTCTGTCAAATGTAAACTTTTGGGCAATCACCGCAGGTTAACTCATAAACTCCCGATTTATCATCTATATGTGTAATGTCTTAATTATTTTTAATGAATTTACTGAGGTTTGAATAAGCTTTGAATGAGCTTTGAATGAACTTCTTAAATCATATTTATTTTTCAGGCATGTAGCAATTTTCTCTGAAATACCTTTGGTGTATATTTAGGAAATGTATTTAAAAGTTTTTTTATTGGAATATACCATATTTAAAGCTTTTTTATTATTTTTATTCATCAACAATTTATCTATTAACGTAGGATCACAGTCATTATTAATAGCTATTTGTTAAATGATGTTGAGGTCAGAAATATAATTTTCTCGAATCATGGGAATATTAACTACTCTGTGGATCAAATAATTAAATACTGATAATGTTTGGTTTAAAGAGGATGGTTTGATTTATTGTGTATACTAGTATCCGTATATGTTGATTTGTGAAATATTGAAAATTCATGTGATATATTTATTCTAATAATTGTTAAATCAAGACAATTAATAGAGTTATCATGTTCGGTTTTCATCATAGTGAATAATATTGAAAGATGTATTACATTGATAAATAAAAATAATTTTTTTGAAAGTCTCTCTATACCTGTGGAGCAACAGAAAATATCGTGCTAACGAAAATACAGCGAACAGACATGGTGAATTGTACAAACGCTGAAATAGCATGCAGGAATTGATTTTTTCTCACTTTTGTGATAAAATTTCAGAACTAAAGACTTTTTAATTTACATTTTTATTTCTAAATATCCGTAGGGTTAGCTTACTTCCCAATTTGATTCTTTCCATTTATTTACCAGATAGGTATTCAATAAAAACAAATTTCAAAGGGCAATAACTTACACGGAAGGAGGCTTCGAACAAAAAATTATATAAAAAACCTCAGTAATTACTGCTAAAGAACACCTCTTGAAATTTGAGGAACACGAGGTATAATACTCCTCTCGTTACATAACTATTCTTATTATTTTTGTGTATTTATATTTTCAAATTTAAGGAGTTTCATTGTCTTGTGATATCTTGATGAATGCACGTTTATTAATATTGCCTTCTCTTATCCTTTCGATGTAAAAATTCATTCTAATTGGTGAAATAAAAATGAAAATTTTTGATTCGATGTTTTTCTTTTAATATTGATATTGATTTTAATTTAATGTTGTCATAGGCCAAACTCCCAATATTGAGTTGAAGCGCTTTCTATTTCTCTATTAAGAATTTCATATTACACTTTATGAGCTGAGAAATCAATTTTTTTCTGATTTTTACACCAAAAAAATTATTTTGGAAATTAATGGACATTAAAACAAATTGTAGAAATTACTATGATTTACTACCAATAAAAATATATTTTACACATTTTCTTGTGACTCGAGTTTCGGGAAATGAACTACAACATAGTTCATTTCCCGAAACTCGAGTCACAAGAAAATGTGTAAAATATATTTTTATTGGTAGTAAAACATAGTAATTTCTACAATTTGTTTTAATTATGATCAACTACCAACTAGTAACGGCTGAAACAATTCAGTATTAATAGACATGCCTGAGAGGAAACTTAAAACCACAAAATGAGTCAATTGAAAAATATTTCATTTATACGAAAAGAACCCCAGAGCAAAATTGCAAAAATTGTTTCAAAATAGTAATTTTTCTTCAGGAAAATTATATATTGGAGAATAAAACATCAAATTTTCACAATTTATTCACAAGAAAATGTGATACACAAGAATGTTATCACATTTTCCGTGAATGAGTTGTGACAAATTTTTTAAAATATATTATTTTTCTCGTCATTATACATTAGATTTTCATAAAATAAATAGGACATTAATATCACATTTCACTGAAATGCATTATTTATATGAAAATTTCAACCATAATTTCAGCTTTACTAGACAGCACGTGCCAGGAATATTTAAATCAACCTAAAATTCTATATGGAGCCCTCGTAGACAACCACATAAGAATATAATAAGGTTAATTTTAGAACACAGATATTGACAGTTTTCCTTCTAAAATAAATATTTCCCGGCCATTGCAAATTTTATTCGTAACTAAATAATAATAAGTTATAAATTTATAGTTTTTCCAACATATTTAAAATCAATTAACATGCGTGTAGAATTTATTATTAAGGTGAAATATACCTAAACATCTTCAAGTTGGGATATGATATAAATTGACAACACGTTCCAAAAATATTTATCCTGAAACTGTAATTTAATATGGCGCCCTCATGGTCCACCATAGTACTATATGAAAACGTGAAATTTTAAACCGCACATATTGACAAATATGTAATAATATCTTCTAAAATTAATTCATCCTGGCAATCGCAATATTTCTGAAATTTGAGAAAATTACAACATAGTGAATATATAATCGAATGATAATAAATTATAAATTTATAGATTTATTTAATATATATTGTATTCTAAATTATATTGAAAAATCAAATATTACTTGAAAAATGGATACCAAATGATTAATTATAAAGGTAATACGCATGCGTAAATAGGTATTCCTTTTTTACCCCCACTTCTTTATTTGCAATCCTACTTTTTCCCCTCCATAAATTGAGGATATATATGTATATACCTCACCCAAAATTATTCATTTTCGTATAATAATTGCAACTGTGTACAACTTTTCTCGTGACTGAAATTTGTGAAAATTCAACAAAAAAACTGTTTTATTTCAATGTCTGATATTTGATCTGTGTCCCTCCTTGTTTTTTTTTTGTAATTGTTCTATGGTTACTCCTGGAACTTTGGTGAAATAGCCATAATGAGTTTCTTAAGGCCTCATAAGGTTAGTATTTTGAGAAACTTACCAGTTTTTCTAAAGACATTAATTTCGTTCTATACTCTTCAAGATATAAGATTATTCACTCAGAAAAGTTTTAAACTTTCTTCGAATATAAATATAACTGAATAAAATATTGTTGTTTTTTAATTTCCACAATAATGTTTACAATACAACAATTGTTTCACCACGATGTGGCTTCTTCAGGTATCTACATTCTACTGGCCGGAGAATGTAGAAGCCACATCGTTATGAAACAATTGTTGTATTATAAACATTTTTGTGGAAATTAAAATACTGTCTCTTATATATTTTTTGATTTAAATGAGTTTCGACCAAGTAAGACCGAATCAATCAAACAGCGGTTCATTTAACCTATCTGCTCGTTGAACTACCCGAAAAAATCTTATCAATCGATCGTATTGATCAATCGGCTAAGCAAGTGATTATTATTACAGAACACATTTTCATATCATTTCTTGTAAGTAAATAATTGTCAATTATAAATTCATAAGTTTCTTTGATTTGGTAAAAGTTGTTTCTGAATTAAATCGCAAATTAAAATATTTTAATTACTTTGCTGTATTGATTCAAATGTTTATGGCAAAGTAAGTTGATTATTTTGATTCCGAACATCCTAGAGCATTATAATGATGAAATACAAAAAACTTCATTAAATGAGTCGAAACAGAAGTATACCCTGAAACGGAAAAAATTATTATAGATTGAATATGACGCCGAATGATATTAATTTAATTATAAAAATATTAAACGAATAAGTAAAAATGAAGTTATTGGAATATATCTTGAAAGAGAAACGGTTATAAAATAGAAAGGCCTTTTACTTGATAGAAGAAATATAACAAAATTTGAATATCAAAACAAATTAAAATATGTTTATCTTCTACAATTTTAATTTCAAAAAATTTATATTCAAAAAACTTCTAGAATTAAATTAATGTCTAAAACAAGCAATTGTGCTTGTTTTAGACATTATTATATATAATAATTTATTTTATATATAATATATAATCATATTTTGGCTTCAATAAATCTCATTATGGAATGTCAATGAATTTAAATAAGCCTTAAAAATAACTCACACTGTCCTTTGATTCTTAGAACGTAGATCAATCTTGAATTATAAAGTTGATGTGTGTCTCGAAACATTATTCATTTACACGTGGTACGTTGTTTGATATAGGTTAGTTTTTTGATTTTGATATTTGGAATATATTTCAGGACTGAAGAAGGAATTGCTTAGAATTATATTTGTTTTTTGAAGATATAGTGCATTTTTTTAGAGATTTCTGAATTAACTTATTCGAATATTTGAATATATTAAATATTTCAAATAAATTATATTCTTTGAGAAGTCCTTTAAGTGTGTTCATGTTTTTAAAAGGCAATTGGCGTTTTTAAAGGTAAGACCAGAAACAAAATTTTGTCTCCTTTAAATATTTATTCATTAATTTTAATGACTTTCGTATATCTGTTGGTTTATTTATTCCATTTGACATTATATATTGAGTTTTGATTATATACGTCTATTAAATGTAAGCGGTGCTTGTGTTAGACATTAATTTAATTCTAAAAGTTTTTTGAATAAAAATTTTTTGAAATTAAAATTGTAAAAGATAAACATATTTTAATTTGTTTTGATATTCAAATTTTTAGAAACGGTTATTATGTATTGAATATGAGACTAATACTATTTTTATTTTCAATATTTTCTGATTTTAGATTCGATACATTATAATTATTTTTAATTCAGGATATATTCTAACATTTTTTACTATTTATAAAACAGTTTTTTTATTCCGTTCCATAATTTTTGTTCTGAACCTTTCTTTGAAGTTTTCTGTTTTAGATTTTGTTCACATTGATATATAGTCAAGTAATTAATGTCCAAAATCAAAATGACCTTCACAAAGTGATTAATTGAAGATAATACGTATCTTCTAGAATATAGTGTATTTTTTTAAATTAATTATCTCAAAATATTTCTAATTTTCATTTTCATCTTATAGAAACTACTATTCGTCATTTACCAAATCAACTGAAACGTCAATTTGACTGAGTTGAAAGGAATTGAACTGCTTTCTTCTAAAAATTTGAAAATATATAAGTTTTGTGCTTCATTTCTTGTTTACAATAATTTCAATTTTGATTTTCAGTTGTTCTCCTGTATAAGAAGAAATGATTCGGAAGACCATGAGGAATATGTTACTTCTGATAGAGAGAAAGAACAAAAAGAAAATTCATCCAAAGAAGATGTACAAATATGTGAAGAAAATACAGAAGTTGAAAATAGTGATTATGCAATTATAAGTTCTAGGAAAGAAGAGGAAGTATCAAAAAAAGATTCTCTATTTGCCGCTTCATACGATACTTATTCCTACGATAGGGAATCGGAATCCAAATATTGTTTACAGAAAGATTTCCTCAAAGGAAGTGACATCAGTGTAGAACAGAGAAAAGAAATGTTGGAATGGTTGTTACAAACTTTCAATGGTATAAAAAGCTTTGAGTTCATTCCTGAAGTGCAACATTTGGCTGTTGCAATATTTGATCGTTTTTTGCAGGCCGATAAAGATATTTCCATCAGAAACCTCAAACTTGTGGCAGTATCTTGCGTTTCAATTGCAGTGAAAATAGAAGATGGACTCAGTACGAAAGTAACTCTAGAAGATTGCGCAATTCTGACTATGTGTAAATACAGTCGTCCAGAAATTGGTGCAATGGAAAAAAATATCTTACGAAAATTAGATTATCATCTAATTATACCCAGTTCTTACAATTTTTTGGAAAGATGTAATCTTATATCAAAAGCTTGTGAATTGGAGACATTTCTCGGAATGTACATACTAGAATTAGGCTTCACTTCATATAAAACTTGCTTCATATATCCTTCCATTCAAGCTGCCGCAACTCGTTTCATAATAAATACGCTAATAACTGAGCCCGCAGATTTAGATCATGTATGGTCCCCAGAGTTGAGCTATTACACTGAATACCAAGTGTCAGATCTGAAACCGGCAATTCGCTTACTAGCTGCCGAACTGTACAGTGCATCGAAAAAAGAGGCAGACAATTTGATATTCTTAAAATATGCTGACGAGAATTTCTTTCAGATCAGTGTAGCGGCAACAAATTCTTTACGGTGGATCAAAATGTTGAAAGACTTTAATTAGACTTGATACTCGTTTATTTTAGGACAGGGTTGCCCTTTGATACCGTACCTTTTTATAAAAATGGCAATCGACGAAATTGAAAAAAGGACCAAAAGCATCAACATCAACGGTGCAATTATTCACTGCATCCGTTCTGCTGATTATATTGCACTTGTCTCCGAATCACAGGAAGACATTAACACCATGCTTCACATGTTAGATATGTCCCTAACAAAATTCAAACCGAAAATAATTACTAAGAAAACAAAAGCCATGATAGTAAGTAAATTGGAAAATACTCAGAATTCAAAGTTTCATCTTGAAAATATTTCAATTGAGCAAGTGAAAGAATTCTTGTATTTATAAATCTATTAATGAAATAAGAAGAAGAATCACCGCAGCAAAACAAGTTTTTGAAAGAAAAAGATCCCTCCTTAAAAATAAACATCTCAGCTTCGAATGTCGTAAAAAAATTATAAAAACCTACATCTCGAGCATCCTACTGTATGGATGTGAAACAACATGAACGAGATAGATTACAAGCAATGGAAATGTGGCTGTGAGGGCGAATGACCCGAACAAAATGGATTGATAGAAAAACAAACGAGGGAAGACTTACATCTGTGAATGAGAAAAGACGGCTTATTAACACCATTACCCTCAGGAAAACAAAATTTCTGGGCCACATTATTTTGTTTTTCATTCATAAATCTCAAGGTTCGGCTTTTGTAATGAACTCTGAAAACTTTGGAAAAATATTCATTTGTTTTTTATTTATAGCCGATGAAATATGGAAATTTTAAAGGACCCATCCATATTTCATATGTACTTTTCCACGTGGGTCGGATTCATTTTGATCAACCCTCGTACATGAAATTTTTTCAAGTCACTATCTTTTAATTAAACAATATGAGCAAAGGTAGTAAGAAAATATGAAACAAAGGGTATGTATGTTCCTGTTCATAGTTTTAAAGTAACATAAATATACCATGTCAACTATAATGATGACATCGGGAAAAAAACCAATTCTGAATGGAAGATATTCTTAACTTTCTAGTTCTGTCTTCACTGTCGAAGAAGAATTCAGTCATGGAAATTATATTTGGAAACTTAGAGAAAAGCATTGGCAAACTGACTAAATCATATAAGATAAAAATGTTTTTTCTATCTTCCCCTGTGAGGTTTATTAACAGAATAACACTGTTTATATTTTTGTTAAATATAAATCTTTAAAAAATTTTCACTATTTTAATGTACAAATATGTAATATAGTTATTTAATTCTTTACCAGTGAATAAAATATGTGTAATATTTTTAAAAAAATAAATAAATGAAGAATCCATTATAAAGTTATTTTATTTATTGAATTCAGATATGTTTCCTATATACTTTTATAAGATCATTTTACAGATTATAAAACTAATAACTTATAAATTGTTAAATCAAAAAAAATTAATAGAATTATTATGTTCGGTTTCCATCATAGTGAATAATATTGAAGGATGTATTTCACTGATAAATAAAAAGAATTTTTTTAAAAGTCTGTACTTGTGAAGCAACAGAAAATATCGTCTTCATATCTATACCAGTATAAAAAATAATAATAATAATTTATTAATCGTTTAAGACAAAACAGAATATGTATAGGACAGGTCAAGATAGAAAAATTCAGTAATTTCCAAACTTATCGCTGAAATACTCACTAACTGTATAAAAACACTTTTTTAACAATAATTGCTAAACTACTTTCTTAAATCTACTTACATTCAGTGATTGTATGCTCTGCGATAAATGATTAAAAAGTTTGATGCCTTGATATAATGGAGCCGATTAAAACTTTGAGGTCCTATGTACAGGAAAATACAAGGTTTCTTTATTTCTAGTGATACACTGGGCATTCAACTGAAATTTAATTTTGTTAATGGACACTAGATTTATTTGACCATTTCAATCCATAAAGAGTCTTCTCATAATCTGAAGTAGGAATTAGCACTTTAAATGATGAATAATTTTCTGGGTATTTCGAAATAAGTTTTTCACTGTGGAAAAGTTTACATTCAGAAAATTCTGCAGATTTTCAGCTGTAGTCTCAGATTTAAGATTGCCACCTTTGTATTAGGAACTACAGACGTAGTTGCGTGACAGGGAACGACAGTTTCATTCTTATTCACCACATCTACATTTCTTCATCATATGTAGCGTTTTTATCAACTTTCTTGTTGGAGTTTATGTTGACTTCTTTTTTCCTGGAAAGATCGTCAATTACTGCGTTTTTATTCACTATTTCTACTTCGAGAGCGGAAATTTTGAATTTCAACAATCAATTATTCATAATAATAATAATTTATTCATTCCCAATACAGTACATACCACAGAATATGAATAAATTTTTGATCCATCAAAAATTTCATGGGAGTCAGGTACAATTTTATCTAAAAGGACACAAAAGTATATACAGTCGACTCTCGTTAATTCAAACCTGCGATAATTCGAACCTCTCTATAATTCAAAGTTATCACGAGTTCCCCACTAAATCTCTTTATATTTCGAACTAAATCAATACATTTTCATACACTTGGTAATTCGAACGAAAAACTCATTGCTATTTAACAAAACGACGCGTTAATTCGAACTCATCAGCGTCCAACACTCGACAATTCAAAGTTGCAGAGAGAAAGATGTAAGTACATTTTGCGACAAGTTCAAACTTGTATGCGACAAGTTCAAACTTGTATCAAGATACACGAGCCTTTGTTTTTGTTATGATTAGTTTGACTATTTGACGCACACACTTTTTACGAATTGGTTTGTTTAGTTATTCAGTTACTGTTACTCTTTCGTTGGTATGCAGATTAAAAGTTAGTGTTAGTTATGAGCCCTAGAAAGTATAGATATTTGACGATTGCTGAAAAGAAAGAGTTAATCGAAAAAGTAGAAGAAGGTGAGAAGAAGAGTGATGTTGCAAAATAATTTAAGATTCCTCTGAGTACTCTCTCAACAATAATAAAGCACAAGGAGAAAATTAATGCTGCTCAAACTGCTGGAGTACGGAAAAGAACTACTAAAGGTGAATTTCCTCGTCTGGAAGAAAGCCTGGTCATTTGGCTAATACAGTGTAGAGGACAAAAAGAGTTCGCATCTACTCTAAGCATCAAAAACTTTGCGGCAAGTGAAGGGTGGCTTACAAATTTCAAAAAGAGAAATGGAGTTGTTTTTAAAAAAGTTTGTGGGGAAAGTGGAAGTGTTGATGATGCAGTTTGTTTAGATTGGCACGGTAAATTGAAGACCTTGATTGAAAACTATGATGCCCGAGACATTTTTAATACTGATGAAACTGGACTATTTTTTAAATGTTTACCGGACAAGACGCTTACTTTTAAAGATGAAAAATGTCACGGAGGAAAACATAGTAAAGAGAGGTTGACAGTTTTACTTGCAGTAAATATGGATGTATCGGAAAAACTTAAACCCTTAGTGATAGGAAAAGCAATGAAACCGCGATATTTCAAAGGAGTGAAATCGTTTCCAACTGATTATCGTGCTAACAAAAAAGCTTGGATGACGACAGAACTTTTTAACAATTGGCTTTTAACAGTTAATGGGGACATGAAACGACAAAAGCGGAAAATTTTACTATTTTTGGACAACTGCACTGTCCACAACAGTCCTCCTACATTGTCTAACGTGGAACTCTACTTCTTTCCGCCAAATACAACTTCCAAATTGCAACCATTGGACCAAGGGATTATCCATAATTTTAAGACGTTCTATCGCAAAGAAATTGTTAAGATCGTTTTAGAATCTCTCGACAAACAGCTAACTGCAAATATCACGGTTCTGACAGCTATTTTACTAATTGACAAAGCATGGAGAGCTGTAACACCCCTAACGATTCTCAACTGCTTCAAAAAATCCGGTTTCTTAAAAGAAAATCAAGAAAATCTTCCAATACTTATAGATGATGAAGAACCAGCAATAGAACCATTAGTTGACATCAGCGGTGTGAGTTTTTCTGATTTTATTCAAGTGGATGAAAATGTTGCTGTCTTAGGTTCACTAACCGATGGCAAAATTTTATCTGTGACAGATACGCAAAGTAACGATGAAGATGAGGACGATACATCGGAACCTTTGGCAGAGGTGTTAAGGAAGCAAGATCCTCATTTGATACCTTACAAAGCTTCTGTCTACAAAACTAAAGTGATGAAAAAGCATTTCAGGCACTTTTTCTCTTAAAAAAAGTTATTGAGCAGTGTGAGCAGCAGAATTGTGCTTTCAAGCAAACCAGTATAACAAAGTTCTTTCGAAAGATTAATTAATTCACATTACGAATACATGTATGTACACGAATGTACCTCTTAATTCTTGTCATTTTTATATTAATAAATAAAAATTAACCAACACTTAATAATTCGAAGTTTTATTTATTTTCTCTCACAAATTTCAAACCATTTGATATTTCAAACACTCGATAATTCGTAATATTTCAAGAGTCCCTCGAGTTTCGAATTAACGAGAGTCGACTGTATAAATAAAATATGTATAAAACAAAACATTAGTCGAACAAAAAATAAATAAATTTGGCCAGACAACGTAATTCATAAAAATATATTTTTTTAAAATATCATTCAGGTATTCATGTATTGAGTAGTATGCTTTATTCATTAGGAAACATTTCAGTTCATTCTTAAGCTTTATTCAATTTAATTCCTTCATTCTGGACGGCAGTTTGTTGAAAATTTTTATAGCTAGATGACTTACATTTAACTGTGATACTTTTATACGATGGTGTGGTATGATGAAGTTGATTTTGTTTCTAGTATCATAGTTGTGATTATAGTTGATTTTCAATAGTATACCCTTATTATCATGGATATACATTACACAGGTAAGTATAAGAATGGACGTCACAGTAAGGATTTTTTCTCTGGGGAATAGCTCCCTTCTGTTTTATGAATGCTTTCTTACATTCAGACAAATGCCCCCAGAAAAGTATGCCGAAGTTAAGGACACTATGAAAGTAACCGAAGTAAGTAATCTTGGCTACTTCAACTCTCGCTATTTGCTGTATTCTCCTAACTGCATAAGTAGCTCTTGACAACTTAGGAATCATTTCATCAATGTGGACAGAAAACTTGAGATTTGATTGCAAAAAGCCACCAAGTAGCTTCATGTGATTGTCCGAAGACATCTTTGGTTCAAGCAGTAGTCTCTGTGTTTTATCACTGTCATCATCATTTTGTTTGCGCTGAACCATACCTGGGCTTCCTTTAGTGTCTTCTTGTCTTTCTCTTCCAATTCCTAGTTGTCCATCCCTTTATTCAGAAAAGAAGTGTCATCAGCGAAAAGGACGGTTTAATCTGATGTCTCATTAGCTGTCAAATCATTCATGTATATCACAAACAAAAGGGGACCCAACACAGAACCCTGTGGTACACCATCCTGTTTGTCAGATAACTTTTCATCGGGTCAAGAGCCTCACCCATGATTCCATAGTATGCAATCTTGTTCAAAAGCACAAAGTGTAAAATACTATCTAAAGCCTTGGATAAGTCACATGCCTATAAACTAGATTTTTGTCCCCCATCAAAATCTTCTCCTATATTTTCAAGAGCTTCCTTCACTGCCATCTCCACTGATTTGTCCATCAAGAACCCATGCTGTTGTTTGCAGATAATTTTGTGATTTTTGAAGAAACTCAGTAATCTATATAATACTGGGTTATAGTTTTCTGGTAATTCTATATCTCCTTTTTTATGGACAGGTACTATTTTAGCCTTCTTCAACTGATCCGGAAAGGGTCCCTCTTTTAGACAATTGGTTAGCATGCTACATAATGGTACCTCAATGCACGGGAAAATCTCCTTCCACATGTCTTAGAGCTTTTCTGAGTTCTGTTATTGTGCATTAATGAAGGTAGATATACTGTTTTAATCTTAGTTTTACGCAAGAAATTGATTGGATTTTCTCGTACTTTACTGATTTTCAATCAGGATAGAATTTTTTGCCTCCAATTCGGAAATGATCTTCAGTAGAAGTTCCTTATTAGTGGGCTCATTGCTACCAAATTTATTCGGAGATATATCAGCAGAATAAATATCAACGGCAGTGATTTCCACGTCACTGCATTTCACAACCAGGATGATAAAATTTTGTGCAAATGTTACACTTAATACTGATTTTAACAAGAGTTTTTTTACAGTATTCCGATATGACGATCGTTAGTACCGCCTTTTTTTATTCGTCGTCATTTTAAGAAACGGATAACTGGCGTAAAGAAAAGTTTACCAGTGAATCAGCTCAGTTAATCCGGGGTTTTATACCCGGAATCAGTGGCTGATTACTGTATCACAATATAAGAGAACAGCGGCGATAAAATCAACACGACTACATCGGTTGAGCACATGAAGCTAACTGAATATTTCATAAGGGGATTTTGGTAAACTCTAGTTTCAATATTGTTCATGCAGATTTTTTGCTAATAAAGAACTCAAAAAATTTCCCACAATTAAACGTTTTTCAGATTTATGAATTTTATTTTCAAATTGAAAATAAGTTTGTTTAGTACAAATATTAAGGCATTCTAAAATATCTACTTTAATAATTGTATTACATATGTTGCTGATTAATGGATTATCTACTAACGGGTGTTTTTTTTATTTTAGAGTGATAGAACTTTTAACTAAAATAAAACACATTTAAATTAAGATTGAAGCCAAATATTTTTTTATTTGAAAGATAATTTTATGACAGTTATATTTTAAATATAATTTCCGGCATATGTCCACCACGACTAGCTCTGAGGAACTGCATTCGACCAGACCAATTTTGGATCACTCTTTCAGGCCTTATTTCATCAATAACACGAGTTATGTTGGCTTCCAAAGCTACTTGTTTCTGGTTTATCAGCATAAAACAATCAGTTAACATAACCCCAAAGAAAATAATTCAGTGGAGTTATGTCGCATGATCTTGGAGGCTAATTAATTGGACCATTTCTCGAAATAATGTTATCGCCAAATCTTTCATTCAATAAATAAGTTATTACAATAGCAGCATGAGGTATAGCACCATCTTGTTGGAACCAAAACACTTTTGGGTCGATACCATTCAAATTTTGAAGCAAATAATCATGGATCAACGATCTGTAACAAGCATCATTCACTGTAACATTTGCTCCAGCATCGTTTTTAAAGAAATATAGACCGATGATGCCTCCAGCATGTAAAGCACCCCAGTGCATTTTTCAGGATGAAATGGAACCTGCAGAACTTCTTGAGGGTTGTTTTCACTTCATATACGGTAATTTTGCTTGTTTACATAGCCGTTCAACCAGAAATGAGCTTCATCAGTAAACACAATACTACGATAAAAAAGTGGACCAACTTCAAGCTGTTCTAGGGCCCAATCAGCTAACGAACGACGCTTATTATGGTCAAGTGGCTTTAGTTCTTGAACCAGTTGGATCTTGTATGGGTGTAGACCAAGATCTTTACGCAAAATTTTTCGTGTGGTGGATGCACAGAGTCCAACTTGTTGTGAACGTCGACGAATAGACAAATTTGGATCATCATTAACGCTATGACTTACAGCAGGGATATTTTCTTCTGTACGTCCAGTTCTTTGTCTTGTTGTTGTTATTGCATCAAAAAGAAAATATTGTCCGAAATCTATCGATAGTTCAACGAATAAGCTGCTCTGATGGACCAGTATGTAAACCATAAATTTCACGAAGTGCTCTTTAAGTTTGGCGAATAGAACACTGATTTTGAAACTAAATTTCAACAATTTGTAAACGTTCTTGCGGCGTGATTCTTTCCATGATAATTTGTCAATGCTTACTGAACAGAAATATCAACATGGCTTCTACCTTCTGTCAAATCACAGTTATCCCTATCGAAAGTTCTATCACTCTGAAAAAAATTATTTATTTATTATATTTATCCCACAAATGATTGTACAGGGTTACAGCCTAGATGCCGGACATTTTGTTGAGTCTGAATCAGTGCTCGAAATATGTCCTAACTATATTAGGTTAAGAGATGCAGGATGTTTTATGTATTTTATCAAAAACTTTCAATCGGCATACCTATTGAACGCCTGCACGAATTTTCATGAAAACTTGAGAGAATGAGTACAGGCCAATGCCAAATATTTGCCCAGAATGACTTAACGATCGCACAGGTCCGGACTTAGAATATTACATTCTTTATCCCACATCTTGTAAAACACCCTGTACATCCAATTTTCAAAAAGCAAAATTCTCTTCAGAATCTACAATAAATACTCTTCCAAACAAAGCTATTAGGATCAATGGCACACATCGCATCATCATTTTATGAACCATTTAATATCAGGAATTTTCAATTTATAGTAAACACGGACCTGTGAATCTCCGAATAATGCATCTATTCATATTGAATCGATTGAAATTCTCTGTACATGACTAAGGTATTGTGCTGCATCTTATTCCATGCAATACATGAATGTAGGGGCAACATCAAATATTTTTTGCAAAACTAAATTTAACCTTGAACTCGAATTAACATTGAACATTTAATTAGACTATTATAAAATGGACTTAATAATAAAAATATAAAATGTATCTTATAAACATGTGTGGAATTGAAAAAAACTGACAATAAATCAGAGAAAAAATTATAATTTATTTTCGAAAATACCCCCCTTCTCTTCTAAACATTTTCTAGCTCTTGTGATCAAATGAGCTACAGCTCTCTTCAAAATTTCCGGTCGATTTCGTATTGCTTCACATGCAGCTTGAATACGATTAATCAGATGCTCCCTGTCTTTGATTTCTTCTGAGTAAACTTCATTTTTTAAGTGCCCAAGAGAAAATAATCCAAGCATATAAAATCTGGGGATCTTGCAGGCCAGTCATGAGGTCCCCCTCTACCAAACCAATGAGCTCCATTATGTTGGAAGTACATTGCTCTTGGAATATTGCTTCCATCATTCACGAGCTCTGGCAAATGATCGATTAAAAATTGTAGATATGTCACTCCATTCAGCCTGTGTGGAAGAATGTATGGTCCAATTAGGCGATTATTGTAAATTCCACACCAAATATTGACTGAGAAACGATGTTGTGAATTGCGTTTCCTAGTCACTTTTGGATTTACTCTGGATCAAATATGTGCATTGCGAACATTCAAAATGCCATCTTTTGTGAAGGTCACTTCATCAGTAAAAAGCGTTCTGAAGATAGCTCGCTGGTTCCGCGAAACCCATCTGTAAAATCGCATCCTCGGTAGTTCATCGCCTGGCTCCAAGATTTGGACGGATTGTAAATGAAATGGATGCCACTTTTCACGGTGCAGAACTCGCCAGAACTGACAATGTGGCAAACCTAAAATTGAACCAAGACGCCGAGTGCTGGTTGAGGGATTTTCTTGGGAAACTTCTATTATCTCTTCATGGTTCACCATCGAACTTGCTCTTTCTCGTTTATTTACTGACGGAAAGTGTCCAGTTTCACGAAGTGAGCGATTAACATGTTCTAATGTTTGGTGGTTAGGAATTCGACGATCCAGATATAGCCTTCGATATTCCTTAGCAGCTTCACCACCATTGCACTTACAAAATCGATAAACTAACAACATATCAGTATACTCAGTATTCGTAATGACGGCATTTCGTTAATTCTTTCAATCAAAATTTCATGAAAACACAACAATCTACCCCTTGCGTATTTTTCTATTTCAATAATTACCAGACAATGGTTTGAAATGTCAAAATTCTTAGCATGAGCCACTTAGATTTTGAAATGGGTTGAATTCAGAGTAAACGAATTTCTTCTGTGATCTTTCAAATAGCATTGAAAATAAATGATATCTTAAGCTTCAGATCGATTCAAGCAGCATGTGAGAAGATAAATAGTGGACCAGAAAGAAAGGCTAATGAAAGTTGTAGAACATTCAATACAAGAGCTAGCAGGTGTCAAAAAGAAATAGGGAAATTTTCGAGAACAAATCACATACGAACATTGATGGGGAGGGTTATAAAATAATTTATTTGCGAAAGTGTAAATAAGATGTCGAAACCAAAAATTCCACATACTCAAAAGCTCATAAAATGTTGATGCGATGTGTGCCATTATTTCAAATGAGCTTGTCTGAAAGAGTATTTATTGTAGATTCGGAGGAGAATTTCGCTTTTCGAAAATTCGATGTACATGGTGTTTTACAAGATGTGGGATAAAGAATTTAATTTTCTCAATCCGGACCTGCGCTATCGACAAGTGATTATGTGCAAATATTAGGCTTCGGCCTATGCTCATTCCCTCGAATTTTCATGAAGATCCATGCAGGCGTTCAAGAGTTATGCCGATTGAAAGTTTTTGACAAAATACATAAAACATCCTGTATCTCTTAAACTAATATAGGTAGGACATATTTCGAGCACTGATTCAGACTCACCAAAATGTCCTGCATCTACCCTGAAAGCCTGTACAATCATTCGTGAAACACTCTGTATATGAGCGCGGAAGGCTCAGCGGTAGAGCATCAGGCTCGTGACCGGAAGGTCCGGGTTCGAATCGTGTTCAGGTGGAAAAGAAATTTTCTAGTTGGACGTGTGTCGGCTACCATTTCACTGTTGGGTAAAAACTTAACGATGCTGTGATCTAAAATGGCGCAAGATCTCAGTAACAAAGCCTACCCAGAACACACCTGAACTCCTAACTCGCACAAGCTGAAAAAGCTTCTGAGATATCTTCACAGAAGATCTAGGAGTATCAGGATAATAATACTACTCACACACCTCGTGTCATTACAGGGACATACTCCCAGATCGGTGGCTGCATTATCTGGTAAACTCTGAATTACCTTTCCTCTTTGGCGTATTTTATTTAGGCGACTAGACGATAGTTCTTTATTTCTTGTGGAAGAAAAGTTCAATTTTGAAAATATCTCGAGGAAAACTTTCATACTTCTCAGTTGGCCGTCGTAAACCCAAAATAAAATATTCTCCAAAGTCAAAACTTAACCAAACCCATTCGGACCAAAGGTCCGATAGACCCGCTACCCGCTAAAGCCCGTATATTTCGCGGATGGCTTTCCGCCGCGACGAAACGAGCGGATGAAAATTTTCGGACTTTTCCCGCGCTCGCCAAACGGACACCGCCCTCCGCCAAGGGTTGACCAAACGGGGATGACCAAAGAAGGAATTTGAACGAAAAGTAGATTCCATCTAAAATTATAGAAAATTATTTAAAAAAATTGATTTTTTCGGGCCGGATCGATCGAAAAATATAGATCAATCGACAAAATTAACATTAATTAACTTTCTAGAAGAAAAATTTAGTCTACAGCTAAATAATAATCCAAACACACCAACTACAAATTCAGGAACGACAATAGATGCTATTTTTACAAGATATTTAGATAATGTTAAAACACGAACTTATATTGCATATTTTACGTATCATAATGCTTTAGTCAAAACAATACCTATAGAAATCGCGTCGAATAGTGTAAATATTGAAGAAATAAATTAAAAAAATAAAATTTATAATTTATATTAATTTTCAACACTTTTAATATTTTAATGACAATTAAATTCCTAACATATCTTCCTTTTTCCCTTCCTTTAAGTCTCGAAAATCTAAAGTTTCAGATTTGTATAAATATAAACAAGACTGATAAATTAGTTCGCCAAAGAAGTTTCACTTCTGACATGTGTACTTTGTACGCACGCACTTTTTTTTTAATCCTTTATTCAAAAGATAAATTTCTGCTTTATCAAATTTTGTTTTGGAAAGGTTTTTGAATCGAGGGTAAAAGATGTGTTTTGAAAATTTTTGTTTTACTGCAATTTTTTTGTTTTCATGAATTCATGCTGATACTAAGTTGTTTATTTCTCCTCTGAAAATTTAAAAAATTTTTAAATCTTTTAAATTTTTCAATTTTGCACTAACCCTTGTTTCATCATATATATAAGAAAAATAAATATTAACTTCCGGTATTTTATTGATTTTCACAACAATTGTAGTACAACAATTGAGTATTTAAACAAGTTTAAATACTCACCTGATGAAATAGTGGTATGACGAAACAATTGTTGTGAAAATCAATAAAATAAGGGAAGCTAATGTTTGTTTTTATTATGTTGAAGATGAATTTCAAGTAAAGGCCGATACAATCAATAAAATTAAAATTGTATGTAAGTCATGTAAATGCTCCGAATAGACGGACCTCCAAAGACGCCATTTTGTGACATTAAACTCCGCCCCGGTCTTATGCTCAACAATCCCGAGTAAAATCGAGGAACTTGCGCAATATAACATGGCTGAGTCACTACTGACTAGCGGAATGGCGTTCGGGTTATTCCTTTAATGTTGACAATATGGTCACACTTTAGTGCTATTATATGTTATGTAGCGCTATTTGTCTATGGAGATAAGTAGCTGTCAATTACTGAGGAAAAAACCAGGTGGGTTTCAATAATGGCGTAGTTTTTACTTATCAAATGTCAAAATATGGCAGCTTCAAATGGGACAATTGCTCAAATAGCGACTTATTCAAAGTAAAACCTCTTATTGGAAAACGCCTTAGTAAATAGAAATTCCTTCAGACCATTCTTAAAATGTATACTTATCTAGTAAATAGAAATTCCTTCAGACCATTCTTAAAATGTATACACTACAATACATACACATACAGTGAATAAATGTGTAGCGAAACAATTGTTATATACAAATGGACATGTAAAAATTTGAAATTTAATGTTTCAATATATTGTTTATTGAACATAATGCTCAGATTTAATATTAATTAACAGTGTCAACTTTGTTTTCGAAATAGAAGAGAAAGTGAAGTCGCAAATTTTCAGTGAAATATGCAGTTAATTTAAATAATTATCATTATTCACTTAAAAACGTTCAGAGATACCTTATTCCCCAAAACGTCGTAAAACACACACTAAAATTTGTTTTTGACAATTTCTATGGAAGAAATGATCTGAATAATATCTTAATTATATTTAGTATTCTTCTGGTTTCAAATTCAATCCATAATAATTATTGTTTCTGTCCCAGGATATATTTTAAAAAATTTTTATATTATTTTTATTCATTCGAAAATTTCCCTATTAAATTAATAATTTCTGTGCTCAGATTCAGTTCATAATGATATTTTCTGTTTCAGGATATATATAATATACATTTTCCACTTTTGTACAATCTCAATAAAATTTTGCAGAAACATGGTCGTTCGACCCAAATTTCAGGTCAATCGAATTTGTGGTTTGAAAAATATTGACAAAAATAATAAACAACTTCAAATGTGAAATGATTTTGCGAATTCAATCGAAATAATCAGCCCCTAACCTACCCCGAAAGTTTCAAGTCTCTATCTCTTTCCGTTCAGAAGTTATAGTGTTTAAGGTAGCGCTAAACGCTGATCCGCTCACAAATTTTTTTTTCAATCTTCTAATCATACAATCTTCACGAAATTTCGCACGAGCATGCGCTTTATTATTCTACTTCTAAATGCCGAATTTCAGATCGATAGAGTCTGTTATACAGAAATATTGGGAAAAATATGAAAACTTTTCGAACGTGAATAACTGCAAAACTATTAAACAGATTTTACCCATTAGCTAACTCAGCCGATATATTTAGCTCTTTCCGTTCGAAAGTTAATTAATATATATAAAATGTTGAATATTTTCCAAAAACATATGAAGTATTTTCATCTCTTGAAGTTTTAGCGAATTAACGAAATTATTATGTTGGATTCGTCAATTTCATTTGAAATTTCTATAGATTCATTCAAATTTAATATTTGTTTGGCTACATAGCTTTTTTAACATGTTACATTTCGACAAACTAAATTTTTTTCACCAAATATTCATTTTATAATTATTATAAATAGAATTAGGAATAACTACGCAGAAAATACAACAGTTAGATCTAATATTTTTAACATTGTTTTATCTACATGCTTTAACTGAATTATTTGAAAGTAAAATATGTTGAATTTACAGTATGATACAATTTAAAACAATAAAAATAGAGGCAATTAGGTTAAAACTATATAATTTATAATAATAATAAAAATAATAATAATATGTTAATTTGCCTTCATAAGTACACGTTATTCTTAAATTTATGTAATAACAAAGCAAAAAGTAGGTCAAAAGACAATAAAAAATATTCGAGTTCTGTCTATATCTATTCCTAAATATATAGTATTATATCGTTCAGAAAGACCAAGTACAGTCTACCAAGTAAAGACCAGTTAAATTAAATAACTGATAGAGAATAATAGAAGGAAAAATGAAACATATCCTAAATATGTTTCTGTATGATTTCTCATCTAAATAAAGTAAACTGAAGTCTATGGATTCAAGAAGAAGAAAAATTTCATAGTAGGCTTCAACAGAAGAAGAGAAATTCCATACTATGATTCAACAGAAGAACAGAAGAACCGAAAGAGATTTAATATTTAATCTACATTATTCTCTGATATAGTGAACGATAAGTGTTTTTGTGATAATTATTGCTCCAAAAGTTTTGAAAAAATGGCGATGAAGAATTGTTTAAAACCGATAACTCAAAGGGTGAGTATTTTCAGAAATGCGAATATTTTTTAACACAAATTGTAGTTCATGCGCTAGCGTATGAAATCTTTCATTCTATTAAAATGAAAACATAGCTTTTGTTGTTAAATTTTTACATTTTTTTGATTTGATTTTTGAAAGAATGAAATAAAATATCTATCGTAATCTAACATAATCTAAATAGATGAAATATAGTGTTGTAGAAAAATGTAGTAAATTTTAATATGTAACGAAATGTACATTCATCCTCAAATTGTTCTCAGAAAATTTTAAAAAAATCTTATAGAAATTCAAAATCGATCCAGTATAATTTGTTCAAAATAATTAATTAAGTTCATTCATCAGTCAAATTTTTACACGTTCTATTTTTTAAGTTTTTCTCCGAAAATAATATATAGAATATTGTCTTAACCAAGAGTTTTTTTTCGTTGCTGTAAATACAAATAGAGATTAATTTAAAAATATACTCTATATTCTCAGAATTTTTCAAACACAATAATTTTATATGCATTTGTTGAATCATCAATATGTCACTTAACAGAAATAGGTTATCAAAGATATTGTTTGTTATCAATAATATATAACGGTCACATAATTCTTTATGTTTAAAAATAAATTGAAAAATATTAAACCAAATTTTCTCTCGAATGAATTCTGATATTCAGTGGAAGAAATTAAATAAATAAATTAATATTGAATCTTGTGTGAACCAAAATACAATGAACAAAAATTATTTAGTTCATAAAGTCCTAATAATAAATAAATCTCATTCAAATAGAAATTATTATAGATCATTAGGTCAATATTTTCAAACTAATTTACGAGAGCAGTAGGTACAAACTAATGATGTAGCGTTAATTAGTTTTATGATAAGGCGCTTAAGTATTATTGAAATATTCATTATCTTTAGTATTCCTCCATTAAAATTGATTTAACACTTAGTTACTTCTTGATTTTCAACAAACGATGGTTAAAAAATTTCCCATTTTTTAATACTTGGTGTAATATTCAATATATGTGAATATATATTTACCTCGTTTGTTCGAGTTTCAAATGTTTATTTATTTTTGTTTAATTCATTTTTGCAAATAATATTTTTGTTGACTCTTGTTTATATCCAAGCTCCAAGATTAAAACAATTAAATAAAATAGTTGAAAACATTAAACGACTTAATAATTTAAAATAACATAATAAGTTTGATCAAAATTTTAATTATTTTGTAACATATAATTGTTTCACTTTTTCAAATATTACCGTATGACTTAAAAACCACTAACTGTAGCAGAATACGATAAAAAACATAAAAATAAATACCCTGATACATATATCAAAAATGATTTCCTTGGTAGTTATTAAATCTGAGAAATGCAAATATTGTTTTTTTTATTCAATTTTTCAACTCTGCTGTCCCTTTCTCTATCTTTCATTAATAGTTCATCTCTTTGTACTGCTCCATTCGAATTTTGAAGTTCACAATTTTCACCTCACTATGTACATTAGGGTGGACAACGATTCCTACAACATGTTATTGCACAATACTTAGTGTAATTCAGAGATCTACTCTCTAAGATTCCAAATCGTAGGAAACACTTTATGATACCTGCTCGGGTCAAGAATTGACTTATTATTATTATATATTATTATCTTAAATAACCATTTAGTCTTAAAAGTTTCAATTGTCAACCCAAAAGAAGTGTAACAAAATGAATTGAAACCAAGCATTCGACATTCGTGAGTCACAGGTAAACCAGAGGATATTGGTACATCTAGATTGATAACCCCTCGACTTTAATCAAACTATCCTTTAAATTAAAGATGCCCAAGCACCGTCCTGCTCTGCTTTTAAAACTATATACAATTAGAAATCATAGTTCTCCACACAAGAAATCAAATTCAGACATTTATACTATGTATATTCTAATCGCAATTTGTATTTTACTTTCAGATATTTCCTTGTATAGTACAAAATTGTGAGGCAGACAATGCATCTAATGGAGTGAGCAAACAAGAAGATTACAATAAGCAGGCTTCCGAGCAAGGCGTGGACAAGTATGATGCAAAGTATGAATTCGATTATTTTGAATACCTAGAAGTTAAATCCGACACAACCGAAGATATGTGCGAAATAGAATCTCTTTATGGCGATGCAAATGACAATTACTGGTTCGACAGGGAATCAGAAAGGAAAAATTGTCTACGAAAAAACTTCCTGAAACGAAGCAAGATCAGTCCTGGTCAAAGAAAGCAAACTCTGAGATGGTTAATGATAACCTTGAATTGTTCAAAGAGTTCCGAATCAGTAACAGAAATACACCACTTAACTATTGGACTCTTTGATAGATACCTACAGGCTGAACGAAATATTTCAAACAGGCACCTCAAACTCGTGGCATTTTCATGTGTTTCGATCACATTGAAAATGGTAGAAGGTACCCAATTAACGTTAGATGATTTTGATTTTTCGGCAACATGTAACTATAGCCGTTTAGATTTGTTTGATATGGAGATGCAGATTTTGGGAACACTGAATCTCAAATTGATGATTCCAACTTCATACTATTTTCTAACACGATGTAATTCACTAACAAGAGCTCATGAATTGGAGGAACTCTTTGGTCTGTACTTAATTGAAATAGGGTTTTCTTCGTACAAGATTTGCCAAATTAAACCTTCTCTTCAGGTTGCCGCAGCTTATTTCATTATTGCCACTATCGTAACAGAACCAGATGATTTCGATCGAGTATGGACACGAGCCTTGAGATATTATACCGAGTATGATTTATCTGATATCAAACCCGTTGTTCGATTGCTTGCTGCCAAACTGTATAGTATATCGAAAAAAGGGGAAAAAAGCGTACTATTTTTGAAATATGCTGACGAAAAATTAGGGCAGGTCAGTAAACGGGCTGCAAACTATTTGCCATGGCTCAGAAAACTGAAAAGCTATAAATAGAGTCGTGATTCTTCATACCTTGGAGTTTAATTTTCTTCACAGCCTAATACTAAGGATTAGCAGGACACAAAACAAGATTTAATTAACATTTAAGTTAGATGTGATCAAGAGTATTCTTAATTTTTTCAATTACCTTTGGAATGATTAGTGAATATAATATGATTACACACACAACTATGAAAAAATCTTACAAATTATGTCGAACAAATATAAACGAAGAAGATGTTCGAAGAAAATTAATGTTAACATCCAAATCATTATTAAATAGAGATTAATAGGAAAATATTACGTGAAATGTATAGAACAATCATTATAATATTTCTGAAAACATATCACATTACCCCCTTCTAGTTCAGCCTTTTATAAATAATGTACATTGTTATTTTTGTTAAATATGTAATATTTTATTATTTGAATTATAATAATTATTTATGTGTGCAATTCATTTTTATTCAGTTATTTAATTTGTATCTGGCTATTCTTCCTTGTACATAAATAAGTAATTAAGATATAGTGCTTTCATTCATTGAATTCTGTTATTACAATTTTATATGCTTGTTATTCTTTCTTGTAGATGAGTACCTAATTGAAATATAATGAATTATTTAATTATTAGAGGAGAGTAACCAAATATGGAATACCATTTTGATTTTTAGGCATAATTTGCACAAGTGTTATAAATAAAAAACTTTTTGTGATAATTATTAATAATTATATATTTGCACTTAAGTTTAAAACAATTTTAGCTTATATCCATTACTTTAAGGTATGATAAATTATAAAAAATTAAATAACGAGAAAGGTACCTATATATGGAATAGGTACCCCAAATATGGAATACTGTAAATACTATGAAAAATTAACCTTAACTTACATATATGAGACTCATTGAAAATTTTTAACTTTGGTATAATGTAGAAATTAACAAAATTATTTACAAAAATCACAAATCCAGGTATCAAATTCTGGTCCAGCGCAATCATAATGTGCCCAGAGCCCACACATGAGGCACTTGACCCATGTTTCCCCATGGGTATCATTAGAAAACAGCATGCCACAGAAAATACACTCCGAATCTTCAGAGTCTGGAGCTGTATAACCTATCAGAGCATCGGGTTCACTGTCTGTATCAAGCATCACCTCCTCATCATCTGCATCTGACTCAGGCTTAGACTTCCCTTTAGATTTTATATGTTTTGATTTCTTCTCATTCTGTTTTTTATTCTTGTTTTTTGCCAATTTATTTTCTTTTTCATCTTTTTTTTTGCTTTTGTCTATAAGGTCATTCTTGTACGGTGACGACGTAATGACGGCTGCAACAGATGCCTTTCTTCCTCTATTAGAAGATTTCATTTTCTTCTTTGGTACTGGACTGATGTCATATGGAGACACTAATCCTAAATCACTGCGAGAAAGTCCGGAAGTTGAAGGTACAGGTTCAATATTCATGTCTTGTCTGGGTGTGAATGCTTCCGTTAAAGGCATACAGTTATCAGATGTTCTTAAATTGGCCATCGATGGTCCTTCAGGTTGGTGACCTGATGGAACGTTGACCGTATTACCATCTTTAACTGCATCTTGCTGCGCAGCAAGATAGTCGACCTCGGTGAATATATTTTTATTCAATGGCCATAAGCCAGTTACTCGAAATCCATTTGTTGAAATCTCACCAGTTTGCACTTTTAAATACGCTCTGCCAAATAACTCAACAACATCATAAGGGTTTAGTGGTCGATTATTATCTCTAATCCACATGCGTATTTCCTCACTGTAATACGTTTTTAGTGGTCCCATAAACGTTTTGTCTAGTGGCTGGAGCTTGTGAGTTGTGTGAGGAGGTAAGGAGACAATTTCTACGTTGTTTTGCCTAGCAAGCTCTATCACGTCGATGTTTCGAGTGTGAGAAAAATGACCATCTAAGATAAGTAATACTTTCGATTCCGGAGTAGGGTTTGTATGTTTGATGAAATGTTTGAACCATTCAGTGAATATGTTCATTTGAATCCATCCGGATGGATGTGCAACGCCAACAGAGCCTGGGGGACAGCCTCTCATCAGCTGATCACTCATATTCTTGCGTGGGAATATAATAAAGGGAGGCACAAAATGACCAGTGGCGTTCATGGCAACAACAATCGTCATTAATGAACCCCTTTCCGCTGAGGTAAGTGAAGCTATCTGCCGTTTTCCTCTATGCCCAATCACTTGGGGTATCTTGCTTTGTACTACAGTAAGCCCAGATTCATCTACGTTGTATATACGACTTGGACCATAGTTTCCTTGAGCATAGACGCCTTCGAGGAGATCAAAAAATGAGTCTACTTTTTCCTTGCTGAATCCAAAAGCTCTAGCAAAAGACGTGCCAGTTGGTCTTCTCACTGATAGCTTATCCTTATGGCGTTTTAGAAATAATTTAAGCCATTTTTTGCCAGCCATACCAGTCTCACCAAATGGATTTTTCAACTGATTACGTCTAGCTAACATGTACGCCATTCTTCGAACATCGTTTCTCGTCAAGCCATGAAATTTGCTCTCCATCGACAAAATGTAGTCTACTAAAAGATTTTCAAGGGTTGTCCCTAAGACAGTTTTCCTTCCGAGTGTAGTAGCTGCGGCTTCTTCTGGAGAAAATTCACTTTTCTGGCATAATCTAAACAAGGTAGATCTTGGCACATTAAAATGTTTTGCAGCTCTTAAATAACCCATTTTTTTCTCCTTTACTAATTTTATGGCTTCCGCCATAAGCTCCGTATTCCATGCTTTTCGCTTTGAGTTCACGCCGGCCATTCTGATAAAACAAAAAAAAAAATTAACAATGTCATCAAATCAGCTGATGGATATGGTATCCAATTATGGAATAGTTCATAATTAGATACCGCGATCTGTCCATATTTGGATTTTCCAACGGTTTCAAACTGACATTTAAATTTTTATATTTAAGAAAGTAATACCATCTAATACCGCTAAAACATACAAAAGAACATCTAAACTGTCTCTAAAAACTATAAAAACAATACTATGTGAACTTTCTGGACGAAAAATAATTATTTTTTACATACCTTAGAAAGTTATGTGGGAGCGACAAAACAAAACACTCTCTCATCGATGACAGGACTCCCTCGACTGACTTGCCACGGCTTGTATGCGTGAACGGGAGCAGAATGAGACGGAAGATCACTTTTATTGCGTGTGTGACTTTGCACTTGAGAGAAATGTAGGTATTCCATATTAAGAACCTATTCCATATTTGGTTACTTTCCTCTACAATTTTATATGCTTCTTCTTTTTTTGGTAAATAAATAAGTTATTAAGATATAGTGCTTTCATTCATTGAATTCTGTTATTACAATTTTATATGCTTGTTATTCTTTCTTGTAGATGAGTAATTGAAATATAATGAATTATTTAGTTATAACAATTTTATGTGCTTCTCCTTCTTTTTGGTAAATAAATAAGTAATTAAAATATAGTGTAGTGATATTATTTATTGAATTATTCATTTATTACAATTGTATTAGGAGTACAAATAAGTTTCCGCCGTTTTATTGTATATGGCGCGGCACGGAGTTTCGGTTAGCTTTCGCAGATGATAACCGGTTTGGACATTCAAGAACAGCATAACCTATTAATATCATTGATTTTATATTGGTAAAATATAATTTTTATAAGTTGAAAATGTCAAAATTTGAGCCAAGTAAGCGTCATTTGCGGGAAATAATAGTTTACTTCTTTAATTTAAAGAAATCTGCTGCTGAGGCGCATCAATTGCTCGTAGAAGCATATGGTGAGGGTGCTTTGAGTGAGAGAACGTATCGAGAGTGGTTTCAAAAATTTAAAAACGGTGATTTCGACGTAGAAGACAAAGATCGCAGTGGAAGGCCAAAAATTTACGAGGATGCAGAATTGGAGGAATTATTGGAGGAAGATTAATCTCAAACACAAAAAGAACTTGCTCTAACATTAGAAGTCACTCAACAAGCAGTCTCACATCGTTCTTCTATAATAAATATTTAATCTGTGTTAAAAAACGGCGGAAACTTATTTGTACTCCTAATATATACTAATTTTTTTCTAGTAAATGAATTAGTTATTAAAAATAATGTCTTAATTGATTGAATTTTTCAGTTAATATAATTAATAAAGTTAATAAATAATCTAGAAATCAAAATATTGAGTTTTTTTTTAGAGTGATAGAACTTTAAATTGAAATAAAACACATTTAAATCAAGATTGAAGCCAAATTTTTTTTTATAATAGATAATTTTATGACATTTATGTTTTAAAAATAATTTCTGGCATATGTCTACCACGACTAGTTCTGAGGAACCGCATTCGATCAAACCAATTTTGGACCGCTTTTTCGAGTAATTCAGGCCTTATTTCATCAATAACACGATTTATGTTGGCTTCCAAAGCGTTTATTGTTTCCGGTTCATCAGCATGAACCAATGACTTGACTAAGGTTATAGAAAAAAATACTGGTGTATGGAACTTGAGTTTTGAGTTATTATGTGTTGAGAATTTTCCTTAGCTGTGTAAGCAGATGATGGCGCTGCAGTAGCGGTCTTATGACAAAATTGACAACTAGCACCATCCTTAGAGAAATTCCGGCTTCATACTTCTACACCTGGTACATTGATAAATACAGTGGATCTAAGCTAAAATTATAGTACATATTTAAGGAAATGCTGATAAAGATCAATTTTTTTGGAACGAAGTTACTTATCGCGGGTTGCGAAAGGGGGCTAGACGGAATACATTAAGACCAAAAGTTGTAACGACACTTTTTGCTATAGTCTCAAGCCGTGCGGCTTGCACGTGTTTCTCTGTCTGTCTCTCTCTCTCTCATAGAAAGCAAGCCAGTTATTTTCGTTTTGTCTTTCTATTTCGCATTAAACAGTGTGGTGTCGAGACGATAATTTTTGTTGAGTGTATTAGGTTTATTTATCGTTACATTTGATGATGACGAAACTAAATTTCGATTTCATCATAATCGAGTACAAGCTTCATCAACAATATCTCTAGTACAAGAGTTTCAGCGATTGTCATTAAATAAGCTTGAAACAAAGGCAAAATCAGTCATTGATTTCATTACTAGAGATAAAGGCATTTCATTGTGTACGTTCAACGTCCAAAGCCTTCCTAAACATTCAGTGGATTTAATCGACTCAGTTACAGAAAAAATGAACATTTTGTTATTATCAGAGACAGCAATCACTTTAAACGTGATTTTGTTCGTTCAGGTGGAGTTGCCATTTATCACAACACAAATGATACGACCAATCTTGTAACACCAAATATGTCGGCCATTATGAACAATATCCAGGACCTGCACATAAGACCTACAAGTGTTGCAGATTTATGTGCGGCAGAGTGTGTAATGGAAAACGGCGTTACTTTAATCATGGGAGTCATATATGTCTCACCAAATAACAAATTAATAGATATTCAGGAGTTCATTCATCGAGCACTGCTAGAGTATTCTAAAGATGTATCTCAAACGCTTAGCAGATACAACAGAAATTTAGATAAACGTCCACTCATTTTGGCTGGTGATTTTAACATCAACTTCAGTAATGAAAAATCAAAACCATTGCTACATTTTCTAGAGGAACAATTTGATTCAAGAATAAACAATAATCCAGCAGAATCAACAACAAAATATAATACTACCATCGATGCAGTTTTTTCACGACATTTAGATAAAATAGATTCCCAAACATATGTTTCCTACTTCAGTTACCACAAGCTACTAAAATTGAGCCTACTAATTAAGTTTATATTACATTATATTTGTTGACAATAAAAAAATATAACTTCATGTTTCTTTATTATTCAGAAGTGGTAAAATTTAGTACAAATATTACCATTAGCAAAAGCCATAGCAGTACTATATTTTTCATAATAAAGCAAAAACGTTTGTTTAATTATGTGTTCAAATTAATGTCTCGGCATCTAAGGTCATTTAAAATTTGTTTAATCAAATTCTAAAGAATAAAAAGCAACGCAGATGTTCCAAATGCATGCTGCTGTGAAATTGTTACGATTCAGTATCTTCATTGGAAAAGGAAAAATCAGAATTAAATAACAATAATCATTACCGATATTGCTTGCTCATAGCAAAAAGCTCTGATCTCTCCTCGGCGGCGAATAAATCTTTCGGAATTAAAATAAATTAAGTTTTATTACAAGATTTTCAAGTCATAACCATTATACAATGATGTTTCTTTAATTAAAGTCATTATGTACAAAATGAAGTCAATAAAATCAAGTTTATTCAATATTCAAACTATGCATTTAGGGAATTATTTTGATTTCCCGATAAATTTCTTCGCCAGCCTTTGCTTCTTCAGAAGTCCCTTATCCCTCTTTTTCTGTAATGAAAGTAAAAAGATAATTAAAAAATGGTTAGTGAGAAATTTCAAGTAGCAATTACCTTCTTCTTGATTTCTAGTTTTGTTCCAGTAAAGGAGTTCTTAGAAGTTGATTTGTTAGACACCTGGTAAATCTTTTTCTCCTTTTTACTACTTTTCACTTCATGAGAACTATTTTCAATTTTGTCCTTTTTGAATTTCTTGGCATTTCTAACCTGTAATATGAACATATTCAAAGACCTAAAATTTGGGAATAAAATGAAAATATTTACCTCCGTATTTTCTTGATCTTCTCTCTTGCGCTTTTTATTAACATTGTTGTCACTTTCAATCCTAGGCTTTTTGGGTTTGATAACCTGAAAGTATAATATGAAAAATATGTTTTTTGCTTAAATTCATTCACAAACCTTTGCGACACTACTTCTTTTATTTTTCTTAGCAGCTTTTATATTGCACGGTTGAATCCTGATTACTTTCTTGTTTATTGTGATGTCTCCCATTTGAAGAGCTAGTTGCGCTGAATCTGAGCTGGCAAAGTTTATGAAAGCGAAACCTTTTCCCATTCCTGTAGCGGTATCTCGAATTATTCTTACTGATTCAATTTTTCCACAAGAGTCAAAAGCTTGCCATAACTGATCGTCTTCAGCATCTGAAAAATAATGATGATAATTGCACATTTTCATATTATTTGTTCAATCTATCAAATTTTTATTCTATACGAAAAATCTACAGTTCAAAATGATTAATTTTAATTAATTTAAAATTCGTTAAAAAATGAAGGGCTTTTTTTCTGTTTGTGTTTGTATGATATGATTTTCTCAAAACATGCACATCACATTTTCATTCAATCGTAACTAACTGAACACAATAAACTATGATTTCGAATTAAAATTAGGATTAAAGGTTTGTGCAAATGTTTCGATATTCCTCAAAAACCATATTACTGATTTTTTATAATTTTATGACTAGATTCGATGCAAAGAAGTGCTGGAAATTAAAGTTCTAAGGATGTTTCAAGATTTTAGTGAGTATAAACTAGGAACTATGATTTGCGGATGGCATTCATTTTTTATTATCATTTGAAGAAAACTGCTGCAGAATTGTACCAAATGCTTGTCAAAGCTTATGGTGAATATGCTTCTTGGTAAAACACAGCATTTCAAGTGGTTTAAAAAATTCTAAAGTGGAGATTTTGATGTATGAAACGAACAGCTTGAGAAAGCACCAAAACAGTTGGCAGACGATGAATTGCAAGTCTTGTTGAATGAATATGACACTGAAACTCAACAAGAACTCACAGATAAATTGAATAGAACACAAAAAAACCGTCTCAATTCATTTGGAAGCTATGGAAATTTTCAAAAAGTGGGAAAATCGGTTCTGCATAAAAACAGCAAGAAAATCGAAAAACCATTTGTTGAATGCTGCTCGACCGACACAAAGGAAAGGCATTTTTCAATCAAATTGTGACAGGTGATAAAAATCAATTTAAGCATCGTTAATCATGGGTGAATCCATTAACATCCACTGCAAAATCAAGTTTGTTTGGAAAGAGATAATGCTCTGTTTGGTGGGATTAGAAGGGTGTAATATATTAGAAGCTGCTAAAAGCTGATGAAACCGTTAATTCTGATCGCTACCAACAGTAAATGTTCAATATAAATATCATTTAGCCCAAAATATCTACAATTTTCGAACATTCAAACCGAAAATTATCTTAAAGGACTGAGTTCGACAGACTGATTAGAAATCCAAGGTCAATTATGTTCAGCCAATCCGACTGGCCTGTCTTTCTGTACACACCCTAACTTTCTAACAAAGATAGCTAGAACCTTAAAATTTGCAATGAATGGGGTCTAAATATCTGGGTTAAGGTCGTTAATGGGCAAAATCGGTCCAATAGTTTCGCAGTTTTTCGCACTTCAAAATTCTCTTATTTTTCTTAAAATTTTCGGAACTATAAGTCTGATCGATCCGAAATTCAGCATTTAGAATAATAACGCGCATGTTCATTATTAACTTTGATTAAAGAGAATTTTCTATAAATTTTTTCACTATTTTATATCAAATTTGAATCAAATTAGATTTCTTACTTAGTGCTAAATTCCCAATGAATATAGCTCGGCTTTCATCATGTTTATCTTCAATTTTACAAGGGGTTACCCTAAGGTGATGATCTTTGTAAATTTGACCATTTGCATCCAGAGCTTTTTTGGCTTCATCTTCTGTTTGGAATCTGAAAACAATAATAACATTTAAGAAATATGAAGACCATTCATTTGTATTTTGAATAAAATAAAGAAAAATAATAGAAGTATTGTTGGATGTAGGTCAACAAACTTTTCAGAGATAAGATTTAATATATCTCTTGTTTTACCCAAATTTTCCACGCTACTGATAGAAACGTAAACAAATAGGCAATCTGATCTCTGAGAAGTTTTTCCGCTGTGATCCAACTAAACTTATTTAATTGGTAAGATCACAAACAATAAAAAATAAAGAAAAACTTGCTATTTTAATAATTTGTGAACCTCAGGTACTATAAATTTCCTATAAGATTAATCCCAATTGATTAAGTCAATTTTTTGAAATCGACTCTTTAGTGTTGGTACAAAGTTCCATACAAATATATCGAAAACTTTCCTTCAAGGCGGAATGAGCTTTGAAGAGATCGATCAAAAGAATCATCAATCATATTCAAAATAATAGTTGCTAGAATTAAAAAAAAACTTTCACATGGAGTTTTTTCATACAAATAAAAAATACACCAGTCATATTAACTCATTCCCTAATTAAAGAGTTTAGTATACTCACTTAACGTAGGATATCCAACTCTGCCTATCTGGATGATATTCACCTTTAATCACAGATACTTTCTTTGAAGTATTGATATTTTTTACTGGTGGGCACCTAAAGCGAAGGGATTCTATTTTACCAAACTTTGTGAAGAATTTTTTCAGACTGATTTTAGTTGCTGTGAGGGGAACATTTCCTACAAAAATAGTTTTTGCTAGTTCTTCTGGATTGTTGTTAAGTTCATCCTTTTTTTCCTGTAAAGCTTTGAATTTTTTAGCTTTCTCTCTTTTCTCTTTTCGATTGCCTTTTCCCTTATCTTCAGAAGAAACATCTTGACTTGGAGGATTTTCATTCGGTGATTCTTCGTTATCTGCATCCTCAGTTTCAATTTTCTTCACAGAGGTATTCTTTTTGATCACTTTCTTCTTACTTTTTTTCTTATCATGTAAAGCAATTTCTTTAATTGGAACACTTTTTTTCTTGTTTTTCTTCAGTAACTTTCCATTATTCACACTTTCTGTTTCAATCTGCTCTTTAGAAACACTTATTTTAGATTCTTTTTTCTTGTCATTTTTCTTTGGCTTCTTTACTGGAGAACTGACTGATTTTTTAAAAACGGTATTTGTTTGCTCTTGGGGAATTTCGTTATTTTTCAAATCAACATGCTTGTTTTTTACAAAATCGACATTTATATATCTAAGTACCACATTTTCCTCGTTTTGTACCTTTTCACCAGTGATAAACTCTCTTAAACTTCCTTTCTTATAAGCTACTTCCATGGTTTTCTTCAGAATAAACAAAAAAATTCCATTAATCTTACGTTACAATATATTTGGATATTATTGGTAATCTATGATATTTGGTTATACTGAAGTTGAATAGAGGTTAAAACATAAATATGCGGAAAATAGAAGTTCTACTTCTTCTTCTTTTCACGAACGAACGAATTGGTGAAGGATTTGTAATGAAAAATAATTCACACATTTCAAACACTGATTGATTAATCTGTGCTAATAGAGAGTTCAGTGACGGAATTACACTTACTCATTAGCTATTTTTATTTAAATAATTAAAACGACTACTGTTTCCTAATTTGGAAAGTTTTTGAAAACCCTTCTTCGTGATCGTCTAGTTGAGGGAAGGGAGGTTATATAGACAACCCAAGTTACACCTAAACGAGAACAAGGAAACAGTGACGGAAAGTCCAGAATACAAGGCTAAAAAAAAAATTAATATTTGCTCCTGGCAGATAGAGTCAAGTAACTGACTCTAAGTGTAGGTGCGAAGAGGCGCATGAGGAAAAAGTCAGGTATAAAATTTCAACCTGTTAACCCCCAATATATTCGTCAACCATGGAGTCAAGAACAGATCATAGAATCTTAATTTTAGCATTGATAATGACAAGTGGACACGACTTCCCAAAGGAATTTGTTCCGCTGAATTAGCTATTAATAAAATATATGGATCTCTTAAATATCCATAAATTTCAGGGAATCCTCACCATTTGTAATATTTTCCCCATCCATCTTCTTTCTGCGCCTATACACAATTACAAAACCTTCTAAATTGTACGTTCCATCAAAGGGTTAAGAAATTAACCACTGAAGAACAGAACTGTCAGTTTCATTATGTATTCATTACGTCAATGAGAATCATTTGTAGATAGAGGAACTATTATATTTTTTTGGTTAAAAAATACGTCATCTGTCACCATCTTTCGCTGTCACTCGTTGTAGTAGTGCAGACTGCGGTATTTACGTCTGCTATCTTACGTAAATTTTAGGTTCAAATCTTCAAATATTTTAAGGATAAGACGAAGTAAGTGGAAAATTGCAAATTTGCTCATTTTCAATAAATCTTCCCATTTTCTAGATGCTGCGAACAATCCTTATATCCCAAAGCTCCCAGAATGTTATCAATAATCTAAAGAATTCACAAGGAGCGTTCGGAAATGTGATCTTATTTAGAAATCAATCCACACAACCTCAAATTCAAAAGGAACAGAATGCTGCTCCCGAAAATCAAGAATATAAGAAATATTCACCTTTCCAAGTATCCAGGTCTAATCTAGCTCAATTTGCCTTGGCAAGATTGGATGATCTTTTGAATTGGGGACGAAAGAGTTCTTTGTGGCCAATGACTTTTGGACTGGCATGTTGTGCCGTAGAAATGATGCACTTTGCTGCACCTAGATATGATATGGACAGGTGAGCAACGATTGTCAATCCGAATTGAGGAAAGGTTTTGTTATTTACCCAGAATCGAAAATCAGAATGAAGTTTCAGGTGTTTATTGTTATTTTGGAGAGGAAAACAGTTCTTAGAGAAAATACACAAACAAGAGTAAATTATTTAACACAGACATTTTTTTTTATTATACACAAAGCTTCATAATAATGTAAAGCCTGTTGCATAATAGTTTCTTTTATAATTTAGTATTTCATTAAATTAATTCTCGTTACTGTTGATAAAAATTCATTAAATAAGCTACTGTATTCAGGATTACTTGGCACTGATTAAGCCTTTACGGAGAATTTGCAGTTGAATGAATCCTATTAATTCATAACACCGCTTTTAAGTTTATTTTTTATATATTTGAAAACTTCATTCAGTTGATACAACTGAAAAAGTATGTTATTGATATCCAATATTTTGTTTTGCCGATGCTGTTAAATCTGATATAAATGTTTCTTCTACGTATACTTTGTTCTTGTAGGTTTGGTGTTGTATTCCGAGCATCTCCAAGGCAGTCAGATGTGATTATAGTTGCAGGAACACTAACAAATAAAATGGCACCAGCATTAAGAAAAATTTATGATCAAATGCCAGAACCAAGATGGGTTATATCAATGGGCAGCTGTGCAAATGGTGGTGGATACTATCATTATTCTTACTCTGTTGTTCGGTAAGTTCAGTTTATTTCCTAAGCAATTGAAACTACTTCTTTCAAATTGCTGAGGTTATGATTCTTTTCCATTAAAAATCACATGAAACCACAGATTTCAATAGAAATCATTATCTTATTTTTGGTCTCTTTAGGAGTCGCTTAATAAACAGGAAGTATAGCTCAATCATTTCTTATATTTAAAAGGGTATTTAAAAGTAACCAAGAAAATTATACTCGGCCTTACAAAAAAGAAGATACGGAAATTCTGCAATATATAATTTAATAAAATTATTAGGAATGTGTGACAGGCAGTAACACAAATGAAATTATTCTCTACAAGGTGTCAGGATTACTTTAGGACTTCATCATATCAACATACATCTTAAAATGCACATGTGGGGAGTTGGAGCCCCTTCATCTTAATGCCCAAAAATTAAGTATTTTTTGCAATAATTTTGTGATAATTTGTCATATACAAATGAAATTCAGTGTACCGGTTGGGATGATTCGAATTGATTAGTGATAACAATAGAAGCTTTGATTTTGGACGTCCACTGTCTGAATTTTTGTGCATAATGTGGATAAAAATTACAAAGTGGAATACGAATTTGTTGTTAAGAGTCAAAAATGTTGGAATACATCTTGAAACAGAAACAATTTTGATACCAGATGTAGAAGTATTGAAGCGGTAATCAGTTTAGTGACTGTTAAACCGCTTCTGCAGGGCTTCCTCTTTAACAGCTGATGAAGATTTTCAACACACAACAACCCAAATTCTGTACATCAGTATGTTTTTCTATTACCTTAAACGTGTCGAGTTTTGTGCCTACTAACTACGATTTGTGAATAGCGTTGGTTTTCTGTTATCTTTTGAAGAAAACTACTGTAGAATCGCATCGAATGCTTGCCGAAGTTTACGAAGAACATGCTCTTCGTAAAACACAGTGTTTGGAGTGGTTAGAAATATTCAAAAGTGGTGATTTTGCTTTAAGAAAGGAAGAGTATAATAAACCATGAAAAGAGTTGGCAGACAACGAAATGCATGTCTTATTAGATGAAGATGATACTCAACAAGAAATTGCAGATCAATTGAATGTGACAGTAGTTATTATTATTTATAGTGAGCAGGTGTCTATCCACCTTACCACTGCGTCTGCTCGGACTATTGTGGTCCACCCCTAATTTATATTTCTCCAACAAGTTCCAGTTTTTGGATAAAACCGATAATCTTGTTCAGGGGTAATTTTTTCAGTTCGCAATGGACTAAAAAGCCTGATCAAAGACCTCGAATCTGATGTGACCACCGCTGGGGCACTCTGAGACAATGTGCATGGCTGTTTCAGTGTCCTCAAGATACAGTCTGCATTAATCATCTGCAACCAGACCGATTTTGTGCAAATGCGTTTTCAGCCTGCAGTAACCTGTCATAATTCCGACAAGTGTTCTGAGTTTGGTCCTATCCAGGTCCGCCATCTTTTGGTTCGAAGCTGTTCCAAGGAACGTCTTCGAATGTTTCAGGCCAGGATGGCTCAGCCAGAAAGACTCTAGTCTGAGTTCATTCTGCCTGTTATCATCCTCTTAGCCACATCATGTGGTATTCCCAGGAATGGTTCTGGGCCCACCAGAGGCAGAGTGGCTCCGTATTTAAACAAGAGTGATTCTGTTATACATACCGAGCCTGTTTAAAGCCGTGTGGCAACTTCAGACTGTTTTCGACGTACAACAGCTGGATTCTAGAGCTTTCAGTGCTGACTGACTATCACTAAATATTTTGATTTTGTCGTGGTGGATTTACCGTTTTATCAGCAGGTCTGCCGCGGTCTCAATGGCAAATAGTTCTGCCTGGAATATGGTTGCGTATTGACCGAGACTTGATAAGATCTGATTCTCGGTTTACTACCATAGACTCCCACTCCTGTTTTGTTCATCGTTCGCGAGCCGTCTATGAACAAGCCAAGATCGGATCTCAATAGAACTTAAGCATGCTGGGTCCATTCGTTCTGACGATTACATTGAAGTGCCCTTCTAGGCTCGTAATTTTTGACATTAGATCCAAGGGCATCGATAGGGTGCTGTTCACTAAAAGCTCATGCAGCAGTCCTGACCCTCCCATCACTATTGCCTCTGGCCTGTCGATCGCCAGTTTATGTAGTTTGTATGTGGTCTGTTCTGCCTTCCTTTACACGAGCAGGTGCAGGGGTTGTAGATTTAGTAGGAACTCCATGGCTGCCGTGGGTGTGGTGCGAAACCCACCTGTAATTGCAAGGCAAGCCTGTCTCTGTAATCGGGTGAGCTTTATTGGCCATTCATTTGTTGGCACTTCTTCTACCATACTACAGTGCCATATGTTGTCTGTGGTCTAATTACCATAGTGTAAAGCCGATATATCTGCCTGGGCTTTAAACCCCGGATTTTTCCGCAGATTCGCATAAAGCTTCAGAATCCCATTCTTTCTCTAGGTGTGCATTCCAACCAAGAGTTTTATCCAGGACTATTCCCAGTTAATTTGCCTCATTAGAGAATTGTATTGTTTCACCATGGATTGTCGGCGGTTCTAAACCATCCAGCTTTCGTTTCTTGGTTAATGGTGCTATAACTACCTTTTGTGAGTTAAGAGACATGTCTTTCCTTATGCACCATTTGTCGATAGTGTCCAGTATCTCTAGAAGAAGGGCCGATATCGTCACTTCCGATTTACCTTTCACCAGATCGCCAGGTCAACAAATGCTTGAATGCCGACTTCCCGCGGCGAGATGATCGCTAGCAGGTCATTGACGAGAAGGGTCCAGAGTAAGGGTGAGAGAATACCCCCTGCAAGCAGCCCTTCACGACCTTGAACGCGAAGACCTCACCCTAGTATGAGGTCCTTATAATTCTGCTGCATAGCATTGCCTGTATCCATCTACAAATTAGCGGGTTGATTCCTCTCGTAGAGACAGCCTCAGCAAGAGAAGCCGGAAGTGTATTGTTAAAAGCACCTTCAATGTCTAGAAACACTGTTAGTGCTAGTGGCGGTAGTAATTACATTGTGGAAATAAAAATGAGAGTGAACAATTAACCATTTTTATTATATCATTAATATACATTCTGTCAAGAAAGTACCGGGAATTATCGATTTAAATCTGGCGGGGCAATGGGGCAGGTAAAAATTTTTTTTCCTAGGTTGGTACCACTGTCCTTAATTACTATGCCAAGCTTGAGCGGGATCTGTCAACTAATGTGTTTGCAACAGCTGATTAAGTCAGTCGATGTCAGAGTGCGTGCCGATTTTTACTATGGGTGATTACGTTGAGCAAAGAATTTGTTTAAAGTTTTGTGTTGCAAATGAATTTTCGTGTGCCGATGCATTGAAAATGTTGCAAAAGGTCTTTGGTGATAATGCTCTATCGAAAACTCGTGCATATCAGTGGTACAGAGCCTTCAAGGACGGTCGTGAAGTGGTCGCCCATCGACGGCTTCGATCGAAGATAACGTCGATAAAATTAAGGAAAGGGTGCTGGAAAACCGTTGTACCAGCTTGAGAGAGATAGCACATGATCTTAAGATATCCCACGAGTCCGCACGTACGATTTTGATTGATATTTTGGGCATGAGAAAGGTGGCCGCACGACTCGTACCGAAAGACCTGAATTTTCTTCAAAAACGTCATCGCGAACAGGTTGCTTTAGACATGCTGGATCGCTGTAATTCCGATTCTACATTCATGGAACGCATTATAACTGGTGATGAGACCTGGGTCTACGAGTACGATATGCAAACAAGCCAGCAATCATCGGAATGGGTGGCAAAAAATGAGCCGAAACCGAAAAAACCACGCCAAAGCCGCTCGAAAATGAAGGTGATGCTCATTGTTTTCTTCGATATCCGTGGCGTGGTGCACTACGAATTCGTTCCAGAGGGTCAGACGGTAAACAAGGAGTATTACCTAGGCGTTATGAAACGTTTGCGTGAGCGTATCCGTAAGAAGCGGCCAAATTTGTGGGCGAACAACTCATGGATTTTGCATGACGATAACGCGCCTTCTCACCGAGCTACGATTGTGACTGACTTTCTCGCCAAAAACTCAACAAACGTGCTTCAGCAACCAACGTATTCGCCGGATTTGGCTCCCTGCGACTTTTTCCTCTTCCCAAAACTAAAATTGCCCCTTCGTGGCACCCGTTTTGAGTCGATTGAAGCCATAAAACAAAATTCGGCGCGAGAGCTAAAGTCCATCCCGTGAAGCGCCTATAAAAAATGTTTCGATAATTGGAAGTGCCGTTGGCATAGATGTATTGGAGCAAATGGAGCCTATTTTGAAGGCGACCCAATAAATTTTGACGATTAAATGTAAAAATGTTGTTTTAATTGAAAATTCCCGGTACTTTCTTGACAGAGTAGTATGTAGCTTATTCAACAAACAATTGTCAAATTTAAAAATTTCAGGGGAAATATGATGTTGAACAAGCTTACACTAACTTCTGACTTTACATCAGTGATTTCTTCATTTTCTTTTATAACATGATTATTTTATTTCAGAGGTTGTGATCGTATTATTCCCGTAGACATCTATGTCCCTGGCTGTCCACCAACAGCCGAAGCTCTCCTGTATGGTATTTTACAGTTACAGAAGAAAGTTAAAAGGTACAACACCATACAAATGTGGTATCGTAAGTAAATAAAATGAAGTTACAAAATAAATTTGTATGTTTGATGATGATGTAAATACAATAAATCCTTAACTTGTTTGTGTCTGTACAACACGTGATTTGATAATAGAGAAATAAACAGATGAACAAAATCTTCATGATTTGTCCCAGAGTTGAACTTCTTGTAAGTACATGTAATTTGAAAAGTTTTTGAATAAAAAATAATATTGTAGATTTTTATATTTTTTTTCATCTCTTGTTCCTAGAAGATTTTTCTTCAGATATGCTGGGTGGAACATCTTTAATTGATGATTCACCCAGGTTGGATGAAGAATTTGAGGTCAAAAGTAATTCGGCCATCTGTAACTTTGCTAGAGCTAGAGATTTGAAATTTTCAAATTATGTTTTGGGCCTAAATATTCATTGAGTTCGTTAATGGGCAAAATCGTCTCAATGGCTCCACAGTTATTCACAATTCAAACTTTTTTTTATTTTCCCAATAGTTTGGAAACTACTGATTTTGGTATTTGGGCGTATAATAAGAATACAAAGATTTATGTCAAACTTCCTGAGCATCGGCCATTCGAACGAAAAGATCTAGAGACTTGAAATTTTCAGGGAATGTAATGGAGTCTAAATATATCAGTTATGCTCAAAAATGGATAGGAATCTCAAGGCTTTCTGAGTTATACTCATTCGAAATTTAGTTTTTCCAATATATTTGAAAGTACGAATCCGATTGAGTTCAAATTTAGTATCAAAATATAAAATAAGACTCGAAGACTCACACATTATTTCATGAAGATGAATTATGAGAATTTTTTGTCTTATTTGATTTCCGAAAAAATATTAAAAGTAATGAAGTTTTGTTCGGTATATTCTTTTTCCCTTCTTTCTTGCTAATTAATTTGTGTTGCTGATCAAATGACTGCAATTTCAACAATTGTAAGTCAAATAAATCTTCTACTGTGCAACCCTGTGAGTCTTTCTGGCGGAGCCTGAAACATTCAAAGGTGTTCATTGGAACAGCTTCGAACAAAAAGGTGGCGAACCTAGCGCTAGGTCTGGACAGGACTAAACTAAGAACACTTGTCGGAATTATGACAGGTCACTGCAGACTGAAAGCGCATTTGCATAAAATCGGTGAAGACGATGAATGCAGGCTGTGTCTTGAGGACACTGAAACAGCCATGCACATCGTCTCAGAGTGCCCAGCGGTGAGTCGCATCAGATTCGAGGTCTTTGGTCAGGCTTTTATAGCCCACTGCGAACTGAAAAAATTACCCCTGAACAAGATTATCGGTTTTATCCAAAAACGGGATCTCGTCAGGGAGATATAAATTAGGGGTGGACCACAATAGTCCGTGCGGACGCAGTGGTACGGTGGACAGACGCCCGCTCGCCATAAATAATACTCTTGATGAGCTAAATAAAAAATAATATCTATTAGTCTTTTCGTCAATTCATGGTTTTTCTGACTAATTTATTGTGATCATCAGTCCTCTGCTGCTAAGCATTATCCATTGATTGAATATTAATAGTACCGAAATGTTTTAAAATTTGAGGGCTGAATACATATGGTCTTTCGAAACTTCATGCTTAGTAAGAATAATCTCAGCATACCCATGGACTTTTCTTATTATCAGAAAAAAGTAAGCAATACCAGAAATATAATTTATTCGTCATTATACTACTGGCTAATCAACAAAATTTTAAGAACCAATTATCATTAAATGACCTAGATTGTTTTCCTGAATATTTTTGTATCAAACTATTCCTTTTGGAAAAAGGCCTTTGCGTAATATTCAAAAATATCCTATTCTCATATAAGTTTTGCATCGTATCAATTAGAAAATTTACTATATCTGGATTTTCACAAGAGGTAACCAATTTCTCACCCGGGTTTTGGCCATTTTGCTCACATCATTGACGTGATAAAAATACGGGATTCAACCATTCCACGATGCAAAATGAAAGATACCAATGATCTTTTGCTCAGATAGGCGACGCATGCATTGGAGTACGGCAAATACAGAATTGCCGATCTTGCATCAGGGTATGCTACTGAATAGCCTTGCAACAACATTAATATTAATATTTATCATCATCTTATCTCTGATCAAATAATAGATACCCGAAATTAATAGAGAAAACTAATGGGTATTTTGCTACGTCGATTGTGTAACGCCGATACATAGCAGGTACAGCAGATTTGAATATGCCGTACCTAGGGCACTAATATAGAGCCGCGCATACTCTTGTTTGGTAAAGAAGCATGAAACCGGAATTTCCCTATAGATGGTGATATTCATCAGCTTAGGGACCATAAAACCTCTTCTATTGCTCCATCATCTCCTGACGCTGACGAAGATTCTCAACACACAACAACCCAAGTCCATACACTGGTATATTTTTGTATAACCCTAAACATGTCCAGTTTTGTGGCTACTAATTACGATTTGCCGACAGCATTGATTATCTGTTATCATTTGAAGAAAACTGCTGCAGAATTGCATCAAATACTTGCTGAAGCTTACCGCAAACATGCTCTTGTTGAAACACAGTGTTTCGGTTGAAAAATTCTAAAGTGGTGATTTTGACGTGAATAATGAAGAGCGTGGACACCACCGATAAAATTCGCAGACAACGAATTATAAGCCTTATTGGATGAAGGTGATACTCAATCTCCACAAGAACTCGCGGATCAATTGCATGTAGCTGTCTGTCTCCAATCGTTTGAAAGGAAAGGAAGTGCTAAAATGAGTTCCGCGTGAATTGAATGAAAATCGAAAAACCATTTTTGAAATCCTGCTAGGCAGACACAAAAGAAAGTAATTTTTCCAACAAATAACATATGATGAAAAATAGATACATTAGAAGATTGCTGAGTATCGCAAATCTTGGTTTAATTTAAGCAACCATTGACAGCCATCGCTTTGGGAAGAAAACAACGCTGTGTGTTTGGTGGAATCAGAAGGGTGTAATTTATTAGGAGATGATAAAACCTGATGGAGCCGTTAGCTCTGATCGCTACTGACAGCAAATGATCGATTAAATATACATGAAAAATTACCGGAATATGTAAAAAGGCAACACTTTATGATAAAGCTCCATCACACAGCGAAACTGGTTAGGGAAACAAGCGAGGTGTTCAGTTGGGAAATACTAGCGCACGCGGCTTATTTTCCAGACTTTGCTCTGTCCGATTATCATCTATTCGCATCACTGGGACATGTTTCTTTTGTATGAAAATGGCTTGATAACTGATTCGCTTGAAATGTTTTTTTGGAGTGACATTTATGAATTGACGGGGAGGTAGGAAAAATTTATAAAGAACAATGGGGATTATTTTGAATAAAATATTTCTTATCATTTTCAAACAGACGTGTAATTTTTACAAAAAATTCCCGTTTCATGTTTCTACACCTGGTACATATCAGGTGCAGCAGATTTGAATATGCGGTACGTATGTATAATTTCCATGGAACCGCAGGATAGACATTGGATATCAATAAAGCTGAACAGAAGGCATGTTTTGTATTTTCAAAAGTTATTGATCAAAAACATGAAAATAAGAAATAATTTAAATCTAACGAAGCCTTGAGAAGTGAAAGTATAAATTTTTGTTAACTTTCTTTTTGCGTCTGCCGACCCTGCCGTGGCGCCACTTAATATACTTGGTGGTATATGAGTGGATCTGTCAATGTTTACAAGTATGTATAAATGAAATTGAATGAAATTTGATGAGAAAAATAGAAAATTCACCTGGATACATAACCAAAGAGTTGGCCATAGAAGAAATGATGAATGATTTATGGAAAGTTTCCAAATTTGATTATTATATTCTTTTCGAATAATAACTGCCTTCTATGTCAGGTTGAATCCTTCAGTGATCAAAAATCTGGAATGAGGAGTAAGTAACAAACCACTGAATAGAAAAAGTTGCTGCAAAAAAATTGTAGAAATAAACCAACAAGTTATGACTAATGTTTCTAAATCATAGAAACAATGTTTTATTTATATATTACATCACTGTGATTCTTTCAGAATCATACACATAAAAAATGTCTTCTAACAAACATGGATAGAGCACAAATAGTTAATTATCTACATATTTAATTGTACTTAGACAAGGCCAATATCTACACGCATTTAAATACGAATATATATTACAGACAAGCTTGTTTATCATAAAAAAATTCAGCCTGTAGAAATTAAGTAAGTGCCACTGTATCTCAACGAATAAATAAAAAAAAATGTTCCAGAGTACATAATTATACAAATTGCCTCAACCAATTATACAACCAAGCTCCAAAAATGTTTTTATAGCTTTACAATATACAAGAATTAAATTATATTTACAATCGAATAATTTATGAAGCCAAAAATATTTTTTTCTCTAACTAAATTAGAATTAGATGTCCATCATCATTTCGCAGTGGCCAACAGAGTATTGGTCCTCATTTTATTTACAATTCGATAAAAACAAATATAAATTTGGCACTGAATATAATGAAGTGAAGAATTCCTATATGAACACCTAAAATGCTGAAATATGTCGATCTGGAATAACAAGGGATACTAATACTGAAAAAATGACGAATGAAATAACAAAACGATAATTGTCTAAAGTTATTACCTAATTTTACGTATATTGAATAAGATTGAAATATCTCACACTAAGCTAACTAATATATATCACAATATAATAAAGCTATTTACAAGTTATTCGAAAATTATATGTATATATATCAAAATGTGTTTTTACAACTCCCAATACAGCGGCAAATACTTTAATTCCAACGGAAATTACTTAAAGTCAACTTGAGTATGATGGTCTGAATTTGCTTTTTTGAAACTTTCTTCGAAAACTCGCGCAATTTTCTTCAGACTAACACAATAGATTGATCAAATCAGGTTGATATTATAATTTTCATGCTAACAGTTAGTTTATAAATAGAAAATATTTGTTGAAAGATAGAAGGAAAACAAATTATATACCTTTGAGGGGGTACCGTCAAATGGGATAAAGCACAATATTTTACCAATTTGTATGCACCTCCAAAGTCACGCCTAAACCATCAATAAAATTTATATTTGATTGATTCGGTCTTCACTTGATGGAAGCTCATTTTAATTAAAAAAATGTATATTAGACAGTACAATGTAATACCTGAAGAAGCCATATCGTGGTGAAACAATTGTAGTAGTACAAACATTTTTGTGGAAATAAATTACTGTCTCATATACATTTTTTTAAATAAAATTTATTATCAGATTTTGAGTTTTTTGAAAGTAGTTGAAACAAATATTCGTACAAGATGAGTAGAAATATCTGTAAATCTGCTGAAAGATATATTAATGTGATAAATCTTAAAATTGCACTTTAATGGGGTTAATTTAGGATTAATTTAAATCCAGAATTTGTCTTTCAGATGTTAGGATGCCTCGAAAATATTGTGAGAAAATCGGGCTCCATGGAAATCGAAATTATCAACGGTCAAAGTTAAGGCTTGTAGAATCGTTCTGTTAAACGAAGATGCAGTTTTGAGAAAAATTGTTAATATAAGATCATATGAAGAAGAATTGAACAGAATATTCGGGATAAAAATGGTCATTTATCTGAAGATGATATGATAGAAACAGAAACCCACTCTCAATGTTATAGAAAGATGATATCCAAGATGTGGCCAAAACTATAAGGGTTGGAGATTTTGTCATAGCATCAAATTTGAAACTAATATTATTTACAATAAAATGTTTCTCTTCTTCAGTAATCATGAAAATAATAGAAAAAATAATTTGTGATCTTATTTTTGTTGAAAGTTGACCCTTCACCTGCAGCTCAAAATGGTTTCTATATCAATTAAAAAATGTGACTACGTACCCTACAATGGTGAAAAGGTTAAAATTTGGATTCGCTTGACCACCTTTGACGATACTTCTTAAGTACAGTCATACTTTAACAATTTCATTGTGACTCACTTTAAGCAAAAATACACTCCTAGATATTTCTCATCAAAAGTTGAACCTCTTTGCTTAAAATAAACCACCCTCAAAGATGGAGATACTCAGGAAACATGTGTGAACATGAATTATTCGCATGTTATTTTCGAACAAAGAAAGTTCCAAATTAAATTGTTTCCAAAGTGAACTTTTTCAGCTTCAGAGTTCTATTTGGGATTGAAAAGTTAATAAGAGTGAAATTTCATCAGTCTTAAATAAATTATCTAAAAAAATATACAATCAATAAATAAAACATAGAGAAACTTCATTTCAGTGTCCTACATATTTAATTGTTGTTTTTAAGTGTTGCCATTAGAAGCGTTATTATTTACAACAAATGTCCGGCAGTATCAAGGTATTTTGATTATTACTGACTGTTGAAAACATAATTTAATGTTGTCCATTTTTCGCTTGGTCTACTATACAATGAAAATTAGCTAGACGTAAACCTCTTGTGTAGAAAAATACTGAAAACAGAGATTCCAACTAAACAAAATCTTATTGACACATTCGCGGTAATAATTTTTTCAATGTCTTTTCAGTAAACACATACTAAGATCTGAAAATTGTAAACCTGTAGTTACTGTGTCGAATAATTTTGTGTTATGCTACAAAATACATATACAAAACCACTGTAAAAATATCTTTTACATTGATAATTCCTTCACACCTTCCTTTTGATTATGCTAATCTAATGAGATCAGATAATTTTTTCAATCTATATGACGTGGACGGCCTTGCCAAATAAATAACAAGTGAAATCGCATCGCTATAAATAAATTAAATATGTTTCATATGAAGCGGCAATAAAAATGTGTGGTTAGGTGGAACAGAATTAGACTTTTGGTATTTTGACAAATGAAGGTGACGTTTGACAATTGAGGTTAACATTTGGCAAGGACTCGTCCGGCCACCCGCGTTGCTGATTTGCTTCTCAAGCTGAAAGCTGTCGTTTTAACCCGTTTTTAACGTTCTCGTTTCGCTATCGGGGCTCTTCTTTCTTGTGCAGGTCGGTAGGTGGCGTAACGCTCATTTTATGAGAGAGATGATGTGTTGGAGGAGGCGGCGGTCCGGGTCCAGGCCGCAAGTGCATTAACGACGGATCCTTCGTCCTCATCTGAGGGGGATGATGAGCCGCATAAGTACCAAACATTTTCGCCCTCTCCTCTTCAGCCCTGATGGCATCCATCAACGGATTATATCTCAGGGCTTCATACCGGTAAAACGGGTCGTGCTGGGGTGGCCAATGAGACGCTGGAGGACCAGGGTAGTGCAGACCGTGAGCAGCCATCATCCTGGAGCGATCGAGCATGCTCGGTGGAGGTGGATGTTGCAGCGGATGATGTCTTAAGTATTGGTGGGGAGCGTACCTTGGGTCTGGAGCCGTCCTACTCAACATGTCTTCCTCTTTTATGCGCGGCTCTTCTTTTACACGAATTTCGCCAGTAAGTTCTTGCGCGCTTCTATGTGGCGATCTATCGCGGATCGATGGCATCACCTGTTTCGCTGATTCGGCCATACGTTGTTGATGCAATAGTCTATCTCTTTCCCGTTCACGTTCACGTTCCATCTCGCGACGTTCTAATTCTCGACGCTCCTTCTCCCTTCGCTCTCGCTCCCTTTGCTCCTGCTGCTGAAAAATAAAAAGAAAATTAATCCCCATATACACAACACAATTTTTTTGAACCAAAGAGATCGGTATATTTTATTAATATGAAAATAATTCAGATTATTCTGAACACATTCCAAACAAACCACTATCTCTATCAAGAGTATTAAATTTTAAAATTATGACTTGGGTATGGTAGTGACGTCCGTGGTGAAACAATACAATTCTCTAATGAGGCAAAATGCCTGGGAATAATCCTGGACAAAACTTTCAGTTGGAATGCACACCTAGAAAAAGTGTTTCATGAAGCCAGAATGAGATTCTGGACCTGTAGGCGAATCTGCCATAAAATCTGTGGTTTAACACGTTAAGTGCCATGCGAGATCACATAGGCTTCACACATTTTTGGGAGTGGTGTGCCGCGTGAGACCACTCTTGCCTCACGACCTACGTCTCGTATATAATTCGCGTATTTCTCCTGTGGTCTCTCCTTCACATCTGGAGAATAATGTATAGCGTAGAGCATGGCCTGCTACGACGAATTTTGTGTTTGGCCTGCGATTTGATGCATTGGGTTACTATTTAGGAAGGTTGAATTTTTTTAGGTAGTGAATATTCTCAATTTATTTTTTACCATTATTTTATTATTATTTTTCTCAAATAACCATAGAAAAAACTCATAATTTAAGAATAAAATGAAAAAAGAATATAAAAAACTCAAAAAAATACATCAAAACAGATTGTAAAAAACTTAAAAAAAAAACAAGTTCAACAAAGAATACACATAAACTCTCATATTTTCATCTGTGCACTATGCACTTCAAAAAAACAGTCTATGCAAAAATGTTTGTCACATTTCAAACATTTTTTTGTAGTTTGAGGAGTTCTTTAGCTGGCAGTAATTCTACCTGATATGGCGACAATTTTTTGGTAGCAATTCGCACACCGTCGTCTTTGTGCTCGTCCGAAATCTTTCATAACATGTTGGTCATCCTCGTTTACGGTTGATTGCTCTTTACTTTGAATTTTGAGAAGACCTTCTATAACTGACTCTTTGAACTGTGTTATCGTTATATTTGTTTTAGTTACTTCTTTATGAACCAAGTATGCATTCACCATTGTGGTTCCGGTCAGAAGTTCGAATGCTAGTTTCCTGTACCACTTCATGCTTTTCCTTAGGGAAGTGTTGTAAGCTTTCAATTGGTCAGAAATATCAATGTATGATTTATATTTGTTATATTCCACTACGTTTTTAGGCTTTTGGATTTGTTTTCCCCTTTTTATTATTGTAACCATTTCACTTCCATATTTTGTACTCAGCAATAGAACATCTCTCTTGTCTTTCTATTTTTGTACTACAATTCCTTGTTTACATTCATTCGTAATAGATTCTCCAATTCCCAATTTTTTTTCGATTACATCCTTCGGATTATACTTTCTGTTCGATCTCAGAGTCCCGATGAGGTTGGTTTTTCTTTGTAGAAGAGAATATGCAAGACTTACTGATGTGTAATAATTGTCTGTGCATAGAGATCTTCCAGAATCTAAAAGATTGTTCATCAACTTCATCACTACGGAGGTAGATACGGCAGAATTAGCTTCTTTGGATTTTCCAAGGTATATTTGAAAGTCATATGTATATCAATCCTTCAGGCATAGTTTGAAGAGTTTTTTTCCGAACTTATGCCTCTTGTTTGAAATGTACTGTCGAAATTTCAATCTTCCTCGAAATGGAACAAGAGTTTCATCAGCTGAACCATCTGTTTCGAAAACCTCATCTAATTCTTCATCAGACATGCACTCCTGCCACAATTTGAGCATTTGTGCTTGATTTTTCTCATAAGACATCGCGTAATATGCTTACAGTTCCAGCAGAAACTAAGACTGAATAAACTATGCGACATCGCTTATTCACAGGACGGCAAAAGTGCACGTTTCGACAGGAATCGTGCGGTGACACATTGGTCTCCCGTGGCCTGTTGGAACGTTGAGACAATCCAGGGGCCGCGTGAGACCAATGTGTCACCACAAGAAAATGGCATCAAAAGTACATCAAAAAACAAAAAATTGGTTTTTACATACAAAAATTTTATTCAATTGAACATCAAGGAAGATGAATATGTAATAAAAAAATTGTGGCCCCTGGGTCAGTTTTTTCGGAAAGCATGGTGGCACTTAACGTGTTAAAGCCCAGGCAGATGTATTGACTATACACGATGGTAATTAGACAGATAACATATGGTGCTGTAGCGTGGCGGAAGAAGAGCCAACAAACAAGTGGCCAACATAAGCTCACCCGACTACATAGACAGGCTTGCCTTGCAATTCCAGGTGCATTTCGCACAACACCCACGGCAGCCATGCCACCCCTGCACCTGCTTGTGCAGAAGGTGGCGGACGCAGTGGTAGGGTGGACAGACGCCCGCTCACTATAAATAATAAAATAATAATGGTAGTGACGAGTGACTTAAGCTGGTCGAAGCATATATATACTACCATCTGTAGAAAATCTAAATCATCAATATGTCTTCTAAAGAGATCGTTCGCCAAACTTTAATTTTCTACCCTTTAAACTCTACACAACCTACATCAGACCAATCTTGGACATCACTGGTTCCGCGGGGAGTGCCGATCTAGTGCGAGATCGTGAGTTGTTGGAGTTTGTTCAATGACATGCTACACATATGTGCTTCGGTCGGGTGAGGCCTTCTTACGATCATCGGCATCTTATGGCGAATCACGGTACATTTGAAAGCCGTAAGCTCGGTGGTGATCTCATAATAACGTTTCAAATATTGAACAATTTCATCAATAGCCAGCTCACTTCCCTTTTCGCTCTATCTAGTGACTCTCGTTTACAGGGTCATAACTTCAAGTTGAAAGAGCAACGTTACAGGACATCAACGAGGAGGAACTTTCTAACAAATAGGATTTTCGACTGTTGGAACATCCAGTGTTGTGAATGCCTCTACAGTGAATACTTTCAAAAACTTGTTGGACAAAAACTTATATTCCTCAGTGTCCCATTAAGAATTCATTATTTCTAAAAAATCTAAAAGACCCTTACCTGCTGCTCAATTCTTCGCTGCTTCTCTTCCCTCTCTCTCCTTTCCCTTTCTTCTCTCTCCCTTCTCAGCCTTTCTCGTTCTCTTTCTTCTCGTTCCCTAGCCTCTCGCTCTCTCTGCTCTAAAATAGGATCTGGTTTGATGGTCCAAGGCGCAGGGGGTGGTAGACCTGGCAAAGTGGGTGGGAGAGGATTGACCGCAGGAGGAAAAGAGCCCACAGATCGTTGGAGGTTGCGCCATGGATCATGCAGACTGCTGAGTCCCATGTCTCTTGTACTTGCGAAAGGTGACAGTCCAAACGGTGAAGGAGTCCCTCCTGGGAATCCAGCGGTGCCGTATCTACTGAACGGCGATAGGGTACTGCCTGTAAAGGGCGATTTGGCTACTTTAATTTATGGTAAAGTCAGTTCTAGATATCGCCAGTCATTTCAGACACCAATGAAGAATTCAGGTTATGATTATTTAATCACTTTACAATAAAAACAATATGACATCGGAAAAAAACAATATATATCATGCATAGGAAATGTAAGTAGTGAATGGCATATTATTATTATTCACGAGCCTTCATGGTCAATTTTGAAATTATGTGAAATGTACCTCTGACAATGTTAACCTATATTCTTCTGTTTGACGCCTGAAACAACTGGCCTACGGCATAAATACTTACTCAGATGCGACGGCGGGGCTGTGAACAATGAACTCGGATGGGGCTGGTCGAAGCCTGGGGGCCTGTGGCTGGACAAAGATGGCGGGAAGGCCAGCTCGTGGGGCCTGGTCGAATGCACGCTGGGCGAAAACAGATGGGTAGGCGGTCTCAGCAGATCAGTCTTCACTGCTGCCCCCTTGGCTTCTCCACTCTTCTGCTGATGGTGATAGATTTCCCAAGCTACTCGAACATGCATGGCGTTCCATTTTCCTGACTTCTACAAAAGTCAAACAAAAGAATAAGATTAGACTTCTCCAAATAAAAAAAAAACAAGCATACAGTGGCAGTTGCTGCAAAGAGGGAGAGAGAGCAATAGGCACTACCCTCATCTATAAATTTTACACATAAATTCCATTCAAAATGACAAGATTCAAACAATATATTGAAGTTTGAACCACAAAATGGATGGCCCATTAATTGAATGGTCTCAAAAACAACCGTTCCACGGTCCTAATTCAAAGCCAACTCGATCCCTCCGAAAAATGTAATAATAATTAAGCCGCGAACTCCTCGCAAACTGTAATTTTCTCGTAAACCCCTCGTACTCCATCAATTTCCACCGGAAGCGAGTAAAAACCGTACCGGAACGTCACCATCGTCGGATGAATAATAACGTCCTTAAAAGACGAATTTAGCCTAGTCGAGAAGTCTCCCGGTTTCGCTCAGACCTGGCGGAACGAACGCGAAAAAAAAGCATATTTCGATCTAATGGCCATCCAGCCAAGTATGAAATTGAAAATGTCCGGAAACCTGAGAGCAGGCAGCGCCCCCGGTCGGGAGTTTCATAAATTATAACTTGGGCGCGAAAGAAATTGCACGAAAAATAACTTTTCCGCAGAGGAATTTCGAATGAAGTCCGTAACGAGTATTTGATCAGATAAGGGGGGCATTTTTCAAGGCAGGAGAAAAATTTTAGAGCGTTTTTCTCCGAGAATCTGATGATATTCCACATTTTAGCCGCAGAAAAACTCAGATATATTTTCAAGAATAATAATTTTCTATAAGATCTAACCAGAAAACTCTTAAAAGTTCAATTTGACGCGATTATTCATTAATATCTAGGCTTAGTTGTCATGAAATTGGCAGCCGTCTGACGTTCTTTGGTATTTTTTGACTGATAAACAGAACATTCGGGTTCACTTTCAGTATCTTTTCCACTTCGAGGGGATCGCATCTTTGTCAACTACTTATTCGCTTACACATAACTGCGTAATTTTCACGATGCAAATTCGTGGTGTTATAGATTCCTGGGTATTTTAACGTCATCCTTCATTAAATTATTTCCTTATCCCCATCCGTGGCCAACCTAATCTGTATAAGTCTCTCTTATCGGCCCAACAGAGTGAAGTTTGTGTTTTATCTTCCCTTTTCCTTTCAATCCAAGTTAACTATAGGAAAATGGCTAAATGCCATATTTGTTCTAAACCGCCAGCTCTAAAATATCGGATATTGAGTGTTTCAGTCCGGGGCCATTTGCTGGAATTTCTGCACTTGAACCAGCCGAAATACTCGAAAGGTTGCGTAGATCATACAATATCTTGATTCGAGGAATTCCCAAAGCTGACCCTGAGGCAGACGAAAACACTATTTTTCAGGTGCTCGATCACATAACACCGGATGCAAACTAGTAACGTACTTCCATCTCTAGAATGGGAGCTCCTACCAGTAATCAACAATCCACTGATAGTTACAAGAATCCTCAATAACAAACGAGTCATCAACAACGTATGTAATTAGCGTAGATTCAGCATCTCTGATGATAAAACACCTTCACAAGTTAAGGAACTCAATGATTTACGTACTGAGTTCAAGCGCAGAATCAGTGCAGGAGTCTAATATCGACATCAAATAAATCTCTGGTAAACCAACCATTACCATTGTCCCCACTACTAAGAACACAAAAAACTGAATTTTCTCCGCGAGACCATCTTGTATACAGCACAGTCGCTGTTTTCCAAATACTTTGAATTGTTAGCTTATGTCGACGCTCATCCGACTTGCATCTTAATTGCTGAATTCTGGCTTCATCCCGGTATTCAGATACGCTGGTTTCGATACCCGGTTACTTAATTTTCAGAACCAAAGTTCTTTAAATACGTAAGATCAACCCTTAACTCATACGACATACCATTTGTACTCAACTCAAGCAATAAACCTTGCTACAGCCCGGAGGGGACAGCTAACGTGTTGGCTGATTCTTTTGTTGCTTCTTTTACTGGAGGAACCCATAAACTTCCCCAAATGAATAATGACTGCAATTCTTCTTCATTAACCGAAACCTGTTTCAGTTATGCAGTTGTTGAGGCCCATCTTTCAGCTCTTAAAGTTAACTCAGCTCCTGGTGCTGACGGTATCTACGCTAGATTACTCAAGGAATGTGCCCGAACTCTTTGGAATCCTCTTTCCTTGTTATACGCAGGTTTTTTTGAAACATCTTGTCTACCCGCTGCCTGGCACTTGTAACGCCAATCTTTGAAAAGGGAGACAAACGCAGCGCTGAGAAATATCGTCCCATAAGCCTGGTCCCGATTGTGGCGAAGATTTGTGGGAAGGTTATTTCGGATAATATCCTCAAATTTGCACTCATTAACAACCTTATTTCATGGCTTCCTGCCAGGGCGATCGGTGATTACAAAACCTTCTCGAATGCATTAATTCCTGGTCCTAGTCCTTAGACAAATCCTGCCCAGTTGATGTTGTCTATCTGGACTTTTCTCGAACATATGATCGTGTCCCACATGATCTACTCCTACAGGAGCATCTCGGAATTCGAGGACGCTTGCTTTCTTGGATTGAAGCATTTCTTACCGATCGAATCTTCCAGGTTCGTGTCGATAGGTCCTTCTCGTCAGCTAGACCTCTTGCGAGTGGAGTTCCCCAAGGATCTGTTTTGGGTTCACTTCTCTTCCTCCTATACTCAAGATCCTAAAATCTCGATGTTCCCAATTTGCCGACGACACCAAATTGTTCGGCAACCCCAATGAGACCGGTCATCTAATCCAGGAAGATCTGGAGATATTAAACCGTTGGTGTCAGGAGTGGAAGTTGCCTCTCAATCGTGAAAAGTGTGCTGCCCTACACTTAGGTGCTCACAACTCGCGTCGTCAGTACTTCCTGAAATTCATTTCCATCACAACTTGTAGTAGTCATGCTGAGCTTGGTGTGATTGTGACCGAGAACAGTCTTTCGCTACAGCGAAAGACTGTACATAATGAACATGCCTACATTTTATATCAGCAGGGAGCGTGGTGATCTCATCATCACTTATCGCGCTCTTCACAACTTGTTTGGAATTGATCTGAGTTATCTCTTCAAGTTGAACCTTAATAACCGTCTTCGAGATGTTGATAACTTCGTCTTTTACTCAAAGGTTTTCTAGCTATCTTCTCTTGAACGTTTTGTATAGGCGATTTTTGTTCAAATTGTTTATTTTGACGAGTTCTATCTTATGTTAAAAAAAAGTCTCAACTTTACAAATACCCTCTATAAGAGGATATAACGATTGTTTTTATGGCAGAAAAGGGGATAAAAAGATGGAGCATTCTTCAATTTTGTCTTACTTCTTAACTAAGACAAATTTATGCTAAGAATAATTAGGTTCGTATTGAATTAACTTTTCTGCATTATCTGGTAGACTCTGAATTACCTTTCCTCTTTGGCGTATTTTGTTTAGGCGACTAGACGATAGTTCTCTATTTCTTGTGGAAGAAAAGTTCAATTTTGAAAATATCCCGAGGAAAACTTTCATACTTCGCAGTTGGCCGTCGTAAACCCAAAGTAAAATATTCTCCAAAGTCGAAACTTAACCAAACTCCTCGAATGGTTGGTCTGCTATTTCATCGAGTTCAACAGGCGCAGATAACGATCATTCCTGTTGCTTGAAGTTCAACAATGATAACATAATAAATATCTATATTCGAGCCCGAACAAGACGTGGTCATATAATCCGTTTTAATGGCATCTTGTCCCTCCTCGGCGAGGAATATTACAAAACCATTAACGCCCACTCGAAAACAACCAAACAAACGCGAAGTTGTGGTAAGCATGTCAGCACCCACGTCTTTCAGATAAACATGTCCTACCTACCACACACTCCGGGGTTGATATATGACACACTGAAATAACAGGAAGCCAGATATTCTACGATGATAAATTTGCCTTCGCACGTATCACAACATGAGACAGTGGGTTGTCGGACAACGATATCGAGATTTTACAGCTGTTTCCGAATGAAAATACAACCAGTCGTCGATGTTTCCAGTCGTAGAGAACATAGTGATAAAAAGTGGGTATTTTCATTTTTTGGAAGTTGGCAACTTTGAAACATAACACCAACAGCTTATTAATTAGCTCAAATGACCAAATAGACCTTGAATGATTTCTAGCTGTTCTACTATCAATAGACATGATTTTCAACCCTCAGAATGGAAGAATTTGGATTAAAAACTTGGAGGATCACTGTTAGACCGAAAAGCTTAACCGAAGTGTCGTTTTTCCGATACAGAATTTAAATTCTGCTAGAAAGTTAACAAAAATGGTAACAAGAATCTTTTGTGCGCTTGTTTAACAGTCCATTTCCACTGAAAACTGTCGTGAATTTATTGAAATACAGTCGAGGCAGCATGTTTGCCAGGACTTACAGATCCGGACTTAAATTGGTTGGAATCGAATTCGAATCAAAGCGATTTTATCTTTGTCTCCTTAAATATTTTGTTTCGTTTTTTTGTGATAGTTTCACTTTTGAAACACCTGTGTATGTTAAAATTATTATTTTAAATAAGTTGAAATTGTATGCAGTATACCACGGCAAATCAGGACCGCAGCAACAGCCCGTTTCTTGGTAATCTACTATCATGAGAAATGGTTCGACTTTCCCTTATTTCTTTAGAATACACACATCGTCAAAAGCCGATGAAAGATATGCCTGAAAATTTCATTAATGACTTGATTCGTGGGATGCCTAGGCGTATTGGGCAGTTGATTGAAAGAAGAGGTGGTACTACGGAGTACTCAATTTGGATACACTTGTGGAATAACTATAATTAATCAAACGTAAATAATCGATAAATTTAAATTTTTTTCTTATTTTTCTTATTTTGTCTCATCCTGCATAAAGCAAAGAATAACAAAGATTTTTTTACCAAATATATTGCAGTTGAAATAGAGGAAAATATTCATCTTATTTCCAGAACACAGATTGTTTATTCTTGAGAAACCTAGGGGCCAAGACTTTTGAAGATGTATATGTGTATATGTCTATTATTGAATCTATTCAATTATTATACATTCAGTCAAGAAAGTACCGGAAATTATCGATTTAAATCTGGCGGAGCAATGAGGCAGGTAAAAATTTTTTTTCCTAGGTTGGTACCACTGTCCTTAATTACTATGCCAAGCTTGAGCGGGATCTGTCAACTAGTGTGTTTGCAACAGCTGATTAAGTCAGTCGATGTCAGAGTGCGTGCCGATTTTTACTATGGGTGATTACGTTGAGCAAAGAATTTGTTTGAAGTTTTGTGTTGCAAATGAATTTTCGTGTGCCGATGCATTGAAAATGTTGCAAAAGGCCTTTGGTGATAATGCTCTATCGAAAACTCGTGCATATCAGTGGTACAGAGCCTTCAAGGACGGTCGTGAAGTGGTCGCCCATCGACGGCTTCGATAGAAGATAACGTCGATAAAATTAAGGAAAGGGTGCTGGAAAACCGTCGTACCAGCTTGAGAGAGATAGCACATGATCTTAAGATATCCCACGAGTCCGCACGTACGATTTTGATTGATATTTTGGGCATGAGAAAGGTGGCCGCACGACTCGTACCGAAAGACCTGAATTTTCTTCAAAAACGTCATCGCGAACAGGTTGCTTCAGACATGCTGGATCGCTGTAATTCCGATTCTACATTCATGGAACGCATTATAACTGGTGATGAGACCTGGGTCTACGAGTACGATATGCAAACAAGCCAGCAATCATCGGAATGGGTGGCAAAAAATGAGCCGAAACCGAAAAAATCACGCCAAAGCCGCTAGAAAATGAAGCTGATGCTCATTGTTTTCTTCGATATCCGTGGCGTGGTGCACTACGAATTCGTTCCAGAGGGTCAGACGGTAAACAAGGAGTATTACCTAGGCGCTATGAAACGTTTGCGTGAGCGTATCCGTAAGAAGCGGCCAAATTTGTGGGCGAACAACTCATGGATTTTGCATGACGATAACGCGCCTTCTCACCGAGCTACGATTGTGACTGACTTTCTCGCCAAAAACTCAACAAACGTGCTTCAGCAACCACCGTATTCGCCGGATTTGGCTCCCTGCGACTTTTTCCTCTTCCCAAAACTAAAATTGCCCCTTCGTGGCACCCGTTTTGAGTCGATTGAAGCCATAAAACAAAATTCGGCGCGAGAGCTAAAGTCAATCCCTGAAAGCGCCTATAAAAAATGTTTCGATAATTGGAAGTGCCGTTGGCATAGATGTATTGGAGCAAATGGAGCCTATTTTGAAGGCGACCCAATAAATTTTGACGATTAAATGTAAAAATGTTGTTTTAATTGAAAATTCCCGGTACTTTCTTGACAGAGTAGTACGTGTTCAAAATTAATCCCCACAGAATGATAATAATAGCCCAATGTTATACTGTTATAATTCGATTTCTTTCACACATGGTCCTAACAAATCATGGTTAATCACTAGATAAAAACAAATTTGTTGCTATGATCTTGCAGTAAAGCTTAGCAAAATATGTAAGGTACATACCACAACTTTTGGCTTGGTTGGATCAGCTGTTAATGACTGAAAACAGAGAAAACAAGCGTTAAGGAGACATCCTCCAGCATAAGAGTATCATGCAAAAGGCTCCGGGTAGTCAAATTACATAACGTGTAGGATGTGCTTCATTTCAAAGGCTGCCAAGAATATGTTAATAATAGTTGCGTTACACAAAGGTTAGCTGGAAGCGTTATTCGTCACATTTGACATCGAAGAGACAGTTGATGTTATATGACACTAATGATTGACAGTGATGAGTTTATGAACACATGAATGTTATTTTACCAATATGAGTAATATGGATGAATTTACACTTAAAGAAAAAGTTAGAATGGTTTCCTTACACACACAATTTGCCAGTGTCAGCGCTGAGTTTAATTTCGTTTTCATTTTCAATTCAAACCATGAATAGATTAGGATTGTGCATGAGGTCGTAAATTCTCAACATAAAGGGGATATCAAAGCGATATTTGTTCTTCTGTGAAGTTAGGTACTTCATGGACTAGCCTCGTAATCGTAACATAATTTCAACTCTTTCTCTTAAATTTATTGTCTTGTAATTTGACCCGTTCATAGGAAGGTTTGAACAGTTCAAGAAAATGAGGATTAAATGGACTTACCTTAGGCTGAAAAGTTGGAAGATGCGTAGGTGGTACAAAGGGTGTTGGTCCAGCTGTTAATCCAGGATGCATAAGACCTGGCGGGTTGTATCCAGGATAGTTGTGTATACCCAAGTTTTGTCGGTAAAAAGGCGATTCTACTCCACCAAGCTTTGGTATGTCTTTGAACTAAAAAGAATCATTAATAGATATAAAAAATGACACTGAAAAGCAGCATTGTATCCCAATTTATATTTTACTAACTTCTCCTATATAGTTAAAATAAACTTTATCTGGTTTATTCTCTGTATTCTTTCTCCTTTTTGCGCGTTTGCTGTAGGAAATAGTGTGCTAGTGTTTTCCCAAATGCCAAATTTCGAATTTTAAGCCGAAAATGGTAACAAATGACTGAAGAAGAATACGGAATTAAAATTAATTCGTTCCGGCCGTTCGCCCGTAAACACTCTTCCGAACAGGAAAAACTAGACACTTCTAAATATGTTGCGAGCAGAACAGCGTTGATAGCAACCGGCACCATAGTAACAGTCGTACGATTGAGTTTAAATTTAGCACACAGATGTAGAATAACGACAAGAAGGGTAGTGCAAAATTTCCGAGAAAATGAGTGCTTTATTTCAAGAAACATTAATCCTCTATCTAGACAACTGATAAGTTTATGTTGGGACTTGTTACTATGAATTTTCGAAGAATTGTAGTTTTTTTCAGATTGTTTGACTTTATACCTTCTTGGTCTTTAAGAGCGTTTTTTAATATCAACAACAAAACAATTGATTTTGACACATCCAAATCTAAATAAGTGTCTGCATTTTGTTTCTGTTAGTGCTCCAGCTATAATTTCTTCAAAGGAAAGTATTACAGTGAAATTAGAAGTAAAAATAACGACTTTCCAATTTGCTCATAAATGAAAAAGTTTATAAAAACGTTGAGATTATTCTATCGCTATAAAAAGGGGTCTATGTTTATGAATAAAGTTGAATTTGGCCGAAAAAATGTGTTTTTAGAAGTAAGTTCCGGTAGTTAATGACCTATGTGATAATTTTAGCAGAGACATCTGTTAAAAAACATCGACAACCCGTTAAAGATCCCTACAATATCAACCCTACTCTAGGCATCGAGCAATTATTACAAAATGCAAAATTGCTGGCCCAAGTTACCAAGAGTATTGATTGTGACACTTTTAAGATACTTACACTACTTCCAGGTCTTCCTGCCAGTCTATTCATGGGATTCATCGTCTATCAAAGAGAGATTATTTTCATTACATATACGATTTTTAACGGAAAAAATAAAAACTAACAGTTTCACCAGCAACTTTACATTTGGTAAACATTGCTCAATGCACTGAGAATTTATAAGGATTATTGCTTAACGAAAAAAATATTTTGATCATGTTGAAATTGAAATGAAATTACAAAAAATTAAACCTTTGGAAGTTAGAGGAAAAAGCCAGAAACAACTCACCAATGGAGACGGGAATAAAGCTGATCCAGTTGGCGGGGGCAAAAGTGACGTTGTATGTTGATGGACATGCGTATGATGATGTTGGTGTTGATGCATTTCTGTTCTTAAGTACGGTGGAGGAGCGACTCCCATTCCTCGATCTTGTGAAGCCAGAAACCGATTGTCCAATTCTCGCCTCAACATATCGGTTTGATCTATAAATAAGATAAACTATTAGTAAAATAATGAAGGCAGTTGAGAAAGATTATAAAAAGGAGAAAAAGACACAAATGAACAAAAAGAATAAAAATAAAATCAAAAATGTTACGTGTTGTTTCACCTTTAGGTACTACTTATTAATTGGGAAGTCAACATGTATTGAAAATCAAAATTGTTTTGAGGATGGATTACTTTTTATACAGAAACATAAGTTATATAAGGTTACTATTCTCCTAAAATATTTAATCATCCAATAATATTTCGACAATCCATTAATATTTTGTTATATTTAATAACTCATTTTTTCTAATGAATTCGCACCCAACATGGGACCCGAAATTATATAACCTATAGTTTATTCCAAAGATATTACCAGTCAGGTCTATTTTATTGATTATATTATACTTGAAGTGTAATGATACGTTACATAATTTTGGGCCCCACGTTGGGCGCAAAATATGTAACCTCTAATTTATTTAAAAGATATTACTATTCAGGTCTTTTTTATTGATATTATAATCATTAGGTTACATCGACAACGACAATATTTCAAGTTCCTTCCATGTGCTACAGGAAAACCGTGTAATATTCTCCGGTAGGAGTTAGATAACATAAACTATACTGGATTCAGGAAAACTCTTAATTTCAACAGATCTTAATACGAAAAGGAAGGAAATGATAATTCGATCCAATTTAAAAGACGTATCTTCCTGCGTACCAAACTGAACAAACTTTATTTTCAATACATTTTGTATTTCCAATCAATAACTAGTACCTAAAGGTGAAACATCAGGTTACAAAATGATAAAATATATAAATGAAAGAAGTATAGAAAATGAATTGAATATAACAAAATAACTTGACTTACTTGTTTGGAATAAGTTTTCCGCGGAGAAGGGGTTGCTTTGAGGTGGCTGGGCGGCGGGCTGCACAGGGGCTGCATGCGGGCTGGCAGTAGAAACCGGTGGCAGAGGGGTAGCGAACATTGGGGGCGGAAAACCCGAGTGTAAAGGCGGCGTAGGTCTAGGGGGCAAGGGCGCCGAATTAGGCTGCGGGGCGGGTAAGGCTGTTGCCGTGGGAACAGGAGCTGCCGTGCTCCAGGGTTTACTAAGGACTAGACTAGAAGACACTGTGGTGGGCGGTGGACAACTCTGAGGCAGCACCGGTTGTTGTTGCGACATCGGGGGATGCTGTTGCTGTTGTGGTTGCTGGTGCTGTGGCTGTTGCTGCTGTTGGGGAGTTGTACTTCCGCGACTCAGACTGCTCACATTACTGCTGAAACGAATTGAACAAACAATTAGATAAAACTGTAGCATTAAGGATGCTAATTGCTACTTTACAATGCATTTGTATTTTTTTTTACATTAATCTAAACAGAAATTGTTGACTACATTTGGCAAGAATAATGAGACGGGGTGAAGTAAGTTATCTGACTGGCAATAGCACAGTGCATGTTTTATGTCGACGCTTCACGCCTGCATAAAACATTTTAATGACCATCAACTTGAATTTCTTCAAGCGCATTATTCTTCATCTTTTCTTTGATATTTTGAGCCTCCAAAGCCAGACATATCATACACTAACTCACGTCCAACAAGGTCAACGTAGACGCTTGTGAAGTCAGATATCCAGACGTGTGCCAGTACCATAGTAGTTGATCTACTAAAATTGTTATAGAAAGAAAAACTGACCTGTAACTCTCTCGTTCTCTGATGCCGGGACTAGGCTGGGCTCGGACGGGAGTAGGCGTCCTTCTCATCGCTGACGCCGCGCTGGTTGCCACCGTCGTAACGGCCGAAGACGTGGGCGCCGAGGCGGACGCTGCAATCGGTGCGGACGCAGCCGTCGCAGACGCGGTAGAGGCGTAAGGCTGGTGTACCGAGTAGGGGGCGTACATGGGCTGGTACGTCGGTACCTGGTGATACTGCTGGCTGCCTGTTCCGGGGGCAGCAGCTGCGTTAGCCGACGTGCCCACCGCAGGACTGTCGGTTCGCATGCCCTGTCCCGGACCCGCCGCTGGATCCAGGGCAGCCGGGTGTACTGCCAGGGGTGCTGCTGCCGCTTGGGGCATCGCTACTGGTATACTAACGGGAGGCATGCTGGTTACAGAGGTGGGTGTCATGCACGGTATCGAATCTGGAAAAAGACAAAAATTATTAGTAATACAACCGAAAAAATGGGTACATGGTAGAATACTAGTGTGGCCTTGACACTTTCTCGGCATGAGAGGGAGTTGGCGGTACCTGCAGATTTCCCTACCTATCTGGTCTTTCCAAAGAACGCTGCCGAGAAATATTTTCGATTCCTGCATAAATATCTCAGCTTATTTGCAGCAGACTTCGCAATGCCAGTCACATGTTCCCCCAACAGACCGAAAAGTTCATAGTCCCGTCAAGATGATGCATGGAATCCTTGGCCGAAACACCTGATTTCCCATAATCAAGTCTGAAGTCATGAACTGAGTTTTTGAGAGAAACTTGTCTTTTGGCTCTTCGAGGCATAGAATTGCACCAGTTTCCGTTGATCCCATTCGTTTATCTATTTGAGATCTTCGTTCAGGGAGTCGATTTGCTGGCATCTAATCAGGTGAGACTCAATTGTGCTCAAAGGTTTGTCACTGGTGAAAGAAGACATCACCATGCTTATATCCGCGAAGCTGAATGATGTATATATTTTCCTCATGCTAGACGAAGCAGTTGGAATTGTTGAAGATTCCCGACCAAATGTTTCGATAGTCAAGTTAGCAGCGAATAATCGGTTGAAAAGGTCGGCTTTAGCTTTTAGTTACTTGCAACTAAACTATCCTTTTCTACCAGATGGAGAAAAGTTGAATGAGAGAAGTTTTTGCCAATTTTATAATATTTGCCATCGACCAGAACTGGCGTGATCAAGTGGGATTTATTTATGGTACTGTGTCTGCTATGTCACTATGATGAGCCCATAACTCAATAGCAACAAGGTACTGATTTGCTATGTCACCGTGATTAGCCCATAACTCAATAGCAACCAGGGTGAAATGAAATTACCTTCCTGGACCCGTTTAAATTAAGAAGTTAGTAGCTTCTCATAACAAGCTCATACAAGCAACTATAACTAAGCTATAATATTTAGGGGATAGATTGTTCATTAATTTGTTAGTTAAGGGTTAGAGCTCCCATTCTTGAGAATATTTCTCATCCAGTTCCATAGTTCTAATGAACTCCAGCAGCTGAGATGGCTTTGATGACAGAGATAATATTTGCCTTGTTTCCATTAGGAAGATATGCTGTCATTGGATGTTCCTCCGGCACATAAGCTGCAATGGCCATCTTCAGCTAAACCTGGATCTTACTAAATACTCTCCGAGGTGATAGTGTCTTGTAAGATAGACCGTGACATGAGATGGCCGAGATCAAGATAGGTTTGTGATCTATCAATGCTAAAGTTCTAAAGGAACTTCTTGGAATTCTCCAAACTTGAAAGACTTCGCTTAGAGTTATTCTCTACCTCTTTCTATCTAAATGTTTCTTTTCAGTTGTTTCCCTAAGCCAGAGAAAGGTTCTGATCCTACAGTAAGATTTCTATGAGTTTTATCTAGCTCCCCTCATTGATGTGAAAGTTTTTCCATTCAGACACAACACTTTTTTTCACTTTGTTCAATTTTCATCATTACGAGTAGAATTTTTGTGATGAATTTCATGAATTTTCATAAAAATTTCAAGAGGGATATAAATTTTCGATTAAAAAGGCTATTTCAGAACGCTAAACCTGATACTTACCTTGGGGAGGTTTGTGGAGCACCGTCGTAGTAACAGGCGTGGGCGTCGAAGCCACTGGCACCGTGGCCGACGATATAGCCACGGGCGGATGAACGGGCGGTAGTTGGGCTGGAGCAGGCGACGGCGCCGGCAGATTGGGCGGCGTGGGCGCCGGCACCGGAGACCCGTTTACACCATTGCTGAGGGGCAGACTGGGCGGTAAAGCGCCCGGGAACTCATGCTTCCTGGAGGCCGGAGCCGAGCCGAATATCACCGAACTGGCATCTGAACCCTGCAAGAAAAAATGAAAGATTAAAATGAGAACAAGTTTGAACATTATTCTAAATATATAAAGGTATAGACGAAATATTCTTCCAAGTTTAAAGTATAACCTGAAACTATCAACTTTCTTTTGAACGTTTCATGCTTACAAACGGGTAATATTTGGATTTCGCCATTAATTCTCCATCAGAACGTCCGATGTAATTGTTTGAAACCATTTTTAGCCCAAAATTCACAAGATACAGCTATTCGCATGAAAAGATCTTGGAATGAGCGCGCAGAGATCGGAAAATGACGCGATTAAAACTAATCCGCTGAAATACAGAAACAATGCGATACAATCACGTATTAACACTCGGTTTTTCCGCCGAAAATATCGAGATTTCGTGCCGTGTTCCGGGCAACAAACGCCCATTCGCGACAACCAAACCGCGTTAATGTAAACGCTTAAAACGTCGGCGAAAGCATTCGTCGACGACACGTTAACCTTGGCTGCGGAACGAACTGTAATAACGAAAATAATGGGATGGTAATAACCATAACGGCGGCCGTAAAATTTGCATCGATCGATTTCAATAGAATTTTTACGGGGTGGAATTTTCAATGTGCATAATCGCTGGAACGGCCGCTTCAATTTTCACTGCCATTGCGCTGGCGTTTCCATGCACGTCGAATGGGCAATTGGATTGTTGTGGCTCAGTTGGTCACTTTGAGGTTGATTATTCGTTGCTTCGTGATTTTTAATGAACCGAAGTATAATGAAGTATTTGTGCAAAATAACGCGAAAATATGCAAGGACTTGCCCACGTTGAGAACTCATGCTGTAGCAAGTGAGAGAAGCAAATGCCAATGACGCAAATAACATCATTAAGTATTCGATTACTGGTAGAAGTTTTCATGATTATCAACATTTAGAACAATAACGCCTCTAAAATAATAATTTCATCCCCTTCACGTGGAAAGACTATACAAATGCAAATAAACTCTTTAATTAAATATCCATTTGTCGGCCAACAACCAACTTTTTAAAAGATACTGTAAACACAGGAAAAAAGATCAAAAACTGAATTAATAGGAGACGGCAACAAAAGCTTCAGTAGATTCCGAACTTTGAATTCAACGAAAACGTTGTCACTAACTTTTAAGCAGCAAAAACAGCATTAAAAAAACAATTATATTCGCAAATGTAAAAAAATTTAGTACTTACAACAATATAACAAAAACTTAAAGGACTCATAATGACCCAAAATAGAAGCATGAAATTGACATACATGAAACACATGGAAACATGCAAATGGAAGAACAAACACATCACGCAAATAATTCAAAAAGACAGGCTAAGGATGTGCATAAATGCTGTCTTGTACGTTAAAAACGAATACATCAATAAGAAATTTTTAAACAATACATGTTATTTACAAAATAAACAACGAAAATCTATATGTTAGGTTGTAACCCCATCAGAAAAAAAATTATATGTAATTAGCTTAGTATCGGGTGTTTTTTTTAGAGTGATAAAACTTTCGATAGGGATAACTGTCATTTGACAGAAGGTAGAAGCCATGTTGTTTTGACATTTCTGTTCAGTAAGCAATGACAAATTATCATGAAAAGACTCACGCCGTACCAACGTTTACAAATTGTTGAAATTTATTTTCAAAATCAGTGTTCTGTTCGCCAAATTTATAGAGCACTTCGTGAAATTTATGGTTTACATAATCGTCCATCAGAGCAACTTATTCGTGGAACTATCGATAGATTTCGGACAACATTTTCTCTACTCGATGCAACAACAAGACAAAGAAGTGTACATACAGAAGAAAATATCGTTGCTGTAAGTCATAGTGTTAATGATGATCCAGATTTGTCTATTCGTCGACGTCCACAACAAGTTGGACTCTGTACATCCACCACATGAAAAATTTTGCGTAAAAATCTTGGTCTACACCCATACAAGATCCAACTGGTTCGAGAACTAAAGCCACTTGACCATAATAAGCGTCGTTTGTTTGCTGATTGGGCCCTAGAACAGCTTGAGGTTGATCCACTTTTTTATCGTAAAATTGTGTTTAGTGATGAAGCTCATTTCTGGTTGAACGGCTCGTAAACAAGCAAAATTGCCGTATATTAAGTGAAAACAATCCTCAAGAAGTTCTGCAGGTTCCATTGCATCCTGAAAAATGCACTGTATGGTGTGCTTTACACGCTGGAGGAATCATCGGTATATATAATATTTCTTTAAAAACGATGCTGGAGCTAATGTTACAGTGAATGGTGCTCGTTACAGATCTATGATTAATGATTATTTGTTTCAAAATTTGAATGGTATCGACCAAGAAGTGTTTTGGTTCCAACAAGATGGTGCTACACCTCATGCTGCTACCGTAACAATTGATTTATTGAAAGAAAGATTTGGCGATAACATCATTTCGAGAAATGGCCTCCAAGATCATGCGACTTAACTCCACTGGATTATTTTCTTTGGGGTTATGTGAAGTCATTGGTTTATGCTGATAAACCAGAAACAATAGACTCTTTGGAAGCCAACATAACTCGTATTATTGATGAAATAAGGCCTGAGTTACTCAAAAAAGTGGACCAAAATTGGTCTGGTCGAATACGGTTCCTCAGAGATAGTCGTGGTGGACATATGCCGGAAATTATTTTTAAAATATAAGTGTCAAAAAATTATCTTTCAAATAAAAAAAAAATTTGGCTTCAATCTTAATTTAAATGTGTTTTATTTCAATTTAAAGTTCTATCACTCTAAAAAAAAACGCCCGATAGATTGATCAATATAATCGATTGATAAATTTTTTTCCGGTAGTTCAATAAGACAGTAGATCGAATGAACCGGTATGACATTTGTGGCGAGAAGGCGTGTCTAATTGTTGTCTGCGATCTCCGAAAATCGTACAAAATCGAGAGATGCCACATTTTCTTTCGCTCGAAGCAAATAAAGGAAAAATCGTACGGAAATCAAAATGCTTTTACTAGTTAGATAGGTCTTTCGACATTCGAACCGTACACGCACTTTTTTGCAGGTTACGCCGGAAAAAAGCCATTGTACTCACAAAAAGAGTATTTTTGTTAGTCTTCTGTGGTCTGTGTTCGGTTAGTATAAAATATTGATGACTTACTTATGTTTACGAAAATTTCGTAATATTGGAGAATTGGAGCACACAATAAATTGGAAATAGAAACAAAAAATTAATTAAATTTATTAGACCCATCAATTTCTAGAAGAAGTTTGGAATCTATTAACTTTTAACATCTTTAGTAGAAGTAGATGCAATAATTCCTGACGATTCATTTAGTTCCGATAACCATACATTTGCTGTTCTCAATTCTATAGTCCTAACAGCTATAATTGTGCTCTCCTATTAGATACAGTACAGTCCTAAAATAGTAGATAAAAATACTCTCCGTAATACCCAGAACCGTACCTTAATATTCACTTTATATCCTTCCTTCTTCCCAACAACTTCCGAAATTAGAAAGTAGACACATCCTCATATTCTAATCCACTCAATATCCTCCTCCATTAATTGAACCTCCAGAACAGTAGAAAAGCGGCAGCGAAGGAGGATCGACGACAAACGAAAGCAAACCCCACTGCACCCCATCATCAGCATCCCGTAGAGATCCCTAAGGGTGTGATTACAAAGCTTGTTAGGCAGCTTTCGCGACCAAGTTCGCAATTAATACAGCTCCATCCGCACCTTAATGATTCATTAAAGCGCAATTAACTATGAGCTTTACATGTCCTCCGATAGAGAGCGCAGGGCCGTAATGGGATGGATCGCACGAAAAATGGAGGAAAGGGGTGAGTTGATTTTGGAAATAAGGTTGGATGGTGAAAACAATTGATATAAGATTAGATGTTACACTTTGGAAGAATGATATGTGCTCTCACAGTTATAGGGTGTCTGTCTTGAACACACACAGACCTTCCATAAAGAATGAAACATTCTACCAGGTTTATAGCCTCAAAAATGTACAATGATCATTACAGTGTCGAGTACTGCAAATAGTTCTGCCTCAAATCTTTTTAACTTGTTTCATCTGCTAGAGGTCTCCATTCCAAAATATTTAAAGTCTATTTTATGTCCAGCATTCTGGCAACGTGATATGTCCAGCTCCATTTGAAATTGACAGTATGCTTGACATTACTTGAACGTTAATAAGGAGTATGAGCTATGGTACTAGAATGTTCTACTCGATCGTGCTTCTCTGCGTAAGTCTTCACTCCTGACTCGATCATTCAGCATCAACTTTTCATTTTTCTTTGTACAACTTGCAACTTATCGATGTTTCCATTCTTCCAAACTCAGCCCAACCCAGAGTTATTCTTCTTTGCAATTGACTTATCTTTATCTCGCCTTAGACATACTTTTATTCAGTAGTTCTATTTCTCACTGGCATATTCTGATATCTTCGCTAGAAACAGAAGGCATATTCTTGTCGTTTCTATGAAAATATACGACACTTATGCTAATCTACAAAAGCTGAGACGAACTAAACCGAGATACCAATATAATGTTAATAATAATAACTTAAAGGTCATTGATCTCTTCGAAACAGGTGCTCTTCATCAAATCCAATACCCCTCTGGCTCCTGATCCATGACACGATTCATTGCGGAAAATTAGCGGAGATTCCTCCGATAACCTTAATTCGATTTCAACGCTCATCCTCATCTAATCCCTTCTTCGCCCCCAGATAATTGAACTGACGTCGACGTCGATGTTCCACATCGTTTCCCTTAAGCTAGACGCCACCACCCTCTGTTTGATCCCCGTGCAAGGCAAAATCGGCATGTCTTGTGATTTAAGCAGTAATAAGATTTGCATCTCCAGTAATTTTCACAGGAGGGAAGGTAATATAGCAGAGGTTTATCGATTCTTAAATAGGGGACAAGATGAGTAATTTTTTCTTCATCATCAGGTTAGATTTTTTTCTAGCTAACTCCAGATATTCGATACACCTAATATTGTAAATCATTCTTAAGATTATTTAAAAGTAGAACATCAAAGAATATGCTGTATCGCTTAATCCGATACAATAAGCACAAAATCCGAGTTTATCCCTTCAAAAACACCTAACCTCTATCTGTAACAGTTGATCGGGGTAAGCCAGATGCAAGGCAGTTTTTACGTCCCGGGAAAACTGACGATAAATGAAATTTTAGGTCGCCGACAGTCTTGAAACTGTACTACTGCATCTTGCTCGGCAGTTTTATCGATTGCGGCGCGTTTTTAATTGCGCGAACCAGATACGGGCGGCGATTTTAGAGACGTTTGATGCAACGAAGCCAAATTTTTCGCTTTGATTCTAACCGCCAGTCGGGAAAATTCACATCTGAAACTTCGGCCGCGAAGAGGATAGCCTCAACTTTAATATTTTTAACATAAATTACACTTAACCAAAGTGAAGTAAGTATTTCACGAAAAATCACATAAGAATTGTAAGATAAAAAATATTCAAATAGTCAAATTCGTCATAAATTTGAATTACGAATTTGAAATTCATCGGTCAATTTATCCTTTGAATAAGTAAACGATCCAGAGGAAGTTATTGGGTTAGTTAATGCGAGATTACAAATGAAACGTTTGCGTTTCTGTCAGTTTCATTTTAACATTCGCTAAATTAAAAAATAAACCTGTTGCTGGAAACCCTAGGTATGTAAACTGCATTATGATAAAATACCATTGGTGACCATATCATTAAGTCCCGAGAATGACACAGTTGGCGTTGACAATGCCATGCCACTTTTGTTTTTCGGTAATACCAACCATCAGAAGATATTAGGAGTTGAAATAAGTTCGTGCGGTTTTGATAACATATATCGCTACTAGCTTATTATTCCATTGTTTCATCTGGCAACAACTTAATTTTGGAATGTCTTCCTTTTTTTCAGTATCTGTGATTTCGCTGAAGTGTTGACAACAAAGTTTATATGTGCTCTGAATATGTTAACTTTCGTACTGAATAGTGTCTGGGACTCCCAAAAATAACTTCATCTTCGCTCTCGATAAAATAAAGCTTTAAGACGTGCTCATAAATTCAATGATTACCATCTATCAATATCTATCTAGTAATTTCATCACGTAACAACTCAACTTCAATAAAATGTATAAAAACATGATGAATCTTTTTATATAAAACTATGTTTGAGCGTGAAACTATATAATTGCAGTCATTTCCTGACTGTTTTCTCATTCTCCCAAAGAAAAAAACTATCATCAATATTTATCAACTATCTCCGGAGCTAATTCAACAGTCCTTAGGTGGTACGATTATTCACACAATCTATAAATAAAACTCACACAAAACTTCCAATCGACAGAAAAAAATAACAAACTGCTTTTTCATCAGTCAAGTGTTTCATTGTTACTAATGACCGTCATTAAGAATGAGGAAACACGCTTAATTAGTTTGTTCGACGATCAATTGGTTATTCTGTTTTGATAGACGATATTCAAATATTAATTATAATTTTTTAGAGAATGGTTAGAATTTATGTAATTACACGCTCGGGAATGTGGTTGGTTATTTTATATCCCGGAAATATAAAAAGTCTATCATGATATTAATTAAAATATAATTGGTCAATTATTCACTAAGTATCAAAAAATATATATGTATATTATTCAATGATTGACATAATTATGACTGGAATGAAAATTGTTGCTATGCAGTCTCAAGTTTTTTGTAACAAGTGATAAATGTACTTTGAAACATTGAACTTATGCCAGCCTTAAAATTTCGAAGCGGTTTTTATTATTCAGTCAATGAAGTTGAATTTAAAAAAAATTAAGACCGCTCCAGAACCCGATTGAAAATCCAAAAAACTTCGACAGTGGACATAATTGCAGTCTGAGGACAAAAAAGAACATGTGATTTGACACCTCTGGATTATTTTCTTTGGGGACAATGTATATGCCAACTTTGAAACAGACTTTGAATCATTTGAAGGAGAATATCCGTCAAGTTATTGGAGAAATACAGCCGAAATTATTGCACAGAGCAGATTTTGACAGGAGATTAAAGACGTAGTCTAAAGGAAACCGGGCAGAGGACAAAAGCTGGATTTGAAGTTATGAGGAAATTAAAGTCCATTAATAACATTGAGGCCTTTTCTTGACAGAAATTGCATCCTATACATACTATATGCATATTCCTTCCATTAAAGCAGTGAATGTCAAGAATTGTTTAAATACCTAGCTCTAATTGGACTAAGTTGAAAATTTCAACGATTATGAACTTCAAGTGTTTCGAATCGCAGAAATGGAAAGCCTTAGAAGGATGAAAAAAGCATCTCTTACAGCCAGTTTCCATACTTACTGCATATTTCACCAACTCGCAAGCACCTCTGGAATTGTTCAAGAACCTAGCAAGGCACAATTCATTCCAGCCTCTTTGGTTATTCATTCAACAATCACAACTGCATATATGGACCACTCCATACCGTCCCACCAGTTCTTCTTGTGCCCCCACACCATATGCTGGCACACACTCGACGCCAGTAACTTAACCTCACACCTGGCAGTCGCGAGAATCAACAAACGATAAAGACTGAAGGATCCTCTTTTTCAGCACTTCCACCACCCTTTTCACCTATGTAGATTGCGCCACTGACGATAACGATGTTTTTTTAATGAAGAGAAACTGAGAACGCCCTCCAAGATGTTCTCCATTCGGTTTGACGAACCACTTTTGTTTTAACGCGAAATTAACGAGGTCCTCGCTACTTCACGGTCATTTATCATGAAAGAAGAGTTTCCCGGTTCGTTTTTCCGGCTCTACCGAAGCGGGCTGGGACGGATAATTGATTTTCTTTTGATTTTTTTTGCGCCCAGACGGAGTGGAAAGAGGAAGAATCTGATGCTATGACAACGCGAAGTAGATAAAGGGCGATTGCGACGGGAAGGAAAATTCGTAATTTGGTTGAAACCACCGCAAGGCACTGGAGGAAATTCGGTCGGAAATTGTTTAACACGCACATGCAACCGCTATGTAGAATTTCATGACAATTAGGGAATTTTCTCAGTTCACCCTCAGTCAAAGACCCAGAGACATTAACCATGCTTCCGGTTCGGAACGTTTTCGATTCAGAATCGATTCTTAATCAGTTCAACTCTAGAACTAGTAATTCTTACACGTTATTCTTATTTTTTCTGTTGCAAACATACTTCTTCCTAAAATCATTTTATATCAACTGCATCACCGCCAAAAAAGCCAATCTTGCCGCCTCCCACACCCCATCAAAACTATCACCACCAAATCCGTCCTGATCGAGCGAAGGGTTGCCAAATTAACTCTATCGTTTTCGCAATAATGTGGCATCATGCCTCTGAAGATTAACAACCACCCTCGGCTATGGTCGGGTAGTTTGGGGTCGCACGTAAAAAGTTACCGATTCCGATTGTTCAAGAGAGCGTCGAAAGGGTTGTTTTGTCAACAACATTCCGCCTGACGTGACGCGTTCGAAGGGATGGATTTAGGCTAGGGGAGGCCTCCGGGGAGAAGGCTTCATTAGTTTTCATTAGTGGCACAATAATGCCTCTCTCAATGCTCATGTTTTATTTAGGTCGCCACGGTACAGAACCGCATCAGAGACTCTTTCTGTGAGTCGTCAAAAATTGAATACTGACATTGAACGACATTACGAGTTGTTTTTCTTATTGTCTTTACTGAATAGTAATAAAATCTTGCTCCATCTATTTCATGATCTGTAGAAACCTGAATCACACCTTGGTGAAAACAAAGTTAAATGAGCTCAAAGTACTAACGCATTCAGAGATAGGCACGTATGGAATTAAAACTGAAATGAGTGGACAGAAGGGCTAAAACCAATAACCTTGAATCCAAATATGGGAATAACATATTTGAAAAACCATTGTATTTTATATTACCGGGAGTTTATTTCAAAGACCAAATATGGATGAAAGTAAGATTGTATATTTAGAGCAAATAAAATGTTAAAACTACAAAGTTTAAAAATATAATTTCAGGAGGTGTAGGTAAGAACACTAACATCGAAAGAGAATCATTAGCTCCAGTCTTTGAAAATGAAGGCTGCCGCAAAATAATCCATCCATACTAACATCAGGAGTCACGAGCCAAGAGAGGAATTTCAATGTAATCGTTCTCAGCCGGGACGAATAGACCCAGCATGCTGAGGTTTTATTGAGGACCAACCTTGGCTTGTTCACAGACGGCTCGCGAACAACGATCGAAAAAGGAGCCATATTCCAGGCAGAACTATTTGCCGTTGAGAAGTCGTTCCTTGGAACGGCTTCGAACCAAAAGATGGCGAACCTAGCGCTAGATCTGGACAAGGCCAAACTCAGAAAACTTGTCGGAATTATGACAGGTCAATGCAGGCCAAAAGTGCATTTGCACAAAATCGGTCTGGCTGAAGACGACGAATGCAGGCTGTGCCTTGACGACAGTGAAAGAACCATGCACATCGTCTCAGAGTGTCCAGCGGTGAGTCGCATCAGATTCGAGGTCTTTGGTCAGGCTATTATAACCCACTGCGAAAAAAATACCCCCGAACAAAAGCTGTCATCTCGTCGGGGAAATATAAATCAGGGATGAACCACAATAGTGCTCGCGGACCCAGGTACAGTCTTGTTAATAAATCTCAGCATCATTGATGGCCGAATAAGTTGATCAGGGTTAACAACATAGCTACGTAGAAAATCACATTGTGTAGAAAGCAGTACTAACTTTTTCAAGAACCAGATTAACAGACTGAAAACGTTGTCCCTGTACGACTGGGAGTTAATGGCACAAATCCCTGTACGACTGGGAGTTAATGGCACAAAATAGATTTCCTTAGGGAGCAAATGACCGTATCAGCAGGGGATTGACATGTCCTGAAGACGCCATTGGACCAAAACACATCAGAAACAATTTATTCTACAGATCCTTCCTGGACCTTGAGCTTATTGATGAACATGGAATGAATTGGAAAGAGTATTCCTATGTTGAATATACGATACAGAAAGAAATAATGATCAAAATCTTTTTGAAATGTTCAAGCAATCTTGAAGAACTGTCGACTTATGCATCACTCTTGCTAACCATCTTAGATAAACCTTATTAATTTGTCAGCAAAGAAGAATACTGGTCAAAACATTAAGTTCCCCGGTTAATTTCTTGTCATCCTTTCAATAATGCCAACGTTTCTTGAACCTTTTCCCAATAACTTTATGAAAGGACCCGATTCATTCATCACTTGATCTCATCGCCCAATAATCCGGAGTACGTCCCTGAGGCGGGGTCAACCCGGAGTGTGTTTTGCGTGTACCCGAATAGCAGCTACACGCATCACTGCCATAACACCGCGGTTGTTTGAACGTGACTCGAGGATGGTTCATAATTAATTTAGACGCAATTATACGTTCTTGTCGCCTGGAGACCCGAATTTACGATTATGGACTCCGGGAGCGGTTATCTCCCTTGTCGCGCGCCAACTGGGCGCTATTCAGTGAACAAAAGACCGCTGGGAGAGAGTCCGTCATATGGTTTCCGATTCGAAGGGTCCAGCAATTGTCCACGGTTTATGAGGTGGCAAAGGTCCTTTTCTTGTGCAGCGTGAAACTCTATATTCAGTTTCATTTCAGTGAGATACAGGAAAGCTGATAATTTGCCCTCAGCATCTTCTTGGTCCCTCTTAACTATGCGACCACTTATCTTAGTTGGAGATGTTTCACCAGGATTGGCAGTCTTCCACTTTATGCATTTCTTTTCGGCAGGTTTGTCAAGGTCCTCTTTGTTTTGTTCATCCACTTCCATTTAAATCGTCACTTTTTCATCATCTTCTTATAAGACGACCAAAGAATTTCTGAATTTTCTTTTGCATAACTAGTGATCCTAAGTTCCTTTAATACAGAGGCGCTAGTTTTTCTTCCTATTATGATAACACGTCACTTTGAATGATTTGATGTGTCTGCTACAGGCAGACAGGTTAATCTTCAGAATTATAGTTTGCTGCTCTGAAAAGTTTCAACGAATTGAGCTAAGAGAGCGACTTCCAAAGTATTACTGAACCTGGGCGCTCCAAAACCTTTGATAAGACTTTGCTTGCTTTTGGGAAATTACAAGAATATTGAAGAGTTCCCTGGTATGTTGTTTATCCATTTTTGAATTGTATAGATAGTTAGGTATATTGAACCATTTTGGGTTGTATTACCACACTCAAGAGATTTATTGCTTTGGAGTCTTCAACACAAATTGCTATATATCCTATTATATTAATGGCGAAATCAAAATTTGTTTTACTACTGAATAAAATGAATGAATAATCTTGATCCGCAACCGTTAAAATGAAAGCAATAAATATCCGGCTCAAAGGACCAATTATATGATGGTTGATGGTACCGAAGCAATAATTTTACTTGTACTTGTTTCCCTTAAGTGACAAGTATGTTTTCACGTTCTTAAAGCAAAACCACACTATCGATCCGCCTTTCACCCTCACGCGCAACAACTCTTCGATAACCCCAAATAACCGTAATAAACCAATTCGAACGCCAAAATGCCCGACAGAAAAAATAACGACATATTATCACGGACCGAAAGGCCTTCATTAGAGTTTTCGATGGCCCCAGTAATCGAAACCTTGGTAACGTTTCATTACGGCGTTTACGCTAGGACCGTGAACGCGCGCACGCCTCTATAAAGTCGCGTCTTAAAGAGCACGCGACCTGAAATTTTAATGCTCGAAAATTGCATGCTTCGAGTCGCAAACCAGAGAATTAGAGATGATAAGCTACATAATTTAACGAACATAATGGTTTTTTCCCAAAAATAACGGGCTTACAGTTCTATAACCGCTAATGCGATAGGTTTATATTTTTTCGTTTCTCATGAAATTGCAATCAGATACATCCTTCATTTTGTTACTCTTCCGAAACATGCAAGTTTCACATAAAAATTTATTACTCACATTCTAATTGAAATGTACCAAAACTATTATTACCGTTTTTTTAACTCGGGAAATTCTAATTGTTCAAATTTACTTTGAACAAAGAATTTTTAATTCACTTTGCAGGTACGTAACAATTACGTCCCCAGAGTTCAACAATCTAGGCCTTTCAAATATGAATCATTTAATTCCCATATACCTAAACGGGCCTTAACACCAATTAAGAAACGAAGATATTTCTCCCTTTAGAAACTTTTTAGCCGTTTCAAGGCAATTGTCGTATCGGAATTACCTGGGCTACCTTTTCGGACCGAAACCCACTCTCTCATTCGCCAGTTAGCAGAAAGGTAGAGTTGAACACATTCCTTAGGCCAGAAAGGTCACGCGATAGTCACCCTGTATAAACAGTCAGTTAAGAAAGTTCAGTTGAAGACAATTTCTGATCCCACGCACATTCTCTTGAAGTAATCTCTCGTAACTTATGAAATACACTTATATTTACGCTTGATTTATTTATATATTCGCATTTTTCACTTTAAACTTCCAAGGAACTCTCTCTCTCTCTCTTTTGCATACTAATTGGTTGACGTTTAATCAATTAGTTTCGAAGAATTCAAAAAGGTATCTCTTCATACCAAGCAATTCTTTACACTAATCATATTATATAATAAGGATAATAGGTGTCCGATTTCTTCGAAAATTAACAAGATAGCATTATTTACAGTTCTGCTTTCACCGGCCTTTTCTCTGTTACAATGACGTCACTTTCTGAAATACGCCATTTCTAAAGAAATCTTACTTATTAATATTTGTCACCCCAAAAAGTTGGTAGAAAATAAATGTTGCCCAGACTGAGAGGTAGTAGAATACTGTCTTCTTGTATAACTATCATCCCTCCGTCGCAGTCACTTGGAGCCTGTACATCTACGGAATGAACCGGAAAGACTTCACACCAGTAAGTCGAAAAATCCGTGTCTCCCTCACATTAACATTCTTCACTTCGGTTCGGTAAGTACAAGAAGTTTTATAACGCACTCGAAAGGAAAACTCTACTCGTACTCATCAGTAACTTCTCAAATTCAATCCCAAGAAACATATGTGTCCCCCCTCTCGTGATAATACATATCCGATGAGAAAAGCCTGAAAGGCTAGTGAAGGTTAGTGAATTTGTGAAGTGAACTCAGTGAACCCAAGTGAACAACATTGAAGAAACCCATCGATCTACGCTTCTACAAGCAAGACAGTGTCTTCGCCACAATTTTAATAAAAACTCCACCGTAATAATTCTCTAAATATTGGTAAAACAACCCAAAACTACTGTGTTATCTACAAGCTTTATAAATAAACGAGTTCTAGTCTATTATTCCATCATTCCCCTCAAAGTATGCTTATTGTAGAATTTACATACTAATTGATTAACGTCCGATTTCCTGAAAAAGAATTCCAAAAAAAAAATCCCAGAGAATTCCTCAATAGGATATTAGGATGTACCAGTGAAATAATGAAGAACTTCAAATTCTGTGAGGTACTAGGGTAAACCATTTCTACAAATCAAGAAGTTGCTCAATAACCTGAAAGATCAATATCAGACAGCACTCTATTTATTTATAAGTTTCACGAAAAATTTCCGTTTAATTGTTTTTAGAGAAAAGCTGAGAAAAGTGGACGGTATACTACAGATGGAACAATAATTAATACTCACACATTCATGCAGCCGATAGATATTTTTCCATGAGCAATTTAAATTTCGCATTCTGTCCATACAAATTTGTATTTACAAAACATTAATTGAAAACGGTGTTTTCTCTCTGAAAAAATTGAATATTAGAACGCTTTCATGAGTATAGGTTGCCCATAAAAGCTTTTACTTTATATGCACGCGCGTTCTTCAAACAACTAGTAATTGAGATATGAAAAAACTAGTTATTAGGTTATCGCCAAAACACTGTTTTTTTAAAACAATTAATCCTCATATTCCTATCGCGTACGTATTATTTTACCGCGTGTATACTTATGGTTGAATACACCTTTTTTGTCGCAATCTAAAATCGCGTTGTCGTATTATCGGTTATTTTGCCATCTATATTGATGCCGGAGGGTGATTTCCGTACCTGACATTTAGGGCCATAAAAATCCTTTATCGACTAGCGACTTTCACCGACTTAATCGTGGTTTCCCCATCGTCGACATGCGAGCGTGTTGGGTAATAGCATGCCTCGGGCTTCGGTTAATTATATAACCAATGATGAATAAATGACTTTTAGTGGCTTTGAATTATGAATAGGAGTCATTCTCTTTCTGTTTACACCTATTTTTTTTATCTAACTTGTTTATATTCACCACAACTGCCGCATTCTTTATTACAGGTCAGTTCAAGTATTTTTTCCAGGAGGGTGCTCCGCAAGGGTGCGTTTATTTTCTTGCAACTTCAAAATGCTCGTAAGAATCATTCGGAAAAATATATTCTAATATGTTGAAATTATGGTAAAAGCGATTAAACCCATATCAAACTTTCCTTGAATCATCGTATGTTTGCGACAGGATTTCCATAGGTTACAAGAAAAAAGATTCCATCAGTTCTTCTCCGTTTGTTACGAGTAAATGCTAACTTATGTGACGTATAACGTTACTTTTAGAACCTCAACAACTTTCTCATCATCTTCTCCACCTTCGAAGATTAATTATAAGTCAACAACAGTTTGATTGAGAACCAAATGATATCATCAGATATCTGAAATGAACTTTACCCTTCACAAGAGTTAAAATCATCCATTAACCTATTATTCCCGAGATAATATCTGTAGTGAATCCTTTCAGCAACGTTCAGCTCGTGCGAAGCAATTTTTTCTTGTTGTACAAGCTGACGTAATAACACGTTTTCACGACGTATTACCCGAGATCATCTGAAAGGCACGTGGGCGTCAGGATCCTCTATAAAATATTTGCCACGAACGATCGTCTCTCACGCCCACGTCTCGGTCTTTTTGCAACTTATAGGGATCGCGACGGTCTCTTGCGAAACATGTCCGAGACACGAGTGCAATTTGTTATCATCGGCTGGTTCAGGTCTACTGGAGTAAAGGCTTTTAGTCACGACTTGTCCGGCCACTCGATCCGAGAGCTACTACAAAGTTGATATTTGCCACAGCTGTGCAAAATCCATCGACGATATGTTTGACGACGGTTGAATATGTCACAAGGGAAAGACTGATTGAATAAGTTGGCTTAGTACTCTCCAAATTGATCGGATATCTCCATGAGTTCAATGAAGTTCGTTCCACGGCATTCACAATCTTGGGGAACCCATTGTATAGTTATGGAAGACGTCTTTGATTCTCTCTTTATCACTTTTCAACCATCGAAAATGATAAACGTTTTGATCATTGTTGAATTGCGACCATACCTCTTTTAAACTTCGAATTGTGTTAGCCTTTACTTGGGGGAAGGTGCTAATTGACAATCCCCCTAGCCCTCATCAATACGCCTACCAGGCCCAAAAATCGGCAGAACTTGCATTACACAAATTTGGCCGGAAAATTAAACCAATCTCTCGATAATCGAGAGATAGCACCAGCGTTTCTGGACATTGAATGTGCTTTTAACAATACGCTGCCGGCTTCTCTCCTTGAGGCTATCTCTGCGAGAGGAATCGAACCGCTTATTTGTAGATGGATACAGGCAGACTAATAACGAAATCGTACCAGGATGAGGTCTTCGAGTTTAAGGGTGCGAAGGGCTGTACCCAAGGAGGTATTCTCTCACCCTTACTGTGAACCCTTCTCGCTGATGATCTGCTAGCGATCATTTCGCTGTGGGGAGTCGACATTCAAGCATTTGCTGATGACCTGGCAATCATAGTGAAAGGTAAATCCCAGGTAACGATATCAGCCGTCCTTCAAAAGATACTGAACACTATTAACAAATAGTGCATAAGGAAGACATGTTTCTTAAGCCTCAAAAAGTAGTTATAGTCCCATTCACTAAAAAACGGAAGTTGAATGGTTTAGAACCGCCGACTATCCTTGGTGAAATAATATAATTCTCATTTGAGGCAGAATACCTGCGAACGGTCCTGCACAAAACTCTCTCTGGAATCCAGCTCTAGTACATCGAAAACAGTCTGCAGTTGCCGCACGGCTTTAAATAGGCTTGGTATGTATAATAGAGTCACTCTGGTTTGGATACCCAGCCATTCAAACTATTTGGGTAACGAGGAGGCAGATCGGCTGGCGTTTGCTGGAGCTGCGCTGCCTCTGGTATGACCGGAACCATTCCTGGGAATACCACATGACGTGGCTAAGCAGGCGATAACAGGCAGAATGAACTCAAGGTTAGAGTCTTTCTGGCGGAGCCATTCTGGCCTGAAACATTCGAAGGTGTTCTTTGGAATAGCTTCGAACAAAAAGATGGCGAACCTAGCGCTAGGTCTGGATAGGGCCAAACTAAGAACACTTATCAGATTTATGACAGGTCACTGCAGACTTAAAGCGCATTTGCACAAAATCGGTCTCGCTGAAGACGATGAATGGAGGCTGTCTTCAGGACACTGAAATAGTCATGCACATCGTTTCAGAGTGCCCAGCGGTGATTCGCATCAGATTCGAGGTCTTTGGTCAGGCTTTTATAGCATACTGCGAACAGAAAAAATTACCCCTAAACAAGATTATCGGTTTTATCCAAAAACTGGATCTCATCGAGGAGATATAAATTAGGGGTGAACCACAATAGTCCGTGCGGACGCAGTGGTAGGGTGAACAGACGCCCGCTTGTCATAAATAATAATACAAATAGCCTTTACTTGATTGAAATTCATACACTTAAATAATTCTAGTTCCAGCAACAACCATGGAACTGCTTGAATTGATTTATAATCGATTCTCAATCGAACTGAATGAATCTATGAAGCTAGAACTGACCCTACCAGTTTATAATTGGTCGTAAGCATACCAGTTCCGAACTGGTTTACTCAATAAAGTTTGGTTCTCGGCGAAATCCATAGACAGTTCCTAGAAAACAAAATGGGGTAATTCTACATAGTTGAAACAAACGCATCTCTACGAGTTTCACGCCGACATGCGCACCGCTATTAAATTATCCATTTCGCTGGATTAAATATGATTATCCCGGGGCCCCTGGGTCGTTACAGAATCTCCCCTATTCTCCAGGCGGGCAAAACACAATTGGAGTTGTCGGACCGACATGATCTAATTCGTCCGCGTTTAGACGCGACACGACGCTGCCGCTTCGCTCCTAACGCCGAAAAAGTTATAATTACTGCAATCCCATCCGGCCCTGTTTGCTCCCGCCAATTACGTGCGTTCAAAGGGACGTCCAAATTAACTTCGTTACCGCCGCGGGTTAGCCCGCTGGAGAAAGACGAAACCGGAAGTTGAAATGCGATTTCGTACGCGCGATTTTCGCCGACGCTGTCCGCGGTAGGTACCGGACGGAATACGAGAGGACGCGCGTTGGGAGCAGCTGCCTCTGCACGAGTTTCAATGTTTGTTTTAATCGAGTTGTACGGATAATTCAGGAGTTTGTTCCGGAACTAATGAAGTTTGGAATGGGTTTATTTTGATATTTAAATCCAATTTCGGCTTCGCAATAGATGTAGGTTTCATAATTCAATTTTAATTCAACGACAGCGTTTACTGCTACGTTAATGTTGATTTTTTGGGTACAGTAAAGGTTTAGATGATAGTGAAATATCGAAAATTGTGTGGTTCAACATGTCGGGACATCATTAGCAAATATCTGTGATATTCACACAACGAACAGGACAACTTTGAGATGAAAAATGTAAACCGCATTCGTA